>OU426990.1:48071965-49271965 GCA_911387755.1 Chrysotoxum bicinctum
CATAAGTGTTGAAACTTCTCGTCATTAATCATTTCAGATCTTCAACACAGCCTTATGTGACGTCAATCCGAATATTTTGGAATATAATTTTGGAGAATGAACATCCGCAAATAGACAATAGGCGTTTTACTTTTTTAGCTCAGAGCTGAGCCTGAGCGAACGGATTTAGTTCTGAGCAAAGTATGATCAGAAAACTCAAATCTTACTTATAAACACAATAGAGACTAGATCACTGAACTGTTATGTCTAGAAATCTGTCAAATTATATGAAAAATGGAATGAAGTTAGCGGTGCTCCGAACAATCTTTAATTGAAAAAAGCTCTGAGCTTAAAAAGAAAAAACCCCAGTGATTGATCTCCGAGTTTTTCTTCCATCAAATATAAGCTGCATTGAATTATCAGAGATTATTTCAAGATCAATGTGCAAGCAAATAAATTAAAGATAGAAAGACTTCAGTCAGTAGGGTAAAAATGAATTTAACTAACAATCTGTGACACATGAATATAACAGAAACAAATTTATATTTTCTTTGTTTATTATAAAGAAGAAATATGAAATGCTTTTTATTAAGTCGCACGCATTATTGGAAGTAGTACATAGATTACTGATTCCTCTCTGAAATAAAAAAAATCGGACCCCAAAATTATGTTCGTGGATAAGACATACGAATCATTTAAGAGTACTTTAAAAAGAATTGATTAACATTTTACCCATTCGTCAAACGCCAAATATAAACAACAAGAACAAGAAACTTTAGCGCGCACTAACGTTAAAATCGCCTCGGTAACGAATACACCATGCACTTCCGACCACTGCCTGTGACATTGTAACTGATAATTATCCCCATAAATCATAGGTGATTCAAATAACGCCAACCTTGTACCACCACGTTTAAAACTGCCACTGGGCACCATTAACATAATGTCAAAAGGAGGAACGAAATTTTCAAAACGAGATATTCATATACATAGATTTTTCATCATACTCGTATCATACTATAAGCCTATCTATTGGAAACTGAAACAAAAAAAATATCTGAAGTGTTTTTATTATATCAGAAAACCGTTATCCACTACAATATCAAATCTGAAAATTAAAAAAAAAAAATCAAGTATGATGGTATGATATATTGCGATACGAAAGTTATCCGCAAGCCTGAGAGATTTTCATCTCAAAGTGGAAAGTTTTTCTTTCCTAGACTTTGTATGTAGGTATGTAATTGATAGTAAATTGCGCAATTGGCGCATGGATACGAAAAACGAATCAGGGTCGGATCAATCACAGGTCAAAACAGAAAGCATCTTGCTTCAATAATAAATAAATGGTGGCCTTTTAAGTTGAATACGCCAGATATGTTAAAACTTAAAAAAATACATAAATATTGTAATTATATCCACTTATCCACAATAGGCTGTACAGTGGACAGAATGTATGACGAAATCAAATTTATTAAGTGTTAAGTTTAATTACAGTAAACGAATACTAACACTGCACTTCCGAACGTCGCAATAAAACAAAATGGCTTCTTCAGGCAATTATCACTTTTGAAAAGTAGTCCGACGAAAGACAAAAATGATTCACAGTAAGCCGGGTTTATTCCTTCATGAAATCAGGAGCAGAAAAAGACTTCCAAAATATAATTCGGAATAGCCAATTGAAGGCTATTGGTTTAGGATGAGGGAAAGAGAAATATCAACTCCTACGTCCAAATCTAAGCCGACATAAGTTCATTCCTTAAAAACCTCTTTGTGGCATACTCCGGCTCTGGATCGATTCACCCAAACGCGCACTCCAACTCTTCGAAAGACAATCCACATCAAGTTTATCCATGAAGTCCAAAGACTCCAACCAAACTCCAGTTCCCAGTATCACCAATATAACAAACAATTCATATCCTATAAATTAATAAAAAAAAAAAAGTTTTAGTATTTCACTTCGCTGCAATTGCGTTGCATTAACGAATTCATTTTTTTTTTGCTAGAGTGTATTTGTGTGATAATTTCACTTAGCTCAATGACTGGGAAATGCGGCAGACTTAAGACTTTGTTTTTTCTTTTTTTACTTTTTAACTTTAATGCGGAAAACTCATCTCAAGACATTCTTGTTAGATTAGGAGACATGTTTCGAAGAAATAGAAAGATAAATAAAATGAAGCAAAGGAAAAAACCTGAAATAGAATTGTGGATAGATTGATATATAGATAGCCGATATAAGGTAACATTGAAGTCTACATTCTTCAAGACACATAATATTACATATACGTACAAAGTATTTGCACCGACCTAACCACCTAACTTAAATTGTATCAAAAAAGGTTAAAGGGAATTTCTTTAGTAGATTAATCGTCTGAGACATAAAATTGCAAACTCCGAATGCTTAATTCCATTTAAGAGTTTTCATGAAAGACAAACCAACTAAATAAAGGGTTTTCCAATAAGAGGTGTTATTTTGAATAGCCCGCTATTTCGGTAGCTGTCACTTTTGAAGCTGTCATTTTTTGACATTTGACAAGTAGAAACTACGCTATTAATAAAAATGGAACGATACACGCTTCAACAACGCATTGAAATTATTAAAATTGGGTCCTTGAAATGCATGAAAATGAACCGGAATTTCATCGAAAAATCATCTTGACTGATGAGGCCCATTTCCACCTCGGAGGCTACGTCAACAAGCAAAACTGTCGCATCTGGGGCTCGGAAAACCCAAGAGTTATTATTGAAAAGCCTCTCCATCCTCAACGCGTGACTGTTTGGTGCGGTTTATGGTCCCGCGGGGTCATTGGACCTTACTTTTTCGAAAATGAGGCTGGAGCAACAGTTACGGTCAATGGATTGCGCTATCGAGAGATGATTAATGATTTTTTATGGCCTGAATTGGATGGTATTGATCTGGACAACGTTTACTTTCAACAAGACGGCGCTACGTGCCACACAAGCAATGAAACCATCGATCTTTTACGGGAAAAATTTCCGGACCGTGTTATCTCTCGAAGAGGTGATCACAATTGGCCACCGAGATCTTGTGATTTAACACCTTGCGACTTCTTCCTTTGGGGCCACGTGAAAGATAAGGTCTACGCCAACAGCCCAGCGTCGATTCAAGACCTCAAAGATGAAATTCGTGACGCTATCGAGGACATAGGGCAGCCACTTTGCGATTTGGTTATGGAAAATTTCATGAAAAGGATATGGTCCTGTAAGCGTGGTCTTGGCGGCCATTTGGCTGATGTTGTGTTCCATTATTAACGGCATACCTTCCTCTTTATAATGAAATAAACATCCGATCATTTATTTCCAAAAATGCCATTTTTCTTTGAATATCAAAATAACACCTCTTATTGGAAAACCCTTTAGATAATTTGGCACAAAAAGATGAACAATTGAGAAGCTTCGCGCATTCGCACTGCACTTCGACGGGGGGCTACTACTTTTTAATTGGATTTTTTTTAATTTTTGAAATAAATTTTATTATTGAATTTGTTTTCTAGAAGCACCGAAAAGTAATTTTTAACATTGTTAAAAAAAAAGAAATTTTGTAGGGAAAAATTTTGTTTTATTATAATCAGTTTTTGAATTTAACGAAATTTTTAAATACTCAATAGAAGTTGTCATTTATGTTTGCACAAAAAACCAACTACCTTCCTTTTTAAGGGTCCTATTTTCCTTAAGTCTATCAATACATCTAGAACGTTGCTTTCCATACATTCATAGAAATAAGTTTCGAAAGTCATAAAGCCAAGCCTCAAACAAGCTAGAAGGACATGTAATGATTTTATTCAACGAACCAAATTTTTGCCTTACCAACAATTAAGGTAAAATACAACAACAATGTCCCAAAGGTAGGAACTTTTTTTGGTAATTTGTAAAAAAAAATCCGGAAATACTACTTTGTCTTGGGTTTCACATGCACTTTAAATTATACTCCTTTTGTCAGCTCACGAGAAAAAGCCAATTTGTTTACAGTACAGTTTGCTGTTAATTCGACACTCCCCGAGTGTTTAGAGAAAAAAACGATTTTATAAGCCAAATCTTGCAAGAGTACTGAAAAATCTCGATATACACAAATCCACTGGCCCAGATAGTATGCTTCCCATTGTTCTGAAGAAGTGTCCTTCAATGGTAGCAAAACCACTGCGTAAGCTTTTCGGTCTTTCCTGTTTAACTTGTCTCTTTCCGAGTGGATGTAGTACAGCTTTTTTATAGGTTGTCCCTAAAAAAGGCGAATATTCTTCCTGCTCTAACTATCATCCAATTGCACTTGTACGTCCACTCTTTCCTAGGTAATGGAAACGGTGATACATTATCAGCTCAAAAAATATTTTGAAGAACAAAAGCTTCTCAATGACAGCCAGTATGGCTTTCGTAGCACTAAGTGCACTAGTAATCTGATGGAATACATCGAGCATACATACGAGCGGTGGCATAAATCTTTACATCGTTTTGGAAAAAGTAAGATTTTTGCGCTTGATATTTTAAAACCATTCGATAGAGTTTGGCCTAGAGCTCTCTTATCGAAAATACGTGCATTTGGTATTGATGAATCTCTTCTTCGATGGATAAGAAACTATCTTTCAAACCGCTTAATACAAGTTGTATTGGATGGTTTTAAGTCTGAAATTCATAAAATAAATGCTGGTGTACCACAGGGCTGCATTCTTTCTGTGACTCTATTTCTCATATTCATGATTTTTCGTCTGAAACTTCTACTCCATTAGTTTGTTTGCTCACGACACTACTCTTTGCTTCTCATATTACTGTTCTACTGAAAAAGCCAGTCGCATTCCTCCCCTTAAGCAATTCAGCCGTTATACTTCTGCTTCAAGGAATGCCCATCAGTTTGTCATTGAGCCCAAATTTAAACATACTGTTAAATTCAGAGATTCTCAGATCTATAATGGTAACAGATCGGGGAATTCTACGAACGGGGAAAAGTTACGATCGGGGAATATATTGTGTTCATGGTAACAGAATTGTAGAAGAAATATTGATGCATACCAACGCAGGTTGTTGACATTTATGTATATCTGTCAAAACTTTAATTCCAAAATAAGCAGACGGTCGAATTGTAGTTGTAAAACATAATTTCTGTATGAATAACAATAATAACAACAATTTATTTTAAATAAAAATGTTTACTTACTCATCTTTTTGGACATTCATCATTTTTGCTAATTTAATTTTGCTTCTTTAGGCTTCGGGAAACTTTTCACTTATGATTTCTTGGCGGGAAAATCGGAAAAAAAAAAATCGTCGTGCAACGCATAAGAACGCGACTCGTCGCTTATATTTAGACAGCTTATCGTCATTCATCGCTTAAATTCTGAAATACCAACGCACATATTTTTATTTTTCGTAATTCTCCCCGATTTGTGAATCGGAACGTTTACCCCATGATACAAATTTCGTACATTTCGTACAAATCGGGCAGATTTTTTCCCCGATCTGTTACCATGATAGACCTTTCTTTCTCCACCCGCACTAAACGAATCTTCCTCCCAAAACCAATGTTCATCGGTATCTCCTATTATGTAAGTCGTCTTCAACTTTTCTAAACGCTCGCATTGTGCTCTCACATTTTAAGGGTAGTCATAAGCCCTTTAGTGCGCGCCAAATATAAAAAATGTTGTACACTCTATTCAATTCAGATCCAAAGCATAGGTACATAATATGTATATGTAGTATAAATAATGCTTCAATGTCATTTGTGAAATTCACACGACAACAACAACTAAGGAAAATTTTCTCGAGGAAACCCGTTAACAGTTATCTATTCACCTTATAAAGCAAATTTGCACATACTACTCGTACATACATAACAGTTGGAAAACTCTATTTTATAGATCTTGATCACCTTTAGCAGGGCCGCCGCTACCATATGTGCAAAATGTGCGGCGCACAAGGGCGCCAACGTCTAGGGGCGGAAAATCAAGAGATCGATCTAACTCAACCTATACAGCATACTCCAAAAGTTTTCCTTAAGCTATTGGAACTTGTTTACATTTGACCGTTCACTACGTAGTTCCTACACACAATCTACTACAAATCTTTATTCATATTTTGTTTGTGACTGTCGCCTCTCACACCAAATAACCTCTTCGATTGCAGTCAATGGGAAAAAAAACCAACTGTAAAAAAAATGTTTTGTGTCTCTAAATGTTTATGTTTCTTTTTAAATAAGGGTTTACGAATAGTTTTTAATTAATTTTGGAATTGAATTGATAAATAACTTAAATGTCAACGTATTGAACAAAATCAGAATAACCCAGAAATTTAACGTTACATTGGTTGTTCGAATTTAAGCTTTGAATTGACATTCAGAGTTCAGACTCTATTTATGTATATCAAAATATAGTTCCCACACAAGCCACAAAATGTCAAATTTCATCAAAGCATACCTAAGATGTCAAGGAATTATATATAATACTTCCAGATCCGGAAGTAAATGATTAAGTGTTTCAAAAAGAAAGTGAAAACAAAAACTTTTAAAAATATCAAAAACTACTTTGTCTTCTTTCTGTCAAGCTATTAACTATTGGTTTTTAACAAAAGATTGATTTGACATACATAAATTAAAAACTGTGCAAGGATGAATGCTATTGGAGAAAAACTGTTCATAAACATAAAGTTCACTACTCTTTTAGTAATAGCTGGAGCTGAGAACAGGATGCCATGTGATGCAAGCAAATATTAGTTCATGCAAGAACAAAATTTATAACAAAGTTATAAGTCAAAAAATCTTTTACATATATACAATTTTTTAAAACATTTTTTTTATTACTTTACGAATAAAAAATAAATTTCCAAAAAAAATATTTAGCCCTTTTTTGAGGTATCGAATTTTCAAAAAAAAAAATTCATTAAAATCCGTTTAGTCGGTAATGAGAAATTCCAAAATCGTCAAAATGGTTCTATGTTCGGTATAGTCGTCAGTAATATATTAATTTCAATTTTGTTTGTTTAATTATAGAACGTACAAATTTATCAAAATTCTCGGAGACATTTTCGAGAAAAACACGATTTTCGAAAACTTTTATTTATCAAGTTTTGAAAAAATCAAGCATGGGGTTTTCGAAATATTGAGTTTCGAAAAAAAAATTTGAAATCCAAAAAAAAAAAAATTTGAAAATTTTAATGCACAGGAATATTTTAAATTTAGGGGCGCTTTCGCATAAAACAAATTATCAAAATCGGTTGTACCGATTCTTTAAACTTTTTGATTTTTGTTAAAATCTGTTGGACATTGTTTTAAAAAAAAATTTATAAAATTTCGAAAAAAATCGTATTGCTAGTACAGTTATTTTTGGTCTTAAAAAAAAGAAGAAAAGTAAACGTGTGGGGACAAAATTTTGAGATCCACTTTTTTTCGTCTTCGCTATCATCGTAATGTCAACTTTGATCAAAATCTCGAGTTAGATTTTTTTTACGAATGCATAACTTGCCTTATATGTACATAGTATCAACCTATAAGTCTCAAGTAAAAAGAGTAAGTAAATAAAAATAAAAATAAAGGATGCAAGATCTGTGCATATATGCTATAATGACTACGTTCATTGTATAAGAATTTGGTGTAGCTCGGAACGCGACAACAACAATGCACGTTTGCTGAAATTTTTCAACTGCGAAATCTAGAATAAATAAAACTTTCACTTATTCAACGTAAATAACCCCATTCACCCGAGACATGGGCGGCAATTTAAGGTTCTTGCACAAGGGCGCACGAACACCCAGCGGCGGCACTGACCTTTAGCTTTGCAAACTGCGTCATTGTTGAATAGAAAAAAATTGTATCGAGAAAAACAAAATAAAGAAACAATTCAGGTTGATGTAATCGCCCACAGCACATGTTCAGCAGCGTAACCGAATGCATTTGTGTACCTAGATCTAGAATAGGCACAAGGCGGCTATATAGCTACCTACATATTTATTTCTTCGTTCCGGCAATCCATAAGAATTATGAAGAAATTACTACTGGAGCGCGAGTAAACCAGTTCGATAAATTTGTTTTTTCATTCGCATAGGGTATGATGTTCCGAATCCCAAACATAATATTTGGTGCCAGTCAATATACCTTAAAGGTAGTTCGGAGGTTAAATGATTCTATAAAACTAATTGATTTGTTTTTGATTTATTTCATATTTAAAGAGTAAGTTTTTAGTATAATTTTTGTTTTTAATTTTTTCTGGATATATAATTCACAATTTATTTTGTTTATATTACAAACCCCACAAACGGGTGGATATCAGGATCTAAAGTAATTAAATTTTAGCAAACTTGCCAAAAGACAGTTTAACACTAAATAAACTTAAAGTTATTCTTACATTAAAATGCGCGAAAAGGTTACTTAGTTTTATTACACTTCAGCAATCTTTGGCGTTAGTTAATCTTTAACTCGAACATATGTGAGTGCTTACATTTAAAACATGGCATAAACTTTCAAACTATAAATTAAACAGTGGATGAATTATTCAAAAAAAAATCTGGAAGAAAAACATCATCGAAAGAATTTTTTAATTCTTTTAAAATTGAGCCTTGTGAGGACCCCAAGCAGCGAGATTCTGAAGCATTTGCTAACTCTTGCACCTTTGTCAAGTATCAAAAAATAAAAAAAATAAGCTTTCGTTTGCTCTTAGTTAACATTTTAAGTTAAAATTCAATTTGACATTTGTATTTTGTTTGTATACTGTCATATAAAGATTCAAAATGTTGGGTCATATGTCATTTTTCAGAATTCATGGCTTTGGATGGCTGATTTGTGAAACACACGTTAAGGTACACAAAATTCAAAATCTATTAAAAACGATGTTTGAAACAATTTTAGTAAATTTAAATCTAATTTAGTACTTACTTCATATGTCACTTTGTTCTTTGTTTATGTCAAAAGATGATTTTACTTTGTTTTTTACATGAACTATTTTAGGTATGTTCACAAGTGATTTATTAAAAAAAATAATTAATATTATATTAGTTATAAATTGTTTATTATTAAGAAACAATTAGTTAAAATTATAAAATCTTTGCTGGGTAAAATATTGGACATCGTTTTTATTTTAACATTTTATATAAAAATGTCAAGTCACACATACAAGAATTAAAAAAAGAACTTAAAATACAAAATAAATTTCTTTTAAATTGTGGGAACTGCCAGCCATAGGGAAATATACCCTATGTATCAATAGACATTAAAGAAAAGAATAAGTGAATTAGAAGCAATCCATAGGATCGGGAATTGGCATACTGGTTATGTAAGATAGATGCACCTGTTCTACTTGTAAAAACAACATTATACTATCGCATTGAATTAATTCAATAATAAAATTCATTGATAATGACTTCGAATAGCATTTATCTATGCTCCAGAAAAAGATTTAAGGTTGATCTTGTGAGAGTTTGGTATTTATTTAAATTTTTATTTTATTGCAATTTATTTATTTATTTATTTCTTTTAAGGAAGCAATTATTTGGAATTTATGATTAAGGGCCATTTGCTGATACGAAACTTAAATATTTATGTTCAACTTAAGCGCTTTATGTTCTACTTTTTCCTCTACGTAAACTGTCACATAAGAGTTTATGTGGAACATAAGTACTTATGTTCCGTATCAGCAAATGGGCCTAAGAGTCTTACATTAAGACACATTTGTTGAAATGAAAAATTAACATCCATTTAGAAAAAGTGGCATAAAAGCATTTTAATTGGATTTAAATTTCTTAGCTCTCCTTGAAATAAGTATCACTCAATAAGTAGGTAATATCAGGTTCCCTGCATGCGTTCCTAAGTTTGTCGTGTTTGCACGACTAGATAGCACAAATTGGTCTCATGATCATTTTTATTTAATTTAGGGCAGATAGAAGAGACGAGGATTTTTTAGATTATGGGAAGTTGAAAAAGACTGGAATTGTACATAGTTGTGCATTCAACAGATCCTCAAAGTATGTACTTGATGAATGAAGAGAATTTCGCTAATTGCTCTTCGTTCTTCCAGTGTATTAAAGTTAGAATCAAAGATTTATTTTAAGACAGAACACTAAGTTAATTCCTTTCGATTCTGGATATGTGAATTTGTTGATAAGAGAACCATACTTGACAGGCGTATTCAGGAAGAAGCAAACAAAGCTTATGTATAAAGATCGGTTCACGTAGGCATAGGGGTCAGATAATTGTTTCTACCATGCATCGTTTCACAAAACCTAGGGCTGAATTTGCTTTAAGAAAATCTCGTCAATATATATGTATGTATGTATATACTCGTATGTAAAAAAGTTGAGCTCCTTATCATATAAAACACCAAGGTCATGAATTGAGTCAGCAGTCAGGGTTGATAATGGAGAAGGAAGAAGAAGACAAGGAGGAGATTGTTTGCGTTTTCGTCAAAAAGTGATTGAATCGCATTTGGAAATATTAAAGTCTAAGCAATTTTTCAAGCACCAGGCAGAGAAACTGTTGAGCTCAAGTTGAAGAAGAGTAGAATCATCATGTCGAAGAACTGGTCTTGAAAGACTTGTTATCGTAGGCGTAGAGTAAGATATGGGAATATTTGATGACCATTTCAAATTCATAATATAAATAGCAAGAATAAAATATAGAGATCCTAAGTGGCTCCCATGTGTGACCCCAAAAATAGCTAAGAAATCATTGGAGAATGTAAGTCTGAAGCGAACTACGTAGTAAAGGTTTTTTAGGTAAGAAAATAGGTTCAAGCATAAGCGTTTTCAGTTTGAATAGAGGATACATTTCTATTGTTCTTTTATCCAAGATGAGTGAAGTCACGGAAACTCCAGCTGTTTTTGCCTTTGGGTTTTGGTCACCATTGGCTTCTTGCATGCAACGCGGTCATGAAGTCCAACTTTGACAAATCGCTTTCATATAGTCACACAATGAAACCGGTGAATCTAGTTCATCCTCAAAAGCTTGCTTGAATAACTCGCACTTTCTATGGGTCAGATGAAAGTCAGACGATTTTTTTGTATTTACGAACTGTTCTTTGTGGTTGTCCTCCAATTACTAAAATCAGCTAAGACAACGTCGGCTTCCTTTCCATTCTCTAAGGATGAGAGGCTTAATAATACGAATTCAACGAGGTTAATCATTGTGAACCTACCTTTGTCTAAGTGAAATATGACATTTACAACGAAAAATAAAAATTTCGTACAAAAAATGCTTTTACCTCACCTGTTTTAAAACATAAGGCACGTTTGGGGATACTTCTCATGGTATGGCGTTGGGCCAATGCATCGAATTGATGGCATCCTCAGAAAGGAAAAATACGTCGATGTCTTAGAAATTGTGATGCTACCACGGGCAGAAGAAATTTTTTTATATATGAACAGCATTACATTTTCAAAAAATATTTTTTTTTTAAATTTTGATATGCAATATTATTAAAACTGTTATACAAAGATTCTATGTAAGAGTTATGATAAAAATCAGTTAAGTCGTTAAGAGTCGAAAATCACAAGCACAGATCTATAGATAAAAGATTTTAATAAAATTTTGTTTGAACAAAATGTACATCGTACCTGAAAAAGGACAAAGAATTATGGATTTTATATATTTTCCTAATGGTACGAGTATATTCATTTCTAGATGATCCAATTTTTACAAAACAAAATTTTATTAAAAGTATGAGAGTCAAAAATATGTGTTATGATATACCTATCTCATACACTGTTGAGTCTTGCAAGAAGACAAGGTCAAATTGAAAAAATGTCTCCCAAGTTTCAAAAAAATATTCGATTTTCATAAATATATTATTTTATTACTATATCGTAGGTACTTGTTAATTACATATTCTTTATTGTAATTAACATAAATATGTTATAACTTAACAATATTTGCTCTTAGGGATAGGACCTATCGGAACAATTTCATACAGCTAATCGCAAAAACAAAACATCATATCTAAAGATGTTGCAACGGATACCTATTTGGCAAATTTGAATAATGTTACCAAAAGTTGGAAAATACGAGGGCGTTTGTGGCGTTTTATTCTGGAATTAATTGTTAGACATAGACTTTTACTACGGGCCCTTTGTTGGAGGCCATTATTTGGTTCGTATAATACCATTAATGCAACAAGAAGAAAAAGAGTGTAAATGATTCCATAAGTGTACCTAACAATAGAGTTATAATAAGTTCTAGGTTCGCCTAGTGGTCCAAATCTGCAAAACTAAATCCGGCATATATTAATACGTGAAGTTATACGAGTAACTTGTTGTACTTTTGCGATCATACGAAAAAGAGTTATACGAAAACATAAGGACACCAGCAACACTCAATTGGTATCTACGTTAACTATACTACATAATTATAACCAAAACGCTCTTAGAGGCTGCTATTTGTTACTCATCTGTAACTGTAACTTTCACACAAACGAAATGAGTGAGTTTTTTCTATAGCTGTAATTCAACACACCGACCTTGGAGCCATCAATAACCCAAACTTGCTCTTATAGTCCGTTTTCTGCTATATACATAATGTAAACTATCAAAAGCGCAATTGCTGTTCGCTTCGTGTCTATTTGTTAATCATCAATAAATTTTTTTTTTTTTTTTTCAAAATTCAAAAAATATTTTTTTTTAAAGTCTTAAAATGCAATGTTTTTTTTTTAACTTTTTAGAAGCTTTTCTAAAAGTAAATATTAATCGAAACAAAAAAAAATTATCAAAATTCTCGGAGCCGTTTTTGAGAAAAATACGATTTTCGAAAACCATTTTTTAACATTTGTACGGTGGGAACCTTTTAGGTAAAACAATTTTTTTTGCTCATATCTTGTAGATTATATTAAGAAACTTTTATTTATCAAGTTTTAAAAAAATGGAGCATGGGGTTTTCGAAATATTGAGTTTTCAAAAAAAAAAAATTTTTTGAAATTTTTTTTTAAGAAACCAAAAAAAAACCTTCTAAAATTTGTATACGCAATGATATTTAAACCTTGGAGGGACTTCATAAAGATTAAAATTGTTTGTAATGTTTTCGAGAAAATCAAAAGCAAAAAAAATTGTTCCAACGGGGCTTCCAAGAATAACCATTTTTTGGAAAAAATTTTTCAACCATTACCTAGCTTTAACTAAGTGAAATTTTATGATTTTTTTTTTTAATTCTGTGGGACAGTTTTTGAGAAAAAAATATTTGTAAAATTTCGAAAAAAAATTCGTATGGCAGGTACCGTTATTTTTGGTCTTAAAAAAAAAGGAAAAAAAAAACGTGTGGGGGGAAAATTAAAACCGATATCTACCAAGTTTAACGAAAATCGGCCCAGCCTTTTAGGCCGTAGTTGAACAGACAGACATACAGAATTTTGGGAATCACTTTTTTCGTCTTGGCTATCATCGTAATGTCAACTTTGATAAAAGTCTTGAGTTCGATTTTTTTACGAATGCATTACTTGCCTTATAGTACCTATAAGTCGTAAAAAAAACAACAAAACAACAAAATAACACTTTTTTTAACAAAATGAACCCTTTTTTTTTTGGTTGTTTGGGGGGGGGGGGTTGAACCCCTAAACCCCCCACCTGCGTTCGCCCCTGGTTATATCTCATTTATTTTATATAGTAGTTGCTTGCTGTAACGAAAATTCCTAGAAATTCAACCAAAAATAAAAAATTAAAAAAAAAATAGAATCGACATGACAGTCTGGGTCTGAAAACCAAATACATAATTATTACAACACACCCACACCAAGGCCAGCAGTGGACTTGATTCTTCAATTCATCGATTCAGTCTTACATGCATATTTTCGATTTGATCCAGCTCATCTAGTGGAATCGACAATCGAGTAATCCGATTTAGATAGGTCTACAAGAAGCTTAATCCTTCTTCAATTCCGATTCAATTTTTTATATAAACGTAGTAACTATGTATATATTTTATATACAATGCTACAACTCATTTTGATTTCAACATCATTTTAATACTGTCGTTTATGCTAACCCACAAATAAACAATTCTTTATACAAATTGTGTTGTGTTGTGTTTACAAATTGTCACTCAGTTTGTAAGTAGAAGTGTTTATTCGTGAGTGGTGATTATTTTTAAAAATCATCTCATAAAGCAAATGAGTTAGAATCCACATTCATCATTTCACATTCCACAATTCATGTTTATATTGGTTGTGTTATTCACTAGGTGCATTTCTAGCATATTCACCAACCATCTATGAAATTAAATAGAAAACATAGAAAGTATACAAACATGACCATCCACACCTTGTTTGAGCAAAGATGAATTTTTATATTACAAAATTCATTGTCATCCGAACTGCCATAAATATATCATATATGTACATATGTATGTACATATACGTATACGAGGTGTTTCATAAAATAATGAGACGTTTAAATGCATAATTTTTCGCCGAAAAAAGTACATTTTATATAGGTACTACCTCGGTACAGATTTTGATTGTTTATAAGTTATTTACATTATTTTAGATGGAAATAAAGTATAAGTCGCATATTCACAGCATAAAAACTCAATTTGTTGTTGCAAGGTGCAGATTCATTTAGCTATACCTACTTGTCTCGGCGGCCGGCGCGGCGGCGGCGCGCGTGCATACATAAGATATGCATATGTACCTACATACATTTGTATTTACAGATTTGTTCATCGTAGAGCACTTTCGTACGATTATTTCGAATTTATAATATTCAGTTATTCAGTCTATTTACAAAAAACATCTTTAAAAAATTGAATAAAACATCAGTAAACATTTTTTCTTCCATTTGCTTTGGTATGAAATGACCATTGCCAATATGGATAAAGTATATTTTTAAAAGATAAACTAGCTATTTGCTGCTGTTAAAGTAAGACGAGCTCTTTAACGTTAAAGTATAGTTTATGTCCTTTAAAATTAACAAAAAGTCGGTTCTCGTTTTATACTCAATATTTAGAGTCGACTCCCATTCTAAAATTGATTTAGAGTAGGTTTTAAATGTTTAAAATTTTGCGCCATAGTCTTTTGATTCTTTGATAGCATTAGCAAGGCGTCGGCCTCAAGGCCAAACAGTTAAACATCATTTTTATCGAGAAGTTCTTGAGATATTCAAAAAACAGCCATCTGTGTGAAATCAAACATGACAATGCACACAACTATTTCAATTAATCAGTTTTTGACCAGTAAAAATATTTCTTTGGCTCCCGAACTTGAATCCTTTTGACTTTTTCCACGAAAAATTCAGCCAAAGAAAAACATTTTGGGGCACTTGAGAATATTGAACCGACCGTAACTGATCAACTTAAGTTAACGAACTGCTACGATCAGTGGATTCCCAAAGAGATTATTTTTAGGGAGTTAATTTAATAGTTATTTTGATCCAATAAAAATATCATAGGAAATTTAATATCATTTCTTAATTTACACACATCGTATGATAATTTAAGTTGAATTTAAAATGTTGAACTTTTCTTGAAGCATATATTGTTGATCTGTATTTTGAAACTAAAGAAAGCTATCGTGCTACAGTTTACCTAATCAAATAAAATTTAAATAAAATAAGATAAAATAAATTAAACGAAGTTGCAAGATAAATCGATTCACCCTTTTAAAGACTATTTACACGAAAGCGACCGACCAACGATCGACGAATTAAGGAACATTTCATTTTATTCATCTCGAATGACGTTTAAAATAAGCAAAGCGCATAAGTATTAGTTTTTATTTTTTAGTTCAGAATAAAACCCTGAACAGACTCCAAGCATTTTCAGAACCAAACGTGCTCTGAGCGCGTTTTTGAAACACACCTCAACACTTATATAGCTGTCACAATTTTTCTTATTTCCACCTGTCAAATGCTTGTCTTAAGCATTTACCTCAGTCTGCTAAGTTATTTTATTCTTAGCTCATAGAGCGCACTCTAAACACGCTGAGAACAAAAAAAGAAACACATATTCGAAGCTCAGAACATTATGAACTAAAAAAGAAACACAATAAGGGTAATTATGAAACGAGATAATTTTCCGCTTTGTAGAAAGATATAACTTTCCGCAACATGTTTTCATGAATACCCCCTAAAAAATACTTGCGTAAATGTGGGAAATATTTTGTGAAATGTCAAAATCCATATTTCTTTAGTTTTCACTTTTTCAGGTTTATTTCTTCACTTTCCGCATCAAAGTCTTGAGATCAGATTATCAGATTTGCAGAAAGTTTTTTCCATACAAATTTTGACAGCTCGTTTCTGCAGAGATAAAATTATCTGATTTCCGAGGTTTATCAGGGTTTTCCATGCTTACATGAATACCCTTAGGCTAGGCGCGCACATTCAATTTTTAGTTGCACAACTGTTTGGTTGCTTATAGAAAACAGATGAACTATGTGGTTGAATGTCCGCGCAGGTGCATATAATTTTATGTCATACAAAATAGCGAACTCATTTTAGGCAATCGTTTAGTTTGTGTCAAAACACAAACTTCTTAGTTGCTCGAACCAAGCAGTTGCGCCACTAAAAATTAAATGTGCGCGCCTAGCCTTAATATATTTTTTGACAACTCAGGCTCTGCTCTGAACTGAACTAAAAAAGAGAAACGCCAAACGAAAACAGGAATTATTTTGACGTTAGTCGCACAAGAACAATTTAATCGTTGAAGTGTGAATGGTATATGGACCGCAAAGAAAGTTTGACAGTTCGTAACAATTTTGCAATTCAGACGACCAATATATTTCCTCAAATATTTTCTTCTGGCAAACAAAACGCAAATTTTATTTAAATTACTTTTCTTTCATTTTGTCTTGTTTTCGTGAAGAATTTAGGCTTATAGGTGTTTTAAATCACATTTGTTCTTATATTAGTCGGTCGTTGGTCGGTCTCATCGGAATAGTCCTTAAGGCTCCAACTCGCACTAAGGGACGAACGACCACTTTTTTAATTCTCTTAGGCTGGTATTCACCGAGCGCTCTTAAACGGCTCTTAACTTTACGAGGCTCTACTATATTATTTTTTTATACTAGGGGTATTCATGTAAGCGCGGAAAACCCTCGTAAACCAGATAATTTTATCTCCGCAGAAACGAGCTGTCAAAATTTGTATGGGAAAAAGTTTCTGCAAATCGCATAAAATTATCTCACAAATTTGCTGCGGAAAGTGCAGAAATAAACCTCGTAAACTAAAGAAGTATGGATTCTGACTTTTAATTTGACATTTCACAAAATATTTCCCACATTTACGCAAGTATTTCTTAGGGGGTGTTCATGAAAACATGCTGCGGAAAGTTATATCTTTCTACAATGCGGAAAATTATCTCGTTACATGAATACCCTTACTATTTTATTTTTTGGAGAGTGCAGAGGCACGTCTGCACTCTCGGAAGTTAGCTCCAACCTCAAAAAAGATCTGTTTAGTTTGTTTTTTTTTGCATGAACTGACATTGTTTTGGGTGTGTTCAGAAATAATTTATTAAAAAAAAGCCTGAACACGATGCTAGTTATAAAATGTTTAAAATTAGGAACGAGTTAGTTAACTACTTTAAAGTTAGCAAATTGTTAAATAGTAGATATAATACTATTATTTTAAAAATAGGCTGTTCTACGCATTACGGGATTTTGACTGTCTTCTAAATGATTAAACACTGTGCGAACGTCAGGAAAATAGGGAATGATCGGGTTTGAAGCTCTGAATTTCTAAATGGGAGGGAAAACTAGAGCCATTCAAAGAATTACACATTCGTGTAGTGCTGCTAAGGAGTGAATTTCAGAGCAGAGCACTGAGAGGACTCGGAGTGACAGCGTAAGTCCAGAGAAGAGTGTATTTTAAGCTTTCTGATTTAATTTATGAAATACCACGAACTGTTAACAATCTATTTTAGTATTTTTTTTTTAATTTAAAAAAAATAAAATTAATTATTTAACCATCTTCACCACCAGCGTGTCTACCCTCATTTTTATTTCCCGATTAGTAAATTAACGTGTTATTTTTGCTCTGCAACAACATCTTTTTTTGACAACTCAGGTTCTGCTCTGAACTAAAAAAGAAAAGCGTCAAATGTGTCCAAAGAAATTTCTAAGAAGATGTCATCCAGAAATCAGTCATTACTCTATCTTATCTTTGGAGCATTTTCTAATGAACATCAAATTATCTAAACTCAATCACATTCGACACCACAACAAAAATTAATGCAAATTATCATTGTGTGAGTTAAGATCCTTTATATATCTACGAATTCCTGTTACATACTTACACTTCAATCTCACGCACAAAAGCTAAGGCACAATACGCAAAAAATAAAAAAAACTTTTATTGTCAAAACGTGTACTTGCGTTCATCATTTAGGGCAAGCTTAAAACACAAACAAAATATATCTATGTATAATAAAAATATATAAGGAAGTCCGTTTCCATGTCCGTAAATTGCTCCACGTAGAATCTTACTTCGTCGCCATCAATATGCGACATGGGGATACGAATGCGAATCTGAATGCGGACTCTGTCGGCTTTTGTGCGATGATAAAATTCCATTAAGAATCCAGCAGGCAGGATAGTTTTGCACCCTTCCCTGTTGAACTTTAAGATTCCATCGCTCTATCTTCAAATAACAAAAAAAAAAAAACAAAACAAGTCCTTTATGCCAGCCCCAGAGTCTATTCAACGTGGATAATAGTGGTTGTTGGCCCAGACATAGCAACAAGTAAAAGATATGACTAAAATCTAAAAGGATAAAACTTTCTCCATTTTTATTATTTTTTGTTTTTGTTTTTCATTTGAAGACCGGTGGCGCGGCCATCGACGGCGAAGTGTGAGCCACCTTCCTTATTGATGGTGGTACGATATATAGAAGTGTTCAGGAACAAAAGAACCAAGGATTTTATGGATTTCTCTTGCACTGGTTGAGCTTGCTTGCTTCCCTATGTTAAACGCGCGAGTCCTTCGGCAGCGATGAGGCATGAGGGCAATCTGTTATTTCAGAGCTTGTTGAACATTGTTGTTGGGTCTCTTAAAGGCAATGAATGACTCAGTCAATTGGTGTGTTAGTCATAGTAATTTTGGTAATTGAAGGGTGGTTCCTTTATATGCACATTATATTGAATCAAAATTGGTAACTGTCAGAAGTATGGTTTCCGGTTGTTTTTTTTTGGGATAGGTTGGGACTTCTTGGAGATGGAGTATAATATTTTGAGTCATCGATGATAGTTCGCTGGTTGGTCGCTTTTTATTGATGGAATTTATTAGATGGAACGGTGAAAGAAGTTTTCATCCAGACAGAAAATTGGTTTTTGAGAGGGTCAAAACCACATTGTTATTCTTTGGTCTAACAAATATCGATTCTCTTAGTTTCCTGGGATATCAAGTGAATTTTTAAAGGAGTTAGTTTTTTTGAATTTATTTCATTGAAACAAAGGGCGTCATTTCGGGCTTTCAACCCTATCATCTCATGATTTGTACGAAGCATTTCAAATAGGTATCACTATTTTTTACTTGCGACTTATAGGTACTATAAGGCAAGTTATGGATTCGTAAAAAAAATTGAACTCGAGATTTTGATCAAAGTTGGCATTACGATGATAGCGAAGACTAAAAAAGTGGGTCTGGCAATTCTGTCTGTCTGTCTGTCTGTCTGTCGCTGCGACTACAGCCTAAACGGCTCAGCCGATTTTCTTTAAACTTGGTAGATTTTTTACCCCCACAAGTTTTTTTCTTTTTTTTTTTAAGACCAAAAATAACGGCACCTGCCATACGAATTTTTTTCGAAATTTTATAAATATTTTTTTTATCAAAAACTGCTGGACAGATTTAAAAACTAAAAACACAAAAAAATTTCATTTAGTTAAGTCTAGGTAATGCTTGAAAAAAATTTTCCGAAAAATGGTTATTGAGGGTACCCCCCATGGAACCATTTTTTTTGTTTTTGATTTTCTCAAAAACGGTACCACCGATTTTAATCATTTTTTTTTTGCGAATGCTCTTCAAAAATTTAAATAGAATTGTTTATTCAAATTTTCAAAAAAAAAAAATTTTGGATTTTTAAAAAAAACTTCAAATTTTTTTTTTCAAAACTCAGTATTTCGAAAACCAACAATATTATCTACAAGATGTGAGAAAAAAAATTATGTTACCTTAAAATAAAGGTACCTACCATACAAATGCTAAAAAATTAAAAAAAATGGTTTTCAAAAATCGTATTTTTCTCGAAAACGGCACCTAGAATTTTGATAAAATTTTTTTTCTTTCAATTAATTTTTACGATCTTTAATTTAATAAAAAAAAATTTTAAATTAAGATATTACAGCTTGTACCTACCATAGAGCCATTTTTTCGAATTTTGAATTTCTCATTATCCACATAACGGATCTTAATGAAAAATTTTTAAAGAGAAGCTTCTAAAAAGTCTAAAACACATTGCATTTCAAAACTTTAAAATAAATATTTTTTGAATTTTTGAAAAAAAAAAATATTTTTTCTTTTTTTGAAAATTCGATATCTCCGAAAAGGGTCAATATTTCTTTTCGTAAATTTAATTTTTATTCGAACAATAATAAAAACTTTAAATTGGCGTACCACCATTTTTTCTTAAAAATCTTTTAAAAATTTTGTATATAAAAGCTTTTTTTAAGAAACCACTACAAGGACTTATAATTTTTGTTCTTGCATAAATTCGTATTTGCATAGCATTCTGTTTTCGTCTCTTACTATTAAAAGAATTTAAAAAATTAATTTGATCCTTATGAACAGTTTTCTCTAATAACATTCGTTGTTAAAATTCCTAGTCTATTATATAGGAGCAAGTTCGTGCGACCCAGTCGTGCATTTTATTTAGAGCTCTATTCTTTCAACTATTTTGCAACGTTTTGCCTCTAAGCTCTTGCTATGCTGGCTATAGTTGAGTTGATCCTATGTGAAGGCCTGTCTTGCCATGATACGTTTCCTCTTGAAGAAATTAAGTGTGTGAAATATTTCTTCGCATTTAACAATACTTTTTTCTAGTCCAAAGCAAAGTTACGAAACAGAAAAAAAAGTTAGAAGTTTTATAAATTAGTTGACGAAACGATTTAATATAATAGCTGCCGACAAATTGGTTGAATGAAGGTGCGAACTACTTAAGGTCTCGCATAAACCAAATCCCTTCGCCATCAATAATTCAGGAAAGTTTTCCTCAAACATTTTTACCCAGACAATTTGTTCCTTAGGAAAGAGAGTCCATTTTATGATAAAGCTATTTACCGTCCTTCTTCGTCTTCATCGTCGTCGTCGGTGAAGATTTTATTAAACAGACCTGGATGAATGAAATAATTTATTGTGCATCAGGGAAGTGTGTTTTATGGGAGAACTTATTTCAAACCAAAGGCAGGTTTAACTAGGGAAACAAATTGGGCAGGAAAGGAAGGTCCTTCTACTGGAGATATACTCGTATTAGATTTTATTGCAGAGCCAAGAGTGAATTATTATGAATATATTTTATTAAAATGATGAGTTTATTTACGGGAGTTTTTTTTTTGGGAGTTCGGGGCAAGTATTTGCATTATGAACTTTTAGTAAATACAAAAGTATCTAGAAGATAAATAAATGTAGATGAAAATATATTTTGATAGAAAATAATTTCTTTGGTTTCGTCTTTGGAATGTTCTACTTGTTGAAATTTCTATAAGCTCTTTAAATCGGATACACAAACTTTAATTTTTTTTTTATGCAAAAATATATATATTTAAAGGGCATCCGGGAATTTACCAAGTTTCATATTAAATTCCAAACAGAAAATACAAAATTATTTTCATAAGCAGTCTTTACCAAATGAAGATTAAAAATTGGATCTTATGTTTTAAAAACAACATCGTTTAGAGGCTTTCTCTATTACTCTCAACAAACTCTTGCAATCGGACTCTTAAATTTGTGGACACACCAATAGCAAAGGTACGGATATTTTCTTCTAGAGCATATTGCTATAATTCTAGATCTAAGGTATGCTCATAAAAAAGTCAAACTACTTTTAGATTATAGTATCTATAAAAAAAATCACACGAGAATCCCAGAACAGCCACATATGGTTTTCATATTTTTACTATGTAATCGACTAGGAATTTAAAAAACGAATGTTATTAGAGAAAACTGTTCATAAGGATAAAATTAATTTTTAAATTCTTTTAGTATTAAGAGAAAGAAAACAGAATGCTTTCCAACTATGAATTTATGCAAGAACAAAAATTATAAGTCGTTGTACTGGTTTCTTAAAAAAAAGCTTTTATATACAAACTTTTTAAGAAAAAATTAAGGTATACCAATTTAAAGTTTTTATTATTGTTCGAATAAAAATTAAATTTACGAAAAGAAATATTGACCCGTTTCGGAGATATCGAATTTTCAAAAAAAGAAAAAAATTGATTTTTTTTTTCAAAAATTCAAAAAATATTTATTTTAAAGTTTTGAAATGCAATGTGTTTCCATTTATGTTTTTTGGGAGCTTTAGCAAAAAAAAAAATGATCAAAATCCGTTGAACCGTTTTTGAGAAAATCAAAAACTAAAAAAATGGTTCCATGGGGGTATCCTCAATAACCATTTTTCGTAAAAAATTTTTTCAACCAGTACCTAGATTTAATTAAATGAAATTTTTCTGTATTTTTATTTTCAAATTCTGTCGAACAGTTTTTGAGAAAAAAAAAATGTTTATAAAATTTCGAAAAAAATTCGTATGGCAGGTACCGTTATTTTTGGTCTTAAAAAAAAAAAGAAAAAAACGTGTGGGGGGAAAAAATTAAAAATGATATTTACCAAGTTTAAAGAAAATTGATCGAAATCTCGAGTTCGATTTTTTTTACGTCTCGCGTCTCTCTCATAACAATTGGTCTTTTTTATTGTGGCCGGGTCGTTAGCCCGACGCACTAACCTCCAATCTGTAGGGCCATGGGTTTAGTGTTGCAATTGTTTCCTTGGTCAACACTCGCACTTACAAGTTTAGCAAGTCATGACATAAAGCCAAGACCAGTACCCGGCGGTTACCAACGAGGAGGTATTAGGTGTGTTTTTTTGGGAAAGTAGGATTTCCCAAAAAAACGTATCCGCAGTTGTGCGATTTTTCTACTTTAAAGTTGGTTCCACTGACTAGTTGTCAAATATTTAATTGAAAAAAAAAAAACAACCAATAACTTTTTGCCAAGTAATTTTCATGTTTCTGAAAATATATATGGAGGTTTTTATTTATGAATTTCAATTTAAATCATTTTGTATCTACTTTTTCTGATCACCAGCCATTCTTCATAAAGCAGAAGTTTTGTTTGTGAATTTTTTTTTTGTTGACAATTATCATCACCACAAAAGTCAAGGGATCTGTTCGCAGACTTTAGTTAGTTTTGGATTTCTCAACAGCTTTTTTCATAAGAAGGCTTTGTCGCGTTAGTAACTCTTAAATGTCGCTATTTAACTAAAGTATAACAGCTGACCACGATATTTCGCTCCTACAAAAACGCGTTAGTTATTAAACAGTTTTCTATAAGAGTTCGACACCAACACGATACAAAATGCAGCGTTTTTCTTATAAAAATGGTTTTGTAAAAAAAAGACTTAAACTCTCAATGGAAAATGCTAAACAACAAACTACTTTTCGTACTCTACGAACATGCCTTCGAGATACAAAAGAGTTTTCAATTGTACCAACATTTGTATTCGAGACTCGAGCAAACGTCAACATTCTATCCGCAGTTGGATCCTACTTCTACTTTTATCGGCAGTGAAGACTTTGTATTTGTAATACGTATAAAATCTTACTTCACTACGGATAGCTTTGCGAAAAAAATACACCTATTGTAAGCACTTGATGTGTAGGAAAAGATACAGCTCGAAGCCCCCAGTTCCTACAGCATCCAACCACCATTATGCCGAGTCTAATCAGCTTTAAACGGAGACCCTCTAGGCATACGGTGTCGAAACAATCTCTAAATCAGCCACACAGGCACTACTACACTGCTTTCTAAATTTTTGTTCCTTAGATATCAGAGATCAGTTAAGCCGTGGCATGAGTTACGTTATATCCGAACTGAGTATCCGGTCTCCACCATAGTATTCCTTGTTGTTAACATAGTCAATGACATAAAAACGTTCTTAGTCAGTAAAAAATAAACTTCCAAGCGCCGAGCTATTCGAAAACTTCCCAGCGCTGTTCTCTCTAAGGCTTTTCGTATGAACGACTGAAGTTGTACATTAATAGAGACGTACCTATACCTATGCGCGGATACAGGAGGGGCAATGGGTGCAATTGCCCCCCCCTGGGCAGTTCTTCGTTTCACAATTATAAAAACCATAACACTTTTTTCTTTTTACTTGCGACTTATAGGTTCTATAAGGCAGGTTATGCATTCGGAAAAAAAATTGAACTCGAGATTTTGATCAAAGTTGACATTACGATAATAGCGAAGACCAAAAAAGTGGGTCTCGCAATTCTGTCTGTCTGTCAGTTCGACTACAGCCCAAACGACTAGGCCGGTTTTCTTTAAACTTGGTAGATATGGGTTTTATTTATTTTTTCCCCCGGATGTTTTTTGATTTGATTTCTTAAGACCAAAAATAACGGTACCTGCCATACGATTTTTTTTCGAAATTTTATAAATATTTTTTTTATCAAAAACTGCTAAGTTAAAAAAACTGTTAGTTAAACCTAGGTAATGAATGAAAAAAAAAAATCCAAAAAAATATTATTTTTGGTACCCCCCTTGGAACCATTTTTTTGTTTTTGATTTTCTCAAAAACGGTACAACCGATTTTGATAATTTTTTAATGTTAAGGCTCCCCAGCAGTTTCAATATTATTGTATATTCAAATTTTCAAAAAAAAAAACTCAATATTTCGAAAACCCCATGCTCGATTTTCTTAAAACTTAATAAATAAAAGTTTCTTAAAATAATCTACAAGATATGAGAAAAAAAAGTTTATTTTACTTAAAAATGACGGTACCCTCCATACAAATGTTAAAAAATGGTTTTCGAAAATCGTATTTTTCTCGAAAACAGTTCCGAGAATTTAATACAAAAGAAAACAAGACATTAGTCACTGTATACCTACCATAGAACGATTTTTGAAAATTTTGAATTTCTCATTATCGACATAATGGATTTTAATGAAATTTTTTATAGAGATGCTTCTAAAAGCTTTAAGAAATATTGCATTTCAAAACTTAAAAAAAAAATATTTATATTTTATTTTAAAAATATTTTGAAAAAAAAATCATTTTTTTTTTGGAAAATTCGATATCTCAAAAATGGGTCAATATTGATTTTTGGAAATTTAATTTTCATTCGTACAGTAAGAAAAACCTAATGTTGACGTACTATTTTTTTGTTTAATATTTTAAAAATTTTATATATAAAACCTTATTTTATTAAGAAACCACTACAACGAATTATGTATAATTTTTGTTCTTGCATAAATTCGTATTTGCATAGCATTCTGTTTTTGTCTCTTACTACATACTAAGAGAATTTAAAAAATGATGATAATTTTATCCTTATGAACAGTTCTTTCTAATTACATTCGTTTTTAAAATTCCTAGTCTATTACATAGGAGCAAAGTTCGTGCGGCAAGTTATGCATTCGTAAAAAAAATCGAACTCGAGATTTTGATCAAAGTTGACATTACGATGATAGCGAAGACTAAAAAATTGGGTCTCGCAATTCTGTCTGTCTGTCGGTTCGACTACAGCCTAAACATTTATCATTTTTAATTTCCCCCCCCCCCCACACGTTTTTTTCTTCTTTTTTTAAGACCAAAAATAACAGTACCTGACATACGAATTTTTTTTTCTCAAAAACTGTTCTACAGATTTAAAAAAAAAAGATACAAAAAAAATTCATTTAGTTTAAGCTAGGTACTAGTTGAAAAAAATTTTCCGAAAAATGGTTATAGAGGGTACCCACCAAAGAACCATTTTTTTGTTTTTGATTTTCTCAAAAACGGTATGACCGATTTTGATCATTTTTGTTTGCTTAAGCTCCCAAAAAACTTAAATAGAATTGTGTATTCAAATTTTCAAAAAAAAAATTTTTGGATTATTAAAAAAATTTCAATTTTTTTTTCAAAATTCAATATTTCTAGAACCTTATGCTAGATTTTTCTTAAGCTTAAAAAATAAAAGTTTCTCAACATAATCTACAAGATGTATGGAAAAAAGTTTTATTTTACCTAAAAACAAAGATACCTACCATACAAATGTTAAAACTTAAAAAACCGTTTTCAAAAACCGGCCACACAAAAATATTAGAATTAAGTATTTAAGAACTATGTATATCATGTACAATACTATAATTCCTTCATTTAAATTAATTAATTCATTTTTTTTAATACGTACGAGTTCCTATTTAATACTTTAAGACATGCATAATACAGAGCATAAAGAGGTGATGTAAACGAAGATGTTTGATTTACTATTTAATAGTTATTTACATACGACCTACATACATATATTATGTACCTGCACATGTTTTCCTTAATTCAATTTAATAATTTGTTATTTTTATATTCGATTATGTTTATACCTTTTTAATATTTTAAGACAGAAATGCAGAGAAATGGACCATTTTTTTTTAAGTTAAGCAAAATATCACGAAAATTGCCCCTCCCTGAACGAAATCCTGGATCCGCGCCTGCCTATACCCAGGGACAAACTGAGGTGTTCAACCGAGTATTAAATAAGACAAAATGCACGACTGAGTCGCACGAACTTGCTCTTATGTAATAGACTAAGAATTTAAAAAAAGAATGTTATAATAAAAAAGAAGAAAACTGATCATAAGCATAAAATTCATTTCCTTAACTTTAGTGAGAGATGAAAAAGAATGCCATGTGAATTCTTAAGCAAATATGAAATTATGAATGAACAAAAATTATAAGTCGCGGTTTCTTGAAAAAAAATAAGCTTTTATATGCAAAATTTTTAAAACATTTTTGAAAAAAAATTTTGCTACTCAAATTAAAATTTTTTATTACTGTACGAATAAAAATAAAATTTCAAAAAATACTGACCAGTTTTTGAGATATCGAATTTTCAAACAAAAAAAAATTTTTTTTGTTTTCAAAAATTTCTTGAGAAGAAGAAAATTTTATCGAAATTCTAGGCACCGTTTTCGAAAAAAATACGATTTTCGAAAACCATTTTTTAACATTTGTATGGATACCTTTATTTGTAGGTAAAATATTTTTGTTTTTGTCACATCTTGTAGATTGTATTGAGAAACTTTTAATTGTCAAGTCTAAGAAAAATCGAGCGTGGGGCTTTAAAAATATTGAGTTTTGAAAAATAAAAGTTGAAAATTTTTTTTTTAAATCCAAAATTTTTAGCTTTCCTATAAAATATGATCAAATAAAATGATAAAAAATGATCAAAATCGGTTGTACCGTTTTTGAGATAATCAAAAACAAAAAAATATGGTTCTAGGGTAAGGACCATTAATTAACCTTTTCTCGGAATTTTTTCTTTCAAGCAATACCTAGCTTTAACTAAATGAAATTTTTTGATTCTTTTTTTAAATCTGTGGAAAAGTTATTGAGTATAAGAATTATTTCTAGAATTTCGAAAAAAAGTAGAAAAAATTGACATTCTAATTCAAAGTATTTTGTTGGTAGGGTACTTAAAAACTCTATTCAAACTTCATATATTGATTTCGACAGTATCTGCCATTATTTGTTTTAAAACTTAAGAAAATATTTCTTTTTTCAAAAACTGTTCTACAGATTGAAAAAAAAATTCTTTTACTTAAACTTAATTTATTATTAAAACAAAACAGAACATCTTCTTCTGATTATTTTGATCAATTTTCTTGTATTTAAGATAAACAAAATAATCGTTTTTTTTTTTGAAACTTGACAATTGACAGATTTTAAACACGACTCACAAGATTTAGATACAAATTGTTCTTTTTATCCAAAAATAACAGTGCTCACCATATAGATGTTAAAAAAATGGTTTTCGAAAACCGTATTTTTCTTGAAAACGGCTTCTAAAATTGATATAAGATTGTCTGTTTGGCTTGATTCTTTAATGAAAAAATTGAAATTAAGACATTACTGATAGTATACAGTCTCAGACTTTATCTCTATTGGTATAATGGATTTAAATTAAAATTTTACACAAAAGCTTCAAAAAGTTTAAAAAACATTCCATATAAAATTTTTAAAAGAAATTCAAAATTTGTTTTTTTTTTTTTAAATTTTGTTTTTATTTGCACAATAATAAAAATTTTAAATTAGCATATTAAGTTTCTTCTTAAATTTCAAAAAATTAAAAACAATTGTTTTTTAAATCTGTTAAAATAAATTAACAATTACTTAATTAGTGTTTTAGCTTTTTAAAAACTTAATTTTATGGTTTTGAACATTTACGTGTTTTTTTTAAAAAACTTGTTTTTTTTCAAGATTTTGTAAATGTCAAATCATTACTTCTTATAAGCGAGAATTAATTGTTACCATTAATGCCAAAATCTTAACGCTATTGGCTATTTAAAATTGTTGGTTTATTTTTGCAATGTAGGTACTATAGCGCAAGTTATGCATTTGGAAAATATCTAACTCGAGATTTTGACTAATGTTGACATTACGATAATAAAGAACATAACAAAATGGGTCCGGCAACTCCGTCTGTCTGTCTGTATCTGTATGTACAATGTACATATATGTACCTCGATTTACAGCCTAAGCTACTGGAGGCATTTTCTTAAAATTTATTAATTAACGTTCTTCGGTGATTCCCTGGAGGAATCATACCTGTATGGCAGCCGTTATACAAAATCTTTCTTATCTCGAAAACGGCTATAACCTTTTGATAAAAAATAAGTATAAGTAAAAAAAATGGGAAAAATTTTATTAACGGTAACTACCTGACATATAAACTGTTTTTTTTTTGATTTTGGACTTGCTCAATAACGCCTTAACAATAAATTTGACCAACATTTTTCTACAGGAGTTCCTGTGAATTTAAAATAATATTATACATACAAATATTCGAAAAAAATATCGTTTGGTTTTTGAAAAAAAAAAATGAAAAATTAATATCTTCATAATATGTGAACGATTTTTTTTAATTATTTCCTAAAACCTATCTTAATATATATAAATCTCGTGTCACGATGTTTGTCCTCAATGGACTCCTAAACCACTTAACCGATTATAATAAAATTCGCACACCATGTGCAGTTCGATCCAACTTGAGAGATAGGATAGTTTAAATCTCAAATTATAGTCGCAATTTATTGCATTCATATTATAATGAAGAAAATACAGTGAAATTAAACCTGTTTTTTACTTATTTGTGCTTCATTGATCAAAACTTTATAATTTAATTTGAATATATGTATGTAAGTATTATCACATAATTATTAAGAACGAACGTTTTCAAGAGAATATCATAAGAACAAGAGCAGCAGGAGAACGAGACATAGCCACAGTAGGAGCACAGGAACAATAATTTCAATTTATATACATATGTAAGTAATATCACATAGTTTTATAAAAGTTAATTAATATATCAATGAGAAAATGGCACAAGAGTATTTTCCCGGATATACAGAATAGTTATTTGAATCATGAATGGCTTAGTCAACGGGCGATTTTGGCAGCCAAAAACGTTGATGTTGACGAAATTAACTTCCAGATACAACAGTTGTTACCAGGCGATCTGATGTCTTTTAAATCAATCGATACTGTTGTTGATGAAAATGAAAGTGTAAATTTTCCGATTGAATTTTTAAATTCATTAGATATCCCTGGAATGCCACCACATAATCTTCGATTAAAGATTGGTTCCCCTATTATTCTCCTCCGTAATTTGAATCCACCTCAATTATGTAACGGTACGCGTTTGGTCATCAAAAAGATCACCGGAAACATTCTTGAAGCAACCATTTTGGCTGGGAAGTTTAAAGGAAATGTGGTCCTGCTGCCACGTATTCCGATGATACCATCAGATTCTACCATACCCTTCAAAAGGCTACAGTTTCCAATTCGTTTAGCTTTCGCCATGTCTATAAATAAATCTCAAGGTCAAACAATGTCCATTTGTGGTTTAGATTTGGAAAATCCATGTTTTTCTCATGGGCAACTATATGTTAACCAAAAACATTGTGCATCGATTGGTGTTAAATTAAATTGAAATTGAAAGTATTTATAATTCAAAAAAATAGATATTAATGTTTAAAAGTTTAAGACTGTCTGCCTTGCCTACCTCATTACATTGGAAACTGTAGCCTTTTGAAGGGTATGGTAGAATCTGATGGTATCATCGGAATACGTGGCAGCAGGACCACTTTTCCTTTAAAGTTCCCAGCCAAAATGGTTGCTTCAAGAATGTTTCCGGTGATCTTTTTGATGACCAAACGCGTACCGTTACATAATTGAGGTGGATTCAAATTACGGAGGAGAATAATAGGGGAACCACAGCAACGCGTGGCCGGGTCAGCTAGTATTACTATAAATAGTTGAAATTGGCATCCCAATTTAATTATTTAATAATAAAACAATTTTTAAACTTTGTTTGCATAAATTTATAATTTTCTAGAAACCGAACAGCACTTATTTATGCATTTGAACATTTTTATCTCATTAATTCCATGTTTAAAATTTTTTTAAATTCCAAATTACTTGTACGAGTATCTACATAAGAGCAAATACGTGCGATCCAGACGTGCTTTTTATTTTTCGTCAGGATGATTTCTGTTAAGTATTTTATCTTTTAATAGAAAAGAGGCCGTAGAAGATCATTATATTTTAAACCTTCGCTTCATTCTTATGGAAATAAACCTCCAGCTTTAAATTAAAGAATGTCACACCTTCTTTTTAAAGTGTTATATTAATACCTTTTTCCTATTCGAAAATACATTTTTGTTTAATTAAGTTCTAACGCTAACACCTCCATCATCTCTCTCAGTTGAAAGCTTTAAAACAAATTTAATTGAATTTCAGTACAATTATAACGCTTGAGCTGAGATAAATTTATTTTAATGAACTAAAATACTCATCTCGTAGCCGAAAAATTATTATTAGAAATTCATTTAGCTACACCGCTTCATTACGCCTGAGTAATTTAATAGTTTTAATTGAATGCCATCAAAGAACAAAGAGTTAAAAAAAATTACAAAAAACATAAATTGTTATCTCACGGTTCCACAGTGTTGCATCGCGATATAAACTTCAAACGATATTCCCGCTTCGTTCCCAATTTTTTAAGTTCATCATCATCGAGTTTTGTGTTTTTTTTTTTGTTCAACTACTGATAAAATGTTGGGACGCAACAATTAAAAAAGCGGCAGAAACATCAAAAAGGCGAGAGAAGGTTCACAACGCCCAAAAGGTACCCCTAAAATCTGAAACGAAGTAACGCATTTTATGCTGGCGCTGCTGTTTTGTTCTGCCCCAGTCCCAACCTAAGATAGAGACCTATATACGAAATTGGTAGCTTCGCCTTCCGTTCCCTTAAGTAACTTTGATTGAAATTCTATTATCTATGGTATAATTACCGCCCTTGATTTTGTTCGCGTAATCCAATAACGACCGTTTCGTAATCGCAGCCTTTATAGCTCGCTTTGGAAAATCACGACCTTGGATATTTGATCAGAGATTTTCGGCAATTCGGAGCGGAGGCTTCTTGTTGGTGACACTTGGTTACAATATAATCAAAGTGGGAAAAAAAATGCCCCGAGAGCTATGAGAGATTGTTGGCTATAAGGCAATCAATCAAAATCATACATAATCCTGGGTGTCGAAGACGACGATGACGACGACAACAATGACGCCGGCTTCTAAGGGGTTCGGTTTTGGGTATCCATTCGGATGCGCTCTTGGAATGGATGCTGGAGGATAAAAGTCAAATATATGCGGGAATATTATTCAAGGGTGAATAAAGTGGATCGGATTCGGATTCAGATTCCGATTCGTATACAGCAAGTCAAACACACACGCACATTTTATATGTAATGATGACAACCAATGAACAATACAAAATGGAAAAAAAAAACACAGAATGGAAATAGCTCATTCAATTTGATGTGGGTTTCGGGTCAAAAGGTCATAAGTCGGTAGAGTATAGGGAATTTCCTCGGCCTTAGATATGCTCGCACATGTATGTATGTATATTTCTTGGGAAATATATTTTCATCATCGAGGGTGTTTTTAGATGTCAAACTCACATTCACACTCGTATATTCATCTGCCTCTGTGTATATTTGTGTATTTATTTTCTGTATTCACACCATATACAGATCCACGCATTATATCTGCGGATGTTCTTGATAGTTTGTTGGAAAGTTGACAAATTGTTTTTATCTTTGATGAATTGTGGAGATAAGTTCGTGCCAGAGAGTTTATGTGTCCTGGAATTGGCAAACTCATAAGCAATATGATAAATTGGTCTTGAATATTTCTGTCAACATAAGTAATTGAGAATATGATTGCCGACTTACCTACATAGTAGGTATACCCATAACCCATGTCACTTTATGTGGAACTTGAGTTCTGTACATACATATACCTACATACATATGTATATGTCCTGAAATGGGAATCAGGTATTCTGAACTTCACCTTTACTTCGGTATAAATGCGATATAAGTATGTATTGAAAATTTTGAATTCGTTAAAAAATTGAACTTGAGCCTTTGATCCAATTTGACATTACGGCGATAAGTAAAATTATCTTCCAGCTACCGTTTGAAATTCTTCACATTGGTGTTGAAACGACAAGTTTTCAAATTTAAATCGAATTTAGTTTCATACCGTCTCCACCATTTTATTTAAGCTAAAAGCATCGTATTCCTATTTTATCTTTTTAGTATCGTATTAACTTCATACGAAACTTTGACATTTTCATATACACCAAAGGTGTGTTTGCTTACTTGTTTGCACAAACTGTAATTGTCTTAAGTATAGAGTGCGTGTTATGTTCCTGATTAATGTTTTTTTTTTTTTTTTTTTAATAAATAAAATTTAAAGGAAATACAATTTTATAATTTATATTTTATTGATTATATGTTTTTTTAACATTATGTACGGAATATGATGTGGGTGGCTCTGGTCATGGCGCAAAGCGAGCTTCTTTAAGTAAATTTACATAACAATTGAACAGTGCTTCGATATTTGATGCACAACCTTTCATTCAAAGTACACTCAAAAGAATTAAATAGAGTGGTGTCAAATCAGAGGATCAAGGAGGTCAGTCAATATCACCAAATGTTTAACACCAAAAAAATCACATTCATAGTGGAATGTCTAAGAGTGAATAGACGTGTTTTCAGTCTTGTCCGGCAAACCCTGTATTTTTGTTCTAATTAAAACTTGTATAAGTTGATATAGTGCTAGCAATCAATTTTTTTTTTTTTTTTGTGTGAAAAGGACAGAATTTCTTATTCGTTTGTTACTTTAAACTTGCTTGAAAACACATAATTTCCATACACATTGTGAACTTTATAAAGTTCTTAAATTGAATTTTTTTTTTTTTGTTATATCACACAAAGGCGCTATTTATTATATACACACACATTGCACTTTTGCACAGTGTTTCTTCACTCTCTTCTTTCGATTTCTCTTATCGATACACGAATTATGGTAGGAGGTACTAAAGCCAAAGATTCAGCATCGAAAACGAAACCACCCGTCACGCCGCTCTCCTCAAAAGTTACTAGAGTTACTAGGACTGGTTCAAGTTCCAGTACATCATCAAAATCAACAACAACAACTACTCCACTTAAGCTTGACGATCAGCTAAGTAAGCTCTCCGACGACATTTTGACCCGTCTCACCCCAACATCAATCTCCCAACCAATTTTTGAGGAAAGACTAGCTAAGCTTACAGAAGAAATTGTTGGTCGCCTAACTAAGGAAATGATGAATCTCCGAAATGATTTTTCAAAGCGCATTGGACTCATAGAACACAAAATTGAAACTCATATAAAGGAAGTCGACAACTCGCTTTGTGATTTGCGAGAAAGAGTGAATAAAATCGAATCTCGTTCTATTCCAATTCAAACTGATGTGCTGCAAAAAGAGGTAGCTGAATTACAAATTAAATGTGATGCTTTAGAAAGGAAAGATCTTGCAGCTGATGCTGTTCTCTTTGGTATTCCGCAATTGCCCGGAGAAAGTGTAAAGATGATTTTTGAGAAAATGTGTACCACCATAAATTGTCCTATTCCTTCAATGAAAGCTGTCTTTCGATCTCGAGGCGAAGATAGAAATAAGAGCGAAACCAACGATCCTCCCATAATTTTAAAGTTTAACGCTCCCAGAGAGAGAAATTCCGTTTTTAAATCTCTAGCTGATTACCGTATTGCTACCAAACGTAAGCTGTGCCTGCAAGATGCTGGCTTCTCTTCGAACAACTACAATCGTTTCATTTACATACACGAAAGCCTAACGCTGAAAAATCGATCGCTTCTTCGGCGTGCCATCAATTTAAAGCGGCACCATCCGCAGAAAATTTTCTCTGTATTTACTCGCTCTGGTGCTGTACTTTTAAAAGAGAGTGAAATTGGAAGACCAGTACTTATACAAAATGACGATTCCCTGCGTGTAATTGCCGCGAGATGTCAAAACGATGATGCCATAGAAGAAACTGCAGACAATGTTTAATGCATGTACTTTTATATTAAATTATTTTTTATCTTTATTATTATTCTTTCTTTTTTCTCTTTTTTCTGTTTCTTCTCTATCCTATTTATATTTATATGTATTGCGTATGCCAAAAATGTTAAATGATGTTGTAAGCTGTTCTTTGATAAAGAGGAAACATTTTTGCTTTCATTGCATGTCGTTTGTCTCTTTTTTAATATTTTCTAGGCGAAATGGGTGATAATAATGTGAATTCCATAGGCCGCGGTAATATAGGAATGTTACGTACTATGCTTGGGGTTTTCTGCTCCCAGAAGGAAGGTATTAAAATCTGTCACATAAATGCTCAGAGTCTACCGTCAAAGATTGATCAATTTCGCGATATTTTTACTCAATCCAAAATAGATGTAATTTGTGTATCCGAAACCTGGTTTCCTTCAGAATCCAGTAATGATGATATACGGATTAAGTTAATTGGCTATAATGTTTTTCGGGTGGATAGATGTGATCGTGTGGGTGGAGGTGTTGCCATTTATGTAAAACAAGGTTTGCGTTGTAAAAGGAAGTGGTTTTCATCTAATTTGTCTGCAATAAATTACGTTTTTGTGGAAGTAGTATGCGGTGATAAAAGCCTTCTTGTGGGTACTGTGTACAGGCCCAATAAATACATAGATTTAACACCCTTTTATGCTGATTTGGAAGATATTTCTACTCGATCCCCGAATATAATTATCTGTGGGGATTTTAACAGCAATCTTTTGAGTGAAAGACATTTTAGTGATAACATGAATTCGTTTGGTTTCCATTCTGTAAACTCTACTATTCCAACTCATCATTCGTCGAGTACAAGTACTTTGTTGGACGTATTTTTTATAAACGACACAAACAATTTACTATTTTATGACCAATTATCTGCCCCAGCTTTTTCAAGGCATGATTTAATTTTTCTAATTTATGATTTTAAAACTACTCTTTCAGCACCTTCGCCTTTCGAGTATAGGGATTTTAAAAATATTGACAGACATGCACTTGAACAACATATTTATTCTATTCCATGGGACAATATATACAGAAAACAATCACCTGACGATCAAGTTGAATTTCTTAATAATAATTTAAATTCTCTTATTGATTCCCACATACCAATCAAAACAAAAACTGTTAACGGCAATGCAAAACCCTGGTTTACTAGAAACATTAGATTACTGATAGAAAAGCGTGACCGAGCTTACCACCGTTGGAAGCGTTTTCGAATCGAGGAACTATTCGAAGTTTATAGGTCATTCCGTAATAATGTTGTCCGTGAGATAAAAGCAGCTAAAATTCAACACTTTTCTAATCGGCTCAGTACCAATTTAAACGGACGTGTACTATGGAAAAATTTTCGTGATTTGGGTATAGCTAAATCAAAATCTATAGATGGCTGTGATCTTGATGGTAATGACCTAAACAGTAGATTTATAAATTTTCTTGACACAACTCCTTCAAGCAGTTACACTATTAATTCAATTGATTCTCCTGTTCAAAATAACGCAGATGATCCTTTCAATATTTTAATACACGAAGATGAAAGCATGTTTAATTTTTCTGTAGTAAATGATCTTGACGTGGTTGAGGCTGTGCTCTCTGTAAAAAGCAATGCAGTTGGAGTGGATGGCATTCATCCAGTGTTTATCAAGGCAATTTTGCCCACAATATTGCCTTACATAACACATATTTTTAATTCGATAATTACTACAGGGTTATATCCGCGCCAATGGAAATTGGCAAAGATTATCCCTATACCCAAAAACTCTGACTGCACTGAATTCAGGCCGATATCTGTACTGCCTTTCCTATCGAAAGTTCACGAACGAATCTTACAAAAACAAATCAATGAATACCTAAATCATAATGAGTTGCTAACACAACTACAATCTGGGTTTCGTGCAAAACATAGCTGTACTACAGCTCTCATTAAAGTAATTGATGATATACGAATTGGCCTTGATAATGATGATGTAAGTTTTTTGGTACTACTCGATTTCTCAAAAGCGTTTGATATGGTCGATCATACTGTTCTATGTAACAAACTGCGTAGTTATTTCAATTTCTCCGAATTGTCAACTAGGTTAATTTTTAATTATTTATATGGCAGAAAACAGGCAGTGTATGTAAGAAATACCTTGTCAAATTTTCTACCCGTTCGCAAAGGTGTTCCGCAAGGATCAATTTTAGGCCCACTGTTGTTCTCGATATATATAAATGAGATTCCTAGTGTTGTTCAAAATTCAATGATGCATATTTATGCTGATGATGTCCAGATTTACCAGAATTGTCCTCTAGGTCTCATTGAGAACTGTGTTGAAAATATTAACCGGGATCTTGAGAATATCTCAAATTGGTCTCTGCAGAATAATCTAACATTAAATCCTACAAAATGCAAATGTTTGGTCATATCCCGTAACAGATTAGATCTTTCGTACTTCCCTCCCATCATTTTAATTAATTCACATATTCAGTACGTTGAAACAGTTAAAAATTTGGGTATTTTGTTTAACCGATCCCTCACTTAGAATGAACATATCAAAAATGTTGTTGGTAAGACATATGGAGTTTTACGTTCGCTATGGGTTGCCCAAGCATACACGCCCCTGCCAACAAGAATAATGTTAGCCAAATCTTTAGCAATTCCAACACTTTTAAATGGATGTGAAATTGTTTCAAATTGCGACGCTGAAAGTAGAAGAAAATTAAAAGTAGCTTTCAATAGTATAATTCGGTACGTTTATGGTCTTCGCCGATATGACCACATATCACACTTATCTAAGAACCTGCTTAACATGTCAATTGAAAATTTTATTAAATATCGCTCAATTAAACTATTTTTTAATATAATGAAAACTGGTAAACCAATGTATTTATATGATAAGCTACAATTTCCGGTATATCAGAGATCTATGGACATAATTATACCTCGTTTTTCATTTTTGATATCAGAAAGACAATTTTTAATTGCTGTAACGAGACTATGGAATTCACTTCCCTTGCACTTAAAATTGATAGACGACATGCAAACTTTTTTAAAGAGTTTACAATCATATTTCTCAAATTTTGGCGACTAATGTTTTCTCTTTTTAAGGCAGCATCTTAATTTCTTAATTTTCTTTAATTTATTAGGCTTTCTCAATTCTTGATTTCAATTTTTTCTTTCTTTCTTTATAAATCTTTCATTATAAAATATTTTGTTCCTACTTTATATTATAGTGTATGATTAATTTAATTTATAAATTTAATTACTTTGTTTCCTTTTATAATTTTTTTTTTCACTTTTAAATATTGTAGTTCGTTATCCATATTATAAACTTCACAATTTTATAAGATTTATTCTTAATGTGTAAGAAATTAAATGAATAAATAATAATAATAATAATAATAATAATAATAATAATAATTTTCTCCGCGTATTTACAATTGGATAATTATTTAAATATATTGTTTTAATTTCCACACGTTGTTGTTGCTTTGGATGCTTCATAGGAAATTGTTATAGAAGACTGTCAAATTTCATTCACACAAAAGTACCAATTTTCAGAAGCATTTTATTAAAAAAATATTATTAGGACAGTTAAAAAGTATTTAAAATTAAGAAAACGTATTAAACTGCTTTAAAATTAGCGGTTTGACAAGTACGAGTAAGTAAAGTACATATCAAACAAAACCTAAATACTAGGTTTTTTGAAGACTATTTAAAATTTTGGTCCAGTGTTGCTAAGTCAGTCAGAATGTACACAAAAAGATTCAGGTATTGAAAAAAATAGATATCGTTTTTTGTATACTTGTAAACATAAAGAGGTGCAAATTTTGACTGCCGAAAAATAGCAGTTTCAAAATAATTTAAAACTCGTGTTAGAGTTCCAAGTGAGAATGCTAATAAACAACCTATAAACTCAGCAGATTAAAGTTAAACGAGTCAACTTAACTAAGAAAAATTGTTTGAATCTACACACTGTTTCGGTTGAAGTACACTTGATTGCATCTTAGTAATTTTTTTCTAAGATATTTTGTATATCATTTATTTATATACATTTGGAGTAGCTAATCTACACATTTGCGTTAACCTGCTGTCTCATTTGCGGTAGTTAATCTACTCGGCTAGATTAGCCTACTTGTTTGGGTACTTGTTCACCTTAACATACTCAATCGATTATAGTAGCTAATCTACTCGCTTATTTAAAGCAAAGTCCTTAATTCGAGAAGTCAATCTTCTCAGTAAGAATAAACAAATAAATGTGTTAAATGTATGATGTTGACTATCACCATTTGGTTAAATCAATTGAAAAAATTATTAAGTATTCAAAATATTTGCTCATTTACATATTTAGCAAATAAATCGGATTAAATACTTTTAGAAAACTACAACAATAAACCGTTAAGTTTGATTAAAACTAGAATATTGTTTACTCGTTTAACATTGAAATGTTTGAAAACAACGAATCACAACAAGAGGCTTTTATATAATAATATATAATATATGTACATATGTATATACAGTGGTGGACACAAATTTAGCACACTGAGATGTGTACTACCATATTTTTAATTTTCTCTCTTGTTTTGTTCCAACCAACGGTACATTTTAAACTAATATATATGACAACAAATCAGAGAAAGCAAAACTGTACATTTTCATATGCAATTCAATTACATAGTGAAAAAATCGTTGATAGTTTGTCATTTGGATTGTTTTTGGTTGGACATCAATTTAGCACGTGTACAAATTTTGGTTATTTTTTTTTTTAATTGGTGGCTTTTTAAGAGAACAAAATTATTTTCGAGGTAATTTTATATCTTCTTAATGTTGTATATTCAAATAAAATTTAAAAAAAACATTAAATAGTCATGGCAAAAGGGCAATCGTGTTCTGAGGACAAAAGGAGTCTTATCATTAAGATGAAGTGAAAGGGTCGCACAGTAACAGAGATTTCTGAGCTGCTAGAATTTTCCAGGAAGATGGTCTACAATGCTCCTAGACATTTTGAAAAGTATGGAGTGACAAAACATGTAAAACAAGCCTCCGCACACGAAAAACAATAAAGAGGGAAGATAAAGTCATTTATATGTTATAAACCAAGGATCCATTTAAGGCCTCTAGTGCCATTCGAAATGAATTAATGGAGAATTACAATGTCAATGTATCCTCAAGAACCGTGAGACGACGCCTAAATGAAAAAAAATTGAGAGGGTGCATTGCACAAAGAAAACCATTGGTTTCGAAAAAAAATTTGAAGGCTAGATTAGTGTTTGCCAAATTACATCTAGGCAAACCACTTAATTTCTGGAAAAATGTACTTTGGAGCGATGAATCAAAGTTCTGTCGATTCGGAACAGATGAAAAAAAATATGTGCGGCGTCCACAAAACAAGGAACATGATCCAAAATACACCATTAAGACGGTGAAGCACGGTGGTGGAAACGTGATGGTCTGGGCTGCCTTTTCTTGGCACGGTGTTGGTCCAATAGTGAAGATAGACTCCAAAATGGACCAGCACCTGTACAAAGATATTATCTTGAACCATATGATACCATATGCCGAAGATAATTTGCCGGTTTTATGGCGCTTCATGCAGGTCAAGGACCCTAAGGACACTTCAAAACTAGTGAAAAGCCTTATAGGTCAATAGAGTGAATGTTTTAAAGTGGCCTGCTCAATCACCCGATATGAACCCGATCGAAAATTTGTGGAATGACGTTGAGCAACACATTGAAAAACAAAAACCGAAAAATTTAACAGATTTGTGGCAAGAGATACAGAATGCTTGGTATACAATACCTAAGCAACGCTGTGAGGCCTTAGTCGAGAGTTTGTCAAGAAGACACAATTCAGTATTAAAGAACAAAAGATTTCTAACAAAATATTAAAGAAAATATAGTTTTAGTAACGGTAAGTAACATAACTAAGCAATTTTATTGAAATGTGCTAAATTCATGTCCAGACAAAAAAGTATGTTTTCTGTTATTTTCTTCATTTTTTCTTTCAGATATAAAAAATATAAGATTTTATTTTGGAAAAATAAACTTATATGTGTATATAATGTAAATAACATAAAAATGAAAATATTGAAATAGAAACAAATTTTGTAAATATAGTTTAATATTTTCTTTTATTAATGTGCTAAATTCTTGTCCACCACTGTATATATAATCTGTTTAGGAGTTTATTTTAAAAGTTTTAGTTGTCGAGATTTTTTTTGCTGGGTGTAGCACTATGGATGGCGTTGGCCCCTATATTGAATTTAAAGTAGCACATTTTCGAATTTCGACAGAGTGTGCACATAAAATAAACATTGTTAGAAATTAAATTCTTAACAAATTCGAACGTGACAATTTCTATCTAAAATTGATATTTTTGACCTAATTCGCAAAGAAAGATAAAGATTAAAATTTTGTCCATATGAAGGTTTTTATAATACAAACTCTACTACCTTTGTATATACGAGTATAACCTTTAGCATTATCATGTAACGTAACTTTGTGGTACCAACGCTATCCTAGTGGTGGCGCTGAAGTTAGCGCACGATTTTACAGTAGAGTGTAGGATAAGATACAAAACAAGTAGGAAAAAAGAGAATGTTTTATTATTAAATTTAGCGGAGACAAATCTAACAAGTACTATCGCTATGCTTAAGATGTTTCCCGAATCGTTCGTTTTCATGACAGTACTATAAGGCTTATATATGTACAAAGATACTACTGAAATAAATGAGAAACGGAAGAATATCTTTTTTGTGTATTCACTTAAAAGTTATAATTTTGACGAAAAATTTAAACGAGGTATTTAACAAGACAAGGTATTTAAAATTCAAAATGGCCACCAACGCCAAAGTGCTATACGTAGCAGGAAATTGCAACACAAACTTCTTACGAACTGCTTTATCGACAAAGAAAAACTACTTTCCATTCAAAAATACAAAAATGAATAATAATGTTCAAATTTCCTAAAGCGATGTCAGAAGTTCTCTCCACTTTCTAAATTCCTATGACCCTTAAGGGGTACAATCGACAAAAGCTTGAGTGTAATGTTCACATTTAGACAGGTGTAATATACAAATCGTATAACAGATTTAAACGTGTTGTTTTTCAATACATTTCTTTAAGGCTTTATATAAACAGACATATTTGTGTCCGTGGAACACACAGTGAATGTTACAAATATTTGTTAATTTTATGGTTATTTCATAAACAATGCACCCTTTTCATAGGCAGTTGCAGTTCGCCATGCCGGCGGGTGTGTGCCATAATAATCTCACTGCTAAGAATCCCCATCAGTTTACCCTTGATTTTGCACATAATAAGGCTACAAACATTCAAAACCAATGTGCATAGGGCAAAGGGTAGGTATCTCCCTTACACTCCTTTCTAATTGTTCTTATTACTCGCTCATTTAGCTGGTGGTAATCACACCTTTACTACCCGCTAAAAATAAAAGGAACATTCCAGTCATGACTCCGAATTCAAATTCTTAGACCTGTTTCTTCCAATTATTATTCTAACTTAAAAATGTCTTTATTTCTTCTTCCAAAAGATCCTGGAACCTTCCACCATTATGTATAAACGAATGCTCAGTGCAGACCACCCGAAAAGGAAGCACACCTTCGTGTAGTTGGTGTGCCTATTCCATGTTTAACGCTTGTAATTCATTGTTTCCTCTACTTGGACATCGACATGGTTTTCTTCTTTTTTTTTTTTGGATAAATTGACGGGCAGAGAAGTCTGAACTTCGATAATTGTTGCCCCACGGTGCAAAGTCATTCAGAATGTACATTCAGGCAATAACAATACCAACTTAAACCAACAATAGATGGAGACACACAACTTGCCTCGTTTATGCAGTAAATATTGCAATACATTCTATTAGTAGTGTGGCCCACGATAATTGATGTTAAGTTAGGAATACCCCGCTCCTCTTCCTGCGTCTCCTGTTATGTCTTTTCTTCAAGAAACTGTCAAGTGTATTTTATTTTTTTTTCTTATTTTATTTTTTAAGAATTTCACTTGCAAATTGATCGTGTTGTGTTCTGGTTTTGCGATGCGTGTTCCCCTTTTTGTGTGGTGCAATAAAAGGAAGAGCATGAATTCTTGAGAGAGAAGCCAGAAGAACCATGTTAACAAACTCGAAGTGCACTAGAGACCTAGTGCTCAAGTTGGCATTTGCGACCGCCACAACGAAGCACGATAACTATAATGCACTCTATATATTGGCACAGGAAGTGCACAAAAGATGGTTGGAATTGACCGGAAATTCACATTCCATTTAAATTTACCGAACGAAGCGACATTGTTAAATCAACGGCTTTCTTGTTGGGTTTTCCTGTTATTGTTAGTTGGTATTGGTTTGTTGTTATTAGAAGGGAGTATATATTTGTATGTAGAATGTGTGTTTTAGTTTGTGTTTGATGTTATTGATCTTTTCTAATTCTAATTGGAGCACGAAGAATATCAAAAGAAATGTGTACATTGCATTGCATAAATAATCATTTTCGCATGAAATTTGAAATTCACACGTTCATGTAAAATACATAGAATTTTGAAATAAATGAAATTTTAAAATATGTAGAATAAACACATTTTCAACGAAACTTAATTTTCAAATTGGATTTTGTCAAGGTTGGATTTTCTAGAATCTATCAATAGAAATTGGATACCCGTTATTTTTTCAAAGTTTTTTAGTGAGTTGAAAACGCACTAAATTTTTAAAAGAATGAAAATGTATTTGAGGCAAATAAGCAACAGTCTAGATATGTCCTAAGGGGCTAGTTATAGCTATCATTGAAATGCATCATTGGAACAAATCAGTGGAATGTTGACTTTATTTTTTTAACAAGCCAGTTATAGCAATCATTGAAAAATTGGTTTCAGTAAAAGATCCTGTCAGTGACTGATAACAACCAAGTCTATATGTTTGAGGTTAGAGTTGATCATTGAAAGCAAAACTGACATTTGAGAATAGAAAGAGAATCGAACACATTCAGTGGAACGATTAAATAATAAAAGTGGATTTAAAAGAAATTTCAAATCAGAGTTCTGTATTTTATAGAGTAAAAAAAATCTACTACTCATTAGCTTCATTTTGGTAGCAATTAAAGCCATTGCAGTTTGTTTAATTGTCTTAAAAATCGAAATGAAAATTTTCACTGATGCATTTCAATGATAGCTATAACTGGCCCCTAAATAAAAATTTTCGCTCAAACAAAATTTTGTCCGACATCAACGACCTGCGGGTGAGTTGACTAAAAATAGATTTGGCTCAGTGAAGTTGAATCGAATTTTTTTCTATTCGAAACTTCCACCATAAGCCAATCTGTCGGGACGAGAGACTATAGAAAATTTAATAGGGAACTAAACGAATCTGTCAACGGCAAAAGTGACAGTCATTACTTTACTGGATCTGACAGATGTAATAAGCGAAAGTAAAGTATGTTTTTTAATCAACATTTCGATTCTCAACTGCTACAAAAATATTTTTTAGAGGTACACTTCTTCTTGCGAGAAAATGACAAGTTCTTCAAGAGTATTTCTTGTCATAAAAAAATCTGCTTATCTTAGCCGATAAAACTGGTTAGAAAATTGTTGATCCCCTCTTCATTTCTTATAACTTGCTTCCAGTTATAAAACTAATACTAAAACTGTCCATATGTTGACACTTGTAAATTTGAGTGAGATGGGGGTCAGTTCTCTATCTGTGAAACTGTGAAGTGATAAGTTTTTTCACAACTTCATACACTAACCGATTCGCAATTTATGAAAAAAAAAATTAATAAAATGACAAAATATTTTCAAATATTAAATTTGTTTTCACACTCAAACGATTTTGTTAAGAGCGAAATTATACTCAAAAATGAGTATCGTGTATCAAAAATGAGAGCATCTATCATTTTAGTACTGTTTAGTACATGTTTTGACCAGTGGCGGCTGGTGGGTTGTTGAACAGGTGGTGCACTTTACTTGCTCACTAAGTAGGTATTAAGATTAGAAACCGCAAAAAAACAACAATTTACATGTATATGTTCATTTTTTATTATTTTGTATAATTGCTCGAAGAATTTCGACCATGTATAAAACTGACACACTTATTACATTTAGCAAGGAATCATGTTTTTTATTTTTTCACTTAAATGCGTCAAATCATGGATTCAGGTTTCTGTCTAAATCGATTCTCCGCCAAAAATATTGCATGTAAAATTTAAAAAGGTCCTTGGCGATCCGACTAATTTTATATTAACTTTATTTTAAAAAGATTTGTTACTATCTTTAATATACCTAATCACTGTTCATTTTATCCCACACCACACACTGTACACAGTACAGAATCGAACCAAAACCAAAAAAAGAGGCTGGGTGCGACCCACACTGATAACTTCCCATTTGTGGTCTTGAAAAATTTATATTAAGTTTTTTTCAAATAACCAAATTTTCAGCGAAAAAAACTTTATCCGCCAAAAACTTATGCTAGCCGACATTAATAAAGATCTCATTGTCGTGAGCAACAAAAAATTTTGTTAGATGTCACTTAGTTTAACCAAAATTGTCTCTTAGCACAATATGATTCAACTAGAACTTTCTTCGTTTTTTTTCGTTTTCTGAACAATTTTAGAAATGTCGCTTAGTATATATTCTTACGGGGAGGTATCGATGTATAAAACAACATACTTTAGAAGGCACTATCGGTGTTCATTCCCAAGAAATTCGACTTGAAATACAATTTTAACTAGTTTTCACTAGAATTTTTAATATTTTTTTATTTAAAAAAAAACTATTAATTCAATATTTGTCAACATTTTACCAATTGTACAAAATTATACTAAGGGTATTCATGTAACGAGATAATTTTCCGCTTTGTAGAAAAATATAACTTTCCGCAGAATGTTTTCATGAACACCCCCTAAGAAATACTTGCGTAAATGTGGGAAATATTTTGTGAAATGTCAAATTAAAAGTCAGAATCCATACTTCTTTAGTTTACGAGGTTTATTTCTGCACTTTCCGCAGCAAATTTGTGAGATAATTTTATGCGATTTGCAGAAACTTTTTCCCATACAAATTTTGACAGCTCGTTTCTGCGGAGATAAAATTATCTGGTTTACGAGGTTTACGAGGGTTTTCCGCGCTTACATGAATACCCCTACTATGTATAAAATAAACTAAATTAGAAGTCAATATCACTACTAGTTCTCGAGAAATTTGAGTCGAAAACAATTTTTACCAATTTTCAATAGAATTTTATATAGTTTTTTATTTTTTGTAAAAAAAACTGTAAACTGATTTTTTTTGAAATTTTCACCAGTTGTCAAACACATTATTTTTCGTAAAATAAAATTATTTTGAGTTTCAAATTGTTTTCCGCTCTTAGAATATCTGGGTTATGAAATTTTTGTTTTCAGTTTTTTTTATTTAAAAAAATAACGGTATGTTCATTTTTTTCCAAATTCATACCAAATCTGTATGACCTTAAAATGAGTACATTAAATTTTATTCGAAATCAATAGCATTATTTTTTCGTGAGATATTTGAAACTAACCAAAATTTTTACTTTTTTTTTAAACCGTTATAGTGAAAAAACTACTCACTGAATTTTAATAAACGCCCTTTCAGCCTCTTTCGAAGTTATTATCTATTAAACAAAATTTATTTGAAGTCGATATCTTTACTTGTTCTTGAGATATCGACGACGAAAAATGGTACCAGAACGTACGGACGTACGAACATACGCACGTATGAACGTACGTACACACACGCACACAGACATCTCTCTAAAAATAATTGATATACTCGTAGCCTCTAGGGACCTTGAAACGTCGAGAAATGTCAAAAATTCCAATTTGACAAATCGGACCGATTACAATAACTCCCTATGGGAAGTTAATAAAAAACAATTACTAACCTAACTCCTACAAACCAACACTATTTAACCAGTCACCCATAGAGCGAAACAACATTACATATTCGCAGGCGCAGCGCATTCTAGTCAAATATCGGTTAATCTTCGGTTCTCGTGCGGCGCACGAGAGCAGGCTAATTCCCGATACATTTCAATGAAATATCTTTTGTCTCAAGCGTCAGGGATATTAGCTTGTAACTCATACAAGTTATATTAGCAGTCCTCGTGCGCTCGCCGAAGCGCACGAGAATTTTTACTTGCAGGCAAAGTAAGTCTTAATAGTAAAGCAAAGCGCTTACATTGTTTCGTCATAATTGGAAATTTTACTTGTTTATGTTCTTGTATGTTTAAAAAATAAATATTTACATGGTAATCTAAAAATAAGGATGCAGTAATATTTTGTAATTTTTAAATCTTTTGAATTGGTGGTTCAGCGCACGAGCGCACTTAAGGTACTGCCGCCACTGGTTTTGACAAACATTTATCAGAAAGAGTTCCAGAATCGCATTATGTGAGTTCATGAAATGTAAAAATGAAAAATGGCTGTGAAAACTGAAATGATAACTTTTTATCACTTCACAGTTTTACAGATAGAGAATTCACCCCATGGACTGATAAGTTTCTTGGAAAAAAAAAATCAAATTTTGTTTTTACGCCATCACGTTTATTTATTTAGAATTACATGGGGAGATTTTTCAAAGTTAAATCGGTACTGACAAAATCGAGGAATTTAAGGCCAGACTGTGATCATTTGAAGCCTTTTAAAGCTTTGCACAGTTTACTGTCAAAAACAATAGAATTCTGTACAATTTGTGAGGAGTTGAAAAAAGTTACAAGTTTAAAAACGGACTTACATATATTGAAAATGAGTTTCACACTATCATACGCTAAAGAAGATAAGAGAAATATCAGATATTAGTTAACCAATAGATGTTGATAGTCTGAATTTACATTGTCGAAAATTATCTTAAACGACATTTAGAAACCCGTATCAAACAAAAAAAAAAAAAAAACTATTATGAGGCTTAGGCTGGTTGGTAATACATAGAAACATTCAAATAAAATTCTTAAAATTCTAAGAACAAAACGAAAAAAAGGAAAACAGCATTTTAAGCTGAGCAAATATTTTTTGTGATTCGAATCGTTCTATGTTCGATCGACTTTTGTATATTATTATAATCAATTGTTAAGGGGAAGTAACTTTGGTCACATTTTTATGTAATAGTTTGTTGATTAATGGTTACTTAATTTTTATTATTAACAATATTTTTTGTTGCTCTTGTGGAGAAAATGTCAACTTCACGGTATAGAATTGAGTATGATACTGTTGCTAACAGAGCTTTATACTACTACAGCGCCATCTGTTGTTGTATCTATTTTATGGAAGAAAAAAAAAGCTCTTTTTGAATTTCAAATGTATTTCCCCTTATTGCAATCATCTAGAACATTCCAAGACGAGAACCTTCGTGAATTGGTTTCGAGAACAACTAACTATATGAGTTAGTAAGGGAGTGCTCGCGGTGAGAACAGGGCAGTTGATTTTTGACTATGAAAGTGTGCAAAAGGTTTGCTTATCGGATTGTGGAAAGTTTTATTAAATAAGTGTGATTTAAATTTGAATAAAAGTATTTGAGTTAATTAATAATTGAGATTTATTGTTTTGATTTGGAACGTGTAAATAAAGAAGAAATACTAAAAAGAGTAATAAGTTTTATTTAACGAACCTAGTAAAAAATATTACAATATGTATGTACATTGCTATTCTTCGGAATAAATGATCGATATCGGAAATGATTTCATTGAAACGTCAAATGAGAAAGAGAAAAGAGATAGATCGGAAGTTTTACCAAATGACAATATATCTCGCATTATTGCTAACTCTCAAATACCAAATTCACGCAGTCGCAACTGTAATACATATAAAGAGGTTGAAATGTAGTTCAATCTCGTTTCATTTCTGCATACCATCTATTTTAACTCTTTATTTACATTTATAATTTATATTTTTTTCATATTTATTATTACATAAGTTAATAAATCTGTTATACTGAACTTCTGTATCTGTGGGACAACATCATAATTTTCTTGTTTGCTGCGGTTGAATATTATAGGCGTTTTTCTTTTTTAATTCAGAACAGAACCTGAGTTGTCAAAAAATAAATTGTATTTCTTTTTTAGTTCAGTGTTCAGAGTTTCGAAAATGTGTTTCTGTTTTCGTTCTGAGCATGTTCTGAGCGTGTGCGCTCTATGAGCTCAGAATAAAATAACTGAGCAGACAGAGTAAAATGCTTAACACAAGCATTTGACAGATGGAAATTAAAAAAAAAATGGCGACAGCTACATAAGTGCTCAGGTGTGTTTCAAAATATACTCAGAGCGCTCAGAGCACGCTTGGTTCAGAGAATGTTCGGAACATGCTTGACATGCTCGGACTCTGTTCAGAGCTCTATACTGAACTAAAAGAGAAAAACGCCTTATGTGAATGATTTTCCATTCAGCTTTTTCTATTTTAAGATTTGATTAAAACAAACTGTGAGTGAGATATTGTTGAAATTTTATATTTAATTAAAAAGACCATACATGCTTTTATGCACAAAATGTAACGTCATTCAAATGCACAATGCGACTTGGGTGGCCAATTTTCCATTACTCTGGCACATAAATCAGGTTGAATTCGGCCAAAAGCATTAACTACCTACATACATGTGTTGGCTTTCAGGGCAATGTTGGTTTCTGATTTATTGGACCTGTGACTTAAGAAAACTCCACCAGAAAAATTGGTTATCCTTATCATCGACCGAAAGCGCTCGCGTTGACGGTGATGACCCGACCGTTCTTTCTTCGTTCTCAAAGAAGTATCTAAGGACCGATGACGCGGCCAGGCCAAATTCACACAAGACAGTGACTTTCTTTGGATGCATTGCAATTTCTTTGGATCTCATGTGGATTGTGATCGTCCCATTCCAATTCGAAAATTTGCTGACGAACCCATACATCCAGAAATAAGCCTCATCACTGAATATGATTTTTCGACCGAAATTTTAAACAATTAAATCATTTACACAAATGCTGTTGAACTGTATGCTGATTTGTCAAACTTAATAAATGACAGCCAATTTTACAGATGTATAACTTGAACAATATGGCCGCAATCATCTGTCAAAGTTCAAAAATTCCTATTCAAAAACTCTTTATAAGTAACCTTAACAACGGATTAGTTACTTTTTTTTTTTTTAAATTTACCTTTAAACTTGAAACCAACATACCAAAAATTTGGTGTGTTTTGAAAAATACAAACACTGACATACACATATTTAAATTCAGCTTCAAAGCCTTTTATAGAAATTAAAAAAATTTATTGACGATTTTAAGCAATACAAAATTCAGTTGCTTGCCACAAATAAAACGCATCTCATTAATTTAATTTTTTGTTATTGTCCTTTATCAACCCTTTAATTTATGTTTCAACTCATTTCTCATTCATTTAGAGCACTTTGAAGTTAATTAATTGAATTATGTGCTTGAATGTTATTTCTTAAATAATGGACTTATACCTACTTTATTATGTTGATGCTCGAATATGACATTTTCTTAATTAGTCATGAAATGAAAATCATGGAATTTTCGAGGGTGAACATTGTTTTCTGGGAATATTTCTTTAAATTGGTTGATTCTTTGAAATTCGACGACATTGTACTCACAGAAATAATTGCATTTAAAAGCACAATGTTCAATATTCTGAATGCTGCAATTATGATTGTGATAATTAATTTAGAAATAGTTTGTTGGTGCTTTAAAATATTGAATTGAATTTAATTGGCTATTTCTGTTCGTTATGTCTTATGTTTTAGAAAACAAACTGTTATAATACTGTTTAAGAGTATTTCTTACTAAATAATGATCATATACATACATATATATGTATGTATAGTATATGTTCGTCTGGTTGAAAAGTTTAACTCTTTTTTGATAATGTTTCAAATTATTCATTGTAAACCATCTATTAAGTAATACAAACTGAAGGGTCTTAAATATTAATGATCCGTCAAGTATTTTTCAATTTACAGATTTATAAGTGTAACATACGCTTTATTTTGAACAAAAATCAATATTCCGTAATAGCACCCCTACTTCCTAGCGTACCTTTCCAGTAAAATAGGATACCAGCATTAATTAGCATTAAATCTGAAACAATAATTGCAGGAATCGTCTAGTATTCAGGATCTGGTATAACATGTCTAGTAGAAGTGTAAAGTTTTATATTTTATTACTAGATTCACGATATACGCACTTTTTGTTATCTGAAGCATTACTGAACAAAATTATGAAATATAACATTTGTTATTTCTGGCAGTACGAAATGACATTTAGTGACCTGTCAAACAATAATTACATATTTTTTACCATTGTCTTTTCCTGTAGCAATGGAGTTATGGTATAGTAAAATTTCGAAAGATTTGAAAGATTTTAATCAGTATATTTTTTAGTTGGAGTCTAAGAACATGTTAAGTACACTTTCACACTTTTACAATAATACCTACAAGACTAATTATACCGGATTGTGAATATCCCTATTATTTTCAAAAGTCTGAAACTTTTCCTCAGATTTTGAGTTTTTAGAAAATCGAATCGATTAAGTCATTAAACCAACTAAAATTATACCAATTATTTGTTTATTTTTTATTAAAAATAAGAAAAAAAGAAAATAAATTTTGTTTCTGATTGCAAAAAATGTTAAGTTTCGGCTTAATTTGAAATGCATCATTGTAACAAATCAGTGGAATGCTGACTTTATTCTTTTGGCAAACCAGTTATACCTATCAATCATTGAAAAATTGATTTAAGTAAAAGATATTGTCAGTGATTGATAATCATCAATTCAAGGTATTTGAAGTTAGGGTTAATCATTGGAAGCAAAACTGACATGTGAGTATAGAAAGTAAATCGAACACATTCAGTGGAAGGATTGTGTTCCAAGTTAAAAAAACGAAAACTAGCTATTCATTGAAATTGATTTCTATCAGTAAGATAATAAAAGTGGATTTAAAAGAAATTTTAAATCAGTAAAAAAATTCTACTACTCATTAGCTTTATTTTGGTATTAATTAAAGCCAACACAATTTGTTTATTCGTCTTAAAAATGAAAATTTTCAAATATGCATTTCAATGATAGCTATAACTGGCCCCTTAGAATGCAATATTAGGTGCGTTTTATTATTCACAAATCTCTCTGGATCCGGATCTGGATCATCCCTTGAAAATAAAACGATGCGGATCTTAGTGACAGCAGTGTTATAAGCCCGTCTCTTTTTATCCTTAGGTTTGTAAATTTTAAATTATTTCTTGTCTTTTTTCTTTACACTATAACTTGCACTACCTTATCATAAAAGCCATCTACTCGCCAGTGTAATAACTGATATTTGGATCTTTGAAATAGATCCCGATAGAAAACAGGATCCCAAATTGTTTTTGTAATACATGTTAAAACTTAATCCAGATCCGGATCCCGATAGATTTGTGAATAATAAAATGCACCTAATTATTTAAACTACCTACTTGCTTGCAAAATTGAATCAAGGGGTCTTGAAGAATTAATGAGGTATACGGGAATAATAATATTTTTAAGCTCATTTATTGAAATCTTTTTAGAAATTGTAGATCAGATAATAATCGACTTTGATGCAGCCGTTTTTTCTCTTTCTAGATGAGCTAAAACAATAATCGAGCTTTAAGAACTTAAAGGAATTAAAGGTATTTCTTCCAAATTTGGTACACTTGGTTTTTTTGTATGGATTCCCTAGAGGCGAGAAATTTTAATATTTGTTCTATAGGATCTAGAACGGATAGATACTGTATATCGAAATTCATGAGTAGGGCAACTGTGCAGTCGATGTATTGAGCGAATATGTAAACTTATATGAAAATTCTTTTGTAAAACTTAACGAAAAGAACGAGAATATTCTGAGAATTGTATTACGAGATTCTAGCGCGCAGGTAACATTTGTAACATGTCGTTACGAACCAACAGTGTTACATTACTGGTATTAGCAGTTTAATTGAAATCACTGCCACAATGCTGTTAATGAGAAACCAAACGGCGAACCCTAAGAAAAAGTTAAGTTAAGTACAAATAATTTGTTATATTATATTTTTTAGAACCGTTTTCGAGGTAAATAAGTTTATTCTTGGCGGATTTTTGTTAGATACGCTAATTTTTGGAGCTTAAAAATTTCAATTTTCCCTTTAAGGAACTACGTAAAACATCTGTGCGTGGCACACTGAGATTAATATCAGTCACGAAACAGATGTTTTTTACGAAACCAAAACTTGGCTATATCACAAATAAAATCGCTTACAACAAATTAGGATGATAAATAAATAATGAGGTGCGCGGTTTTTCGAAATGGTCGTTGAAACACAATACTTACAACCGCGCCAGATATCCTAAGCTACTAATCAGAATATCTTTGCGTTATGAAACCAATTTTGAGTCGACTGACTATCTCATAAATTCAAAGTAGATGTCTAATGTCGCGGGCTTACACACAATTTTGTACTATTTTTTGAGCACTCGTTTCCAAAGAACTTGATTATATGAGTAGGGGAGAAGGGGGTACATTTGACACTTAGTTTTTAAAAGTCTGTATTTCCGAAAACTGTTAATGTATTCCAATGTTTTGTTTTATATTTGATTTATTGATTATTCAAGATTATGCGGATTATGAAGCGGGCACCCTTGACTTTAAAAGGGGTACATTTGACAATGGTTGATTAAACCCCACATCGTGTGCATTATATTTCTGAAAGTATCAACGGATCCAGCACGTCTGTTGTTTGAATAGTAAAAAAGTAAATTTTTGTTTTTAATTATTATTTATATTATTTATATATATTATTATTATTTCATTTATAAACATAAAAAATCAGTCCATATAAATCTAAATTGAAATTTATCGATATCGACATTTTTTAAATAATTTATTTAATATATAATTTCCCAAAATCAACGTCAAATATATTTTTGCAAAAGTCAAAGGTACCCCGAGGGAACTTTTTAATTTAATTTTTTTTAATACCTAACTAATATTATATTTTCACAAAACTGGCTTCAATTTATTGAACTTTAAACATAGTACTATCATAATATTGATTCGCGATAAAAAAATTTATTTTATTAGGTTCGCGAATCGCTTATTTACCGGTGATCAAAAATTAGATCAGAGACACAGAAAACACAAAAACACGTGGTACTCCGCGAAGAGTTAAAGAAAGGCTGCCAAATTTCATAACGTTTCTTCAAATCAAACTAAGCTTCTTCTTTCATCCAAACTTTTTTTTTTAAGGGCACGATCATACCGAAAAACGCAAAGTCAAATGTGCCCCGGTGTCAAATGTACCCCAGATTACCCTATGTCTATAAATATTTCAAATATTTCAGAAATAGTACCATTTTGTTAGTCTCGTTGACCAAGTGTGATGATCATTTTCAGTCTGTCATAATTTATTTTAATTTGTTCTTTTTTTAAGAACGTTCTAACGTATAATGCCATTGTACGGGTGTCGGTTAAATATTTTGCCGTCATCGTTTCTGTAATAATGACAAGCTATAAGAGAGAATTTATTGGCACATTTTTTTATTGCAGACTTTTATTGCACTAGGATTTTTTCGTAAGTATTAGATCTAAGCAGATCTCTGAGCAGATTCTGAGTGAACCGAGTAACTTGGAACAGAACTATGCCTCTTAATAGTAGTACTAGTTAGTCATTAACTCCATCTGCTCTGTCTGATTTATAAGGTGAGCGAGCTCTGATTGAAAAAAGACACACAAACGCTGTGATGGATCTATAAGACTACAGAAGAAATACCGATTTATTTTTGACAAGTTGGTAGGTAATTTTCTTTAAAAACCAAAAAAAAAATATTTATTTTAAACAAATTTCAACTCCAATATTTTATAAAGTGAGAGTTTCTGACAAGAAGTAACTAATTTTGTAAAATTTGCAATCAAAGAAAGTTCAAACTGATTACACTATTTTGTTGAACCAACATATGTCCCCTATCATTAACAATCAATATTTGTAGGCACAAATTTAGCATATGGTTTTCAGTACATTACTCCCAAACAAAGTAAGAAGCTAACAACCTTATTCGCATGGCAACTCTTTTTGAATTCCTATTTTATTTGTTCAATCCACTCCATTTCTGTCCATTATAATTATATTACGAGTAATACTCAATCTTCCAGAGCAATAATTGCAAAAGTCGCAAATACAAAGTTAACCCCAACTAAATTTATTCACCTTTCAACATCAGCAATTTTATTCCCCAGTTGGTTGCCCCATGCTCCATGGTTAATTTCCCCTTCTTGGCAAAATGCACCTTATTACCATTTGACTCTGCGCATCATTCGCCTACACAAAATTTCTTTTTCCTTTTTGTGTTCCTGTGAAGTTGGATACCTAGGTAGGTATATAAATAATTTTCTTTGTGTCTTCCGAAGCAAACGATGATAGGGATAGGATAGGGAGCTCCCAGCTTCCTCACATTGTAAACGCAAGCGCTACCAACAATATTCACCTCTGCCAAAGTTGCTCCCTTTGTCGTACGTAGGCGCAGTTCTGCATAATGTAGTTTATGCAGATCTCTTTTGTCGATAGCTAGAGAACTCCCAGAGTCCAGACTCCGATTGGAGTTGTCTTAATCAAATGCGCTTCAGCATCTAAGCAGAAAGATTTATTAAAGAAGTCAAAATTGGTACCGGGCTATTCCTCTTCATATTCATGCCAAAAAAAACCATGCCTATTCCTCAAAGCACAAAGCCATTGCTTTGGAAAAGGTTAAGAGGAAGATAAGGGGGAATCAAGGGAATTCGTGAGTCTTCTGGAGTGGAGAGGCTTCTTCATCATCATTATCAACATCATTGTCATCAAATTTAGGTACCATTCTATACCTACACCTACCACCAGAGTGCCATCAAGAAGCCAAGTTCAATGGAAATAAAGCAAGGAAAGGAAAGGACCGAAACCGAGACCGACCGACCGCACCCTGGTTGCTAAGCAACACTCTCCTACACGCTCTCTTTCTATCCCTCTCTCATAAAACATCATAAAATCGGATGGTGCTCCTTGTTGGGGCCCCCTCTGAATGCAATGGTATTTGTGTGCCATGCCTTTTACAACACCATAAAGTCAGACGAAAAACTTACCACCCCCTCTGCGCTAAAAGTCAGTTTTCTTTTGTGTTTTGCATTTCTCTTTTCCCTACTAGGTACATCGGATTTTTTTCTTTCATTACACACATGATGATTCCTTTTTTTTACGTCGTTTTTCTGAATTGTTATTGGGAGGGGATACGGGGAGCTTGAGCTTATGCAGGGAATATTTTTAAAGAGATAGTTGAGTTGAAAAAAGAAAGAAGTAAACTCACCACAATCTGTTGAGGTTCTTCATTTGTACCTTTTGTGGTTGGCCCTCATTTTTTTCCTGTTCAAGGAACAATGCGAATTAATTTCGTTTCAATGCAAATGATACGAAGAAGAAAACGAATAGACAACAAAAACAAGAGTGGCATCAGAGTAGTGTACCTACAAAGCACTTGAATCCCGTGCCCGTCGCCCGCCCTCTTTGTGAGCCTGACAATGACTGTTTCTGAGGGTGGGTAAGGTAAGTGATTATGTTCTGGAAGGCTTCGTCCTTTTCTCTGCCACACCTGCGTTTTTCTCACAAATTGCTCCAACATGGTATAATTGCTGTCGAACAAAAATATCCAACAAATATGGTAGATAGATAGAGAGAGAGAGAGACCGAGTGAGAGAGATGACGAGCGGTCAAGAAGCAACATGGAAAACTAAACCGGGTTGTGCCAGATTCAGATTCAGCACCAGCACCACCACCAGCTCCCGTCACTATGATGGCTTTTCGCTTTGAGGAAATGTCCTTTTTTCACTTCCGGTGTTCTCGTTCTTCTTCTGTTTCCTGGAAGAAGACAATAAAAAAACGCAAATCTTCGGATTTAGCACTGAACTTTAAGTGCGAAAGTTTAACATAGGTTTTTGATCCAAGTCGGCTAACAGCCAGAAACGACCCTAGAGGACACCGAAAAGGACTCATTTGTTCCGCTTTATTGTCACCACATTTCCATTTTCGATAAGTCCATGTTTTAAGCGTTTTTTTTTTTGGGTTTTCAGTTCTTATGGGTAGGCACTCTCTGGAACTTTGAAGTGTGTGTGCAGGATCTGGGATGCTAAAAATATCATATTTAAATCCCCCACTTGCTCCCCCCGCCTATCCCACCCCCCCGTTTCTCTCTATCTCGCTCTCTGGTTTCGGATTCATATTCCATAAACGAAGTATTTTTTTTGTAACATGGACTGTTCTTCAGAATTGTTAGGGGTTAAATGGGATCCTTTTTTTCATCAGCTACATCATCATCCAGAACAAAAATAGGGCGTGTCGTGGTGGTCGGTGATGTACACTTTTCGACTAAAGCTATACCTAAAGGAACCTTACCGTTTACCATATGGCAGGCTTTAAATATTTATAGAGTGAATATTGGATGGATTTTTCTGATTTACTTTAGATTAGGTCATGTTTATAAGTCTTTAAATGGTGGTCCTGTTGATGGCTGAGGGGCTTCCTCTTGCTCTTTAATATCAGGTGGATAAACCTATACAGATACTATACTTTGTGGAACGAAAAAAAAAAAAAATAAAAATAAAACCAAAACAAATAGGAAACTTCAAAATTGGAATCTTTGATGGGATGTTCAGGGCTCTTTACCTATTTAAAGGTATGTAGGTATACTCGTACATGTAGTACAATATGGGTTGATGTTGGTTTTTTTTTTGTATGAAAAGAAAGTAAGTCAGGTGGAAGAATTTGTAATTTAAGGCTAAAAATACGGTTTATTCTTTCGTATAGGTATACCTACATACCTCCACCTATGCATGGGATACTTAAGTTGACCGATGATATATTTTTGGATAAACATAGGTAATTTCAAGGAGAAAAATAGAGCACACATTTTAGGTACATTCACATATTTAAAGGGATTTTCTAGCAAAACAGAAAATAAGATAGGTACGAGTATAAGTATAGTTCAGCTCAATAGCTTGTTTTATTGAAGCCAATTGCTTTTGATAACACTTCGAGGACACGCTCTTTAAAATCATAAAAACAACTTCTTTTATCCCTCCCCATACATGAAAATCCAATACTTTAACGCCGGAAAATCTTGCAAGCCACTGAACTGGTTGATCTCTTCATACTAAACGATCACCATACTCTTCATCTAGGCAATTCTTCGTAACCTCCGTAGAAAATTTCCTCTGGATCTATTCTATACGACTTAAGGAGTGTAAAAATTGGAAAACGGACCACTTTGGTCAAAGAAATATGGTAAGCTTTATTGACAAAGACATTCAAGCAGACTATATTTCACCGTACATAGATTTTAACCCAGTCACACAAACAAATATTCCAACAGGTGAGAGATTAAAAACTGGGTCCTAAACCGTTCCAAAACGGAAGCTGGGGTAGAGCCAGGCATCTTCTCAGACAACCCACTCATAAAGCTGCGACAGGAAAATATATTTCCACATGTGAACTGACGAACAAGAACATTGATATCTTCATAAATAGACAGCCAGCAATCAGATCCATTTCTTTAATTGTCCACGAAGTCAAAACTGGTTGCTCGTTACGTAGTGAAATAGAAATACTGCTCGGTGAAACAAATTCAGTCACCCTTCGATGGGCCATGGGGCATACTGTGATATTTATGGAAATGAAAACCGTGATGAACTGGTCAAAAACGGTTCTTCAATTGAACCGAGCCAAATTGTACCTTGGGTACTTATGTTATTGGAGGAGAGACAGTATAGAATTTGACAAAGTTTTCTCAGGACCTCAAATGACAGATGGTCAACAATTGACACCTGTCGGGTTTCAAGGATTCTTTATCCAGTTATTTCAAAGCAAAAAACAGAGTATCTATAAAAGCTTAGCAGACCTCAATTATTGTGTCTCTTGGTTAAAATCCTTACGGGTCACAACTCAATGGAAAGCCACATGAGCTAAATGGGTATCAGCACTTCTGACCTATGCAGAGGGTGTCAGGACGAAGAGGAGGAAGAGGGCTCATCTAACTTCTTTTGTGAATGCTTCAGGCTAGCCAGAATAAGAAAAAATGCTCTCGGAGAATACTTTTTCGACGAACTGGGCGACCGATACGTCTCATTTTTTCCAATAAAAATCATACTAAACTAAACTTAATTCAGAAATCGGGATTGCTTAGAGAGGCACCCCATACCTAAGACTTCCAAAAAATCCTTTCTCTTACCCTTCCCATTCCTACTACATATGACCAACACCCTGAGAAGCACAATGGGTTCTACTTGCCGCATCCTACATAACTTAAACAAATATCCCGAAGGTAGTAAGTTGGAGCACCCTCTCATCGGTAATATAATGAGGCTACTTGAATTGGTGGAATTTTCTCCAATACTTCTGGTAAATCGTTTCGCAAAAATTCCAGATATTTTTTAGAATTTAGTTTAGGAGGCAGCTAAAAAGGTCCGATTAAATTGTTTTCAATTATACACCTGTCCCCATTTTTATGGTGAACTTGTGTTGAAATGATGATTCTGTGTGAATTTTCCACAGCCCATACCTACGAATAAATGAAGATTGTGAAAATTTGTGATCTCTTCGCTTGAAAATGAAATTATTTATCCGTCCAAAGAATTCTGCTAATAAGGTCGTTTACATCCACTGTAGTCACTCAAGTCTCTTTTCCACATAATCCAGAAGCAGTTCTTGCACAGGTGTGTGATATTATACGTACGAGTATATGGATACAAATTGTCTACATGTAGTATTTATTTATGTGTCCAAACATCAAATACCAATACTAAGCATCTAATGCTGATTGATGTATCAGGTCTAACAGCTTTCAGAATTCTTTCATCAGCCGAAATTATTTATTACTTCTGGAGGACCAGGTTCAGGTCGCTTTTTGAAACTGATCCTGTTTCTCGAAGCCTTCGAAACATATTTCTGAAAACTATGTTACTTTGAAATTATCGATTAGGATAAAGTTAATGGGATCTTTGACCCCCGACTTGCAAATTCCATTCCACAGCCAACTGTTGTAAAATAAGAAATAGCGTTTTTGAGTAACACACTAACAAAATTAAACTGATGAATAAGATTTTTTTTCTATTTCTTTGGTAAATTTTTCAACTAAGTTTTCCTACCCTGAACCTAACTCTATCTTTTAAATAGTGTTACAAACCTGCTAATTATCAATTTTTAAAAAATTTGAGCATGTGATTTTGGAAATGTCGAGTTTAAAAAAAAACTATTTGAATTTTTTTTTTCAAAAATCCAAAAAAATTGAAAGCTTTACCATTCAAATTTTGGTAGGGGCGTTAGCGAAAATTTTTTGTTTTTAGTATCGATAAGTGAAATTTTTGATTTTTATAAAAATGTGGAACAGTAGTTGAGAAAACAAAGTATTTTCTAAAATTTCGAAAAAGTTTGTATGACAGGTGCCGATAATTTTGATCGTAAAAAAAAATGTTGGGGGCAAAAGAAAATCCATGGAGGTTGTAGTTGAACAGACAGACAGAATTGCGAGACCAACTGTTTCGTATTTCCTATAATCGTTACCACAAGTCTGATCAAAATCTAAAATCTCGAGTTCGATTTGTTACGAAAACCTTGCATACCTTATTATATAAGTAGCACTAATGTAGGTATAGGGTAGCGCACAAGTAACGTTATGATTTGATTATTCAATAATTTTTTGTGTTTGCATAATTTTTTCTTAGCAATTACTTTGAAAAACTTGGGAAGGACTCAGCATAGATCAAAGAACCAAAGATGTTCAATTTTGTTTTGAAAGTCGATGTTCAATTATTCAGACGCAAAGATCTGTGGAAATTTCATTCATGCTCGAAATGCGCCGTATTCTAACAATTTACCGATTTGTCCAGCGTTTTCAGCAATAAGAGGCTATATCTGATCGTGCAGTTCGAATGATGGAAACATTGCTCGGGTACAAGCAAGTATTAAGGAGACTCTCGAAAGTTCCACCACGTGACGATCTCAGCAGTTGGTGATGTCTAGGCAGTCTTTGCAAAGAATTTTACGCCAGTTATACCATTTTCCAAACAACATTCCATTGCTTCACGAGTAGAAAGCAAGTGATCACACCAAGCACGCATTCCATATGCTCGGCGTTTTTAAGAATTGTTCTAAGAGAATAACGAATTTATTCACAAACTCATATCTAATGACCGTTGAGGACCATTTTCACTTCAACGGTAACATGAGCAAATAAAATTGAATAATATGGAGCGTCTGAAATCCAAAAATTATTATTGAACATATAGATGCACAGATGGTGTGGAATAACATTATGAAGGATCATTGGACCATATTTTTTATTTCGAAAACTACGAACAAGTTGTGGTTAATATGAATAACTTTTAACAACGGGCAATGACTGAAAATTTCGTAAGGTCATTGGTAGAGAATAATTCAGAGTTCTGGTTCCTACAAGATGGAGCCAGAGCTCACGCGGTTCATGCAACTATGGCTCTCCTGAGAAAAATTTTTGGTGATTGGATAATGTGGCGATTTTCTTATTTTAACTGCCTCCATTCGCCCGATTTAACAACTCCAGATTATTTTCTTTAGAGATGCCTAAAAAGTAAGGCGTGTGCCAATAAGTGCCAATAAGCCAAGAAGCATGTTTACGATTACGAGTATAGGAGGCTGGGACTGATATTCTAAGAAAAGTAATGGAAAATGTTCTAAAAAGAGCACTTCAGGTCGAAGAAAACAATGGGCACCATTCGGGAGATATTACAATTAAAACATAATGTGAAAATATTTCCAAACCATAATCTAAATTTTAATATGTGCCAAAGTTAAATAAAATCAGAACAAAAAAAAATAAATCATATCTTTACTTATGCACCACCCTTTATAAGTGTATAGCAAGTAAAAAAAAATTTAGAACGATTTCGATGGAGAATTTTATAAGCTACAGTTTTTAGATTGGAAAGTTTTCACAAAAAAAAAGTTTTTTAGAACATCGAATAATTGTCTGTAATATTCTGCTCCTTTTATTTTTATATTATTTTTTGTTTATTTTAGGCAAATGTAATTAAATATTTTTTTTTTATTTTGTATAGTTATTGATTTATTTAATTACATTTATTCAAAATTAAAAACTTAAGAAATAAAAAATAAAATGAGAATAATATTATCTTTTAACTGGAAATGAATGGAATACAAAATATAAAATCAAAGTTTTGCATTTAAAATAAATCGAACTCAAGATTTTAGTCAAAAGTTGAGAATAATTTGGAACACGAAAAAAATGGGTACCACAATTCCGTCGTTTGTATGTCTGTACCTAAATTTACAGCTTAGCCACTGAAGCGATTTTCGGCAAAATTAGTATTTTAGTTTCTTCGGGTGATTCCCTAGAAGATAAATTGAAATTTTTGTATTTGCTCCTAAAATAACAGTTCCTGCCACACAACCATTACGTGAAATAGTGCTGTTACAGACATATTAATATTAGGCATACCTATTTAAAAAAATTCGAACAATTCTTTTTTGAATTTTGGAAAAAGAACATTGTACCTATATTATTAAATATTTCAAATCACGTCCTAAATTTGTTATATAAAATTTCATATATAATCAAATGAATTTAATAATAAAATGAGTTTTTAATTTTTGTTTGCACATATTCATACTTTTCTGGAAATCGGACGAAATTTTAAGCATTTGAGTTTTAATTAAAAGCTCTTATGATCCTTATTAAGAATGTTTTAGTATGAAACTTGGTTAAAACGACGATTTTGCAAATTTTATTCGAATATAGCATCATACTTTTTCTACCCTTTTATTAAAGTTAATATCATCGAATACCTATTTTATTTTTTTAGTATCGTGCTAACTTCATATGACTGACAATTCCAAACATCAAAAGAGGTCTGTTTACTTAGTTTTTTTGCATGAACCGTCATTACTTTACGTGTATCTATTTAGAAGCAATTTATTAAAATAATAGCCTAAACACGATACACGATTAAGAAAGAGTTAGTAATCTACTTAAAAGTTAGCAAATTGTCAAGTTGTATCATACTAATACCTTAATACTAAGCTGTTTAAAATTTTGCAACATAGTTTTTATTTAATTTTTTAGCTTCACGTCGAAAACGATAAGGGTTGGTTTCCGATAATCCGGCTACACTTTTTTTTTAGAACTTAAAGTTTATTGTTAAATTTCTTTAAGACAATTTTCGGGACCCTTTATCCAAAGCCTTTTTTTTTTTGGTATAATTTCTTCCGCGAATCCCCCTATGTAGGACATATTTCTGTCCAACCATAGTTTGTATCCATCTTCAATAAGTATAGCCGTAAGTGCACAAACTTTTGTGGACAAATTAATTTTTTCTTCCCAATACCTCTTATCATCCTTCCTTAAAAAAAAAAGGCAAAACAATATAAAAAAGAGTCTCAGAATAATGATATCAACAGATGCTGCCATCTGCACAAAAGTTTTCATTTATTCGGTAGAAAAGAAAAAAAAAGTAAAAAGGAACAAAAGGCCAAATCACTTGCTCAAGACTGAGTAAAAGCAAATAAAAGTATCGCATCACACACATACAAAAATGAGACGACAACAAATTACTAATCTTCCCAAATGCCGGAAATAATCACCATAGAGGAAACGACCGACCAACCGAGTAAAGAGGACCAACCGTCCAAACCGAACGGCTACTGATCAAAAAAAAAAAATATATCGTCAAATGCCTCAAGCCAGAGAAAGGGATATCCATCCACTACAATTTTCACTTGAATCGAATCAACGCTGCCATTGTTGTCAGAAAGAGGGTACCGTGGCCGTGGGTATATGGGGAGCATATAGAGGCATTCATATATCTCAAACTCAAGACTTAAGAAGACGACGACAACGACAACGACATCGACGATACTGATTCCTAAAACGCTTCCAGAATGATAATATGGGAAATGTGTCGATAAAGTACGAGTACAAATTCTCGTATTCATTTGGTTTTAGTGTGTGCGGTGCATTCCCGGAGATATCCCATAAGTTAGCCCCAGCTTCTTTAGGAAACAGAGATGAAAACATTTCTTTCACTTAAAGTCATGAGTGCCCAGTGCCCACTTGTCCCAACACTGTCTGGTTCCATATTAGTTAGTGAACGAGATTGGAGTGTTTTTTTTTTGTTAAATTCTGGATTAATATCCCCAAGGGGGTTGGTTTGAGGGAGAGATACTTTAATCTTAACGAACAAATAATGACACACCCCATTAAAACACTGCTTCTTGATAAGCGACACTTATAGTCAAAGACTTTTGTGTTGTAACTGTTATAAGGAAATATGACCTTTTGTAAAATATTTATGTGACACTTCATTTATAAATCGTTGGAGTTATCCTCAAAAAATACCGAATAAAAAGGTAACTTACCTAAACTGGTAAAGACTTTGGTTTGAGTTAAAAAAGCGTCATCTTTCAAAACAAACAATCGTTGGTTCTAATTAAACTTTATAAACGGTTGTCTTGTTAGACAATGTATAAACTGTTCTAATTATTTTCATTTTTTACACAAACAGTCTTGATTAAATTTTTTAAACGGTTGTTTTGTTAGACAGTGTCTAAGCAGTTGTAATAGCTTCATTAAATTAAGAAGGTTAGGCAACTTCAATCAAAGTTTATATACAATCGAACTGGTGATTTAGTTAATCAGCTCTAAATCAACAATGAAACTAATAACTTTTTGAATCTCCGGGCGGGTGTCTAGTTATACAGGGTAAGTAAATACCATTAAATTCCTCGACGGGATTGTTAAATGTACTTAAACATAACAGTTGAGTACATTAGGTTAAAGCTTTTAACATGACTAAAGGCCAAACAAAAAAAAAAAAAACTATTTTGAACCAGTGTCTATAATGGCTAGTTGCACAAACGTGGTTTATCTTTGGATCAATATTTTAATCCACTGATTTCGGTGGAAAAACTGATTTCGGTGGAAAAAATGAGATTCAACCAGGGTTCAACGTTCAATTATCTGATTGGCTATGTATTAATTATTAAGACTTAATGCTTTTTCTTATATGCTATCTTTTTCTAAATTAAGTTCAAATCTTGATCCAGGATAAACAACTGGCCTATAGCTTAACGGACACTAGTGAGTACAAATATTACGATCTACTGATAAATGTTGTCAGCTTGTAAAATTGTTCTCAGTTTGTAATAGCTAACTCTGTATTATCTATGAGAGAATTCCCCGGAAGGTGTTGAAAATATATCAAAAAATTAACACTGATTATAAATTTAACGAAAACATAAGATTAAAGGGCGGAACAGATTGAACCAGCAACAGCACCGTCAACAGCAACAGCGGCCGCCATTAATTTAGAGCCAATGTATTTCAATTGTTCAACACACATAAGAACAGCAACGCCAACAGCGTCGTTAGGCCAAAGTCCTAAATTTGCTGTTGCTGGTGCAGTGTTGTCAACTTTCCCACTTTCGATATGAAATGTCAAGCAGATGAAATGACGTTGCTGGTGGCAATGTGTTTGAGAAATGTTTGCAGGTCAGCGTGCTGTTTGCTGTTGATGATGCTGGTGCTGTTGCTGGTTTAATCTGTTTCGCGCATACGTTTTGTTAAAAAAAAATGGTGTAAAGGGGGCTTTATGTAGAGTTTTTTTTCACATTGGCACCACTGTTTTAGTGAAATTTAATTTGACAGCTGACAGATGATTTGTGCCAACCATGAATGATCTTACTCAGTGCACTTGCGAACGTAGGTAACAGCCTAAATTGACGTGCACTCAAATGTATTTGACTACTCTTAAAATGTTTCAACACATTTCGACCGTTTAGGAAATAGAGGGAGAATTAAAAAGGAGATAAACGATGAACATTTGTCTTAAATGTCTGATGGATATTGAACGAAAGTTCGGTGAAGAATTCTACATTCGTGTGGTACGGCTAAACAAAAGAATCTCTATACTTGACGGTACGCCCGAAGCTAGACTCTAGGGGATAATGATGAGCATTCCTAGCAAAACGGGTATTGCACTAAAATTGCTTAAGAGGAAGAACCCAACTGGCTATTTCAACAGAGCAACGTTTAAAGAAGTAGCGATAAAACAGTGAAAGGAAGGGGCCTTTTAACGGTGTTCCAACGAAACAAATGTTTCCGTAATCGGTTTGTTGCTTATCAAGAGTCTATTCTGGATTCTATTCAGTAGGTGCAGTAATGTTTTGGATGAATTTTAATCTATAGTTTTGGTCATATATGTATGCTTTATAAATAGTTGCCAGATCAGAAGGAAAAAAAGAAAACCTGGGCATTTTACAGCATTTTTAGCAATGATATGTGGTCGTTACAAAAAAGTTGTTCAGGAACGAATATACCAGGAATCGAAAGCTATTCAGTTTCCTCGATGCAAGTTCAATTCATGTATAGTGGCAAAGGTGTTACATTCCGCTTTAGCTTCTAAAGACTTTGACTTTGATTTTCAGATCATTTATAAAAATAAGAAATAGTGTTGGAGGCGATAGGAAGTCACATACCCAAAAAAAAATACCCTTTTTAGAAATAATTGTACGAGTACACATTGTGCCAAAATTCAGTTCCTCATTACAGAATTGCGTAAACGAAAAAACCGTTGTTGTGTTGCTACGAGCTGAGTTTCCCGATGAACCTGATGACCAAAACTACTTTTTTGGACTAAGTTCTACTTTATCGTTTTTATCAATTTTTGTATACTTAAAATATGCTAGATAATAAGTTATTAATACACAACTAAACCTCCCAGAGTATAAGAATAGAGAATGAAGCCCTAGCTTCAGTCAATATAATGCCTTCCTTCATTCCGATCTTAGATACGAAAGTTTCTACATACTTATCTGCAGAACCGAGCTGATAACTATCTTGTACTGCTACGAGCAGCTACAAGTGGCAAGCCTGGCCGCCAGAGTTAGTTACAAGCATATCAGCGGAATGCAGTGACCAGCTCTGTGGAATGGCACTAAGATTATGATGACGAACAAGATGCATTCCAGAACATAATCCAATCATTTAATATTTTGCTTCGTTGTATTTTTTTTTTGTTGTTGTTTTAAAAATATTTCTTAAAGAAAACTGCACATTATAAAGATAAATTTCGGGCGGGTAGGGAGATGAGGATAAATTGCATTGTAAACCACAACGACGACGATGATGTCACCATCATCACGAAAGGCCGCGTCGAGAACGACGAGCTCGAAAAAAAAGGGAAAAGGGAGGCTGGGAAATAAAGTAAGCTAAAATGGTCAGTGTTCTACGATAAGACTACGAGTATTTCAGTGCGATTGCAGGGGAGTTATGAAGCACTTAATTTAATTTCATATCTTTTTTGTAATTTTTTTTTTACTTCGTTTCAGTATATTGTAGTTGAAAAGCAAAGACGGAGATGTATGTAAGTTGGCTCAAGAACATTAGCATTCTTTCGAATGAAACTCGTAGATTTCTCTGGGGAATGTGATTTTTTTTAAACTTATAAATTCTATAAAATTTAAAGAAAAACTAATTAATAATGGATATAATCATTTATGAGTGAGTTCATATTTTCGATATCCCTGATATCTGAACGTTGGATTTCTACCTCTTTTACTGTCAAAAAGCTCAGAATGAAACTTTTTTGGACTTGTTGCTCATCTTTTTTTTTTTTTTTTTTTTTTTTATAATCTACACGCGCTCAAGGGATTATGATTACCCTTTAAATGTTTGAACACAGCGCGGGCGTGAAGTTAAGGAGAAAGAAGGATAGGAAAGATGTGTGGCACGATGTTTTGAGACTGAAGGTTGTTGTCTCAGATATTTTATCTCCAGGGATGGCGGCTGAACTAAAGCGGAGGCCGTGTCTTATTTGTATGTCGCTTATAATTCACATTATTTTATTCGTGTTCATCCTTGTTGGGCATACTAGTTTAACTCAATTACATGTTGTTAGTGTTATGCCTGAACAACATGTAATGAGTAAACCAGTAACCCATTGATGACAATTTTAGAAGGTTTTTAATGGAATTAAAACGACATAGACGACGGCAGGGATCGAACCTGTGATCATGAGGGTCACAGGCGAGCACACATCCATCGCGCCACGGCCACCCCTAATTTTTGTCACAGAAATACAATCTTAAATTAAAATATAAATTTATTGTACATACTTTATCATATGCAAGGTGGCGCAAAATTTATTATCCAATTTTGTTTTTGAATTACTTAATTAATTTAAAAAAAAATTATGATGATTTTGAGTGTTAAGTTTAATTTTGTCTGTTAAGTAGAAAAGATGAAGCCAGTGTTGATGCACATTTGTACCCGCTTTATATCATTTTACATGACTTTCTGTAAAATTTCCGGTGATAACTGCTCGCATCCCTGTCGAAAATTCTCCTTAAAGGCTGCGATTGACTGAGAATTCTTGGAATCAGACCGTGATTTCAAGTATCTCCAAAGAAATAAGTCTTGCTGGCCATGCCAAATCGTCAAAACGGGATATTACGAGACCAAGAATCGCTTCCTTCACAATATCCATTGTCTCGAGATGTGTGTGCGGTTGTACCGTCTAGTTGAAACCACATCTTCAATCAGCAACGCTAATCCAATTCCGGCAGTAAGAAGTCGTTTACCATGGCCCTGTAGCGTTCTCCAGTAAAAGTGACCGTATTGATGACGGCGTCCTCAAAAAAATACTGATTGGGCCGTATATTTTCTTGAGGACGCTCTTTCCGCGTGAACGCCGCACCACAAAGTGGCTTTGAGTGGATGTAATGGTTCTTCATGCATCTCACGCGGATTTTTAGGGCCCAGAAACAAAGATTTTGCTTATTGACGGAACCACTTAAATGGAAATGCACCTCGTTGCTCCTGATGATTTTCGACATAAATTCGTCCTCTTCGTTCTTGAAATTGAGGATGGATTGACAGTAATTCACACGACACGGACGTGTGCACTGTTTGCACTTTGCACGGGATCATGTGTAAGACTTTCACTAACATTCGCTATATGGTCCATCTGGTATGTCCAATTACGTGGTCCACCGTTTGGTTGTTGTCTCTTCGTACTTGGCATCCAGAGTCACGATATTCTCAGCCGAACGACCAGTCCGGTGACCGCCAAACCCTGCATGGTCTCTAGTGATGCCAGTAGATTTAGTGGAGTAGCTAAACGCCGAAATGTTTGCCATGTTGGCGTGACACGATTAGGAAATTGACGTCGAAATTCATGCTAGGCTAACACCACCGACCCATTATATGGTCAAAAAAAATCAACAATTATTCCACCCTCTTGAGGAGTATAGGGCTGCACTGCTTGTCTGTTTTATAATGCAGCTATCTTGTTCAAATATGATTGACCTAAGCTAGGCGCGCAATGGCAACTGTGATCGAAATCAAATAGTTTATTCACCAGTTGATAGAGCAGCGCGCAGGTGCAACACTTCAGTCACACTAACACTTTTCTCTCTTGGGCTTATAGAAAACAATTCAACTATTTAGTTGAATGTGCGCGAAGGTTTATATGGTAAAGTGTTACACAGAATAGGAAACTGATTTTAGACAATCGTTTAGTTTCAAAACATAAACTTTTTAGCTGCTCAAAACGAATTGCTATTGCTGTATGTGCGCTGAGTCCCATATAAGCCCATATGTTTCATTTTAGCAACCAAACTGTTGCAAAACTAAAAATTGAATGTGCCATCTTGTACTCGGTAAATTTTGCGCTCGTGTATAAAAGAAAACTTTACCGATATTTTGATAACATGAATTTACGTAAGAGGCCATATATTATGTCACACGAATTTCAAGATTTATATACTGTGTTTCACATTCTACAAAATTTTCACTAAATCCCCTTCATTTTGACTTATACTACGTTTTCACCAAAGGTAAATCCGGGATTTAAGTGGATTTACCATAAATCTCCTTTAAATCTCGTAGATTTACCATACAAATATAAATCACCTCAAATGAAGATTTAAAATAAATCTCCTTGAAATCTTCTCGCAATCAGAAGATTTGCAAAACAAACAAACCTTATTTTGTAGAACGCACCTATGTAAACGCACTTTCTTCATTGACAATCAACACAAAATAGAAATATCTGTTTTTTCCTGTTTACTATCCAATTGCAATTTTTTTTTTCTCTTGTCCAAATTGACAATTGAATGACAAGACAGAGTGAAAACGTCAAATAAATCTCAGTTTCTTTGGTGAAAACACTTCAAGATTTATTTTAAATCTCTATAGCGGATTTACTCTTGGTGAAAACGTAGTATAAGAGTATCACTTTTACTCGATGCCTTTAGTACCAATCCTTTTAATTATCACTTACTGGTATTATACAGTTCTCACTGACTGGATATGCTGTAAAATGTTGTGATTTTGTGAGATGTAAAGGGTATTTTTATAGAGGCGAAGAACTTTAAATTGGCAACGCTATTTTCTGTGACAGTATGGATTTGAAAGTTCTTGAATGTTTTGAGGTAAGTTTGATTTTGCAATTCATTATGAATAGAATTTGCATTGGAATTTTAAAACGGTTCTAATGGAGATAACTCGTTTCTTCAAAGTGAAAGTCCTTAAATCAAGTCAGAATATCATACTAACAGGGCTGATTAGGTCTACCACCAACAATTCATTTTTTAGATTAAAAATTCAATATCAGAGTCAAATAAAATGCATGATTGGGATACACCATCTTCCTTAGAAACTTACAGCCGCATCTATTCTTTATAATGTATTTTAGAGGTTATTTAGTTAAGCCTATACTTTAGTAAATAGTTTGCCTGAAAATGGTGAAACTTCAAATCGAATCTATAATCGATTTTGCATTTGGTATTAACTAAACGATGTTTGTGTTTGTGTCACGTAACGTAAGGAAATCTTAAAATCTAGTATATACAAAAGGCACATATACTACTACATTTTATACATGACGGCTCGGCTGTTTATGACAGCCTGAATTTATAAATATGAAAAATCTGTGACGAAAATTGATATAAGAGCCATACACAGCCACCCCTGAGTCACCACAAACAAAAGGAAAAGATCTGAAAATTGGGATGCTTCCGACAAGTTAACGTAATTATTTTAAAATTGGATTCAATTGAGGTTTATAAATTTTGCAGGATATTTTTCTATTAGAACTCAATTTTTTAAATAAATTCAAATCATTTAGAAATGAAATGAAACAAGAGTCCATTTTAATTTAATAATTCAAGAGTATCAAGAATATCACAAAGCAAATTTACAATTTGGAACTTCAGAATTTAAAAGATGAGAATTTATGTCAATTTTATAATTTATAATTTATAATTTTTTTATAATTATTTATAATTTTAAAATGGCTTCCTTCAAATGTGGTGCATGGCGTTAGATGTGAAAATTGATTATGGGTTTTTCAATTGGCGATGGTAGATTTTGGCGGCCATGTTGTCAAATCTGTTGTTTATTATTCTGTTACTGATGCCACATCACCATAGCAAGCTACACTATATTGAACAGAACTTCCAAATGATGAAACAGATTAAACCAGCAACAGCACCAGCATCGTCAACAGCAAACAGCACGCTGACCAGCAAACATTTCTCAAACACATTGCCACCAGCAACGGCATTTCATCTGCTTGACATTTCATATAGAAAAAAAGTTTTTCATTATGGTGCCACTGAATATTGCACTGAGAAAGTTGACAACACTGCACCAGCAACAGCAAATTTAGGACTTTGGCCTAACGACGCTGTTGGCGTTGCTGTTGCTGTTCTTATGTGTGTTGAACAATTGAAATACATTGGCTCTAAATTAATGGCGGCCGCTGTTGCTGTTGATGGTGCTGTTGCTGGTTCAATCTGTTCCGCGCTTTATTATCAGAATGAGTGTTCGTTAGTGCAAATGTTTGGCGCATTTGCGCCCAGTTTACGGTAGACATGATAATTGATAGCCAAGAACTCGGCCTTTCGCGGAATTTAATTTGGCGAAATTGGCGTTTGGACTTGGGCTTAAGCCCGTACAAGAACCAATTGAATCATGAGCTCAAATACTTGACCATAGACAACGCCGTTTGTTCGCTGACTGGGATTCGGAGCGTTTATAGGAGGACCCCAATTTTGGCCGAAAATTCATCTTTTGCGACGAATCGCAAAATTTTGAGGAATGATTGTGTTAACAAGCAAGATTGCCGCATATAGGACAATACCAACCCACACGAGGTTCTCTAGGTGACAATGCATTTTCAAAAAGTTACCGTTTTGATGTGGATTCTGGGCCGGTAGTGTCATTGGTTCGTATACTATTTCGAAAAGGACGTTGGCGAGGGACTGACGGTCAATGGCAAGCGCTACATAACGTGGTAACCAATTTCTTATGGACCAAGTCGATCCATATGGACCTAGACGGCAAGTGGCTTAAGCAGGACTGTGCTACGTGCCATACAGCCGATGCCACGTTTGATATTCTGCAAGAACGATTTGAGGGTAATATGTTATCTCACGCAAAAGTGACGTGAATTGGCCACAAAGATCATGCGATTTGACGCCGCTAGACTTTTTCTTGTTTGGTTTTCCTAAAGTCGCAGGTCTATTCGAGGAAACCACAACTGACCGATGAACTTTATGAATTATTAAATTTTTAAATTTTCCGAAGGATATCTGATCCTGTGTGTGAGGAGGGCGAAAAGAGTTACATCAGCGAACCTTTCACAATGAGGATGAAATCTAAAAAGGCAAATCACAACGATTACATTGGCCCCACAGAATTCAGCGAATGGACAACAATATTCCAGACAAGATTGTCTTCGATTCGAAGCCCTCATGCTTAGGGCCCAAGTAACTCCGAGCCTTCGATTTAACGACAAAGTCATCTAGAATGCCAGAGCGCTTGGTTGTAGAGGATTGAAAACCTCATTGCCCTATATCAGGCAGAGCCCTGCAAGTTAAATAGTTGGTTTCAAATTTGAAGAGAATTTTCTAGAAATTAGTTTCAAGACCACTACTGCAGAATTTTCAACTTTTATGTGAAAGTAAATTCCCGCAAGTCATAATGTTGTGTCAAATTATGTTTTATTAAGCCCACATGGTGTGACATTGTCATGTTATTTATTTTTTGACAGGCAAAATTAAGCAACCCTAATTCCTTCCAACAATACGTATACACATAAATTGCTTCCGTACACCCCTACCCTCATATTGTCATCTGCCTGACTGAAGGACCTTTGCTTTATTGTAACAACAAAAAAAAAAAAACAAAGATGCTAACATATTGTTATAGAAAACCCTCTGATGATGCTCTTAAAAGAAAACTCACGAACGCACCATCATATAATCATTATTTTGTAATTAACTAAATTATTTTATTATTAACTAGAAAATCATTTTTATCTCACGTTTCTGCTTCGTTATAATTTTGATTTTTCTTCATTTTTTTTCTTTTCATCTTCGGTGCAACCGCACATTTACACACTTAATCTTGTTGTAAAAAAGTGTATCTAGAACTAGGATGGGTCTGTTGGAAAATGAAGGCTTAAAGAACTAACCATCATCACAATCACAATAAAAGAAAAGCAAGGAAACTTAATCCTGAAGGTATATAAAAGGATGGAAATAATTCACGTGATATTAGAGCATCACCACCACCCTGTCTAGAAAATGTCGATGTCGATGCCAAGAAGCCTTGAGTTTTGTATTCTGCATCTTTTTACTTTTTCGTTTTGCTCCAAATTGCATAAGGGGATACAATATTTTTTTATAGTTCTTTTTCTTCTTCGTGTTCATATTTTATTCTGCGTACAGTTCTTCTTCTTCGTCTACTATACTACTTCTGGTACACCGCCATCTACACTCGGAACAGCTGGATACAAAAATCCTTAAGATGCACATCATGTTCTGGAACTAAATCTTTTCGCTTCATTTTTAAATCACATTCAGGAAATCTTGCTTTAGACAATGTGCTTGCTGTTGGATGAATGGATGGCTATCGGATTCATTTTTAATTGATAAGAGACTGTACGACATCCTGAATGTTTAAGCCACACAAAAACACGCAACATCAGGAACATTATCAAGGATATCTTTGATATTCTAACGAGAGACCTTGGATTATGTGGGATTTTGGGGGTAAATCTATATGAAGACGAGAATCCGGATTCCCAGTGGATGGATAGAATGGATGTCTATAATATGGAGTTTTATTTCAACCACAACTTATATGGTGACAAAGGTTTTAAGCTATGGGTTTGTTTGTATTAAAGGGGCGATCTTGATGTCTAAAAGTTTGAGCGGCTAATGGTGTGTGATTTAGCCTATAAATACTCTACTCATACGAATATCGAGCCATTAGGACCAATTCAAAATAATGTTTTTAATACTGTCTATGTCCTTGTGAAGTACTTGAAATGCAGTGAATCAGAAACATTATGGAACATGACCTAGTTCTGTACTATGGGTATTTGTTTTATGTGCAAATATTATTTGATTATTTTTTGTGTATTTCATGCAACGCAAAGTCTGCGAAAATAGTAAATTATGTTAGAATATGCGTTAAAAGGGTTTATAAAGGGTTTTTGAATAGAGATTTCCGAACTTTGACAGGTGATTTTTGCCATATTGTCGAAGCTGCAAATGCAAACTTGTCAGTTAAAAAGTGTGTCTTGACAAATCAACATGTGCAAATGATTAAATTGTGCTATGAAAGTGGCTCTTCTGGTTCCCCCAATATTTGGCGCGTTTCACGCAAATTACGATCGCCATTTTGAAGCCCATTTCTAGATGCATGGGTTCGTCAACAAGAAATATTGTCGAAATCGGGACGATCACAATATATACAAGATCTATGAAATTGTAATGCATCCAGAGGAAGTCACTGTTTGGTGTGGATTTTAGGCTGGCGACATCATCGGTCCATACTTCTTAGACAACAACGTCGGCCAGGCCATCAGCGTGAATGGTGACTGCTTTAGGTCGATGATAACCTATTCCTTTTGGACCAAATTCGATCATTTGGATACCGAAAATATGTAGTTTCAACAGGTCGGCGCTACGAGCCACAAAGTCCGTGCCAAAATGGACATTTTGTATGAACAATTTCCAAACCCTGGTAATCTCAAGCGGAGTAAATTGGTAACCGATATCGTACTATTTTACCCTGCTAGGCCTGTTCTTGTGGGGTTTTCTTAAGTAACAGCTTATGCCAGTTAACCACTAAACAACACTGCCCTGCCAAGCCATATCTCACTCCCATTATGTTTTATTCAAATTTAAAATTTAAAAAAAACTCTTGATGGAAAACTCTTTACTGGTAAGAGTAAAAGGTTCTATTAAAATAAAGCGAACTGTTTGGAAACTAATTGGAACGACAACGAAACTCGTCTGTCAAAATTGTTAACTTGAGGCTTTTTTCTTTTTTGTTCAAAATAGATCCTGAGATGTCACAACAAATGTTTGTACCTTTTAATTTCAAATCAATTCAATTCAAGTGTGCAGTGCGTCCAGAACTACGTATTAGTGTTTCATTTTCCGTTCTGAATACCTTCATTGCGTGCTCCATGAATAAAATAACAGAGCAGAAGGAATGAAATACTGTAAATGTCACTTTTAACACTCGGAAAATAAAAAAACTACGATAATTAAATGACGGACGAAAGTAATCGTACTTGTGCAGAAGGTAAAACAATTTTAGAAATAAAGTATTTTGTTCTAATCATTTCGTGCTGAAGTCTGTTCCTTTATATTAAATCAAAGAGCTCTGAACATAGTTTGCCCAAAAAATTTGTTTTTACGCTTTGATTCAGCTTGGTACTCTGCCTATATAGTGATAAATGAGATCACCCACACCACTAAGATTATGTGATGCAGCGAATCCTTAAATATTTGCTGTTGACAGCTTTTTTATCAACTTCGTTGCGCTTTTGCTTCCAAAGAATCGTGTTGGTTTGGCGAAGTCATATGCTTTCGTGATACATAGCATAACTATATCGTTTTCGAGTCAATAGATCTGATCCGGATTGGATTTTGTTTACAAAATAACATGTAAAACAACAAATACAAACAAAACTGGGCCTTGTGTTGTTTTTGTTGAATGCAGATCCAATCTGGATCAGATCTGGGGGGAAATAAAACACAGCTAATGTCAATTTCAAGCGAATATAAGAAAGAACATGATTCTGATTTGTGATCTCGTTCAGTGCAGACGTGTTTCTCTTGTGCTCATAAATTATATTCTTTTTCTACGAACTCCGTAAATTGCTTTAAATGGAAGGAGATAAAACTCCTCCTAGTGTCCCTCCCGACAAGCCGCCGGATGGAGATAAACCGAAATTCAAGCCATCGAATTTACCACCATCCAAATTAATTAATGAGGCTGATAAGCAAAAAATTATATCTCAAGTCGACTGGTGGCTAGTCGACGACGAAAACACCAATACACAGACAGCTGGTACCGCTGCTCAGATGGAAACCGACGCCATACCAACCGGCGTAAGTGAGAGCGAGAAAAATGTATTGCTGCAGCAAATGCGCCATTGTGGCAACATTGTGATTGGTAGCCAAAGACGCTCAAATGCCGTTAACGGCGCAAATTCAACTGAAGATGTTTTAAAAGAACTACTAGTGAATGATAAAGACACGTTTTCGAACATCATTGCGCGAAAAAGGCGACAAACTATCGCAAACAGAATGGTCAAAAAACAGGCCATGGAATACCCAGATAACCAAAACCGCTTCGCTATCCTCGGTAGCGATTTAGTAGATGACGATGAGGAAAATCTTCTCCCAAAGCGTTCCAGCATCATGAACGACGGAAAAAAAAATCCCAGCTTGAATACAAATGCTCCTGTCAACAACAGCAACAGTGATAAAACGGCCGGCAATAACAACAACGGCAACATCAACTCAAATGGTCTCAACCCGCAGCAAACAAAAGAAAATCAGCTCTGGTGCCCACCGATCTTCACCAAAGGTATAACCTCCAAATCTATTATAGAATTTATTAGTAAATCCAATAATTTAAGTTTAAATGATGTTAAGTTCGACTCCAGGGGGTTCGGAAAGTTAAAAATATTTGTGAAGGATGTGGGATTACATCGCCTTCTTATCGAACAATTTAAAGCCAATAATGTCGACGCTTTTTCTTTTACTCCAAGGAGCCAAAGAAAGTTTAACGTCGTCCTTAAGGGCGTATCAAATAATTTTTCACCCTCTGATGTTGGTCTGGAGATCTCGAGGTTGGAACCCTCACTGAAAGTAGAAATTAAACGTTTTGAAACAAAGTGGTCAAAAGAAAATGAGATCCCTCTCGATATGTTCTTGTGTACCGTTGCGGACAGGGAAAGTTTAGTAAAAATTAAATCTTTAAAATTCATATTAAGGCACAGGGTTCGTTGGGACTCTGTTCGTAGCTCGGGTACCAAGCAATGCTTTAGGTGCCAACGATTTGGGCATGTATCTGCCTACTGTGCGTACGCATTAAGATGCGTGAAATGTCTAAAAGAGCATGAGGCAGGTAAGTGCGACCTCGGGCAAAAAAGTGAATCTTCAACGGCATCGTGTGTAAACTGTGGCTTAGCTGGTCACCCCGCCAGCTTCAAAGGTTGCCCAAAAAGGGATGAGTTCTTAAAGAAAAGAGAAGCTCTTAAATTAGCAGCTAAAAAAACAAGCAATAAGACTGATCAAAACAAATTTGTTTTTAATGTACCTAACAGTTCTCCAAAGTATGGATTTTCCTATTCTGACGCGGTTAGAGGAGCTCAGAACTTCCCCTCTATCCCAGCAATGTGTACCTCTTCTGGTAATCCTATCTCAGATTTCTTACAGGAATCAAAGAAACTTTTTGGCATACCCTTTAATGATCTTTTTTCAAAAATTAAAACGTTCTGGAGTAGTTACTCCATGCTCGAGGCTTCTCAAAAGCCTGAAGCCTTTATACTTTTCCTTGCTTCAATCTCCCCTCCATCTCCATGAATTTCAGTTTTACAACCTTCATCGTCAACCCATTTACCTAGCGATAAAACGAATAGAGGTTGAGCTTCGGCTGAAAGATACTCAACCCTATACCCTACTATTTCACGATAACCCTGTTCTACGCAACATTGTTCTTAGTAACTCTAATTCCTCGATCTAAGAGAACTACTACCTGTCTCCAGTTTGCACCACCAGTGTGGGTTCCAACCTGGACTTCTGCCTCAACGCTAACGACAACAGCTCCCTTCCTCCGCTTTATAAAAAAACATAAGAAACAATAATAGAGGCTAATCCCACATCTTATCTATCAATAAACAGCAAAAATATCAAAACACAAGAATGTTCATATAAAAATCACACCAAAATCAATTTGGATTATTTATTCTATTTATTATATTACACCTCTGTAAGTAACATCTAGTTTGTCACACATGTAATAATTTATCTTAGTCAAGAAAAAATTGTGTTCAATAACTTTAAGTAAGAAAATATCAACTAAGTTTTCTTTCTACTCGATGTATCATTACTATTAACAGATAAATACCTTTTCTGCACCGACAGCTAAAGATTTACAATTTGAAGACACTCATGTGCACTCTATCGCTCAACTCTATCAATGCCATATAAACAGCTTGTTTTACCTTCATACGCACACTGATTGTGTTAAGACGGAGTAGACCTTCAGTCGACTCTGTCGTTGTGTTAGATATTTCTGTCTCCCATTTGTTATTCCCTCCACCCTACTCCTCACCTTCCCACCTTAGGTTAAGTTATCACTCTGAACTCTTGCGTCTTTTTTGAGTGGACGCATAAAAAAAAATTGCATTGCTGGAAAATTCCCAATTAATTAAAAAAGTGTTAACAATAATTACTATAATAACAAAGACAATAATTACTAGTGTAGCTCGGCCAATTCTAAGTCGGCAAATGTTTATATATTAGTTTAAGTACAAATAAATGTAAAAAAAAAAAATGTAAATGTAAATGAACTAAATCTCAATAAAGAATACATACATACATAAGAAAGAACATCATCAGGAATTGGAACGGTAGTTGAGTAGATCAGTTATAGATAGTACATTCCGTGTTAACGCCTGTCCTGTGTATGGGCAACAGGAATGCTGAGGTACTGCAATTGCAGCGGTATTTGGGTTGCATTTTGAAACTTTCTCTGGAAAATTAAAACAACTTTTCAATAAGAAGCGTTTGCAATACAGCAATTTGATTAACGTGCACAGTCGAGAACACAACACAACACACCATGAGCTGAATGTGTGTCCCGCATAAGATATTCTTATTCCTTAGTTTGAAGAAGAGCACTCAGGGCGGTGATCTGAGAAAATTTTGGTTCGATAAATTTATTCTACGCGTACATGGGAATCTAATACTACGTTTTCAGCATAGCAGAAATAAAGTATGTAAACTCGCTTATTACAAAACAAAAGTATTTTCATCCCGTTTGTCAGCTGATTTCATTTTGAATTTGATCAGGATGTTAATAACTTGTATCTATTCTTTATAAACATATATCGAATTTACACATTTTCAATGGATTCCATCAATTTAAAGCGACCTCTTGTTGTAATCCATAGTTAAAAAATAGCTGCTGCAACAATAACTCAAGGTATCTTAAAACTTTGGAATAGGTTACCATCCTTTCCAAAACGTTCTTGAACGCAAAGAATAAATTTCACTTGGTTGGGTTCGTTCGTAAACATTACCCGTGACATTCGCCGAAATGAATATGTTCGGAAAATATATTGGTACCTACTTTCTAGTTGAAAACAGCAGGTAGGTATACGTTTTGATATTTTGATAGATAAAAGATCGTCGGGAAAATTTAAAAATGAAATTGATTTGAGGCCAAGGAGTACTATACTACGGGCATTTTTCTTTTTACAAATACTTCGTTGATTCGCCAAAAAAACCTATCCGTATTTAAAAAGCTCCACGGGTAAGCAATCAAAACCAAAGACTTCGTTTTTTTTAAGATTTGTATATCTCAGTCTACCTTTTCTATATTGTACGTTGGAACAGGGCTTTCTTCTCTTATTAATCGCTTAACATGATCCACATCACAATATTTTCTTGTATTCCTTTTTTATTTTATAATTCACAAGCGCTTAAGGGCGCATTTCATATGTGTCATATAAGATTTCCCTTATCCTCATGTTCTGAAACATCGCACAATTAATATAAAAGTTTTTCTCGTAATTTCGTTTTCAAAATCGCATTCAACTGACCAATGCTAGGTATTGTAGCGAGTATTGCACATTCCTCTTATCTATAAGTCCTTAGTTTCCACACCCACGTTCCGTTATTTGTCTTTTTAAAATATAAAGTTATAATATAACAGCTATTATGTCGTACATTGTGAATGCCTGAAATCGTTCTTCAGGTATGTCTTTAGATCAGAAACTTTAACCATCGCCCAAGTGGACACAGAAATGGGAAAGTATCTCAACCAAATTGGCAAAGATACAAAACTGGAAAAAAGTAGCTGGAAGAAGTTTGTTGTTCCACTATAACGACTGAGGGGAATCACAAGGAAAGTAAATTTCGTAAATTTGCGTTCCGGTGCCGTGAAATAAGGCCAAGTGAAATAAGGCCAACTTTCAAAAATTGGCCTTATTACACTTTGATAAAGTGAAATAAGGCCAATTTTCAGTAGTCGGTCTTATTTCACTTTGACAAAGTGAAATAAGGCCAAATGATTTTGAGAAATAAGACCAAATTGGTCTTATTTCCCTTTTTGAAAGCGTAATAAGAGCAACTGAATGTGGTGCCGTGAAATTAGGCCAAGTGACATAGGCCCAAATTTGAATACTTGCCCTTATGTCACTTTATAAAAGCGACATTAGACGTTCTGGGTTTTTTTGGGCAACAGTACTTTGGGTGGCACGCTTCGCGGGTTTTCAGGATTTTAACTCCCTTTTCGGGGCTCACACCCGCTCACGCAACTCCGTTGCTCCGCTTAGGGTATGTTCAGTCGCCAGGCAGGCGCCTGTAGCAAGGTACTTTTGCCCAAGAAAACCAAGAACGTGCGTCGCGTCGGCCCCCGATAAACAATTATGTTTTATACGAATCTAACGGCAAAAACTACTTTTTTTATTTTTAACGAAACATTTTATGCTTGGCCTTAAGTCACAAACAGGTTTGGCCTTATGTCGCTTTTGTAAAGTGACATAAGGCAAATTTTTTTTTATGAAAAATAAACATAAAAATGCAGTTCGGCCTTATTTCCCTTTGTCAAAGTGCAAGAAAACCAACTGTTGAAACTGAAATAAGACCAACTTGGCCTTACTTCACATTGTAAAAGTGGAATAACGCCAACTTTCAAAAATTGGCCTAATTTCACTTTATAAAAGTGCAATAAGGCCAATTTTTGAAAGTTGGCCTTATTTCACTTGGCCTTATTTCACGGCACCTTGCGTTCCATCAATATTTGACATTTCTTTTTTGACAATGAAACAGGTTTTTGAGGTCTGAGAGATCGCCGTATTCTCAGAAATCTGAACACAATTATTTCTTCGAAAAAATTTTACTATTGGTATCAAGAAAACAGTAACTGATATTTTTTGTTTGTTTATTTCTCATAATCAATCCTTTCTGTCGCAAAAACTAAGTTTTTGTGGTAAACTAATAAATGAACCATAAAGACTCACATGAAAACAACGCGAAACATTTGAAACAGCAACGAATCTAATGCTATTTAAAACTTCACAGCTTCACAGGAAGCTGAACGCAGCCGCCCCCCACAGATTCCAAACAACCCCTAAAAATCATACCAATCATGTACTTACCCTGAAGATTCTTTGGAGGGCATCAAAATAAAGTACTTCACTGAAAGTTTTAATAAAGAAAGTTTTAGTTGATTTTTTTTTTGAGAATTTTATTACGAGGTTAAAGTGCAATATATATGTACGACCCAAACGCAAAATAGTTGGCCTACTCATCAATTAACAAATTAACATTTTTTATGTGCCTATATTTTCTGGTCCCCAAGCAGTTGTTTTTTAATTTTTTTTTTGTCGATGTAATAAATTACATTTAATAAGTAAATTATACCAAACAGAACTAAATTCGAGAAAGCACATATGGCTCCACTTTGCATTCTTTCAAACAAAGATAGTGCATAATAGTTGGATTACTCTCTCTGGGATGCAAAATAGTTGGCCTATGAAGATTTAAATAGATTTTCAGTTAACCGTTATTAAAAAATGACATGCACTTGTTTTGTTGTTTATTGATCTCCTGTTTTATGCAAGCCAGCAACAGTTTAATGTCAACCATGGTGCGTGGCGTTGCATTATCAAGAGACTTTAGGGAATCCATAAATAAAGCCTTCGAAACGGGATTATTGAGCTATAAAATCGCAAAACAAATCAATTTACCGCGCTCATCAATTCGAAACATTATCTCAAAGTTCAAAAATAGTGGAAATGTGGAGATCGGTTAAAAAACGGGACGCCCACCAATTGCAAAACCTCGAGATTGCCAAGTTTAAAAAAAAATAATAAAGAAAATCGACGTCAAACGGCCGCTGCAATAACTGTTCAATGGAGGGAAAGAATAAAAAAAAAAGTGTTTCGGTCGACACTTGCAAACGGACTATGAAAAAAATTGGATACAAATTTTATAAGGTTTGTTTTAGATTTATTTAAATTAGAGCAATTTTAATTCGTTAAAAACATAGGCCAAAGAAAAACCACTTTTAACACCTAAACAAAAGAAAAAGCGGCTAGAGTGGGCCAAACAACGTAAAAACTGGACTTTAAGTCAATGGCGGTCCGTTATTTGGAGTGATGAGTCCAGGTTTGAAGTTTGCGTGGGCGACGAACGAAAACGAGTCATTAGAAATTCAAGAGGTTTTTCACAAAGATTGCCTTAAAAAAACGGTCAAGTTTCCAGCATCTCTAATGATATAGTGATGCATGTCGGGGCGGGGCTTGGGCAATTTACATTTTGTAAATGGAATTGTCAATGCTGCCAAGTACAGGATATTCTGGAAAATTAGCTTCTCCCATCAATACCACGACTTCAAACTAGTGATGGAGACTATATTTTCCAACAGCATGGAGCTTCTTGTCATACTGCAAGGTCTACAATGGCGTGGTTATCTGCTGAAGCTATTCCTTTACTGGAATGGCCTTCCAGCAGACCTGATCTTTCACCAATTGAAACTGGGTGGCATAAAATGAATCAAAAACTGCGAAAAGAACCATGCCGGACTCTTCAAGACCTTAAAGCTAATATCATAAATATTTGGGAGTCTTTTGGTACGAAGAATGTCAAAAATTAGTTGACACAATGCCACGACCCATAGAAGCAGTTATCAAGGCCAAAGGCGACGTAACACCATGGTAAAATAAAAATTAAGACCCATAGGCCAACTATTTTGCACTTAAAAAAATGTTTAAATCGTTATTTTATTTTGTAAGATTGCTCTATACCGTTATTTAATTGAAGTCATTTTGTTTTTGTTACTTATTTCTATTCAAAATAAATATATCTTAAGAAAAATACCAAAATATTGATTTTATTTCCGATAGAATTTAAGAATCAGAAGATTTTTGTTTTTTATCATAGGTAGTCCAACTATTTTGCGTTTGGGCTCGTATCTGGAGTGAGATAGAAATTTTTCGAAAGCAATTTGTAGATCGAATATTTTTGGTCCTTCGAGCCGGATATGAAACAGCGGTCGCTGTGGATCGATGTGGGGCTGGATTCTGTCGATGTAGAATTCTGACTTCATAGCTTCAGTGTACATATGTATATGTATGTACATATATAATCAATCTTGACAGAAGTTTTGGTTTGGGGAGCCTTTTAAGTTAGTTGAATGCCCTGGCAATGTTGATCTTGAGTTCTTGACTTCTTGTTGTTTTTTGTCATTCTGATCCGACTGTCCATATTTCAAGATTGCATTTTGTACAGGTCTTTGTCGAAGGGAGCAAGTTTTGTCTAAGAGTCTATCTTAGCAAAAATCCGTAGAATTCATTCATCACACAAAACCGGAATAGAGATTTTACAATATATATAGAACTGTGATGGTAAGCAAATAATTAGATAACTTTCCGTTGAATTGTTGTTCAATTCATTTCAATGTTTGTCTCTTCGATTTGACTTCAAAAGAATTTTGAAAAAAAATTCATCTAATTTTGAAATCTGTACAGGAAATTATAAGCAATCTCCTAAGTCCGTCACCTACTATCACGCAAAGTGCATTCGAAGTAAAAGCTGAACAATACTCTTGCAGTGCAATTTTCAAGAGGAAAACTCTGTCGTCGTCGTTGTCTTCGTTGTTCCAATGAAAATCAAGGGATGATCGGGGGTGGCTTGATGTGTCTGCCTAACAAACAAGACAGTGCAGAATAAACTGCTTAAATTTTTAAGTTAGACGGGGAAAATTAAGTTGGTTTGGTACATATATGTATATAATATTGCGAAATGTCTTTTGTTCTTATCATGTGTGTATGTAGGTATACCCATACATAGGAGGAAGTTATTCTCTTTTTTTTCTACATTTAGGTAGGTATACCATGTGAGTGGAGCTATTTACTCAGTTCTACATCGAAATCGACCTCAGTTGCAGTTGCAAGGCTGTTGCATCGGTCTACTATAAAAGACTTTTGTCCACCTTTAAACTGGATGATGTAAAATCGTTTACTATATCAAATACTACAGATTTTAAAAATCCCACCCTCTTCTAAGACATCAAGGGACATTGGACAACAAGAAGTTTCGATAGCGCCACTCAATTTATTTTCGCCACCACACATAGGGTTGGTATATCCTTGGCAATGGTGAAAAATCGATTTAACTGCCATATGGATAAAGGAATTTAGAAGGCGTGTGTTTTTTTCTTCTTTCTCTCCTGTGTCCTCCGGGACAGACACTTTCAGATGCATTGTTTAAATTTTCAGGAATCCTTGTTGGTTTCGTGTAAGAGCGACTCCACCATGACTCATGTAACAGGTGGAACTGAAGACAACGACCATGTCATGTCGTGTAGATAGCAAAAAAAATACTCCAAAAAGTTCCTCCCATTGCTGCCGCGGGCACAGCTTTCGAAAGTAATATTTTGTTTACTTTGGGTCATAAATCTTTCTATGGCGTGCGTAACACGATAGGCGGAAGATTCGTATAATATGATCCCAAATATAGACCATACGGACACATTAAATGTTGAATACTAATCACGTTTCAACGCCTATGTATATGTACATAATATTTTTTCAGCTAGACCCCCTTTTGGGTGAGTTTTTTGGCAGACTGATTGGGATTTAAGTCGAGAAAAAAATCATTCATTTTTTTTTTCGTTTATAATTGAATAAATATTCACACTCATAAATTCAAAGTGTTTTTTTTTCTATTATTTTTTTTTTGGATAGGCAAAGGTGGATGTACCTTAAGCGCATCTTATGGATTTGTAAAAAAATCGAATTCAATTAATTTTAATAAAAATATATAGAAAATAAAAAAAATAGTCTTCCATTTTGTTTTCTTGCACTTACCTTATTGATGGAAACATTCAGCAAAGCAGTGGGACGATTTTTTTTATGTTTCGTTAGCATTTTTATGAGATTTTATTGGCAGATTGTTTTTAGAAATGCACGCTCTCCCTTACAACTTAGTTTCTCTGGAATTTGAGAATTTATAAATAAAGAATATGACAGCCACAGAAGTATGGGATATGGAAATCGCAACTGGAACCATACAATGGACTATGCTCTAGTGAAATAGCCAGCTGCATTCCTCCCCTTAAACAATTTAACCGTAATACTCGCACTTCTAGGAATGCCCATCAGTTTACCCTTGAGCCCAACTTCGGCCGTATTATGAAGTAAAGAGATTCGTTCTTAAGCCTTACTACGCGAATGTGGAATTCCTTGCCACGCTATGTCTTTCCCAGTCATTGCAATGTTCAAGAATTTAAAACCAATGTACACCGACACCTCCTTTCTAATCGTTCCATCTTTTCTTAATGCTCACACTGTGTGACTGGCATATTAAGGGTATACAAAACACCCCTTGAGTGTGCGCTGAATATATAAAAAAAATACAGGGATGACTATTAAGTCCGCTTCTGTTTTCATTGTGCTGGCATGAGATTTCATCGCTTCGTCTTGAGATGCAACAGCTCGTGGAGAACCAGGTTTTAGCTAATCTTAGTCAACTCTCAACCATTTCAGCAAAAATGGCCTGCATTCCCCAGAAACTTTTCATTCCGTTCTGTTTTCCAAGAACAACGTAGTTTCAGGTATAAATGTGCATATTTTACATGAAAGAAATCCTAGATTTCTTTAAGAAATATCATTAACTTTTTGACAGTTGCCAGATGAAGGATACAGTTTCTCATCCTGTCTGCTTCTATGAACGCTCAGGAGTAAGAAAGCACCGAACATAACAACAACTGTTGGATTCAAGAAATACAAGGTGGCGCAAAAATTGTCACCCTATCGGATGATTCAAAATTTTTGCAAATGGCGGAAAATGCCAATTCTTCTTTGACACCTTGTGAAGAAAACAGATACAATATAAACGTTAACAAGACATGTACTGCTATACTCCATGACATGAACCGTTATACAAACGCCGGAATAATTGTTTCGATTTTTTCGATTTGCCGAACAATTCGTCGGTGGTGTTGGCGCAACGTGAATTTTTGTGGAGATTTATCGGTCACCCGATAACAATTGGCCAAAACTACGAAGTTAAGCTGCTTGCTTAGAAGAGTATACATAATGATCCAACGTGATATGGTGACAGTTCCGGCCTGAAGCAGTTCTGCTGAGAATATGGCAGAGAAACCCGGAGTATCTAGCAGATGGCGTGCCGTGCAATTGACGGTCTTTAGAGAGACATTTTTCACACCACCGGATGTGGTTGTAATCTACAGGGAATACCCATCAGTTTACCCTTGAGCCCAACGGTCTAGTTTTTACTAATCATAAGTGACCGCCATGACAGTTTAATGCTAATAATTAAAAATTCCGGGAAATTCAAAATAAAAACTCCTATTAAAAGTCCCTTACTTTAATCGAGAAGAGACAATAATTATAGAAATTATGATCATTTTTTGAGTTGAAAATTATTTTTTGAAAACTCCATTTCTTAAGAGTTATTGTCAAAAATCATTTTTTTTTTACTTTTCACTAAATTTTTTAAACAATATTACACATCTTTTAAATGATTACTCTTAGAAAAAAAAAAATAAATATTTTTTCGTTATTTTTGACGCACAAGTCACAATAGTTAAATTACTTCATGCACCCCTTCTCATAGTTTATATTCCTCCCTGGCTCCAATTGTCATTTTGGTCACATACCTACATATCAGGCACGAGGCGTGATTTTTTCGATAGCGGAAGCACTGAACATAAAACCAAAAATGAAAGACCTTTGAGATCCAACCTTTTAAATTCCACTTTATGGTAATACACATAAAATAATATACATAAATAATATATTACAGTAGTCTTATTAAAAAAAAAAAGCTTGATGCCTTGCGCAAAGATGTAGATATCCTTTTTCTTTTAAGGCAAAATTATCTAAGTACGATTTGATAAGAACTAAGCTACGAGTATTGTGACGTTAACAATCAAACCGAGGCTAAAAAAAATGAACATGAAACCGAGCAAAAGGGCGGAAAACTATAATTCCTAAAATATTTAAGATAATTTAATGCAGTAAATTTTGTAAAATTTGTAGAAGTCTTTTTTATTAGATTGACCAATAAAAATACTAAAGGGACCTTTTATTTTCGTCCTTTAGTGAAATGTTTTTTTTTTTTAGGCAGTTTTGTTTGTTAAAAATATATTTAGCGCGTTTTGAAAATAAGTTTCTTAAATTTTGATTCTCAAATACCTGTAAAATTAAAAAAGAAGAGAACATTTAAGTAAGGAAAAGTTCTTTTTATTGGAATTCATTAAAACTTATTAAACAATGATAACAAAGAATACGATAGGTAAACTAAAGATCCTTTTATAAGTGTAAACAATTTTAGCGCCCAAAATTATTTAGCTCCTACAATCCTATCTATTTGATTTCATTTAGAGAAAAATAGAGCTGTTTTGAAAATTACAAGCATTGTATGAAAAATAGCACCCATTTGATTGTTAAAAACATTAAAATAGTAATAACTTCTAAACCAGCCCGTTTTGAAATACAATTTTTCCACCATTCTATAGCTCTCTTTAAAACGCAAATTTTGGTATACCACACTCCATATTTTGAAAAAAGTGCCTTTAGCACCGTTTTGATTGTTAACGTCACAATATAACCTTTCTTGTTCACATTTATTTCTAAAAAAATATTTAATTCTCTTAAAACATGAATATGATCCCTCTACAGATGTAATTATTACGGGATATTAAAAATCTTAAGATTCCTTGAAGTTTTTTTTGATTTAAAATTCTCATAATTGAAAATAACCTTTAGTTATATTTCTGCTGGAATGTCAAGAAACCTCAGATATGAATAGGTATAAGAAATACTATTTTTGACCACTTTTTTTTATAATAACAAAAAATAAACAGAAAACAGTTGGATTGTATTTATCGCCACGAAAATAATTAAAAAACTACCACCTTTTAAATTCATATTTGTTTGTTTTCTAAAAGTTATGAATGAATTGCACCTAAATTTGCACACACATTATGTTAAAATAAAACTCTTCTATCCCCTTTGTTCACGAAATTAAACTCATTATCAGTTTGAGACAATAAGCAACTCAATAGATACATTTTTGTTTTTCTATCTCTCTTGTAGGAAATTCTCGTAATGCATTCACTCAACTCATTCTTCACACATTGGGCAAAAGGCAAGAAACGAGACAAAATTATTTTGACTTTGGGTTGAGATCTAATTTAAGTATGCGAAATAATGGAATGCCCAGCTGTTGTGCATTCTATATTGTTTGAGAATCATTTTTGTTTGAGCATTTTGTGAATATTGGTGAGTGATGTTGTAGGTATATTTTCAGTTGACTTGGAGTGGAAGGGTATTTTGAAATTGAGTTAAGGAGGCGATAATAAGGAATGCATAGCTGTTAAGCATTTTAGCAAGAACTTTCATGAGATTGAACATTATAAATAATAGAGTGATGTTGAGCATTCTCAGTTGGTTTGCAGTGTGGCATTTTAAGTTGTAATAACCAGAGAGATCTTGATTTCCTTTAGTAATTTTAGTAAAAGATGATAATGTTGTCGTAATGATGTTGGAATGTAATTTACAGAGTAAATGAAGATTCATTAATAGATACAAATAAAATAATAAAAATATTAATACAATTTGGAATTTTGAATTTAATTCCTTGCTAGGTACGATTTTTTCAAATGGTTTAACGGAAGCACTCAATATATGGACGCTTCGTCCCTGCTACATATAAACATATAAGGTTGCATTCAAAATTCCATTCATTGATTTCTGTATCTAATGTCGTTTTCCATTGGTTCCACTCAAGGATCCACTCATTCTGAAATCCAATGGAACGGTGCTAACTTCTTCTACTCAAATTTAAAATTTTGCCTTTGGATTAGTGGAAATCTGCGATAGTTATTGCTTTTGACATTTGGGTATGAGTATTAGTGCGTCTTGTAAGTTTTTCTTTCGAGGGAAAGACCAGATAGGCAGGGGCGGAACATTTGCACATTCCAGCGTTTCTATAAAACTAATAAATCGGTTCCACATTTACGTGACCTATGAATTTTGCACAGAAATCGTTTATAGTGTGTTGTGTAGGTAAGGTAGGTATTACTTGTACTTTATTTCACATAACATAACTTAATTGGGATGCTCTGATAATAAATTTTGTTGCTATGCGTTTATTTGTTAGGCTCATACGCATGTAAGTATATGCATATGGTATGGAACAGCCGTTTAGTATATTGAATAATAGTGGTAATCGATGTTGAGAGGTAGAAATTTGTGTGTCGATAAAATGCACTTTGTGTGCCATAGTTTGTTCGTTTATTATGATATCAAACTCAGACAGTGAGGCATATACTCGTATGTACGTAGATAATTAATTATTATTAATAGAAATCCCTCAGATAATGTGTATCGTGGGGATTAGGAATTTGTTTACAATTTTTTTTGAAGTCTGTAGATGACTTGTAAATCAAAAAATTTAATTTATAAGTTAGTGACTTATGATTAAAAAAATAAATAAATTCTTAAGCTACTAAGTGACTTATGAATTTAAAAAAATGAAAAAAGTTGGGATGTCAATTTTAAATATTAAATATTAGATGCATACATTTCAAGAAATAATCTCAAAAACTAGTCGTTCACCCGTTTTCAGGGGAGATTACGATAACTTAGGCGCCAAAAAATTGATAACGGATTTTTGTAGAAGGGTCAAATTCAAGCATTTTTTACTACGGGAGGGGGGTCTATCTCGCCCCGTTTAGGAGGTAGGGGCGATCTTAGAAAAAAATTACTTAAATTGAAAAAAAATATTCAAAAACAACGGCAAAACTTACAATAAAATACTATACCGGTTTTGAAAGCCAGAAGTCTGTTCTATAATCCTAAATTTAAATTAAGTTATTTATGTCAATAGTTTTTGAAAAATTTGCATGCAAACTCAAAATTTTGTTAAAAAAAATGAAAAAAAAAGTTTAGACCAATTTTTTTTTTTCAAAATTGTGAAATGAAGTGCTTAATTGGCTTTTCGTAGTCAATGGTACTATTAATTCTGAATCGAACACAAAAAACCGAATGGTTTTATGCCTTCTAGTTTTTGAGAAAATTGAAAATTACTAAAACTACTTTTTATGAAATTTTTGATTTTTGGTATTACCTACGGTGATTTCATTTTGAGGATTAATGTTAATGTGGTTCGTTTGTAAGTAAAGAACAGTAAATCATTTAGCGTTACCAAGAATGCACCACGAGGAGGTAGAATTACATGGCATTCCGCGTCTCAGTCAGTCAGTTTGTGAGTAAGTCAGGTGTTAATTAAATATAGTCAAGTCAATTTTCCAATGTTCAATGTATTAAAATCGTGTTTACAGGCATTTTGATCACAAAAGAGATAATTATAGCAAGCACCTCCCGAATCTCTAGCCAATATTGAGGCCCATGGAAAAATATGCCGATAGATGGGTTTATTGTAAGTATTCTTACAATTTTTGTTACCTTTTTTTAGAGCTTTTTTCGGAGCACCGCCACATCCAACCGAACTTGAAATTTTTATATGTTTCTACCTTTATCGGTAAGTTGCAACACAGTGGGGAGTTGACGTTTTAGTTGGAATTAGACCAATTTCTTCTAAGAACGCGAGCTTTTGAAATATTTTTTTTTTGAAATATTGAAAAGTTATTTAATTTAGGATGAAGTAGTGGATGCTTAGTCGCCATTCTTTATTCAAAGAAAAAAATACTTCACTCTTACAAAGGTTGAATAACGAATGACCTTGGTAAACAATAACCTATACACATTAGCATTAAAAACGTTAGACACAAACAATAAACATAATTATATAAATTTGCTGCATTCGTACAGTAGTACCTAGGTAGTGTGAATTTTTCATAATGTATTAAATTTTCATGTCTGAATATTTTAAATGTGCTGCGTGCATATATTTAGTTGACATTGGATATAGGCCATATAGGGTAAATTCAAAGTTTCTTTAAACAGATTAAATGCAAAAGAAACCTTGCATACACTCAACCTTGCACCTACCCCAAATCCAATAGTGTGCCCAAGCAGGGTGATGTATGAGGGGCAGCATGCCCCCATACATACCTCACAGTTTATACGCCGTAATGCGTAAGCAAGCAAAAAAAAATAAATACTTATCCCATAAAAAAGTAGTTTTAGTTATTTCCAATTTTCTCAAAAACTAGAAGACATAAAATCATCTAGTTTTCAGTTTTTGAATAAGAATAAATTATAGTATTGATATTTTTGTTTCCATTTTAGTACCTTTTTTATAAAATTAAACTGTTCTACAAAAAACCGTTATAATTTCTTGGTGCCTAAGTTATCGTACTCTTGCCCGTTTTCAGGATATTGAATTTTCAAAAAGAAAAAAAAATTAATCGAAAATTTAATTAATTTAAAATTATTAATTTTGGTACCCCCCCTCGGAACCATTTTTTTTTTGTTTTTGATTTTCTCGAAAACGGTACCACCGATTTTGATCATTTTTTTTATGTTACGACTCCTCAGTAGTTTCAATATTATTGTGCATTCAAATTTTCAAAACATTTTTTTTTTTCATTTTTAAAAAAAAATTTCAAAAGTTTTTTTTTGAAAACTCAATATTTCGAAAACCCCATGCTCGATTTTTTTAAAACTAGATAAATAAAAGTTTCTTAAAATAATCTACAAGATATGAGAAAAAATGTTAAAAAATGGTTTTCGAAAATCGTGTTTCTCAAAAACAATTCCGAGAATTTCGCTTAAATTTTTTTCTTTCGATTGAATTGAAAACAAGATATTACTGACTGTACCCACCATAGAATGATTTTTTAAAATTTTGAATTTCTCACTATCGAGACATAACGGATTTTAATGAAATTGTTTAGACAGAATCTTCTAAGAAGTTTAAAAAACATAGCGGCACGAGTACGATAACTTGGCCGCCAAGATTTGATAACGGGTTTTTGTAGAGGGGTCAAAAACAAGCACTTTGTACTATGGGAGGGGGGGGGTCTATCTCCCCCCGTTTAGGAGGTAGGGGCACTGTTAGAAAAAATGGTATAAATTGAAAAAAAAAAATATTAAAAACCAACGGCAACATCTACAATAAAGTGCTATACTGCGTTTGAAAGCCAGAAGATTGTTCTATAAACCTGCATTTAAATTAAATTACTCATATCAATAGTTTTTGACAAATTCGCATTTAAAGTCCAAATATTGATAAAAAAAACGTGAAAAAAAAAGTTTAGACCGGTTGTTTTCAAAATTGTGAAATGAAATTGTAAATTAACTTGTATGTGTTACATGTACCTATCAGTTCTTAATCGAACACAAAAAACCGCATGTTTCTATGTCTTCTGGTTTTTGAGAAAACCTCCGTTTAGGAGGTAGAGGCACTTTTAGAAAAAATGGATTAAATTGAAAAAAAAAAATATTAAAAAATAACGGCAACACTTACAATAAAGTGTTATATTGCGTTTGAAAGCCAGAAGATTGTTCTATAAACCTGCATTTAAATTAAATTACTCATATCAATAGTTTTTGAGAAATTCGCATTTGAAGTCCAAATTTTGATAAAATAACGTGAAAAAAAAAGTTTAGACCGATTGTTTTCAAAATTGTGAAATGAAATTGTAAATTAACTTACATGTGTTTCATGTATCTATCAGTTCTTAATCGAACACAAAAACCGCATGGTTGTATGTCTTATGGTTTTTGAGAAAATCGAAAATAACTAAAACTACTTTTCTACAAAATGTTTGATATTTTTTGCTTCCTTACATAAATAAATCAGTGCTAGCTTCCAACATTACAATATACAAACAGTAAAGTATGTATGCAACCCCCCTGCTTGGGCACACTATAGGATTTGGGGTAGGTGCGAGGTTGGGTGCATGCAAAGTTTCTTTTGCATTCACAGAATCTGTATTTAAAAAAATTCAAATTTATTGTATTTATCCAATGTCCACTAAATACATATAAAATACAATAAACGATCTTGAAAACCAAAACAAACTTCTGACCGTGTTCACCAATACATGGCACTATTTTTCTATCGAAAATACTGCCTAGAAAAGAAATATAAGGACGACTGGGGTTCGCAAATAATAGAGTTTTTATCAGATGTAAAAAAAGTTTACCCTTGTTATACCGATGGTGATATATGTGAGGGTTTACAGTTAAAAGACATCGATCCTCCCACCCTTCAGAGCGAAAATTTAGAAAGTGTTTTACCGCCAAAACATCCTCGGCTTCCCACCATAAAAGAGTAACTCAACGAACTCGAAAGTTATAGTACGGACGATGGCTTTATTGACGAGACTTACACACCTTTTTAATACATTTTGACCATTTTTAACTAACTATCACTGACTAACTCCTGTTTAACTGACAAAATAACTGACCCAGATGCAATTCTACCTCCTCATGGTGCATTCTGGGTAACGCTAAATGAATTGCGGTACTGAACTAACAAAGATTCATTATGTTTATTAACATTAATCCTTAAAATGGAATCACCGTCACCACCAAACATCAAAAAAAGTAGTTTTGGTAATTTTCGATTTTCTCAAAAACTAGAAGACATAGAACCATGCGGTTTTTTGTGTTCGATTAAGAACAGATAGATACATGGATCACATATAGGATAATTTACAATTTCATTTCACAATTTTGAAAACAATCGGTCTAAACTTTTTTTTTCACGTTATTTTATCAAAATTTGGACTTTAAATGCGAATTTCTCAAAAACCATTGACATGAGTAATTTAATTTAAATGCAGGATTATAGAACAATCTTCTGGCTTTCAAACGCAGTATAGCACTTTATTGTAAGTATTGCCGTTGTTTTTTAATATATTTTTTTTTTTCAATTTAAACCATTTTTTCTAAAAGTGCCCCTACCTCCTAAACGGGGGGAGATAGACCCCCCCCCTCTCATAGTAAAAAGTGCTTGTTTTTGACCCCCCTACAAAAACCCGTTATCAAATCTTGGCGGCCAAGTTATCGTACTCTCCCCAACAGCAATTCAAAACTTTAGGAAAAATATTTTTTTTTCGAATTTTGAAAAAAAATCTATTTTTTTGGAAAATTCAATATCTCGAAAACGGATCAATACCTACTTTTTTTTTATAAATTTAATTTTTATTCCAACAATAATAAAAACTTTAAATTGGCGTACCTACCAACATTTTTTCTTAAAATTGTTTTAAAATTTTTTTATATAAAAACTTATTTTTTTAAGAAACCACTACAAAGACTTATAATTTTTGTTCTTGCATAAACCTATATTTGCTTGAATCACATGGCATCCTATTTTTACCTCCAACTACTAAAGAAGTTGTTTTAGTCATTTAAAAAATTAATTTTATGCTTATGAACAGTTTTTCTCTAATAACATTTATTTTTGAAATACTTAGTCTATTACATAGGGGCAAGTTCGTGCGACCCAGTCGTGCATTTTATTCTTAAAATTCTTGTTGACCAAAATGTAGTTCATGTCTATAATAGGATACATACCTTTTCTGATCAAAAGCGTTAGAGCCGTTTTTGAGATGAATTAGATTTTTTTCATAATGGTCTTATAACAGGTACCGTTAGTTTTGAAGCCAAACAAAAAATTCAATTTCTCCACCTGGTTATCACCGAAGACCTTTAAGAATCGAGTTTCAAGAAAATAAGTCCAGCAGTTTATGCTATAGGTTGACGAACAACCATGCAGACACACTGACTATTTTTTCATGTTCCCTATCATCGTAATGTCAACTTTGATCAAAATCGCGAGTTACATCCTTTTCCAAATGCAAAACTTGCTCCATAGTAGGTATGTAGTTATATCGCAAGTAAAAATACTCCTGAAAAAATTGTGGATAACGACGGCGATAAATTGAGAAAATATGAAATAAAGCTGTTTTTTTTTGCATTAAAATCAAATTGCGTTTAAATATTTAAAAATATACGAAACATTCCGAACCGGTCCCATAATTAAAATCTATGTAGACATGTATGCTCGAAAAACTCATACCTACTTCAGTGATTGTCTACGAGAAAACTAAATTATAGGTACTTATAGCATATTGGCCACAGCATATTTCAAGCAGAGTGGCGCAGTGGAAGCGTGCTGGGCCCATAACCCAGAGGTCCGTGGATCGAAACCATGTTCTGCTAAACTGTTTTTTTTTTTTTATTTTTTCAGAGATATTGGTTTTGAGTAAAATAAAATGTTTGACTTGTTTGATTAGATTATTATGAATTTCTTAAGAATTGGAGGTGTAAGAGTTCTCGCAAGTGCATACATAGGTATATATTTATGTATTGATTTATTGATGTGAGAAACGAAGTTAAAAATCTATAGATACTAGGAAATTCAATTGTTTTCTGATCATTCAGTTGCTCTTTTATAGGGTAAGTTTTGGTTTTGGTGACAAAGAGTCAACGTTTTTCTTTTTACTTGTGATATACATAGGTACTATAGGACAAGTTCTGCATTTAGAAAAAAAGCCGAAGTCAAGATTTGACATTACGATGATAGCGAAGACGAAAAAAGTGGGTCCGGCAAATCCGTCTGTCTATCTATATACATATCTGGAGGTATTTTCTTCAAACTCGGCACTTAAGGGTCTTCAGTGATTCCCTAGAGGGGAAATTTAATTTTTTTTTAGCTCCAAGACGGTACCCCCATACACCCGTAATGCAAAATCTGATTTATCTCAAAAACGGCTCAAACGATATTGATAAAAAAAATTAAATGTAGGAACTACATATGTATTATGGGCATGGACTACATTTCGGTAAAAAAAAAATTAGGAAAAAAATGATATTAAGGGTACCTGTCATAGAACCGTTTTTTTTTTATTTTCGACTATCTCATTAACAGCTCTAACGATTTTAACCAAAATGTCTAAGCAGGGGCCCCTTAAGTTTAAAATAATATTGTATATACAAATATTCGAAAAAAAAAACTGTTTTAATTTTAAAACGTAAAAATATTATTCGAAATATTGGATACACAAAAATTCAATATTACAAATAAAACGCAAAACAGTTGCAGATGAAGCTGCAGTCTATAGCTGCAAGAGTTGGCCAACTTTGACGTGCAGCACTTTTGACGCTTCACATTCCAACTAGCCAAACCATTCGATGCAGGCTTACATAAGGTTGAAGTGAGCTGCAAAATCTTTTCGATTTCTCTAATAATGGCTGTTTTTATTTTGCAAGTCCATATAGAATTGTAAAAAAAACGACATCGGGGATTAGGAACTTTTTTTTTGCAAAAAGTTAGAAGCACTGTGCACGCTATGGCATTTGTCAGCTGTATTGAAACTAACATCAACCAGTATCCAAAGCCGTCACTTTTGACTTCTCTGAACAAGTTATCGATAGCATATAGATAATATAATTTTGGCGTCACCGTTTTTATCACGACTTAGGTTAAAGCTCGAAAATTATCTGGACTAAAAGCCACTTTACACGATATAAAAAAACCAAATGCTTTCTCATATGACCTGTCAAAAAAAATATATCAAATACCTACTTTGAACGCACTCATTAAACTCATATCACTTCTCAAACGAGAAAGCATATGACTTTTTTGACATTAGGACTGTAGCTATGAGAAGTCATACGAGATTTTCTGTTTTCGTGGGAAACATTGAATGCAGTGTTGAGAGTTGAATACAAAAATTGAAAATTCTAAAACGGTAATTATGTGATTTTTTTTTTTAAATATTTAGATCTCATTAATATATGTACCTATACCTACAATACAATACCTATAAGATTTTGAATTAATACAGCTATCATTGTTGATAAAACTAATGCCATTGCTTTCTTATTGTTCTCCATCATGGAATTACGAAACAAATATATTTTTGTTTATATTCTATTTTTATTTTGGTACAGTGAAAATCAAATGGGAATTCATAGACGTGTAAAGCATAGATAAATCAAAACGGTATGACTTGACTTGAAATGACAGCTCATTTGATAAATCATACAGAAAATATAATGGTCGCGTTCGGTAACGTATCCAAAGGTATCTGGATGTGTTGGTGTTGTTGTAATCCCATAGGAAAAAACAACTGATTAACGAAACAGCTGATGTCAAGTAGAAATCTAAAGCTATCCAAAAATTTTTGGTATACTTAACTATCCAAGGGGAATTTTGAAGAACAGCTGACATTTCAGCTGATCTATTTTCTTTTGTGTCGAGTACAGGGTTGGCCGAACTGTAACTTTTTAACATTTGTTACGTCTAGTACTAATTTACTAATTGAGAAAAGTAAAGTTTGTTGCATTAAAGATTTCATTCGGATCCTACTGCAAAGCTTTTATTCTTTGAACTTCAGATTGTTTCTTGATATAGTAGGTATTAAACTCAAATTCTTTTAGGGTTTTCATAGAAATATGAAATGATCTTAACTCTTAAACATGACTTGTTATGGGATTATATGGACATATTTAAAGCTGAGTTTTCAGAAAAGGATTCTTTTAAGACTATAAGCTTATATAATCTTATTGTAAGAAGAGAAAATAGTTTAGCTATAAGATTTAAGTAGTTTTAAGCTGCAAAGGTGTTTACCTCTCAAAATAAAAATGTTATGAAACCTAGTCAGTTTCATAACAAGATATTAATACTTAGGTATAACAATGGGATATAAGAGTTGTATGGGAGTTTTTTTTGTCGATTTCAAGAGTTTAGCTCTGGAGAGTATGTTAATTAGACTTATTCATTTTTAATAAGCGAAGTGAAAATGGCTGACCATAAAGCTACATAATTATTGGGCTAAAGATGGATTTACTCCAATTAAAATGGAAAATGATCGTACTGGAGCTCTCTTCGACAAGTGTGCTGCGCTCCTTAAAAATAAACAGTTCCAATATAATTACCAGTCCTTGGTTTTTATTATTTTTAAAAAATTTTTTTTGGTAATATTTATATGTACGTACCTTCAAACGACAGCGTCTGCTTACCAAATGCGAACAAGCACTAAAAGAAATCGTAGCTAAGCTCACCGCTAGTTAAAATCACAAAAAAAAAAGAAACCTCGTTGGCGTGAGATAATTTGTGGTTAAAAAATCTGCCCTTTTCAATTTACCTTTCCTCATTGCAGGATTAAATAATCAAAAATTTGAACTAAAAACTTAATAGACATTGTCAGTTGCATATATTTATAAGGGCTATACCATAGGCTATACCATTCTTAAATATTTAATGAATTATTATAATGAAAAAATTCATAGGATTTGTAATCCAGTATACATACATATGTATAATATTAATTGTTTGTTTTGCGGATTAGCAAATGGTCTCTTGCTGCAACTAAATCGTCGCAACATACCTTGTACAATAAATTCAGCATTAAAAAATATCTTTAAATCATGTGTTCATAATCCAAATCCTTTGATTATGCCAAAGAAAATTGTTTGTCTCCAAAAATAAACTTCCCATCTATCATGTATAATTCCTACAATTCCTCATCCTAATGGTAAATGAAATATTTTCAGTTTTTGTACAAACCTTCATAAATGTGCAAAAATGTTTGGTTTCCATTATTCTATTTTTTTTTATGAATTAACTACGTATATGTAGCAGACGTAACAAATTGTAGTAAATTAGGCATGTAGTTGAATCGGCCAACCCTGTACGATTCATGTCTTTTTTTGACTTTGACAGCAAATGGTACCTATCCGGTTTTTGTCGTTCGCCAACGTATCGGATACTAAAGTATCTTAGATACCCTATCGGACTACGAGGTGAACGCGACCAATGACAGGTCATATGACTTATATTATCGTGTAAAGTGGCCTTAAGATAAGTCCGTATAGACTTAAGTAGTTGTTGTATTTACATGTACAGTCCTTATGGACTGGAAAAAAAACACGTCTAATCACTTTGATTGATAAACTCGAAAAAGATTTAAGACATCTGACCCAAATGTTATGGCTAAGAAAGATGTGCGTGCAATGTCTAGGCGCATCGATACCTACAGTGCTGCATGCGCAGCACATGAGCATACCTATGTAGGTACATTCTGACATTTATGATGTGTTAAAGAAAATGACAACAATTAATTTTTCATTATTTTTGTTAGTGCCAGATATGAATTATTTTAGATTTGCGTTTAGTGGCTGGAATGAATTAATCACAGATCACATAAGAAAATGTGTAATTGAATTTCGCTGCATCACATCTGTTTCAGGTTTCAGCCATAAGAAATCTGTACAGCAGCATTGTGTACACGAAAAAATATCACGTTCGACACTTTTTCACCGCCTTTTCAGCTGCTCTAGTTGTAGTTTGTAGCACTCCATTGTTTTCAGTTAGTAAACCGATTTTTTCGGCAACATCAAAATTCCTTGAGAACGGTTATTTTTACACCGCGCGTTTCACGACTAAAATAAAATGTTTTGGAAACATTTTATTAAAGTCCCTTACAAGAAAAATAATATCAATAAAAAAGGCAGTCTCTTGTATGAAGTTAGCTACATTTCATATAACCTTATTTTTGGGCATCCATAAAGTTTATAAAATGTTGACCGTTGACCCTTCTTTAAATAACTAGACAGAAAGAATTGAAAAAATAACATTCATCATTTTCCTTAACTCTGTAATAACAGGTTTTTGATCGGCAGTTTGATTTTTTCCGGATTAAAAATGTTATCATAAGCCAAATAAAAATTAAAGCAAACTAACTCGGCAACTCTTCGGCGATTTTCAACTCCAACAGCCAAGAAATTTAAGAATTGAATACTCCTGGAAAACTGGAGTCAATAAATTCCACTCAAATTGTTAATTCACCTCGCTGCAACCTGCAGTGTATTCCCCTACGGGCAAACATGCACACATCCTAATTCATAATGTTTAATGCTTCCATCAAGCTCTTCCCCTTCTTGTGTAAAATGAGCCCTTTTTGCTTGGAAAACCACCACGCCATCAACCAACTCAACTACCCCTCATGAAACATCATCCATATCCATCCCTTCTCAATATTCAACACATTTACCACACACATTTTGATAAACGCTTTTTGCCTTTGCGTCTGCATTTTCTGCGCTGGCTACCACTCTGTACTGTGTACTGTCTGACCTGTGCCTGTGCCTGTCCTCCACCAAAACCAACTGTGCTGTGCGTGGTGAATTTTATTGAAGAAAAATCAAAAGCAAATATACGTTACGGTTTTCCAGCAGCACTAACATTCGTTCAGTATAGTGTGAGCATTCTTAGCTGTCAGTTGTTCTCTTAGTCAGTTCTCAGTTGTCTGGAGCATAATATTATAACTGTTCATTGTAGTGCAAGTGCAATTTTGTGTTTCCTTTCTCTGTGTTCTTTCTGTTATACAGATTTACACTATACATCCATATATACAAACACGGATCCTAATTATATACACATTTTGTATATAAATGCTTGACAAATTAATATCGGTCCTGTTTTAAGTGTCCCTGTGCCGAATTTAAAACGAAAAGAAATACATATTTTATTTCTAACGGGAAGTGCATAGAAGTAAAAAAAATAAGGAAGAAAACCGTTCCTAGTGCAATCGTGTTTTTTTGTTTGAAAAATAAATCTAGTGATCTGTGGTGAGAATTTTGTATAATCAAATTCTCATAACTGTTTATTTCCTATCAAACTTTTTTGACAAACTTGACGAAAACAAAAAAAAATAAAATAAAATAAAAAAGATGGCAGCTGAAGTAGCAACAAATCAACAACAAAATATCGCCGCCGAAGACAAAGCCGCTGCCCCACCAGCCGCTGAAAATAAAACAGAAGAAGCGGCAGCAAACAATATCGGCGAAGCGGCCGCAGCCGCAGCGAGCGATAAAGCAGCCACTGGAGACGCCACCGCAAACGCTGCCGATGAAAAGACAGCGGCGTCGGGCGAGGGTGGTGACGGTGCTGGAGGAGATGGTACCGCTACGACTCCAGCGGCCGATGGCGATGCCAAGAAGGAGGGCGGCGAGAATCACGATAACTCCGCCAACAACACCACCGTCAGCAAGACCGAAGCGCCACCAAAGTACAACGTCCACAAGGCGAACTTCGAAAAGGATGTAATCTACTTGTACCAATTTTCGCGTACCCCACTGCTGCCATCGCTTTCGCCGTATTGTCTGAAAGTTGAGACTTGGTTACGTTTGGCTGGATTAAAATATGAGGTAAGTTTTGTCCCAAAAAATAATCTGCAATCTCGCAGACCCTCGAAGGCTCGAAAAAAAATTTGGGCTCGAAAAAATCAACCTCGCCATATTTAAATTTATACTTTTTTTTTCTCAACGATTCCAATTTCGCTTCCTCTTTTCTGTTCCCCCGCAAACACTTGATAGAAAAAAGGAGAACGTTTTCTGAATTTGTGGTTGTGTAGGTTTCGGGAGAGAAAGATTGAAGTATATACGATGCTTGAAGTATATAAAACGGGATAACTGGTTTTGTTCCCATGAAACGAAACACACATCCTTCAAAAATTATGCCTGGGGAAACTTGAACAAACCAATAAGTAAGATAGAGACAACAAGAATCCTCAGAGCTGGGGAGAGAGTAGTTAGAGAGATGAATTTATAAAAAAACTGGGATTAAAAAAAAAAACACTGGAAAGTGGAAAAGTTGTTTTATTTTTTTTTCTCATCTTTAATGTGTGGGAAGAAAATCCTTTTTTTTAATACCTTTTTCTACTGATTTTTCATTTTTAAAGATAAGAATTTTTTTTATCTACACATAAATCTGTATCGATTTTGCTCCCATCTCCCAGACAGGATGGGCTCCTATTTATGGCTCAATATGTTTTTTTTAATTTTCTTTATCTTTAGCTTCTTATCTTCAGTTTGTTCTGCTCTTAAATATAAAGAGAAAGGTTAGTGGTACCACATTTATAAGTATGTATGTACCTATATTTAGAGATTTGATTTCTTTGCACAATACCAATATCCCAACACCTCCGCAATTTAGGTCCATATGGTGGCAATATGGTGTCCAGGTCCAGGCTGTTGTGTCCATATCGTATGTACCTACCTACGAAATGTTGCCAAATTTCTTTAGAAATTGAAAAATCAAAGTAGCAGACTGATTTCATGAAATAATTTATGAATTTTGAAATATTTTACTAGCCTGGTTATTTTTTAGGACTTCGCCGGGGTTCATAGCAGCTCCATGAGTTATTTTTTTTTTTGTATCGAGACAATTTGTTGGGATTTATTTGAAGACGAGAATCAGAAAATGCTTCCGTTTGAAGAATTTTGTTTTGATCGAGAAATACCTAGATCACTAGGCTCGACAACCCATACGGAACTAGAATTTTGAAATTTGATAAAATATGACATACCTAGGTACCTTTAACAAGACGTCCCTATCAGAGATTTCAAAAGAATAAAGAGATTCTATTGAACGACCGCGATATAAATGTTATAGGAAGATAGTTAGAAAACATAGGTACCTTCGATTCCGTCAGTTCATAAATTATTTTAAGGAATCATTCTTTTTTTTTAGCTTGTCAATTTCAAAGAAATTTGGCAAAATTTGGGTTGGTAGGCTCGATGATTTTTTTTTTTTTTTTTTTATAATTAGCGCGCACACAAGGGGTTATTACTACCCTTAAAATGATTTACACAGTACGAGCTTGAGTAGATGCTTGAAACTCCGTGCTTAACCACTTTATTTGTGTATTCCGCTTTTGAAGGTCTTTTTACGTAGGAACAAGATCCCTTACCGTCAAACATCACGATTTTGCTCTCATCCGTGGATAAAACGTTGCGCCATTTCGCTGCTGGCCTCTTCAAATGCTGTCTTGCTAATATTAAACGCTTTTTTGCATGTTTTGCAGTTAAAAGAGGCACTTTTCTCTAACTACACGCTGTTAAACTATGTTCCCTAAATATGTGGCGAACGGTTTCAACGAAAGCTATAATATTCAGGTCTTTTTTTTTTAGCTCAGTTGCAGGTTTGAAAGGATTTTTGAAGTAAAACTTCTGATGAAAATAACGACTGGAATATTCTAAAGAACAAAATTAAAGAGACAAACAACTGTTGCTACGATTTTCAGAACAGAATGAAAATAATAATTGCTCATTTATTTTCTTAATAAAATGTGAAAAACGCAGAGAGATATTGATTTATAAAGCACAGTGTTTTTGAGCTGAGTGATTATTTCATTCTTAAAATAAAAAACAACAACTTCTTTTACGGCGTTGGGGGTAAAAAATTGTCTATGCAGCTATCAGTGACATGTCAAAACGACACGTTATCAGTCAAAGACAGCGACATGTTTTTAGAATACAAAAAGTTGTGAATCTTACAGAGGCCTTGCTTGAGGGAAAAGAAGTTTTACTTCTACGGCGCGTAAGTCAATACACACAACCTTTTTATTTTTTTTTGGCTTTCTCGGACTAGGCGTCTGACGAGAGTTGTCGACATTTGTAACTGGTATTGGTCCACGAGTTCGGTTTTGGGCGCGTATACCTACTATTGCATTTCAAATCATTTTATTGTAACAGCCAAGGAAACGTAGGACTTCTTCATACGTTTTACCTTCTGAAATCAATTTTTTTTAATAATTTCACGTTTTTCGCTTGTGCAATGTTTTCCACGTCCCATTGTTTCTGAAAAACTGTAAATTTTGTGTTTTTTAAATGAAGAAACTTATTAAAAACTAACAAATCTAAACATTTGACTAGTTTACCTTGAAATATGACATTATGGCTTTATGTTGGATCATTGTGTTAGTAAAATTTGAAGGAACGCGTAATACCCAATTTTTGGCACTCTGTTGAAGGTCTTCTCTTAAGATTCTTAAAAAATACTTCTTGTTTATTATCCCATCAAAAAAAAAAAACAGACTAAACTATGACCCTGCCATGGAAACCATTCATTTTCTCTTCTCAAGCGAGGAATATTTTCCCTTAGAGGTTTTACAAATTGTTAAAAATTTTAAATAAAATAAAATTATGTACTAAAATTATCACAATTATAGTTACAAACTGACATTAAAACTAAGAATACGAATGTTAATTTTTTCCTAATTTTTCGGATATTATAGTTCTTTATGGTAAAGCCTCTTACATATTTTCTAAAACAGATTCAAAACTAAAAATAAATAGTTGCAATCCATCTGTTTTTTTTACTGCATTTTGAAAAAAATATTTGAGTAAAAAACCGAATATTAATGAGTCTCTGTAGGCACCCAAGCCAATACTTTTAATTAAAGGGCTAATAGTTTTTTGTTCGTTTACCTACTTTTTAGCCAATTTCTATGAATTTAAGTCCAAATTCTGCCCAAGTGCATAGATATACTAAAATGGTAGAAATGAACGAAAAAATCTACCTACCTACCTACTAGCTGGTGTTTGGTATCTTTAAGTAGATTGCACATCAGCTCTGTACTTGATGCCATAACCAGACACTGTATTATAGGCAAGTAACTTGTTCTTCATCTTCTATATACATGCCCTGCTCAATCCCCTAGACGTTAAATCCATTTTGGTGGTTTTTTCTTTGAGGAACCAAGAAATCGAATTAATAAAGACATTTGCAGCATCTCTGTTACTTCATAAGGAGCTCCAAATAGCTTAACGAGCAGGGAGAAAATCTCTAGATTCATGTGGCATCACAATTAGTGTGACAGTTGCGAATTTGGCAGCCACTTCAACCTATTAACTGGCTAAACTGATAAACTTAACATAAATTTTTGACGCAAATAAGCAAGTATGTAAATATAAAGTTATGTAGGTGTATTACGTCTTTTCATCTTTTTCAAACTGAGTTCCTATGAATTCCAATGCAAAAAAGCAATTGACAATCAATTAAGGTAGCCACAGAATATAAAAAAGAGATTGCTTACTTTTGTAGAAGATTTTCTTAAAAGGATTTTTGATAAACATCATTTTACTATTCCGGGAACATTTTGTTTTTATTAATGTAAATATTTAAGCCATGGCTTAACTCCTATTCCATGGTTTAGCAAAACCATGGAATATAGGTGGAATAAGCGTTTTTTATTAATACGGCTGATAAAGTTCATAACACAAACAAAAAAAAAACGTTTTAAATCAGTTGAAATTCGCATTTTTTGACAGAAGGTGGGTACACATACCGATATGAAGTTATTGTGAATCGGTTTTTACCTAGAAAAAAGTTGGTTTGAGACATTTATGTATGTATTTCTGAGAACATGATTTATACCAAATAACTCCAATTATTTCAAAAAATTAATAGAATTGTATATCGAAGAGCCATCTTGTTTTTTCTGACTTCTCAGAAATACCGGAAAATACTTTTTTAGTGAATAATTTCAATTTACTCTGCTTATTTTTAATCAGTAAAAATTCTCAAGTTATCTATACTTCGTTTAACCCAAAATCACAGTTTTGAAACAAATTTCAACAAAGTTTGTCTATAAATGAGTTGATTTTGAAATTCAAAATTTTCTTAAATTGAATAGTTTTGTGTTAAGCAAACAGTTTTCGACTTTCTATCTTTGGGTTCTAAAACAAATAAAAAATTAGAAACTAAGGCAGTAGGTAGGGTTGGTGCTCCAGTAACTTACTTAAGCCTCTTGGACAGTATTCAAAATGATTGGTGACAATAACATCATTGATTCATTTACGTCACTCAAACATCGTCGTAATGTTTCTTGCCTCTAGGAATTCACATCAGTTTACCCTCAACCTTCCGATGATAACAGGGGTATTTCGTCACCCCAGGCAATTTTATTTTAACTGTAATTTTGATTTAGCTTTATATCTCTCTTCAAAGTTCTATGTATTTTTCATTTAATGTCTCAGGTTTTGATTGCTGATGACCAGTCCCGCGGTGGTTTGTAGTTTTTAAATGCGAGAGCATACGGTATGCACTGAAGTGATATATCACCCCATGTTGTCTTTCTCGTATGCGAAAATTCTCAAAAACTTTTTTTGCCCCATTCTTTAGGTTATTAAAATGGTACCCACCGGTCAATAGGATTTAGAAATTTACCTAAGAAATGCTTTCGAATGTGATGATAATGAAATGGACTCCGGTTCCAAAGGTGAATGCTCAGAATTTACAGATCATCATCAAATAGACTCGGAAATTGATGATGCTATAAGTACAGAGTTATCGGATGAAAAAGAACCGCCGCGCCGTCAGGAATGTAGAAAGAAGATTATTAAAGGAAATATGGCCATTTGTGGTCGAGGCAACCATTTGAACCTCATATGGAGTGACGTCTAGCTAAAAATTTGCCATGAAAATTAGTTGAACAAAAAAAATTGCATAGAAAATTAGTTGAAAAAATAAAGGGGGGTTTGGGACACCCACTAAAGTCACATGAAAGTGAGCCCCCTCCTAAATTACAGAAGCAGTGGGGGTGTGTGATTTGTTCATAAAAACAAGACCGCAAAAGCAAGATTTCATGCTTAAAATGCAATTGTCCTGTATGTCTCGAATGCAGAAAAGGGATATGCATCAATTTTATTTTACTATTTTTATTTCCTGAAAATAATTTTCATATTACCAATTTTCTGTTTTTTGTTTTTGTTGAGGATTATTAAGTGTTATGTTTCAATAAAAAAAATAAATGTTTTACCTACCAACATATCTACATATTATGTACATATGTACGAGCATAATATGTATAGGTAATATTTTTCTTTTGACGAAACTGATTGATAAATAGGTACATAGGATCTGTTCTGTTATAATTAATATGTACAAATGGAAAATTAATAAAATGCCTAACACTACAAAGTGTCAATTAAACAATCAAAGAATAAAAAAAAGAAGACATAAAATCCAAACTTTCTTGATATTTGGACATTTGAGTTTTTTCTTTTCTTTTATTTTCATTTCTTAGTAATTCCTCTGTATAAATACAATAATGTCTACCAAAAACTGAATAAATTAACAATCAATTCCCATATAGTTTCCGGTCCTTGAAAAATCATATCACATTACAACAACAAAATACTACAAAACTACTGCTGTGTGTAGGCACTTGTGTACGAATCGATTTCCAGAATTTGTTCTGCAGCACAATGACATTCCTTCTCAATGTTTGTATAAAATATGGTTGTTGATGACAGAAGAACGTTGTCGTCGATCAAGTGTGGCTAATTTCATAACCCGAATCCGACTCAAGTGTTTTAATGAAACACAATGTCTTCGAAATGACTTAAAAGTATATATGTATATATATATATTTTAATAAAAAGAAGACAAACAAAAAAGAAAACACTGTACACATGTTACTCATCTTGTGAGACCACTATCTCGCATTGGTTTTATTTTTTTTGTTCTTCCTTTTCAAATCATAACAAAGAAATACATAAAAAAAAAATTGTATATAAATAACGGTTTATATCAGTAATAACCGAGATTGTCATTATATTTCTTGTTTATGAAGAATTGTTAGCTTATCAGTCTTCATTGCCACTACGATACTTGGGGCATGGAATTTGTTACAGAAGTGTAATAAATTTTCAGCTGATACCCTAAGAGACCAAGGACACATTCGTTGTCATTAAAGATTAAGGTGTTTTTTTTTTTTTTTTGTGCATGGAAAGATGTGAGATTCATCTAAATGGACTTAACCTTTCTTGTGTTTCGATTTATATAGTCTTAAATGTTGTTTTAATGATGGGCGGCGTAGAATATTTCTGACAGGAGTCATATGCTTATGGCAATCAAATTGACTTAAAATTGCTTTTTTATTTGCTTTCTAGGAAGACGCGTCTTTATCGAAATTTACATAATTTTTGTGTGGAACGGCGACGACGAAGTGATGTTAATGAGGATTCAGTAGGAGTAAAATTTGAAAAATATTGAGGGTACAAAAATGTGTGTGTGTTTTTAAGTAAGGGATGTTGACATTTATTGGCAATTTAAATTCAATATGAGTTTATTATTTAAACACAGTAGGTATGCCTGTGCCAGATCTGCCTAGAAAAGGCACTTTGGAAAATATTTCTGATAATTGAGTTTTAACGACGACGTAATTTCATCAATTTGTATGATATCTTGATTGTTTCGTTTCTTTTTGCCATTACTCAGGCCTATCAATTCAATTAGTTGTTCAAACTTTCAATATGGAATTTGTTTTTCAAGTTCTTTTGGTATTTCACAGTGAAATAGGGATCCGCCCTTCTGCGATCTGCATTCACATCCTTTTTCGACATAGTGAATGACTGAATCAATCAAGTTTTAAATTTAGTTTAGCTTAGCCTCGACGATAAGATAACCGATGGCAATGGCTTCTTCGTTGTCATTTGCAAAAATATGTTGTGATCCAAAATGTAGATACTTGTCACTAGGCTCTAGTTCATGCTGGAGAAGTTGTTGCACTTCTGTGTTGGGATGATCTTCCAGGTTCCTGTTGATTTTTCCGGAGAGCTGCAGTAAATACTTGTCCAGTGGTATTAACTTTGCTTCTTTATACAGATTCCTTGGTGGTATATATTTCTTCGTCAGTGGGTTACGGTACAGTCCAGTGCAAATGCGGAGCACCTTTCTTTCAAAAAGCTTCATCTTTTTCATTGCTGTAGGTGAAATAGTAAGCCAGATGGGAAAGGCGTAGGTCAGAACGGGTCGGATAAGTTGTTTGTACACAAGCAGCTTGGTTTTCTTATTTAGTCCATTTCGCCTCCTGAGAAGCGGGTGGACCAAGTGCAGAGAATAGTTGGCTCTCTTCAACATCAAGTCTGCATGCCTTTTGAATTTGAATTTGTTAAAAAAGTTGATTCCCAAGTACATACTTCGTTGATGATTTGACTGTCACTTCAGTGTTGCCTGGAAACTTTGTTTTGATTGCATCACAGCGTGTTGCAAACGCTCGTCTTCGAACGACTGTCACAGGTGTTCGGAAGCAGATGAGTTCAGTCTTTTCGCTGTTTATCCTCAGTCCCCATTTGACATAGTATTCCCATCGATTAAAAATGTATATTGCCCTGATTTACATAGGCTGTGGTAGTTGTTGTTGCGTTGTTATCATTATAATCTGGTTCGGTTGGCTGGCGGAGTTTCATACTAGCTTTTTAGCTAGTAGCAGGCAATCCGGAAGCCTTCTGGACTCTTCTGAAAATGTTCACTTTGGAAAAAAGAACAGTTCTGATTCTGAAAAGAAGAGAAATTTGCTTCTGGATTTAAAATCACAATCGAAACCAGAAGCACTCACACATTTATATACTTAAATGTCAAACTCGACAGTTGCGCTTTTTTGTATCCTAATTGTGCGAATATTTGACGTTTCACATATAAAATCACAATAACCTTCAGAATCCTCAGGATAAAAAAAAAGTGTTCAGTTGGGATCCCGGTTCTCAGAGAGATTCCGGATTGCCAAATATAAACGACATTAGAGATAGAAAACCATACGGAAAAGCTGTATCCAATGAATTTTCTCAAGAACTGCTAATATTCTTACAATGCACAGCCACATGGGGTCGAACAGGCTCAAGTGAAATTAAAAGTACGCGCAAAAGTTTTACCATATCCAGAAAATAAATAGACTTCTATCTTCCTTGATGAAGATTTTCAAGAGGGAAATAAAAATATTCAAAACTTTTTCTTAAAAAAAGGTGGTACTCACAAGAAGAAAAAATAATATTTTTCACTTACAACCTAAGAAAAAGTGCCAGAAGAGTGGAGTTAGCGATGGAAAGTTGGCTAACCGGATCATAGGAGATAAGAGTTTTAAAGTCGTAGGTAAATAGGTAGGTAGAAATGGCGACCACGACATCCTAGCCCTGTGTTTTGATACCATAACTTGTTTGAACCTGTAAATGGTATTGATATTGGAGATAGAGGACATAATCTCAAGAAATCGTCTAATTTTGATTTAACTCAAAATAGGATTGAACTGGGTTTCATTTGTATCTGTGGAATGACGTGTGTGTGCATCCCCAGGACCACCACTCTCATTTAAACCTATCTATATCGTGCGAAACTATGCAGTTTGTTGACTTGTGTTGAAGGATCAACAATCCGATCATGCAGCCACTGTGCACCATGAACCCTCGTAAAAGACCCCAATCTGCTAGCTCGCGATCTACGAAATCCACTGGACGGCACTTTTATCTTTCAGAGTCCTGGGCAATTGACATATAAATCGAAGGAAGTTTCCATACTTTGACAAATGCGGTGTGCATTGTAGGGGTATAGAACGATCTTGGTCTGCTGGGTTGGCTAAGTCTGAAACTTCTTTTGATCAGTGGGTGGACACGATGGAAGGAGCAGCTGGATTTTCTAAGAACGTATCTTGCATGAGAATACTGAACAATCAATCAGTATTGGGTGTTTATATTGTGACATTTGTGACACTGATAGTCATTATTATTCACACATTATTGTTAATTATTAAATTGAATAACGTTACAGGACCCATTGCAGTGGCGCTTCGAGCCTGTCGAACTTAAAAAACTTGTGATTTGCAAATAGAGAATTTCATGTAAATGTGGTTCACAATATTATATGAAGACGACCTATGCCTCATTTTCTTTCTTCGAATATTTTACCTGCAATTGATGTTCTTTAATAGTTTAAAAATAAGTAACACAACTATTTATAAATATTTAAAAACTGATTCTCCTAAACGAGGACGAAGCTGATTTTTCTATTCTATACAATTCAATGTCTTGCAGAAGTACTTTGCCAAACAACACAGAGAAGTCTTAACCACCACAAAGCTTTAAGAACTAAAAACTAGATGCGGATAGTAATAGGCGTCTTGCAAATATCTTTCGCAATTAAAATCCAAATATTTTTAACGAAGATTCTCCGATATAATTAAGATCGAGGCGGCTGCCAGCAAAAAGGGTTTGGAACATTGCGACAAGGTCCATTGTGATATCACATGAATCTATCAGAGTTCCAAAGCATAGGTACATAACATGCGTCAATACCACGCCTTTATTTATTTTTTAAATGGGCCTAAGCATATTACTAAAGCCCAATAACATAATTCCAAAAGAAAAACGAAAACAACAACACATCGTCCCCTCATTATGAGTTCACTTTCCCACAAAAATTGAGGAATTTAGTAAGCCTTATATTTACCTAACTTCAAAAGATATCGAATTTCAAATGTGTGCCCATCTTTTCAACTTAAATACCCATTAGAATGGTCAATTTGAGGGTTTGGTTTACAGACAGACAGAAAATTAATCGTTGTCTCGTCTCTCTTGTTGTTTCAAAATGAACATCACTCCGTTGTCACACATCATGTCAAATGAATTGAAAAAAAGAATTTAACAGTTTTCTAATGCTTTTGGGCATCTTTCATTTTCCAAACAAAATACCGCCTGACCAGACATTTATATTCAATTAATCCTTCAAGAGGATGTAGATTGAGTGTGTGCCTGGGCATATGAACTGAGTATAGTGACATCTATGCGACTTCGATTCTACTTGGTATGCAGGTATAGGTGGCACCCATAATCCCTGACACTTTGTTGATAAATGATTGTTCCCTCATCCAACCTACCTACCTAACCTACACATGGCCTTCTGACTTTCTACCTACCAAGCAAAGATTGTTAGAAAGATTACCTGGCTTTGCATAAATATGAACAGCATCCCATAGCTGGCATTAGCAAAACCAGCCATAAAGATGCAAGGAACAAACTATTCATTCAAACAAAGACAAAGTTTACTGACCGACTGAGACGCACCAATAAAAATTTTATTAAAAAAAAAAAAAACAACAACATGATCCCATCGTTCCAAAACCAAGAAGAGAGTGCAAACAAGTTTTTAGTCTTCGACACTGTGTGATGTGAAAATGCAAAATCCCAAGCTTAAGTAAAAAAAAAAAAAAGATAAAAAACGTGGTAATAAATGACAAAACAAACCCAAAGGGTCCAGGACCAGGTCCGACAGGTCAAAGAGATAACCAATTTTTTGTTTGTTGTTTTCCTTGTTATTCAAGGTAACATCTGTGCTAAAAATATACATGTGCTTCTGCTGATGACACCGCAGATAGAGTCCCTTTCGCCGTACTAGGTCTCGTAGGTAAGATATTTTCCGATGGATGAGGAGGTTTTTGTTCTCATTGAATTGAATTTAGACTAGGCTAGGGGGAGGCTGTTCTCTTCTTCACACCTTAAGTTCGATAAAAAAAGGAAACAAAAGAATTTTGTATAAATTACAGGGTGTTTCATAAATAGCGTTTAAGAATGAATGAATGAATTGTATTGGGGATTAATTGCACTGCGACCTGTAGATCTATTGTGCCCCCTCTTATAATGATGAGCTGGCTCATCCTACAGTTCCTCCTCCAAACCTATTGCCTTAAGGAATTTTAGTATTTGGGGCACTTTTAGAGAGGGTAGGTTGCTCTCTTCCACCTGGTACCGTCCCAGATGGGTTTTCCTTTGGTGCATGATTGGACAACACTTTCCCAGTATGTGTTCCGGAGTTTCCTCATGCATGTTGCAGAATCTGCAAGTGGCACTGCTTACCACACCAAGTAGATTAAGGTGTCTTCTAAGTTTACAGTGTCCTGTTAGAATACCTGTTATTATTCTTAGGTTATTCCTACTTAAGTTGATACAGTTTTCGAAACGTTGCCGGTTGTAGTTTCCCAGCAGTAGTTTCGCCTGTCTCAGCCTAGGGAGTTCATTCCAGTTATTGATTCTGTTTGCCTCCTCTTCTTGTTTAATTCTGGTTTTGATGACATTTTCACCTATTCCGCAATAGGGTTCAGGCCCCGTTAGGGGAGTTGAAGCTCCTAATTTTGCTAGGGAATCTGCCTTTTCGTTTCCAAGAACACCAACGTGACCAGGTACCCAATAAAGTGTGACCCTGTTCTGTTTGCCTAGTTCGTTTAGTCTACTTATGCACTCCCCCACCAGCTTAGAGTTGATGGTGTATGAGCTCAGTGCCTTTAGTGCTGCTTGACTATCTGACATAATGGCAATGTTCTTGTTACGATAATTCCTTTCGAGATTGCGATCCACGCATTTCCCTATCGCGTTTACCTCCGCTTGGAAGATGCTGGTGGACCGTCCCATCGGTATGGAAAGTTTGGTTTTTGGCCCAAAAATTCCTGCACCAGTCCCTTCGCTTGTTCTCGATCCATCAGTGTACCACTTGATGGTATTTGCTTCGAGTGTATAGTTTATATCCTCTCCTACCCAGTTTTGTTTGTTACTAAGCTGTGTAAGAAAGTTTTTCTCGAAATTATGTTTTTTGATCATTCCATCTCTTGGGATGTCAATAAGGTTAGTAATTGTGGACCTGTCAATTAGGTCCCTTTCTCTGAGACCAATTATTTTACCTGTCCCAGTTCCTTCCTTTGAGAACCTCATGATTCCTCCCACTCCAGCACTTCTAATGACCTCGTGTAGAGGGGATAGATGGAGGATAACCTCAATAGCTGCGGTAGGGCAGGTTCTCATTGCTCCCGTAATACAGATACATGCGAGCCTTTGGATTTTTTCTAGGGTTTTCCTAGTTGTTGTTAATTCGGTTTTCTTGTGCCATGCAACCGCACCATAGGTAATGATGGGTCTTACCATCATAGTGTACATCCACCTAAGGATGCTTGGTTTGCAACCCCATGACTTGCCTGCAATTCTTTTGCAAATCATTAGGGCTTTTGTGGCTTTTCCGACTATATAATTTATGTGTTTGTTCCAGAGGAGTTTACTATCTAGTATAATTCCTAGGTATTTTACCTCCCTCTGCATTTCAATTACTTCACCATTCAAACGGATAGGTTTCATATGTGGTAGAAGTCTTTTCCTGGTAAATGGTATGATTGTTGTCTTGGATGGGTTTATTGAAAGCCCTACAGACCTACTCCATTTACTTGTAATTGTTAGTCCTCTTTGGATAATATCGCAAAGAGTTTCTTCAAACTTACCTACTGCAATGATAGCGATATCATCGGCAAATCCAATGCAGTATATACCTTTGGAAGTAAGATTTTCTAACAATTCATCTACTACAAGACTCCACAACAAGGGTGATAGTACACCGCCCTGAGGACATCCTCTCGTTGTGATCACTTTCTTTACATTTTGTCCTGCTTGTGCCTCTGCATTTCTAGTGCCCAACATTTCTATTATCCATCTGGTTATGGTGTTGGGTACGCATTTCCTAACAAGAGCTTTGCCTACAGCCTCGTGGGACGTGTTATCGAAGGCCCCTTCTATGTCTAAGAAAGCAGCTAATGCTGTTTCCTTTACATCTAAAGCTCTTTGGATCTTATTTGTTAGTTCAAACAGGGCGGTCTCGGTTGATCTGCCCGCCCTATATGCGTGTTGTCGCTGATTGAGAGGCCTACTTATTAACACTTCTGATCTTATGAAGTTGTCAATTACCTTTTCCAGAGTTTTCAGTATAAAGGATGTTAAGCTTATTGGCCTGAAAGACTTTGGATGGGTTGTGTCCTTTTTCCCTATTTTGGGAATGAAGATTACCTTAGCTGTTCTCCATAGACTTGGTATATACCCAAGAGCAATACTACTCCGTAGAATATTAATGAGATAGGGCATAAGGAATTCTTTTCCCTTCTGCAAAAGAGCTGGGAAGATACCATCTGCACCTGGTGATTTGTAGGGTTGAAAGGTATTAATTGCCCAATCAATCCTTTTACCTGTGCAAATGGTCGTGGCTATTTTCCAGTCCTCTCTGTTTGGTATGAGAGGTGATTTCTCAACCAAGTTACCATCTAATGGTAGACTGCCTGGGAAGTGTGTGTTGAGCAGCAGGTTACACCTTTGCTCTTCATTTTCGGTGAACGTTCCATCACTATACCGAAGTGCCAGTGATGTTAGTGTCTTCTCTTTTGCAAGAGCTTTATGCAGTCTTGCCGCTGCAGGGGTTGTTGAGATATTCTCACAAAAGTTTGTGAAACTATTTCTTTTGGCTTTTCTTATCTCTTTGTTATATATTGTCAATAACGCGGAGTAATTACACCATTCCCTTGTTCGTTTTGCTTCATTGAAGAGCTTCCTAACCTTGGATCTTAGATTAGAAAGATGTTTATTCCACCAAGGGGCATCCTTCTGTCTAGTTTTTGGTTTAAGAGGGCAACTGAGTTCATATGCCTCATTTATTGCTCCACTAAACTCGTTAACTACAACTTCTAATTCAAGGTTACTTTTAGTCGTACTTGCTGGACCTAGTTGTTCCAGGTTTGATTTTAGAACATTTTGGTATAGGTTCCAGTTTGTTTTCTTAGGATTTCTGCCAAGGGTATTCTCTGTAAGCAGACCTTCTAAGGTAAACACTATTATTCTGTGATCAGACATTGATGGTTCATTGGATACTCTCCAATCCTTAACCATATAAGCTACGTTCGGAGTTCCGAAAGTTAAGTCTAGGACTTCTTTTCTTGTTCTAGTAATAAAAGTGGGGGTGTTCCCTACGTTAAATATTTCTAGATTTTTTACCATCATAAAGTCTAAAAGGTACTCACCCCTTTGGTTTATGTTGGTGCTGCCCCATACTGTATGGTGAGCGTTTGCGTCACATCCTATTAGTATTGGTAGCTTTTTCCGGTTGCAGTAGTCCACCAGTCTCTGTACTTCGCACGGTGGAATGTTGGCTTCATCACCAGCAAAGTAGGCTGCTGCCACAACCATCGTCTGGATACGACCCTCGATGTTGATTTGGGCCTGTATCGGGACCAGATCCCTTGTCAAAAATTCTGAAAGACATATATAATTTATGTTATTTCTTATTTTAATACAAGTTCTGGGCGAGTCTTCTCTCGTGTCCCATATAAGTTTAGAGTCGCTACTTGTCAACCCTCTTACCTGACCCTTATAAGTCCAGGGTTCCTGGATCAGTGCTAGCCCTAAGTTGTCCGCAGCGAACTTCCTCGCCAGGACAGCTGATGCCGCCTTCGCATGGTGAATGTTTGCTTGGGCTAGCCTGGTTCTGATCCCGTGTGCCGGCATCTTATTTTTTTTTTTTTTTTATTGGCAGATGGGGGCTAATGCCCCATCATCTGCTAGCAGGTGGTCTTCCTCTTCTATCGTTGGAAGCGGTTCTGTTTGGTCCATTGGACTTGGAGAGAGGTCTATGCCCTCTATCTCCATGTCCAATGGACCCGGTGTTAACCTCTCCCGTGAATCGGGGTGCTTCTCTTCCGTTTCTGAGAAAGTTGTCTCAGATGATGTGCTCGGAGGGATTGGGGGAATTGGTGGGGTTGGAGGTATTAGGGTGGGAGGTGGTACGATTATATCTGGTAGGGTAATTCCTACCTCTTCCGCTTCCAGGGACTTACTTTCTAGCCTGATGGGAGACTCTTTTTCTGTTGCAGATGCAGAGCTGGAGGTTGCTTTCCGGAGACCAAATACGTTTATTTTTCCGAATTTGTAGTGAAGCTGGTGATTTGCTTTCACTATAGTCTCGACGGAGTCGGCGTCAATACTTATTACTAGTAGTTGACCTTTACCTTCAGCCGAGCTTTTCACTATTCTCCAGGTCTGCACATTAAGTCCCTCATTTTGGGCTTTTAAAAGAGCCAATGACTTCTTGTCTTCTTGGCCTATACTCTTTGGAAGGAACAGTGTTATATTGTGCATTTTGGGGATGTCTTCCCCCATACATGCATACAACTCGGTGCCCCTCCAAGTGCTCAATTTAGGTGCACTCTCTCTTAGCCACTGCGCTGTTTCGGGTCCAGCGCAATCAACCAAGAGCAGACCTGTTCTGAAGTGCAGTCCATTGAACTTCAGCTTGTGCTTCCAGCCCAAGGAGACCTCCTCAATGATTGCCTCCTCGAGTGCCGATAGATCCTCGGCAGTCAAGGCGACTTGTGGATATCCCCTAGGCAGAACAGCAATTCTGACGCTCAAGGCTGCACTTGCGTATGAGAGCCTTTGTTGAACGGGTATAGCCTTAACGGTGCTTTGTCCCGTGGATGAAGTTACCGTCGTCCTAGGTTTCTTAGCTTCTTTGCTTAGGGGAGGAGTTAGTTGGTGGCTTTTCCTCTTACCCTGTCCTAGGCTCGTATTCACAGTCTTTTCGTTTTTTCTCAGGTCCACCTTCTTCCTAGCTTCCTGCGGGGACATCCCCTCTGCAAGGAACCGGAAGTACCATTTGGTGCCTGCTCCACTAAGTCCTTTCCTATTTGGGTCCAGGCTTCCTGGACTACCCAATTTCGGAAGTACTTGACTTTTCCGGGCATTTCGGCTCTTTGGTATTTTGGGTGGACTGGATAGTTTAGATGGTGGTAACTGCCCGTCATCTTTTTGTCTGACCACAATCAGATCATTCACTTGTTTAGGAGATAAACTCCCTGTGCTAGTGGATGCTGTTTCGTTTGTAGCGTTTACCTCTTGACTAGGAGGTATTCTCCCTTGACAAGAGGTTGCCGCTAAACTCTGAGTTGCGTCTTTTTCCTGTCTGGAAGGTATTGTCCCTTGACCAGAGGTCGACGCTCCTCCTGCTGCCCGGTTTTGAGTGTTCCCCTGAGGTAACCTCTTCAGGTACTTACTTCTTTCCGGTTTCGGATCTTCACCACGGAGGTCTTTCTCCATTCGATCCGCTAGTGCACTTGCGGTAACATCCCGCAAAGTGTTGAATTTTTTAAAATTTTTGTTATTCTTTTGTTTTAACTTTTTTGGCATTTTGATTCCCACGAGTAGCTAGAGAAATAATGGGGTCCGCCATATCAGAGCTCCGCATAATATGGTAAGGTCTAGGTTACTCTTTGATTCGACCTGGTTTCAAAGAGGTTCCGTTATAATACAGCCGGTATACTCCCTGGCTGCAAACCATCCAATGGGCACGGGTCACTTAACACCCTGGATTAGGGAGGGCAGTTCTTGGTTTTCGCTCTTCAACTTCTCTACCAGTTTGGGGTTATCCCAGAGTGGCAGGTCGGGTGAGTCTTTGCTACTTAAGCCTTTGCACCACGTCAAGGTGACTACCTTCGCAAAGGAGCGTTTAAGAAACTTAATACAATCCTGCAGGGACTGTTTGGAAAGCTCTTGTTAAAGCGTTTTTGCACTCTGTGATGTGCATTGTTGCCAAATTTGGACCAGCCATCCTCAGTGCTTTTTTAACTTTTATCTCATGGCAATTTGACAATTTAAAAAACGAAACAGAACAATGACCGGGATGGGTGGATGAACAAAATTTATATCTCAAAATCCCAGAAATCAACACACACACACTAGAATGCAGCTGGCAAGAGAGTTCGAGAGAGAAACTAACCTCAACGGTTTGTGTGCCCTAAATGATTCACTCACGTCGTCCAACGTCGGTCACCCGCTGCTTTGTGTTTAAATCTTTTGTAGAGGTTATGCCACCGCACACTACAATGGAATGTCAATGTGTGCTGTAACTGATATTTAATCATTTTTTTTTTTTTGTTAAAGTTGATTTTTTATGCAACAACATGCTGAAGGAATTTCGGTTGTTCTCCCTTCTATGTGAATAAAACAAAAAAAAAAAAAAAAATAACGAGTTTTGATTCATTCGGGTGCATTCTAGTGCAGAAATTATGGGCGCAGAAGATTCTTTGTTTTGGGAACAAAATAAAACAAGCTAGGTAGAGGATGTACGAGTAGGTACACAAAAATGTTGGATACACATATACATACACACAAGTAGTGATTTGGGGATTCTTTAATTGCATGTTTAGCAAACGGAAACAAAGGGGAACTGTAGGGTATTAATCAATACCTTGAATGTTCGTTGTCTTACTACATAAAAAATATTAACCTCTTTGTTGCTTTTGGTATTCTAAGGTCTCTTCTCAGTACTGGGTTAACTCTGAGTTAAACTAGAGTTCACTAACCTTGGATATAAGTTAATTTCAATAATTGCTATTTGAAGATTGCTGTGAAAAAGATCTCTAGTTAATCCACAGTTAAATCACAAAATTTTGTGGGTTTAAGTCAACTAGAGATTTAAATGATGGATTTGTTTCAAAAGACAACTCTTAAGCTTTAGGACTGAAAAACTGGGAATTACTGGGAAAGCTTATAAAATATGGTAATTTGCTTGTGTCGTCAACAGTCTATAACCAAAAGTTTTTGACCTGGAGCCCACTATAAGAACTTTCGGTGGTAAAGCTTATAAACATTTGAACTTCTTTGACATCAATTCACATGTGATATCGACATGTTATTAAATTGGCAACACTGATTCTTGTCACATTAAATTTGACAGCTCAATGATGATTAGAAGTTAGAACACAGTATATCAAGCCATTGTTCCTTAAGTCAGTTCATATTCATCACAGAATAAGGTTGGGAAATTTTTGTCTAGAATCTTCATTCCTTTTTAACGAAAAATGTTGTTCAGTGATAAATGTCACTTTTGTTTGTTGAACCTCTATGTCAATAAGTAGAACTGCCAGATTTATAAAAGTTTTATGGGGCCATATTTCTTCAAAGATAATCCCGACTAGAATGTTAAAGTCAGTAAAGAGATCTCTATATGGTCATGTTGGCTGATTAGTTTTCTATAAGATAACTCAAAATGCCATACAACGCAAAACATCATTAATTTATTGCTGAAAACATTTGGTGTGCGTATGGTCTTCGCCCAATAAACCTTACACATTGAATCACTTGGAAGTTAAAATTTTTTCGCTTTATTGTCAATGTATAACCCCAGTTGGTCTATAAGTTACTCAAAAATTAGACTTATTAGACTTAGATTCGACTCAGCCGCGGGCGTTTATCTCCATGTCAAGGGTTCATTTAAGCTTTAATTAGTTAGATGGTAAGCAGAAATAAAGAAATAGTCAGATCTGAACTGGCGAGGTTTCGAAGTTCGAGAGATCTTTTGGAGCAGATTAGAACAATCCATTTAGGAATTTGTGAACAAATAGCATGTGAGTTATATCATGGCGTGAATTGAGGTTTTGAAGAACAAGAAGAAATTTTGTATAGTTTTTGGTTTTGCTTTTTGGACTATATTGAATAAATCAATTGAAAGCGTTTTGTGACCTCTAGTGCAAATGCGTTTCGCCCAGGTACGACAGTTGGGCTGTAAATTTTATTAGAATTGATAATCGTCGACTAATATATTGCGTCTTAGAAGGGTACGACAGCATCTAACTGATGATGCCAACTGTCGTACTTGGGCGAAACGCATTTGCACTAGAGGTCACAAAACGCTTTCAATTGAGGTTTTAAAGGTTTAAAAGCTAAAGTCGGTTATCTTAAGAAGATAGGTTTTATAAGGATCATCCTAGGCAAGGCCCCACAAAGGGAAGCGTACAAATTTGCCGTAAACTGCTTCAGTTCATTCAATGATGTAGACTTGATAATAGGGTGACCAGACCTAAGAGGAATATTCTAGAAGTGGCCTTACCAAAAAAAGGTATGAAAGCATTAAGTGACTTAAGGACACAAAAATTCTTTTGACCATAGTTTGTTGGAACCAACAGCTGGGTTGGCTTTGCTAATAGTTTCGTCGTACGAAAATTTAATTAAGTGTCAAACGACTGCCAGGTCACGAATAGAGCTTACAACAGAAATTGTTCAATCGAGTATTAACTTTGGCACAAGAGAGGAGAAAGTTATAGGCTCAAATGTCTAAATATTAAGATTCAGAAAGTTATTTTAGCACCAAGTAAAAGTTATTTAAGGCAGTTTGGAGTAGAGCTGTGCCAATCGTTCGTTTTGAAAGGTCGAATCAATTAATGATTGGTTGTTTAAGGATTCGATCTTTTCAATCAATCGTTCCGAATGAAACCAAGAACGATTGGAAATCTTCAATGGTACATTCAACTAAAATAATTTTTTTTCGATCGTTTCGTTCTGACCGAGACCGAAAGAATGTGAAAATAAACGAAAGTTTGGCTTTACATACAATGTACATACTCGTACTTGTTTTCGACTTCATTTACGTCATCTTCCATTGTATATAAAATAAAGAAAACGCATTCCGTTTTATTTCCAGTCCTTTTTGGTATTGTGAAATGACAAGTTGAATGAACGAAACATATCTTTTTCGTTCGTCTCGTTCACTTTTATGTTTATCGGTTTCAGTGGCAGGAGATTGACATTAGGATTGAATGATTTAGTCTATCGCAATTGCAATCAATCAATATTTTTTGTGAACGGATCACAAAGACCAAATCAATCGCGATTGAAACAGCTCTAGTTTGCAGCGAAAGCATATCATTGGAGGATGAAATGTGTCGTCAGCACAGTTTGACGTCAGATCTGTTCAACATCATTTTGTAGTAAAAGCAAACATAAGAGGTCCAATATGGCTTCCTTGAGATACTCTAGACAACAAGTGAATAGGTTTGCAGACAATTAAAGAACGATTAAAAATTACTGAATCTAAGTAATAATGGCAAACAAACATTTTTTAATTTTAAAATAATGATATTGTGGGATCTTCTATTAAACGTCTTATTAAATTCTTAACCGATTTTTTCGATCCTAAAATTAAAAATACGAGTATGTACATGGAAGACATGCGGTCTTAAGAAGACGATCTCACACAACATGATTCGTTTTGGCTTTATTGGAAGAACAATTTTCTGGACGATATATTTCGTGTGATTTATTCTTGCTGGATTTATTTTTGTGGGATTATGTATGTATATGCAAACAGTCCGTAAGTAACGAATATTTGGCAAGTTATGACCGAGTTAATGCCCGATATGTACCGAAAAGTCAGAATCGAGTCCTGTAAGAACTCGCGTGAAGGAAATTTGGTATTCAACAAGAATGTTTTTATGTCGGTACATATATACGAATTTTAAAATTGCAAGTCACTTGACTATAAGAGCAAGTCCGTGCGACCCTATCGTGCAGTTCATTTAAGTACAAAAATATAAGAAGATTGATAATCTGGTTGTGACAGGAAAATTCTAAAGCTTTCCCAATTTAACATGGATGTTTGCAAGAAAAACAAAATTACAAAACATGTGTGCACAAAAATCTTTCCAATCTACTATATGTATATGTTCATGTGTTTGTTTAACCAATTTACTGAAGAGCCCTTTCACATCTGCTACAAGTATATTATACTCTGAAAGAAAAATAAACTTAGAAGTTCCTCTTTCACACCTGTATACTCGTACAAGGATAATGTCAATATTATACTAAAAGGATACAATATCTATCTGTACGTGATAGCGAACAAAAAAAAAAATAGTAGTGTTGAGTAGATGGCGGCGGGCGGATAACAATGACGAACGGATGTCCGAAACATCTTTAAACAAGAAAAGAAAATAAGAAAGAACAAAATCCTCCTCTCCATATAACTAACAAGAGATTGTTCCATCAGAGCAAGGAATATAAGTGTATCCCTGAAGCTATTCAGGTTAAGGATAGAAAAGTTTATTCAGTGTTTATGGGTGTATGTGTATTCACACAGGTGAAATCGATTTTTATTATTATGTTGGATAAAGGGTATGCGAACATAAAACCTATCTGCCTGCCCTATCACACATAAAACACTATATCTACAAATTGTGGGTTCTGTTTACTTTAGTGGAAGGCTACAAAATAAAAATAAAATTATTATACTTTCAACATAACCACATACAAAATAAATGGATCGAAGAGTAATATTGTTGAGATGGGAGATGATATTCTATAACCAGACCTTTCTATTTTAAAAGGAAACAAAAAAAACAGACGTAGCAGGGAAGAAATGCGGTGTCCGAAGGAGTCAAGGAAATTCTTATGTTTTTTTCAAATCATTCTTAAATAAACTTATTTTAAAGTCATATTTTCTATTGGGGTGACATTTTGATTCCCACGCGATACCGCCCTTTTTTCCTTTTTTTTTTTTTGCCTTTTCTACTTATTGTGAATGAGACAGATATATGAGACTTTAAGCTTCAAAAAAGAATAGATAAATTAATTTGGAGCGCAACAATTCGTAGAGAAGAAGGGTCTAGTGATTAACAACTCAACCATTCGCGTGTGCACGTTGTTTTCAGAAAGTGAGTTTGAGCCCCAACTGCTAAGATGAGTGACACTTTTGATGAAAACAGCTACACTTAGAGGATTTGTCACTTCCCGCCAAACAGGCAGTACCCCAGAAAAAAAAGTGTATTTTTGTTTTTAGGTGGCAGCAGCAGGGAATCGATCACAGATGCCAAGGACACTACTTAAGGAGTGGAAGCAACTTTTAAAAATTCACCATTTGTTAAAAATTTTCGAAAAATAAGACTATATTCCTGAATTCCGTTTTTGATACTTCCACCATATTTGCACTAAAATTTTCGGGCCCCAATTTCGTATGACTAAAACAATCGGGCGATTAGAACTTTATATGTATCTCTTTTTATAGGGAAAATGGAGAGACCAGCTGTCAAAACGACGATCGGTTTATAGGGTATCGGTACGCCATCTGCGCCCTGTTTTCACAGTGCGTTTTCAAAAAGTGATTTTTCTTTTGAAATTCAAAATTTTTCTTTGAAATGTCTATTTTCTGGAACGACTTTTTTTAATTCCATTATAAGTTTTGGGCTTAAAGATTGTTTTTCTAAAAAGTAAAAGAAAGGCGGGTTTCTTCTTAGTTTCGACTTTCTACCAAATGCGCTCCTGTGCGTTCTTAGTGCAAGTATTTTGTATATCGTCCTTGGATAACACTCTTGATGAATGTACGTGATTGAATGACAAAGGGTCGTGATCTTGTTCTCCATAAAGATACAACATCATCAGAATCACCTTCTCTTCAACCTAACCCCAATCACCCCGCTTCCAAACCACGTACAAAGATATATGTACCTTCTTGCACACACAATAACACTTGAAAAAGGGTAGCTCATCAATTGTTCCGCTATGTTCGTGTTGTTGTTGTTCTTCTTGTTTTTTTTTTTTCCTAATGTAGTTCTTTCTGCTCAATAAAACACTGATTTATATATATTTTTTTGGGTTCAATGAAATGATAAGGACAAAATACTAGAGGCCTTGCTCCTTCATTTTCTCTATCTTCTTCAAAACACACCCTCCTTAACCGTAGATACATAAGAGTATAGTGAAGTAGCAAAGAGGGCAAATCGAGGGAAGTGGGGGAGCATTAAACCCTCACTAGGACGTGGGTGTGAAATTAATATCTTGTACCATTAAGTCTTATAATGGATTTAGCCTTTAGAGATAAATAGACTGAGAGATGGTAAAAATGAAAGCGACTCTTCAAATAAATTCATATACGGAAAGTTTCCATCATAACTACATTTATGTACATATCTATTCAGGAACGGCTGGCTGGCGGCTAAAAATAGATAGTTGCTTACATATAGATGGCAATTAAATGCGTTTAAATATTTGCATACTCACTCTCTGTGCGTTCGTTACCTACTTTCACGTCAAATAATAATAATAATGGCGCGTCTACACTCTTACTGAACCGGTAGCGGCCGCAAAACCAATGACCACAAACGTAACAAGAAAATAATAAAAAAAAAACTAAATCCATAGAAACTTAACTGGTAAAAGTGTGTACGAGTTCGAAGGAAGCTAAATTTATTTTTCATTTAACAGTGAACGTCAAAAGTAAATGTGCTATCATACACTTTCTTTTTTGTTCAAATATGTAGAATTGAGAAATGACAATGAGAACAGTGAATTTGGGAGGACTGTTTGATAACTTGTAATTTTTACAAATTTTCCCAGAAACTTTTTTTTTGACAGTAAATTGTAAATTTTTGTGGAAATTTGTAATGCAAATAATTTTATGTTTTAAGTGAGGAAAAGTCAGATCAAAACAGATTTCTTAAAATCTGACATCAGCTGTCAAAAAAAAAATGTTACCAACATTTTTCGTTTTTTTTTTTTTCCATAGCGAAAAATATTGTAAATCTTAAATATAAATATGTTATTTGAAAACGTAGTTATATTCTTGAAAAATTTAAGAACAAAAACATTAACAAAAGGTTATTTTGACAGTTTTCATAAATCTCTCAAATATGAACCGAAGACTCCAACAAATTTTCTCCGTTTTCCTGTCAAAAAATGAAATGAAAAAATTTATGAAAATTGGTTAGATGTCAGAAACGTGAACTGTGGGAATGTGCAAAATTATGTAGACATTGACAGTGAACGTCAGTCAGAACAGTTTGTAAGTAAAAACAAGTGCGCACAAGGGATTATGAATACCCTTAAAATGTTTAAGCACAGCGAGACCGTAAGGAAAGTTGGAGAGGATTTAAGAGGAGATACCAATGCAAATTGGTATTAAATGTCTGAAGCTGTTAATGATGGCTTAACGTCAATTTAATTTTTGACAGTTGACCAACTTCCTGACCTACGTACCTGATTTAAAACTCCTAAAAAATGTAAACGTTCGTTTTTACTTTTGACGCTCACTGTACACATCTTTTAATTTAACTCAAACAAAACAAAAAAAAAAAGAAGAAAGATTAAGATTAATAATCTCGGATTAAACTTTGTGTTTGTGCAGATGGAGCTTGTTATAGTTTTTCTTTAATTTCTTTTTCCTTCTCTTCGTCTGTTTCTAATTAATCAACTAAATGTGTACTTTTTCTTTCTCTTTCCAGGTACGTACCGACAATTATTATAGATACTTTTTCTAAGTTGTGATTAACGGTTTTATTCGTTTGTGAACATATTTGTGTTCGTAAGTATAACTTGAAATATTTATATGTATATCCATTCGAAGACCTCCCAAGCTAGATAAAGTCAAAGTGTGGAATGTTTTATTGGAGCTTCTTAATTTTAAGGAGCAAAGTTAGATGTTTTATTAGGTAATTTTTTTTTTTGCTGTTGTACGATAATGATGAGAAGATAAATAGATATCTTTAGGCTATAAAAAATTAGTACTACTATAACATTTAGTTTTGTGAAACTGAGGACATGGATCTTATGTTTGAGTGTATTCTTTTTTGTTTTATGTAAATTGTGAGTAACTAAAAACAGTTTGGTGAAACATTTGTACACAGTTAGAGCAGCTTTTAGAAAAACCATAAAAAAAGTTAAAAAAAAAACAATACAAAATATTGTTGAAACTTATTCCTGTTTGTCTAATTGGGTATTGTTTATATAAAATCAGAAAATTCCTTCCCTCTTATCTTCTTTACAACTTTGTTCGAACTATTAGTTGGTTTTTGGTGGATGAATCTACAATTAAACTACATTGATATCATTATGTACGGAATGGCACATCATTCAAATGGAAGAAATAAGTTCCAATAATGTCGCCATGCCACAAACCGCATCGAACAGTCAGTCCATATGGATGCATTGATGCTTGGTTGAAAACTTGTGGACACAGCCGCTGAGCGAATAATGGTCTTCGTCCGAGAAGATGATTCGCCGATCTACTACCAACATTACCAGCGCCTAATTAGCGATGAAATGGCAAACCTTGGTGAACATTTTGACAACCAGATGTGATTGGTAATTTTGACAGCTACTGAAAAACTATCAATACTTTATGGTCACCAAGTACTTACTGAACTTCAGGTAAATCTTTGCAATAGTTCTTTTCCAAAAGCGGTAAAATAATTACGAATACCCCTTGTTAAAGGGCGATTTTTTTTTTTTAAGATTGTAGGAAAATTATTGACCTACAGTGCCGGTAAAAAAAATAGCACCACCGGTACAAGTTTCATTTTAACTTTTTTTAAATTAGTAAATGGACACATATTTTCAGCCTTAACTGTATATTGTTATTGCTTGAAGTGTTAACTCTCTGTATTGTGTATCTCTGGCACTTAAATGGTAACGGTTCTTTTTTTACGAGGCCATATTGGGGAAAAACCCTTTTTTATTGCGGTAAAAATAATAGCACTGATCGCAGTTTTCGCTAAAAAAAAGCATTTTTTGGTGTCATATTTCAAGGTAAAGTAACCAAATGTTAAGATTTGTTAATTTTGAATAGGTTTCTTCATTTAAACAAAAAAAATACAGTTTTTCAAAGACAATGGGCCGTGGAAAACATTGCACAAACGAAAAACGTGAAATTATTAAAAAAATGATTTCAGAAGGCAAAACTTACGGAGAAGTTCGACGTTTTGTTGGCTGTTCCAACAAAATGATTCGAAATTCAATAATATACGCACCCAAAACCGAAACTCGTGGGCGAAAACCAGTTTTGTCGAAAACTCTTGTCAGACGCCTAGTTTGAGAAAGCCAAAAAAATCTTTTCAAGCCTGCAACTGAGCTCAAAAAAGACCTGAATATTACAGCTTGCGTTGAAACCGTTCGTCACAAGATTGAGAGAACATAATTTAACAGCGTGTAGTCCCAGAAAAGTCCCTCTTTTAACTGCAAAACATGCAAAAAAGCGTTTAATGTTTGCAAGACAGCATTTGAACAGGCCAGCAGCGAAATGGCGCAACGTTTTATGGACGGATGAGAGCAAAATCGTGTTGTTTGGCGGTAAAGGATCTCACTCCTACGTAAGAAGACCTCCAAAAGCGGAATATAAACCCAAATGCACAAATAAAGTGGTTAAGCACGGAGGTTCAAGCATAATGGTGTGGGCTTGTTTTTCCTACTATGGAGTTGGACCCATATACTGGATTAAACCCATCATGGATCAACAAGTCTACGTGAATATTTTGGAAAATGTTGTGCTCCCGTATGCAGATGAAGAAATGGCGCTTTTGTGGGTCTGCCAACAAATTAATGACCCCAAGAACACCAGTTAAAAGGCAAAAAAATGGTTTGGAGATCATTCAATTAATGTAATGGAGTGGCCAGCGCAATCGCCTGACCTAAATCCCATCGAAAATCTGTGGGCCGACGTAAAGAAAGCAGTCTCAGATATTAGCCTACCAGCAACGAAGCACTCTGGGCTGCAGTTAAGGCGTCCTGGGAGAATATTCCGGTTGAAAGGTGTCAAAATTTAGCTAATTCAATGACGAGACGTTGTGAAGCGGTAATAGCCAACAAAGGCTATGCAAAGAAATATTAATTTTGTTGGACTACCTCTAAGGAATAAAATCATAGAAAAAGATTTTGGATTTTTACGATGATTTAGTTTTAAGTTGTACGATTAAGCAATGGTGCTATTATTTTTACCGCTTATTTGTTTGATTTGTTGGAGAAAATATAAGTTTTTTTCAAAAAGTTGATGAATAAAAATAAAAATTCTTTTTGAAATGTGTTGTTTTAACTTAATATAAACTTTTTGCATATTCAAAATTTCCCTCGATATATTGGCATACATTTTATTTTGCAACGAAATTTTTTTCTCGTAATGGTGCTATTTTTTTTACCGCAGCTGTATGTAAATGCTAACATTTTGTCACCAAAAAGTAGGAAAGACATAGTCTCAAAATTTGACAGTTTTTAATTTTCTTTGCCGTTGTCAATTGTCGCCTTCGTAAAGATTCCTTGAAAGTCATATCGTGAAGTCTACATTATAAAGGCCATCGTGAACAAAATTACCTTCGGAATTTTTCCCATCTTCAAAAATTGGAAACGACAATACTTTTGCACTGTTCAGTGTAAGCTGGTGGTTGACCTTTTGAAATGATATCCAAAGTCCCTATGAAACTTAATTCCCAATATCAATAAATTCCAAGGGAAAATTTCGACATTATTCAAGTTGACAATTTAGAAAGTTGGGAAAAATTTCGAGGGATATTTTATTCACGATAGCCCCCTATGTCTGTTTGTTAACACTTTCAGCACTTAGGATTGCACGATTGCATCTAAGTCCTTATTGTTAGTCCTTAACACCTTGGGGTTGACTCCCTGAAAAAATTGCTTTTTTTTCTTAAATAAAGAGACATTTAATGGTTGGTTTTATTCTGTATTCTGATCTACTGAGAACACAATACGGACCAAATTTTTAAATTGGTATAAAAAAGGGTAGCTTGCACATTTGAGATTCATGTAATTTGGGAGAGTATCGAAGCATTATGCTAATGACTTGGTCTATCGTTACCCACCAACACAAAATTCCGAAAAATCACAAAAAAATGTCTAAGATTTCTCACCGAATACTAATAGCTTACCATCACACCTGATTAGCTTTGCCAAGAGTACCTGTCTATATATCTCATAATCATCACAGATCCTAATTTTGTCAGTAACTTGCAAAACGTCACTTTCTTCGTTCAATAGAAAAGTTAAAATTTTCGGTCTCCCAATGCTCATTTTAAAGCTAGCCAAAATCCCTTTAGTGCGGGCAAAATATTAAAAAAAAAATAAAATGCACGAACTTGCTCTTATGTAAACGACTAAGAATTTCAAAAATGTATGTCATTACAGAAAAAATGTTCATAAGTATAAAATTAATTTTTTAATAGACTAAAACAACTCCTTTAGTAGTTGGAGCTAAAAACAGGATGCCATGTGATTCAAGTGAATATTAGCTTATTCAAGAACACAAGTTATAAGTCTGTACTGGTTTCTTAAAAAAATAAGCTTTTATATTCAAAAATTTTAAAAGTTTTTATTATTTTTCAAATAAAAATTAAATTTACAAACAAAACTATTGAGCCGTTTCTGAGATATCGAATTTTCAAAAAAAAAAAACAAGAAGATTTTTTTTTTTCAAAAACTCAAAAATAATTTTTTTTTTTAGTTTTGAAATGCAATGTTTTTTTAAATTTTTTAGAAACTTCTCTATAAAAAATTTCATTAAAATACGTCCTGTCGATAATGAGAAATTTCTAATTTGAAAAAAAAAAAAAAAAAAAAAAAATGGTTCTATGGTACGTCAGTAATATCTTGATTTCAAATTTTTTGTATTTCATTATAAATGAATCAAAAAAAAAAAATTTCAGCAAAATTCTCGGAACCGTTTTCAAGAAAAATACGATTTTCGAAAACGATTTTTTGACATTTGTATGGAGTGTACCGTTATTTTTAGGTAAAATAATTTTTTTTCTTACATCTTATAATTTATATTAAAAAACTTTTTTTTTATCAAGTTTCAAAATTTTGAAAATTTGAATACACAATAATATTGAAACTGCTGGGAAGCTTGTATTTAAAAAAAATGATTAAAATCGGCAGTACCGTTTTTGAGAAAATCAAAAAAAAATTTCAGCCATTCATCCTTATTCCGATAGTCGTTTTAATAAAACGCCTTTAAAACGACAAGGCTCCAGAGTCCACATTTTGGGTTTAAATAATACGAAAAGGGCAGCGTTCTCTACGTTCTTCACTTTTCTAAGCATTATAACGATAGTCGTTTCAATAAAATTCCAATTTTCGTTTCTAGAGCCTTGTCGTTTTACTGGCGTTTTATTAAAACGACTATCGGAATAAGGGTGAATTTTTGAATTTTTGACAGTTTAAAAAAAAAAAATATTTATAAAATTTCGAAAAAAGATTTGTATGGCAGGTACTGTTATTTTTCGTCTTAAAAAAAAAAAGAAAAAAACGTGGGGGCAAATTTAAAGAAAATCGGCTGAGCCGTTTACGCTGTAGTTGAACCGACAGACAGACAGAATTGCGAGACCCAGTTTTTTGGTCCTCGCTATGATCGTAATATCAACTTTGATCAAAATCTCGAGTTCGATTTTTTTTACGAATGCATAACTTGCCTTATAGTACCTTTAAGTCGAAAGTAAAAAAACGTATGGCTACTATAAACTGTCAAAATTACCCAATTGGAAAACCCTATTTTTAAACTTCTAAAATTCTAAGCAAAGTCGTTTAGCTTCCAGAGTCCCTATGAAACTTAATTCCCAATATCTTCCAGGTTTAACTTTAGGTAGTCAAACCATTTTTTTTTTCTTTTTTGCATTTGACATGTTTTCCTCGAGTTCCCCTACTTGGCTATCTTCTATATCTAAATAAGTCAAAAACTTGCCGATATTCCAAATTATTTTTTTTTCCTCGGAAATACGACAACGACCGTTTTTTGTCACTTACAACTTCTATACGTTTTGCTTTAATTTTATTTATTTTCCGTGAAATTATCGTGGTTCTCCTTAACTCCAAGTCCAACTTTGATTTTTTCGAAAATGACATAAACATGATTTTTTAGTACCGCCGTTCTTGAGGTCTTATTACTTTGCAAATACCTCCTTTTAGTATTCCATTAACCTTTTATTTCCCGAATTAATATGTTTCCTTATTATTTAAAGAAAAAAATTTAAATAAGGTTCATTGGACCTTCTTAATCCTATCATATCCTTGGTGGTTTCATGGTGTAACCACCTGGGAACAAATACTTGAGGAAGTCATTCTAAACTGTATAGACCCTTCCAGTTTTTTGTGTTAGGAAGAAGGTACATGTATGTTCTAATATGTCTTCTATCTTCTTCAGTTCATGTCTTCCTCTCAGATTAAATGAAGATAATGTCAAATGTCCATCATACCTTGAAACTTTGCTCGACAGAAATACGTTCCTTTCAAAATTTGACAAACAAACTACCATCACTTGAACTACTGTATTCGATAAAAAATAACGTATACGGTCTTCGTGTAAAACATCTTTATTCAAACGGGAACTTGTGTGCGACTAATTTATCAGGCTAAGCTTTAAGAAACAAGTCAAAGTGTTGGCGGAATGACCTGAACCATCAGGTGTTCGAACCATTAAATATCCCACACAGATCGTAACGAGACGTCTTGCAGATATCAAATTATTTCGTCTAATCATTCTCTAGAAAATTGACTGCAAGTCTTTCTCTACCACAAATCAAATAGCACCAAAAATAAAACTGTCATTTCATTACTTGATTCGACAGAATTGAAATAATAAAAACCATAGCGTGGGTAAAATGTATCTCTATCTTAATACAACTATAAAGCAATCAAGCACATCCTACTAGTAGTATTTTTTTTTCTTTCCTCGAAACTAATGCCAATTGTATCGCCATTTGTTAGCCCCATATAATATATAATATAACCCTACGCATCCAGAGTGTGCTCCTACAGGCTCTATTTCTTGTGTATTTATGAGTGCTGCACACCCACTGTATCATGCTCCTGCTGTTGCTGATGATGATGATGATGGATAAATGGAAACCTTTCACATCGAAACATCTCAATCATATAAAGAGGTTCCTACACCTCAAACCCAACTATACATTACTCCAACTCTCTTCCTCGAAAATACAATAATCCTCAAAATATGTTTCATTCGAATAAAATATCGCACAGATGTCATGATGGAAATTACCAAGAAATACGTCCAGCTTATGATTTAATATCTCGGTTGTGCTTGTGTTGCGCGCATTCAATTCAGAAAAAAAAACCAACAGCTTTGGTCATGTTCGTAAGTAACACACTCACTGGGAGTTATAGATATTCTCGTACATTTGTAGTTGTCGTCATCGTCGTCGTTTTGAAATTTCATAGAGATACATAATCTAACAAAACTGCACTGCACGGTGCGGAATATGCAGATACAACGCTCAATTGTTTATAATCTATTTGAAAGTTCTGCATGAATGTACGTATACAATACGGGAGGGCGGGGGCAACAGAGGCTTTGGAATAAGCAGCGACCCGGAGTGTATTGACCTCTTCTATACTGTATCGCCGTTGTCATAGTAGTTGTTGTGTGTTGTATCTTTTTCCGTTGAACTATAAGTTGGTAGTGTGCCTCGAGAATGTGCAACACTCATGTGCGAGATACCCAAAGCTGTTCTCTGCTGGTGTTGTTGTACAAAGTGAGTGTTTTAGTTGTTGTTTTTGTTATGACTTGTCTTTTGGGTTTTGTATGACAAATAAAGCATAAATCATGCAAAATTGAAAAATGAACAAATATAAAAACTCAAATACAGTCGGTGCGAGAATTAATCGAACAATGTTCTTTTATTTCATTTGAAATTGAATAATTGGGAGCTGCCAGATTTTTTAGAAATTCCATTTTTATATACAAATACTGCTTTTTCAGAAAATAAAACATATACATTTAAATCTTAAAACGGGCTTTTTGTTAACAGCTAAACTGTTCAATTGAGGGAGTCTGAAAAAATGGAACCGAATTTCAAAAAAACACGGTGATCAGAGCTTGGTAAAAAATTGCACCGACATACCTTTTATGGATAACCTAAAAAAGAAAAGACTTTTAATAGAATTTTTTCTTAACAAGACTGAAATAATAGTAAACGGAATAAAAAATTCTAATTGCATTCGAAGCTGGATTCCGAAAACGATACAGAACTACTGATAATTTATTCGAGCAGAAATTTTACTGTTTCATTTTAATTGGCATCTAAGCGGCTTTTAACTTGATTTTTGTTGACTGAACATCTCTTTTATGCAAAGTCTAGGGATTTCAGACAACTTTATCCAGACTGTACGATTTTTGTATTATAAAACTTTAGCTGCGGTACGGAATGACAAAAAGCTATTAGAATCTTCCCAAACAACTTGTCCACATTGTTCCCACTATAAATATGTATGTACGTAAATGTTAGGAGTTTAAGGAAGGGTTGTTTGACTAAATTTAAGAGAGATTCGTCTTCTTAGCTAGATCAATGGGAGTAAAAAGTACTCTCAACGCTAGATCAATGTGAGTAAAAAGTACTCTCAACACTGACATTTAGCAGCACACTCATGCCGACAGAGAGGCCAAAACTCCATTCTGTGTCTAGAATTTGTTTCACTTTATGAGCTTAATGCTATCAAAAAACATAAGAATATTCTACGACTAGTCTTACAAAACAAGCTTCAAAACTACTTGGCATAAGTGGGCGTTGAGGTTAAGAATCAAAAGTTGGATGTTGGATTTCGTGTACATTCAAAATCTGACAAGATGGGTCGTATGCACGCTCCTGGCAAGATATTTCCCAATCCGCTCTTACATGCTGTAGGACCTTCATAGCTGAAACTTGACGCCGAAGATATAAGGGAACATATAAAGAAATTGGACAAGAAGGGTATGACCTCATCCAAAATCGGTATCATTCTCCTTGATTTGTATGGTATGGCTCAGATATGTTTCGTTAATGAAAACAAGATTCTTAGTAGCATGAAGTCGGTTGGTCTCAAATCTCCAACGCAGAAGATCTTTACCATTTCATCAAGAAGACCTCTGCTCTGGTTATCTATGAAGTACATTGATATAGAAGTGGTAGTAATAGTTTAGTTTTCTTTCTTTTTTAACAAAGACAAAACATGGATGCTTGAATAGAATCTAATCATTAACCTGGAAAATCTAAAATGATAGTATTCCGAAAATGAGATGGAAGGTTTAGCCAACAAGAAATCTAAAAGCTCCACAGAAAAATCATAGAAGTTGTGTTCTGAATTGAGCTTATCGGCATGCTTTAAGTTGCAACAGGAAAAAGCCAGAGAGAGTTTACATTTTATTTGGAACAAGTTCATCACAAATAGAGATAACCAAATATTCTCTAAGACCGATATATACATAATATGCATGTGTTCAACACGGTTATCAGATCTATTCTGGGATATAAAGCCCAATTATGAGAAGACTCAAAATATAAAGAAAAAAAAAAAATTAGAGGCTAACGCTTCGTGGAGAACCTGGTGACTTCCAACTCGCAACCATTCAGGTCTGCGTGTTGTCGGCAGGAATGGAAGGACATTCCAAAGCTCTCACAATTATGTCAAGGAGTACTGCAAAACATGAAGAGGCATAAAAGTTGCAGATATATTTTTATAAAAATGAGTGATGCTCTCAATCTCGAATGTCGAATGAACCCTGTTTTCTAATATTCAAATTTCTATTTCTATTTTAAACGCATGTGAAATAATAGGCTTGGAATTTTTTTTTTGTATGTTAAGCTCTTGTATTAGCTGGATGAGATTATGGTTCACAAAAATCTGTCCATAACTAATTGTCGGTTAAATAATTTAAAAAGAGAACAAAGTCTTTGAAAGCAACGAGAACCCATAATTAATGCAATCACATGCGCGATTATAACTCTGGTAAAATTGGTGTTTCACACTCCAAGTCGCTGACTAGGTATTTAAGGAAAAAAAAGAACTTTTACTTTTAAACGTGACATGAAAAAGCCAAGTGAAAATATAAACAGAATAAGAAAGAGACACTTTTAATAATTTTTGTGAATTTTTCCAATATTCTAAGTGAGCATACTCACTTACTTATTTACTCACTTACTTATTATTTATTATTATTATTTTCTTATTTAGCTCCTTATTAGGTACTTACTTGCTTACTTAGCTTACTTAACATAATCTTTTTAAAAGATATGTCATTTTTAACTTGAGAGTAGAAAGAAAACATAAATTTAAAATGAAACGGATTTCTGGTTTCCATTTTCAACAAACCTTTTTTTAATAAAAAAGTAAAATGTATCTCAAGTAGATTAGTCCCGAGCAACATTATTTGAGCTGATATTTGTTAAAAAATAGATGTAAAATTGACTGAACTTGTCAAAAATTTCGAATTGACGATGTTTGCATAGTTTTTTTTTTTTTTTTTTTTTAATGTTTTTTAATATTTTTTAAAATATTTTTTTTTAAATATTTTTTCTAAAACTTTTATTTTAATATTTTTAAAGAATATTTTCTATATGAAAGTAGCTGACATATTTTGATTCGGTAATTTCTATTTTGTCAAAAAATATTATTACACAATTATGTAATTTTTTTAAAAGACCAACAGTATCGTGGGAATACTGCTGTTAAGAACTTGAATTTTATTTAGAACAGTGGTGCTTAAATTCAGGATGAATCTTTCAAAAAAAATAAACGATTGATATCTTTTGTTGGCATTCTATTTCAAGTCGAGATCCAATTTGAAAGGAAATATGTATGTATGCTTTGGTCTAAAAAATTGCATTGTCCAAATAATTATGTGAGTGACTGTAGAAGTTTATTTGTTTCATTAGTTAGGTGGTGTGCATGAAAACAGAGATAAAAGTTAGTTGGTGCTTAATCAGGTTCTTTTGTTTTTGTTTCAAGTTGTAGTTTTTTTTTACTTTTGAAGAATTCAATATTGAACTTAAGGCAAATAAAGATACAGAAGTTGGTATCTAGTTATTGAAGGAAAAGTTTTTTATATTGGTGTTGCATTTCAGTAGAAAAGATGTAACATATGTCATGCACATGTATCCAATGGATTTACCCCTTACTACATCTACAGCGTACGCTGTGAGGTTAACTTATTTGATTTTTATTGTTGTTGTTCTTTTTTCTTTGTCTTGAGACTATGAAAACTGGAAAGTAAACTAACCTAGATCTTCAAGTGGTCTTCGATCTGGTCAGTTGTTGTAAGTCATAATGGGAAATTCATATACTTGGATAAGTGCGGTTTGCATAGGATCATGTTGATTGTTCAAAAGTAAAAAAAGAACAACAATCAAAGGAAACGAAGAATCTTATAAAAGAAAGGAATGAACCATGTACCACAAGAAATCCAGTTCTGAGTTGGTATTTTAATCTTGGGGTGGAAAAGGTTGAGCTGATCAATATGTTGTTGCAAGTTAAAAATAGAAAAGTGAGTTGTTGTAGAGAAACATATCAATTCCAGCTCATTTATTAATTGTTTTTAAACGATTTTTAGTGATATTACATTTTGTTTAATAGGTAGGCATGTCACATGACATGGCGTCTACTCCAACGATTTCTGCAGGTGGCTTTATGGATGAAAAGAAGTAGGAATCAATTCCTCACCTTCTATGTGTATGTCATGCTTTACACCAAAGACGTGTTCTCCATTTGGAAGACTTCTACTACAACGATTTAAGTCATCTGACAAGTACTGAACTAAGTAGTCTTACGCGATTCATAAGAAGCTCAAATCAGTTTAATGAGTAAAGAAAGGTTTTCCTAGATTCATGTGGTATCACAGCGGGACATCATTTGGTCAAAATTTGTCGCTTCTTTTTCCACAGTACACAGAAGTACTATACCTAATCTAACTTGAAATTGCACTTTAAAATTTCCCAAACTAGCATATGACACTGAAATTTAAAAAAATGGCTTAGTTTTTTTTCTTACGAACAGTCATTGTTATAAACGTCTTGAAGAGCGATTTATTAAAACACAAAAACCCTAATTAAATACTTGTTAATTGAAGATAAACGAATAGGAACCTGCTCGGAAAGTTCTTTGTGGTACATTCTATCGTAGACGACAGCGTGGTAGACCGTGCTTGTGCTGGAGAGATGGCGTAGACCAGGACGCCCGAGCCTTGGGGTGCGCAACTGAATGGCATCGGCTAGAGACCGGGATAGGTGGAGAGACTTGTTGAAAGAGGCCAGGACCGGAACCCGGTTGTCGAGCCGATGATGATGATGAATTGAGAAAAAGGTGGTCAATTACTTCAAAATAAGCATATTGCTAAGTAGTATCATACTAACCTCAATAATTTGCCGTCGAGTCAGCATTACCACTTCAAAATTTTAAAGATGTTATAATTCGATTAAAATTTTTGTTTGCGTTTTATTATAATTCGAGATCAATTGTTGCAAATTTGTGGTGAAGCAAGCAAATTGTTCACTCTTGTTTTTTTTTGCTTAAATCAGCCCTGATAATGATAACCAGTCAAGTTAGAATAAAATATAAAATTAACTCGAAAAAGAACAGTATTAATAACACAGCCCCACAAAAAAAAAAGTTCTCTGACTCTTGGATGAGACCATCTGTCTTATAGGTTTTTTGGCTCGCTGATTTCAAATGCGGAGTCCGTTTGACCCAATCAGGTCAGGTTTAAGGGCATTTGAAGGTCAAATTGCCAAATATTCGTTGAAAAATCTGAAAACCTATATGTATATACATATATATGTTTTTGGCATCGCTGAATTTGAATCCGGGTTTCTTTTGACCCCAACATGTCAACAGGTCAAATCCCTAAAATTTTACGTCCAAATACGTATTACTTTTTTTTTACCGACCTCTGTAGGTCATGCAGCGGTCATCCAAAATAAGACTTGTTTTTTTAGATTTTGGCCCATGTATTGGCTGTGAATAAGAATTCTGGTCCTTTAAACAGTTGATCTTTATGTTTTTCGAGTCGCTGATCACGATGATGGTGTCCATTTGACCCCATCACGTCAAAATCAAGGTCAAACCCCTAAAATCTAACGATATGATATTTTTGACCCCGGATTCTGAAAGAGCGGATTATTTTACATCTAAATTCATCTAGACCTGTTGTTTGAAATGACCTCTGGAAGATATTCCAAGGTCAAATACTCCTTTTGGATCTCTCGGCTGATGTATCGACAGTAAATCGGGATTTGGGGTCTCGAACCAATTGATTCTTATGTTTTTGGTGTCACTGGTCATTTGAAGGTATCCATGTCCCTTCAGAAGTAGTAACGGGAGATATTTACAACAAATTCATTTGTTAACACGTTACCTTTTTTGTTTGTTTTTTTTTCCCGGGTTACTTTAACACTATTTTAAGAGGGAACTTGTCAGTCAAGTTAGCATCAGGAGTAATAAAATAAACAAGCGCTAAAATTTGTTTGATGTTACTAACTATACTAACACTATACTTTTTCTTTTCGATCTCATTTTACCCAATTTTGAGGGGTGGTAGTGCTAACTTGACTGGTTAGCATTATCATTGGTTATTTTTTAAAACACAAGCGTGTGACATTTTTAAAATTTTTCACTTATATTTTTTTTCTCAAAAACTGTTCGAATAATTTTTTTACTTTATGCGAGCCTTGCACACGTCAAAAAAAAAATTAGGACATTTTTTTTATTTTATATTTTCCATACGAGCCCAAACGCAAAATAGTTGGACTACCTATGATAAAAAACAAAAATCTTCTGATTCTTAAATTCCATCGGAAATAAAATCAATATTTTGGTATTTTTCTTAAGATATATTTATTTTGAATAGGAATAAGTAACAAAAACAAAATGACTTCAATTAAATAACGGTATAGAGCAATCTTACAAAATAAAATAACGATTTAAACATTTTTTTAAGTGCAAAATAGTTGGCCTATGGGTCTTAATTTTTATTTCACCATGGTGTTACGTCGCCTTTGGCCTTGATAACTGCTTCTATGCGTCGTGGCATTGTGTCAACTAATTTTTGACATTCTTCGGTGCCAAAAGATTCCCAAATATTTATGATTTTAGTTTTAAGGTCTTGAAGAGGTCCGGCATGGTTCTTTTCGCGGTTTTTGTTTCATTTTATGCCAGACAGTTTCAATTGGTGAAAGGTCAGGGCTGCTGGAAGGCCATTCCAGTAAAGGAATAGCTTCAGCAGATAGCCACGCCATTTTAGACCTTGCTGTATGGCAAGAAGTTCCATCCTGTTGGAAAATATAGTCTCGATCACTAGCTTGAAGTCGTGGTATTGATGGGAGAAGCTCATTTTCCAGAATATCCCTGTACCTGGCAGCATTGACATTTCCATTTACAAAATGCAAATTGCCCAAACCCCGCCCCGACATGCATCCCCATATCATTAGAGATGCTGGAAACTTGACCGTTTTTTTAAGGCAATCTTTGTGAAAAACTTCTTGAATTTCTAATGACTCGTTTTTGTTCGTCGCCCACGCAAACTTCAAACCTGGACTCATCACTCCAAATAACGGACTACCATTGACTTAAAGTCCAGTTTTTACGTTGTTTGGCCCACTCTAGCCGCTTTTTCTTTTGTTTAGGTGTTAAAAGTAGTTTTTCTTTGGCCTATGTTTTTAACGAATTAAAATTGCTCTAATTTAAATAAAACTAAAACAAACCTTATAAAATTTGTATCCAATTTTTTTCATAATCCGTTTGCAAGTGTCGACCGAAACACTTTTTTTTTATTCTTTCCCTCCTTTGAACAGTTATTGCAGCGGCCGTTTGACGTCGATTTTCTTTTATTATTTTTTTTAAACTCAGCAATCTCGAGGTTTTGCAATTGGTGGGCGTCCCGTTTTTTTACCGATCTCCACTATTTTTGAACTTTGAGATAATGTTTCGAATTGATGAGCGCGGTAAATTGATTGTTTTGCGATTTTATAGCTCGATAATCCCGTTTGGAAGGCTTTATTTATGGATTCCCTTAGGTCTCTTGATAATGCAACGCCACCCACCATGGTTGACATTAAATTGTTGCTGGCTTGCATAAAACAAGAGATCAATAAACAACAAAACAAGTGCATGTCATTTTTTTAATAACGGTTAACTGAAAATCTATTTAAATCTTCATAGGCCAACTATTTTGCATCCCAAAAAGAGTAGTCCAACTATTATGCACTATCTTTGTTTGAGAGAATGCAAACTGGAGCCATATGTGCTTTCTCGAATTTAGTTCTGTTTGGTCTAATTTACTTATTAAATGTAATTTATTACATCGACAAAAAAAAATTAAAAAACAACTGCTTGGGGACCAGAAAATATAGGCACATAAAAAAGGTTAATTTGTTAATTGATGAGTAGGCCAACTATTTTGCGTTTGGGTCGTAGTTTTAATCATATTTTTGGGCAGCAACATCAATGAAAAACATTTTTTTTTGAAAATCTTAATATTTGAACTTAATACTATGAACAATTTTTCGAAAACACTTCAAGTTCTTTTTAAGTTAAAAGGATATAAAATAGCTGCAGAAGGTGCAAAGAGATCTTAAATTGAATCCAACATTATTTTGTAAAATGTCAACGGTCTTGGCTTTGATGAAACCATCGCTTCTCATCGATCAGCGAAATCAAGCATCATTGTGCGTGGTTGGTACTTGGATGGGGAACCGTTCAAATACCAACCGATGGCTTCAGTTGCCAGTGCCTGTAGTGTCTCTACTTCGTAGATTTATCTACGAAGTAGTCTAATATGTAATGTAATGTAATTTTTGGAAATTCATAAATTGTAAAAGAAAGTCTTGTCCTTACCCATCTCCCCTTAAGTCGAATGACATTTCAAGTCATGATCTTCGGGATGTAACACAACTATTTTCTGATTTCTTTCAAAGTACCTTCACAACACTGTTTGTCTCTGTGTTCGAAAACAGCTCGACCGATTTTCTTTAAATTTGTAATACATATATCACTTTTAAGTTCTTACCCAAACCGGTTTTTTTTATTTTTGAAGACCATAAATAACGGTACCTGCCAAACTCATTTTTTTTTTCGAAATTTTAAAAAATATTTTTTTTTTTAAAAACTGCCCGACAAATTTTCTTAAAAAAAAAAATCAAAATTTTTTTACGAAAAATCGTTCTAATGGATAATAGAATCATTTCATGAGTTTTCGATTTTCTTAAAAACGGTTTATCTGATTTTGATGAATTTGTATGGTATAGCTTCTGAAAAAAACTTGAAAATGAAAAAAAAATGATTTTTAAAAAACTTACATTTTATTTTTGAAAACTCATCATTTCGAAAACCATAAACTCGATTATTTTTAAACTTGACAATTGACTGTGTTGTAATACAAATCTATAAGATGTAGAAAATCTTAATTTTATCTAAAAATAATATCTAGTACCTACCATACAAATGTTAGAAAGTGGTTTTCGAAAATCTTATTTTTCTCGACAACCAACCCCACCTAGAATTTTGATACAATTTTTTCCCATTCGCTTTCACATTTCACAATCTTTAATTTAAGAAATAAATAAAGGTATTAGTGACAGCACCTGCCATAGTGGCATTTTGTTATATTTTTAACTTTCTCGTTATCAGCCTAACGGGGTTTGAAATGGAAAGAAGTTTGTAAAAAGTTTAAGAAATATTTTTTGGATCGAACAACACTTACAGTACAGTAGTTGATCAAGTAGACTGTTTACTTAGTCCTGCAATCTAACTACAGAACATTCGATTAGCGTATCAATTGAGCTGTGTGAGATGGACTGAGGATCCGAAAGAGTGTTAAAAAGGCAGCTCGGTGTAATGTCATTTAAAAATCGAGATACTAACATCTGTAATACCTTAAACTTTGATATTTTGAACAGTGACCATGCTGGTCTTCTAGTTTTTAAGAAAATTGAAAATGACGAAATATTATTTTCATACGATTTGACTTCAATCATTTGTTAAAGATACTCTAAAGATACTTTTTCCACTTGTTAGCAGTGAAATTGGTTTTGTTAATTCAATTTTCTCAAAAACTCAACGACATTTAAGAAAAATATCTATCGATAATTCTACAAGTGCAATTGGGTTGGGTATTCTGCCTATAGAATATCCAATGTATTTTTATTCAAATACTCAAGGTCTTTTGGCGGTCCTTTAAATTATAGAGAAACGGACACACAAAAGAAAATATGCTGATAACGAGTTTTTCATACTAAATTCAAAGGGGTCAATAAATTGCAAGGTGTGGTTTTTCATCTCTGAAATTTAATTTTAAAATTAATGGCTATGCATGATTTTCATTAAAAAATTCACAATCTTTTTGAAAATCCGAAAAATAGTCTTATTTTCTCCAAAATGAAACTTATTTTAAATTCTTCGAAAAATATATGTAAATATCTAATGTCATACATTTATAATTATATAGTTTTATTGAAATAGAACGAAAGAGAAAAACAAACTTTTACTATTTTTCAAAAGCTTTTCGAAAACGTAAAAGTTCCTTGACAACTTTAAAATGCATTTTGTTTTTAATTCACGTTAGCTTGGAAATAAATCGGTAATCACAGCGCATGTGCATTTTGAATTGCTCGTAAAATGCATCCTTAAAAATTCCCACACCTTTTTCTTTCAAGCTAAAAGATACACTGGAAAATCGTGTTTTTTTTTTTACTTTACACACGAACCTATCGAAATACACATAGATACGAACCTATTTTTTTTATTTCCTTATGGATATTTTTCATCTTTTTTGCTGTCAAAAAAAAGAAACGGATGAAGATCCCGTTTAAGCTAAGATACGCCGGTAAAATGTTTTTTTTTTTTTTTTTAGCTTTTTCTTGCAAAATAGGCAACTCAGTACCCCCACTGTGCCATGAAAGTATTTCATTTTTTTTTATAAAAAATAAAAAAAAAAAATGAGAAAAATAACAGCAATTTATTTTGTATCTTTCACATTTGTATCTGTCGCCGTCATCGTCGTCATCACGAACGTGATGAAGATAACGTATCGCTCCCGGGTCCTGGTTTCGATCCCGTAGTCGTCCTGGTCCTGGTTCTGTTCCTTCACTTGGTGCTAGAAGGTTGCATGTTCTTGTTCAGGGGTTAAAATAGTGGATGATAACGTACAAACCCCCCTTTGCACCTCTTCTTTAACTGTTGTGTTGTCTTTGAATGTCCCAAGTGGGCAAAGCTACACCACTGCATAAGGCATTGCAGCATATAGGATAGGAGAAGGAATGAAACGAAATGCAACCAGGTCTGGGTCGTCTACCCAGCAAACTGTATTCGAGAAAAGCTGCACGTTTCGTATCTCAACTCGTTGCATGCAATACTAGTAGGTAGTTGTAGTACGCTCATTCAGGTTCGGGTAGGGGTTGTCAAACGGCGCAACGAGAGGGTGGGTAAGGGTTTCCTTTTTTTATCTTCCCTTTTTTGTTGTTGGGTCGTAGTCGGGTTGGGTTTTGTTGGAAAAGTCAATGCACTTGGAAAAATGAAAAGTGCTATTTCTCTGTGTAGAGAAGGATTTTCAGTTGGGAGTATGCGTTTTTGCTCGGTGTATAAACACCGCACACACACACACAGATCTTGTCGTGTTTTTATTTTTATTTTACATTCCAAATAAGGGTGGGGTTATTCCTTAGCATAACCGAGCAGTTGACGACAAAGGGGAAGTTTTGTGAGAGCTGCACACGCGACTTATGACATAGGTACGGCAAGGAAAGCAGTCGGTCTCCTCGCAGACACACAAAGAAACGATGACTATCATCGTTTGCTTACTTACATATAATTACATTTGTGAAATTTAAACTGAACATCTGAACCCCTCTGCCCCGTCCATCGACTACTTCGAGTCACGACTCAAACCCTCCGTAAAATGACACAATGACAAAAACCCATTTCGTAGAAGTTATAGAAACGAACGAGAACGGCAACTAGGACGGGACACGGTTAGGGGTGTTGCTGGGGATGAAGTTGAAAAGTGGTCCCGTAATTTATTGGAATAGAGAGCACCAACATGAATTCCATTAAATCGAGGCATTCCTTGTTATCGAAATATTTTATTATTAATATAAATACGGGGTAATCAAGAATAGTGCATAGGAATACCCACATAGTTGTGGTTTGGTACCCGCACGGAGTATACATAGTGCTTCTGCCGCACCCATTGTACACATCAGGCATTTGCTGGGTCTCTTGCTTTGAGTCATCATTAAGTTTCCATTCGATTAGATTAGAATTTACAAATAATTGACACAAGGAATTAATATGCGGGATTACGGTTTGTCTGGAACACAGAATGGAGGAGACACACCTAAAGGACGACGATACATAACACCAGATGACGGTACACAAAAACTATGTGCACGAGAAGAGGATTAAAATATTTAACCCGACTTTTATTGGAAGATGACATGCGCACAATTATGTAGGTAGTGGGTACGGTTTGTAATTTTCTACAAATGAACCGTACGTACTATACCACCTATTCCTGTCTGAATTGCATATATTCCCAGATGACATCGGTTTGTAAATAATGTTCCCTGTCATTCCTGTGGGATATAAAATTGATTGCTGAGGTTTTTTTTTCTTCATTTTTGACGTTCGTTTGTTAAGTCCAGCTCATTTATGTATGAAGCTACATGGAAAATAAGGGTAAGAGATTAAAAAATCGACGATCTGTTCTGCCAATGACTGCTAATTGGATTAAACTTTAGCTAAGAGGCGATTTAGACTTGTAAAATGACTAAAAATGCTAATTCAAGTTTTAGTTTTTTTTTGTTTGTGTTGTAATATCTAGTTTCTTTGTTCTGTTGGTGTATCTAATTTCATTCAGGTTTGTCTTTACTTCGCGCTCTGGTTTGGTTTGAAAAATTGAATAATTCTTGTCTTTTAACTGTCAGGGTGAAGTTAGAACGTCATCCTTCTTTGTGCTTAATAGTTCATTTGAGTTAAATGTGTGTGTTTTTGGTGGAAATTTAATTCTTCGAAGGGGACTTCAATGCTGCAGAGTCAATGATCTTTTGACTTTGAATGCCTATAATTGTGTTAATAAGTGTGTAATTACTTTTTGAGAATTTGTAGATAGTTATCCATCATATTATGGGGGCCCAGGATTATCATTTTTCTGGAATACAGGGATATTTTATGTATTTGTCCGAACCAAATCTATTCTTAAATCCCTAGTTAACCTTGGTGAAGAAAATTGATGCTCAGGAACAGAAAGATTCAAGTCATGTTGGGGAGATCTTAATTCGGCCAAACACTTCGGTAGAGGGAACACCTCACGGTGGTGCTCTATCCCCTTGACTATTAGTTTTAGTCATGGATGAAATTCTTGTGAAGTTAGGGATATGTAGAGAGGATTTGCTATATACTTTTGATATTATCTGCCTTAGTTCTTGGTCTTAAATTTATCTGAAAATAAAATATTGAAGAACAGGCTAGATTTGCAGAAGTTTCTAAAAAACTTTTGGTAATAAAGTTGGTCCTCCTGTGGAAAATGATATTACGGACGTATAAAGGCGTGGTAAGAGTGATCCACACTAAGTGTAGTGATCCGCACTTAACAAAGGGTATAATATCGATAAAGTTAAGAAGGTTCATAGAACATATAGAATTTGTAACCCAGGAGCTCTACCAATCAAGTATGCCAAAAGCCTTTTTTCCACTATTCACCATTTTATTTACATTTTAAATATTAAGTATCTTCCAGTACGTTACGACTAAAGGTCTCGAATTTAAGGATTTCAAAATTTGATTTCCACGGTCGATGTGTATTGTCTAACTTTACTAATATTCTAGGCAGCAGAAAGTCTTGAATAGATGACTTCGGCACAATTATTTTTACTGAAAGCTTAAATATAGTTTTCAGAAATCATGTATGAGTCCTTAGAAGTATACTCAAGATCCTTGTGGATCTCCCTGCTGGGAGTTAGAAGGGCAATAATACTGAAATACCGAAATACGGCTATCCTTTCAGATAGTTGTGAAAGTCATTACTTCTGCTACCTTCTAAATTGGCCTAGCAATGCGCTAACGAGTGGTCACTCTTACCTGGGTTCAGAGTGTAGGTGGGAGTGTATGGAGGAGTGCTGATGTGGTAAATGACTTGTCCGGGGCTCCAACGAGCTCGTCCAACTGAGAGCCTCCCTCAGATGGACCGGGGTCATTGCTACTGATGCGCAATTCTAATGCGCTCCTGGAGTGTGTGGGGGAGTGCTGATGTGGTTGATCCGGGTAAGTCTCTTCGGAGCATTGTCTGCTAACATGGGCGTAGTGGAACGGATGGCTGCTGATGCGCACTTCCCGCTCTGGGAGTGTATGTAGATGTTGCTGATGTGGTTGGTCAGGTAAGTCTCTTCGGAGCAATATCACTGTTGGGTTAACAGTGACGGATGGCTGCTGATGCAATTCTATTGCACTTCCTATCGACCTCCTCGTGGTGCCTGTGGATAGGTTGCAAAAGTAACTGAACTAACTAGATAGAATGGGATTGTCTTACTTAGTTTACGTAAGGTGAATATCTAAAGACACTTATTTGTTGGTTACTACTTCGACCAATTTCTTGGGGTGTGTATCCTAAGGGTTGACAGGAACTCATCTGTAAGTGACCCCGGTTGCGAAGCTCCACCGGAAGCTATATTCTGGTGGGAGATAGTGCCCAGAAGATTGAGGGCTGTTGCGTCTTGGACACTTGGCTCGTGCCTACCCCTCTCCTCCTGTATCTTTCTTCGTGATAGTGAGGTTGAGGGCTGTTGCGCTTGCTTGGCCCCTGCCTACCCCTCTTTCTTCAAGCTATCTATGAGGTGGGCCACCTTGTGGAAGTATCGTGGTGTCGTGGTTTATTCCAAATGCGGAGGTATATGGTTTTCAAGCTTGCTTGAATTCAAGAGGTGTTAAATAGACCTCGCCTTTAAGCAAGAGGTGTGCACATGCTGCAACATGTCACAACTTTGCTATTGAGATGGCTTTGGCTATGTCGGGGTTAATGGTCAGGACCCAATCTGACTCCGATGAAGGTAGGCCCTCTGTGGGATCAAGTCATAATCGACAGGTGCTCACGTTAAACCAAACATAGGTTCTGGGTTCAGAGTCACAAACATTATTGGTTCACTTTATATGTACCCATTTATCGAGAGTCAGGCATATATACGATTACATGGTAACTTCTACTAGAATTATTGAACTTTGAATAACTTTTAAGAGTCCAAACTTCCCCGTCCTCTCCTCTCCTCTCTTAGTTCAGTTACCAGTTCCGGGTAAAATGCTGGCAATCGGACTGATTCAAAGGTCACCTTTTTATTAAGTTAGTACATTGGGCTCTCATGTCGATTCCGAACCCCTGTCACATCGATAAAACAAAAAAGGCTGGCAAATCGGTGTAATCATCTTAGCCGTTCGGACTCGGCAGAAACTTGTACCTCCCCCCCTCCCCACTCACGTCAATCGTTCAAACTAATTTATTTATGAAGGAAATTTGCCTTTACTAAATCCAAAACAATTGATCTGATAAGCACCACCATGCAAGAAATGACCAGGAAAATTGCCAGTACTTAGAAGAACGTGCCTCAAAAAGTCATTCCAAACAATACTCACTGTAGTAGTTGGAACCAACAGGAAAATCAAACAGTCATTCACTTAACGTTTTAATGTCCTGATCTGAACAGAATTATAGCACAATTTATTATAGAGGCGTTCTTTGATTTCTAAAATTTCCCGAACTAAGACGTACATCCGCTATTTCTTTATCGTGTTATCTCTTTAACCCCTAAGACTGAACAAGCGGCCTTCGGGTTTTTAAAGGGAGCTCAAAGTGCACAGTTGCCGAATGATCATGCTGTTGGATGCGTTTCATTCTTCAGCAGTTGAATTCGCTCTTCTGTACCTAACAAGTAAGGTGTCTGGATTGGCACAGTTCAGCTTGGTTCCTGATGCTTATAGCGAGTTTCTTAAATTCACCTCGAAATTGATTTTACAAAACACCACAACCATAACCTATCTATACTATTATATAAAAGCGAAACCTTTTTAAAGTTTGGGTTTAATGATCTCAGAAAGTAGTCAACCGATTTGTTTGAAATAAATTTTATTATTTTCTATATTGCTATAAGAGTGTTCCTGGCTATTATTTTTTTTCATTAATTATTTGTCAAACTTAAATATTATTAATTTTACATTTTTTGGCCATTTTTTTTCATTAGTTGACTTATACAACCACTTATATCTTAAAGCCTATATAATAATCGACAAAGATTAATATTGCTTCATAAAAAATCTCAATCCTCCGAATCTGTGCAATGGCACACGACTCCAAATCAAAAAAAAGCTATTTAAAACTATAATACAAGTTCTTACCGGACCCGCAGTAGAAGAATATACCCTGATTCCCCGGATACCAATGATACCAACAGATCTCCCTTTTTAATTTAAACGTGCAATTTCCCATTAAACCATGCTTTTGCATGACAATTAACAAGGCTCAGGTTTAATCGTTTAAATTTATTGGAGTCGACCTTAGGGAAAATGTCTTTTCTTATGGTCAGCTTTATGTTGCTCTTTCCAGAGTAGGCTCAAAAAGCAACCAATACATACTTCTTCCTCGCAGTAATATATGTAACTGCAAATATTGTATATCCGGAGGCTTTAAAATAAAAAAAATATTTATAATATGCACAAACATGAACAAACTCTTTTTTTCAAGTGTGAAAGAGAATCTAATTAGATACGGTAAGTATATACATATAAACTAAAATTAATATTATTGTAGAAAATATGCTCAGACCCATTGAGAAATGTTTTCATTTGCTAATATTAATATTAAAAAATATCCGTAGTTACAACTTGCGAAGCAACGCGAGCACGGGTCGGCTAGTATCCGATAAATTTAATTAAAAGAATATGTTTCTTGGCTAATGTCGACTTCCATTGTTACACAGAGAGCCTCACGGTGGGCCACTGGAATATTACATTCAAACATGTAGTTAATAAGATCCCTGAGGGATCAGTTTATATGGTTTTTCGAATCAGGAGAATTACATAGGTAGATACCTTGGCATATTGTTGTCGAAAAGTAAGCCTGGACAATGGATCAGCAGGGGTTATGTCCACATTCCTCATCCTCATTCCAAACAAACTTTCATCCACGATTTCAAAATGGTCCACTTTAGTGATTAGTGATTTATTCACCAACCTAAGTCATTTCTATCTACCTAAAAGCTTATATCCAACGATATTGTTCTGTTTAATTTGATACACCATTCTTGCGTCCACTAACTTTATCGTCTGCATTTTGTATTTTTCAGTAGCCTTCGTATCGGATTTATGAGGCACCAATATTGCAGTATTAATAGTATGATAGATGACCTGACCATTATAGCGTTGATAAAATACACTTAATAATTATATATCAAAAACAGTATTGGTCCTAGGATACTTTCTTGAGGTATACCGTATTCGATTTCTTAAATTCCGAGAAATGTTGGTCCAAACGTACTCTAAAAACTCTGTCCATAACGAGGGATTTCTGTATTTTGTAGTGATAGCTGAGAAGGCAGCTACGTACTCAAGTTTCAAGCGCCAAACCTTGTCGAGCAACATCTAAAAATAGAGTTCAATATCTTTTTTTTTTCAAGTTTCTTTTTCGGTCTTTTCTGGAATTTTTATTTCTAAATCCAAACTAATTGTTCGATTCTATTTTTTTTTCTATTAGTTTGCTTAACCTTTTCAAGAGACGTTTTTCGAAAACTTGCCAAGATTGTTATAAACGATATTGGTCTGTTAGAAGAAGATGCGTCTAGATCTGGATTTTAGCCATCTAATGACCCTTCTTACGAACAGTAAATGAAAGTACCGGTACTGGTTACATTGCAACAGATTTTTGTTTTGCTTTTATTGTCAAATCGGAAAGTTTTTGTAGTAAAGGATACAATACATGCAATCTGAACAATTTTGTACGAACATCATCTATTTCCATATTGTCGGCGAACGAATTAGCCTGATTCACCTACTGTTGCGTTAATTCTTGAAATGTCAAATTGGGTTATAATTGACTTCATTTCAATTTGATTTAATGAACCCCTATAGTTTGCTTGTTCACCAAGTAAACTAAACTCTTAATCAAAATAACATCAAATGTCAAAGTGAATCACCATCACTTCAACTAAGAAGTCTACTTGTCCAACAACCATAATGATTAATATTCTCCCATGAGTGTATATTAATTCTTGGTAACCACCCAATCAGTCTAAAAATATTTTCTCCATAAATTATTACACTTGTAACAAACTCAACAATATTCAAGCTAATAAATAAATGCCTCCACCTAACTCATTTACCACCACCTGAGCTGTTCTTGAACTTCCAACCAAGAACCAACCAGCCTTATCTCGTTGACTTTACGTGACTTCAGACAATGAGAACAGTGTCATATCTAATGCAGACTAATTGTTGTTGAATATACACACGAGTCTTGTTGTCTTCATAATTCATAGCTTCTTAAATGTGTCTCAAGTCAGTGAACCAACCTCTCCTCCACATCGACGACGATACGTACATATTTCTCCTAAAGAGACCACCCACTAAGAGAGTTCAACAACTGAATCCTAAATCAGTCTTAATTGGTTTCCAAAGTATACTCTTATTTTCTGCACTTGTAATGTAGTGGTTTACCCGCCCGCACTCTTTGGCAGTTTTCCGAAACGAAGGGTATAATTTTGGAAGTGTAATTAAGAAACGATACTTGGGAAGAAATTGGATAAAATTGTTCCACCAAACGTGGAGACAAGAAAATAAATAAAAAGGAAGAGAAAAGAAAATCATGACTTCTATTTTAACCTTTACTTCTTCTTTTTCTTCTTCTTCGTACTCGTTTAATTGGAAATAATTTTTTTAAGGTTTTCATGTTTTCTACTTCCATTTTTATCGTCATGCATTTTTAATACCGAAAACATTAATTTGTCAAACCATTAAATCTGTGGAATTGCTGGCAACGAATCTAGAGAAGTCCCGGAGTCGTTGGTTTGTGTGAAAGTGAAAGGTGAAATGGATGTTTAACGAGAATTAATTTTCCTTTCAATAAATATAGCCCCTCTTTGGGGAATAGTCAGTGTGCCATAGCCATTAAGTGAGCTATGTTTTGTTTCTCTTTTTTTTTTAAGATACTCGAGTTATAGTGTAATAATAATTTTTAATGAAATTACAGACAACACGATATGACTTTTAGAGAGGCGTTAACTGCCAATAAACGAATATTAATGGGCAACTATAAAGTCAAGCTGTTAGATATCTTGAGTCTTCGCATGCAAAAGTAATCTTAAGTCGATTTTGAAAGTCCTGGTCATAGACAAAAGGTAGAAATTGTATAGTTTATAGAAAGTGTTTGGTATTTTTGCTTGTATTTATATTTGATTTATTAAGAGAGTAAAAAGTTTGCATTCCGAGAAAAATTAAACAAATCTTGTTAAATTTACACAGAAACTTGTAAGATTGCAGTAATTTAATAATAATGATTGTCAAATTAAAATCGCATCATGTTCGAAAACATTATAAATGATTAATATGAGCAGAGGTCATATATACAATGCTGTAAAGATCGGAGTTGATACCAAACGCATGCATTTTCGATAAGAGAGCCTAGTACCAAACTCTATCAAATTTCTTAGAAATCTCAAGCCCAAAAATCTGACTTTCTCCAACACAATGTAAAGATCTTTTCCACTCTTCGGTGAGCTATGAGATATATTCAGTGAAAAAAATTGCTGCGAAGTCGTATTACCGGTCATTCAGAAGCTTTCGATCTTCGAGATATTGCCAAACGGTCCTAGTGGGATGCTTTTCTTTAACTGGATGAATGGGACACAAGAAATTGGCTGATATTACATAATGGTCCGAAGTGCCGAATGGAGCGTTTGAATGAATTATGTATTGGAGGAATTGCACTGCAACCTGGAGGATCTATTGTGCTCCCACTTAAATATGGATGAGCTTGCTCAAAATGTATTGTTCTTAGGAATCTTAGCATTTGTGGCACCTTCAGAGAGAATAGGTTGCTCTCTTTCACTTATTTTTTTATGGTTTTTCCTTTGGTGCATGAATGGACAACATCTTCCGGGGTTTCTCATGCATGTTGAAGGACTATTAGTCCAGTTATGCATTCGAAAAAAAAGTCGAACTCGAAATTTTGATCAAAGTTGACATTACGATGATAGCGAAGACCAAAAAAGTGGGTATCGCATATCTGTCTGTCTTTTCGACTACAGCCTAAACGGTTCGGCCGATTTTCTTTAAACTTGGTAGATAGTGTTTTTTAAAGACCGAAAATACCTGCCATACGATTTTTTTCGAAATTTTATAAATATTTTTTTTTCTCAGAAACCCACAGATTTAAAAAAAAAAATCAAAAAAATTTCTTTAGTTAAAGCTAGGAAATGGTTGAAAAATTTCCAAAAAAATGGTTATTTTTGGTAACGCCCTTGGAACCATTTTTTTGGTTTTTGATTTTCTCACAAACGGTACAGCCGATTTCGATCATTTTTTTTTTTATGCTGAAGCTCCTAGCAGTTTAAACATTATTACTTTTTCAAAATTTTTTTTTTTTTTTTGGATTTTTAAAAAAAATTTCAAATTTTTCAAAACTCAATATTTCAAAAACCCCATGCTCGACTTTTTTAAAACTTGATAACTAAAACTTTCTTAATATAAATTAAAAGATATAAGAAATAAAAAAATATTTTACCTAAAAATAACGGTAGCCTCCACACAAATGTTAAAAAATGGTTTTCGAAAATTGTATTTTTCTCCAAAACGGTTCCGAGGATTCTGCTTAATGTTTTTTCTTTTCATTTATTTTTATTTATATTTTACCATAGAACGATTTTTTTAAATTTAGAATTTCTCATTATCGGCATAACGGATTTTAATGAAATTTTTTAGAGAGAAGCTTATAATAAGTTTAAAAAACATTGCATTTCAAAACTTTATGAAAAATATTTTTTTTTTTGAATTTGAAAAAAAAAAAAAAAAAAAAAAAAAAAATTTTTTTTTTTTTGGAAAATTCAATGTCTCGAAAACGGCTCAATATTTTTTTTTGTAAATTTAATTTTTATTTGAACAATAATAAAAACTTTAAACTGGCGTGCCAAAATGTTTTCTTAAAAATGTTTTAAAATCACTACAAAGACTTCTTGCATAAACCTTAATTTGCTTGAATCACATGACATCCTATTTTTACCTCCAACTACTAAATAAGTTGTTTTAGTCATTTAAAAAAATTATTTTATGCTTATTAAGAGTTTTTCTCGAATAACATTCATTTTTGAAATCCTTAGTCGTTTATATAAGAGCAAGTTCGTGCGACTCAGTCGTGCATTTTTTTTTTTTTAAACATTTCTTCGACATTATTCAAATTTGAGCTTTGTTATAATAGTATTGTAAGAGGTTAATTTATTTTGGCTTTCGATCAACTTCATCATGGCTACTGGTCAAATTTAACAACGAGTCAAGTAAAACTATACAAATGAACGTTTTTAAAATTACATTTTATCATGTTAATTTATTCTAATTTTCACGCAAACATAAAATATTTAGCAACTGGTTTAACTAAACATTGAGTCATTTTGAGGTCATAGGAAAGTTATTTTTTTCCAGATTTTCATGGTAGCAGTACTGGGGCCAAATTACCGCTTCAGTGACCGAGTGAGTTAGGCCCATCAGTGATTGAATAAAAATGTCAAATTAGGGTAATCGATTGCTCGATGACGTAAGCTGTAATACCAAACTCACATAATTCAGTCACGTATTACTCGAAAACTGATGCGGTAATTTGGCCCCTGATTTGGAGTACCTATAAACCTTTACAAATTCTCAAGTAGAATTTTAAGCATCTTGTTAATTTAACACGACGCAAAGTAAAAAATGGTTGCAAAATTCAATTTTTGTGCGGGTATTTATATAAAAAGCCGTGCTTGTCTGTTGAGGAAGTTAAAGTTGATTCATTTTTATAGTGACAAAAAAAATTTTTTGGAAATTATTTTGACCGAATTCGTTTCAAAATACACATTTTTATTAATTCAGTCAAGGACTTTCGATATTTTCTAAGTAAAATATTATGTACACTCTCTGTGGTTCGATTTGCTAAGTTCAGTAGAAAATTCTGAAAAACTGCAATTTAAGAAATTGATTTCACTAGAATTCCTGTTACTGTACAGCTTGTGTTGAAATCCATCACTAAAATAGTTTATTTTGAAGTATCATATGTCACTTAATAATAATAAAATAAATTTGTATTATTATTTTTGCGCACATTAAAAAGTTAGTGTCTATCCTTGACTGTTTAAAGTGGGTTTGCACTGCGACCTAAAGATCTATTGAGTCCCTCAAAATGTTTGAGCATAGTACGATCGTTTTAAAAAAGTTGGAGAAGATTTCAAAGGAGAAATCGATGCACATTGGTTTTGTATGTCTGAACATCGCAATGAGAGGGAAATATTGAAACAGGTTAAGCATTCCACATTCGTGTAGTGCGGCTAAATAAAGAACCTCTGAATTTAACAGTGCGCCCAAAGGTGGACTCAAGGGTAAATTGATTTTGGGAAGGAACAAATGGTGCCTTTACTCTTTTTCCCACTGTCTTGGTAGAATTACGAGTAGTTTCAAGACACTTTGTTGTTACTTCAGTCACAAAAAATTGTAATACTTTTTCTTAAGTGAAATTGGCGCAAAATTTTAAACAGTATTTAGTATTAAGGAATTATCATGATACTACTTAACAATTTGCTAACTTTTTAGTAGATAACTAACTCTTTCTTAATTTCAAACATTTTCTAACTAATAACGTGCTAAGGCTATTTTTTTTTTTAATAAATTGCTTCTGAACACTCCCCAAATAACGACAGTTCATGGAACAAACTAATTAAACCTGGCCTGTTTTGATGTTTGTAAATGTCAATGGGTCATATGAAGTTAGCACGATACTAAAAAAATAAAATAGGTATTCGATGATTTTAACTTTAATAAAAGGTTAGACAAAGTATGATGCTATTTTCGATTAAGATTTGCAAATTCGTCGTTTTAACCTAGTTTCATACTAATACAGCTTTAACATTGTACTAAATCAACTCCAATTTTGCGCAAATGCATTTCAACAGAAAATACTGAAACGTCCTATTTTGGGCTCATCCACTTCTCCCTTACCAAACATAGTTTTCTTCAAAGTATCTGTGATCTTTCAAATCATTTCAAAAAGATTAACTATCGATTCGTTAGTATGAAATTTTAACGAGAGAAGAACATTCATTTATGTAGAAAAAAAAAACTGTTTCAAAATGTCAACCAGAATTGGTAAATTTCAATATTTACTCATTTTAATTGCACACACTTCTGATAGGGTTGCAGCTCGGTCAGCCAGTAATGTGCTCAAAAGTCGATTACTCAACAAATATTTCTGGGAATGATTCGACGTATTACAATAATCGCCGTTCCCAAGCAAATGATTTCTCCATCAATGAGAAATATTTGCTCTTAATTGCTTACCAGACACACACAAGTGTGTACACCTCCACGCTGGGGCTGTTTAATATTTGGAAATGGGAATTCCTTCGATGGGTGGTGGCTATTCCCCCGCCCCATCCCCATCATCCTAACCGATAATCTTCACATGTTTGTAATAATGTTTAAGTAGTGCTTCAAAAAACTGCTGCTCCCTTTTTCCAAGCACAGAGCAGCTAGCCGCATGGCAATAACTCTTTTCGTGAATCATTTATTTTTTCTCGTCCATCGTAGTGGCGGAAGCAAAGGGTTATAGGATAAGTTTCATCACCCAATTACTCATTTGGAAATGAAATTTAAATTTACTCATCACAACTAAGTAAAGTGTAGTAATTTTAATTATTTATCTCGGGAATGACGACCACATATGGATTGGATTCGTGGAGATAGTTAGTGAGTTTGCTTTCTTACAAAAAAAAAAAACAAACCATGATAAACCGCCCGCCACATTGAGGTTAATTTCGGACCAATAAATTTATATTTCTCTTGTAATTGAATATGCTACTGTAACTTCTCAGTGAAAATGATTAATGTTTATCTTATACGGGCATGTGAGATACCGGCGCGGCGGCGGTTGGTTTCCATTGCAAAGATCAAAAATCGCATGGCGACGTAAGATATGATCATTTGATCAGCACGTGTGGATTCGAATTACTTGATAACTAGAAAAATTTAATCGTTGCAAATTTCAATTGGATTTTGCCAGGAGTAGAGAAAAGGACAAACAAGGTTGATTTTATTAGCCAAGACGGATTTTTTGTCAAACCTGGTTGTCAATATTCCGTCCGAAAAAAATCTAAACTCCTCGACCACTTTTTGATGGAACAGCATTTGTGACATATGCACTTTAATGACGGAAGACAGCACTGAATGACAATGCTGTCGAGATCAGAATTTAATGAGCTAATCTTACGCTGCCTTTCGAAATCCACATCCGAAGGCCAAGAACGTGAAGCTGGAAACGAATATGAGAAGCTGAGAATACTGTCGTCAACAAAACAGTTTAATGAATCTCATTGATGAATATGAGAAAGAGAGTCGGAGACAAAACGGAGCCCTGTGGCCCACCATTATTCATTTGACTTAAAACAACTTGTATTGAGCTGTTCAAAAGGTAGTTTGTAATCCATCGAAAAGGAGATTCATCAATACCCTTTGCACGCAGTTTTGATAAGAGAGCTTGATGCCAAACTTTGTCAAATGCTTTTGAAATATCAAGTACAATAATCTTACACTCTCCAAAGTGATGTAAAGATGTGTGCCACTGTTCGGTGATATGAACCATCAGATCACCATTGGATCTATTACTACCAAAGGTATACTGTCGGTAATTGAGAAGTTTTCGTTCTTCAAGATAGTGATTGAGCTGATAATTTATCAGTGCTGCCATGACCTTGGTTAGAAGAGACTTAAGTCCAGTTGACTGATAGTTATTGTGGCTGTCTCCCATGCGGCCGAAAAGACACCAGTAAAATAGGAAAGACGGAAAGCTTACACAATGCTTTTGCCATGCACTGATGACCTCTTCTTCAGAACAATGGTAGGGATACTATCCGGGTCAGCGGATTTGTGTACTACTATTCTACTCGATTGCACCCTAAACGGGCCGTCGATCGTAGCGGTTTTGGATTTTTCTCGCGGCTGGTTTTTTTCGAGACCAAACATTTTTTTCGAAAGTTTTTTTTTTCTTCAAAATCTTTTCCACAGATTTTTCTAAAAAAAAAATAAATCTAAAAATTTCTTTTAGTAAAAGTTAACTAAAAATTCCGAAAATGGTTTTTAATGATACTATATCTCCCATAGGATTTTATTTTTGTTTTCTATTTTTTTAAAAACGGCAGAACTGACTTTGATCATTTTTTCATGTTAAGACTCCTAAAAAGTTTTTATAGTTTTGTGGGTTTAATTTTTACTTGGGATTACGGTACTATAGGGCAAGTTCTGCATTTGAAAAAAAAAAAAATCGAACTGGAGATTTTTATCAAAGTTGACATTACGATGATCGCGAAGACTAATAAAGTGGGTCCGACAATTCCGTCTGTCTGTATGTACCTCGATCTAGAGCCAAGGCCACTAGACCTATTTTCTTCAAACTCGGTACTCAAGAGTCTTCGGTGATTCACTAGAGGGCAAATTGAAATTTTTGTTTTAGCTCTAAAACTAACGGTATACCCCCCATACACCCGTAATGCAAAATCTTATTTATCTCGAAAACGGCTCCAACGATTTTGATAAAAAAAAATGAGTGTGATATTAGCCGTGTTTTTTTGCAAAAGTTATCCGTACTACCGTAGGAATTTATATGAAAAACAAATACAACATCCGCAGTAGGATCACTGCCTATAAAAGGAGAAGAGAAATCCTGCTGCGGATAGAGATTTGACGTTTATTCGAGTATCGGCAGTGATCCTATGTATTTGTTATCCATATAAAATCCTACTGTACTACGGATAACTTTTCCAAAAAAAACACGGCTATTATGAACATGGACTACATTTTGGTAAAAAAAAATTTGGGGGGAAATGTTATTAACGGTACCTGTCATAGAACGGTTTTTTTGATTTTCTAATTTCTCATCAACCGCTTCAACGATTTTACCCAAAAATTTTCAGCAGGAGCCCCCTTAAGTTTAAAATAATATTGTATATAAAAATGTTTAAAAAAAAAAATTTTTGTGGGTTTTTTTTTCAAAAAAAAAAATCCAATTAATTTTTTGAAAAATCAATATCTTGAAAACGTGTGAACGATTATTTTTTGAAATTATTTCCTAAGATCTATATGACTAAGCACTTAAAATTGGCATCCCAAATTTTGTTCTCGAAAAATTTTAAAGAAATTTCTTATATAAAAATTACTTTAATAATAAAACGATTTTTAAACTTTGTTTGCATAAATTCATACTTTTCCGGAAATCAGGCGACAATTTTATGCATTTAAACATTTTAATCTCATTAAATCCATGTTTTATATTTATAAAATGTATTTTAAATTCCAAAGTACTTTACATAAGAGCAAGTTCGTGCGATTCAGTCGTTCCTTTTGTTTTTTATTTTTGAAAAAAAAAAAACAAAACAAAAAAAAAAAACAAAACAAACAAAACAAACAAAACAAACAAACAAAACAAACAAAAAAAAACAAAACAAAACAAAAAAAAAAACAAAACAAAAAAAAAAACAAAACAAAAAAAAACAAAAAAAAAACAAAAAAAAAAAAAAACAAAACAAAAAAAAAACAAAAAAAAAATTTTAATTTTAAAACTCAATATTTCGAAAATATAGGATCCTCGACATTTTTGAAACTTGTCACTTAACAGTATTTTAACATTACATGAAAGATATAGAAACAAAGACTGTTCAAACATATTTCTTGAAAAAAGTTAAACCGTTTTTTGAAAATCTTATTTTTCTTGAAAACGGTTTCTGCAATATTGGTTAAATTTGTTCTCTATAGTTTAATTTACGAAAGGGTAAACATATCAAACATTGAGCTCTCCTCTAAAAGTTTAAGATTTTGTCCAAGGGAAAGTCATATTTCACTGGGTAAAAAAATGCCAACTAAAGTACCAGTATAATGACTTCATAAAAAAATAAAAATATTAATATTAAATCATTGTCATTTAGAAAAGTGCAAAAACCCATTCATTATTTACTGAAAAAAACCTTTTTTTTTTGGGTCTAAAGACCCACATCTGTGATATTAATTTCCTAATAGCTCTACAGAAATGATCCCTATGCCCTGGAGTGAAGTGAATATACATACATATTTGTGAAAGTACTTACGTTGTAGTAGTTTTCATTTCTTTATTTACCCTTTTTTTTTTGTTTCACTCGTTATTGTTCCTTATTTTTAATGAACTACGAAACGAATTAAAAACACATGGCCCCTCAAGTAGTTGGAGTACATTTGGCATTCTTTTCACTGAACGAAAAAAAAAAAAGAAGAATAATGAATATGAAATGGAAAGGAAAAGAGCCAGCGGCATCTGCATCACCACGAGCTGTGCTCCATTCAATAGCAGGACCAGCAGAAAAAGAAGGATGGTACTTTATTGCTTTTCCAAATTTCTTCTCTCGCCTTGACTTTTTTTATTTTTATTTTTAATATATTTTCCTACTGCACATACCTGCTGGGAGGAGATGGGGCAGAAAAAATATTCCCAATAACATAGCTCTCTATGGAATTCCTGGAGGATTGTCGCGCATACCTTCTCTGTGTTTACAAATTTGTAAACTAAAGTCATTAGGTGGTTTTTGTAATTATTGTTTCTCTCTCTTTTTGTTAGGGTTACACTAGCCTTAAATTATGGAGGCTATATTGTATGTTTCTTTGTATACGAGTACCTAGACACATTGCAATTGTTTATTTAAGTTTGATTTAGAGATGGGATATTTCCGGTATTCTGGGATGGTGAGTCATTTTTCATACCCAAGTATTTTCTTTGAAGAAAATAAACATTCATTTTTTTAATAGAAGTGATAATTATAGTAAGAAACCAGAGAATGAATTTTCAAACATAAATTTATAAACAGGAAATTGATTCTTAAACTAGTTTTACGTTCTTTTTTTTAAGTGATGGTGTGACTAACAAATTTTTTTTCTTTTTTCTATTTCAGGTATGTTAAACTTTGAAAAAGTGAGGACTTCTTATTTATTTTATAAAAAACGTGAGTATGTTTACGATTTCCCCTCTCGTTTTAGAGAAATCTTCACGTTTATTGAAGAAACAAATTATTGTTTAGCTTAAATATTGGAGGTATAATACCCTCTGGGGGTTACTATAGTAGTCAGTTGGAATCCGATTTTAGTCGATTCCCCCTAACATATTTTTTGATAGGTATCCCTTAATAGTCAGTCCGTTGGACAAGTCGGAAGATTGAGTTTGAATCCGAGTCCTTTTCAAAGATACTCCCTCTTGCGAAAAAGTTAAAAATTCTGCTAGAGTATCTCTTGTCACGATCATGTGCCACCTATCTGAGCCGTTCGGATTCGGTGGAAAATTAAAGGACCCTTCCATTTGTAAAACTGCACACAAGAATGGTTGGGAGTGTAAGTGTAAGTCACTAAACTTCGAGCTCGATCAACTATGAAAAAAAAATGTAGGATATAAAACGGAACCCTGAGGCACACCAGAATTTTTTTTTAAATATCAGACAAATCTATCCAGAACAACTAGAATTGAATGCTCAGAAATTTAATTTCTGCAACGAAAGAGAGTCTAATCGATACTAGAGCGTGATGCCAAATTTTATCAAATGCTAACAGCACTTGCTGGTAAGATATATCATCGCCAATCAATGAAAGTTGTATTGGACGGATTTAAGTTTGAAGTTTATAAAATAAATGCTGGTGTGTCGCAGGGCTCCGTTTTGTCTCCGACTCTCTTTCTCATATTCATTAATATTCTTTCGCCAGAAACTTCTAATCCAATGAATTGTTTTGCTGACGATAATACTCTCAGCTTCTCATATTGGTTTCCAGATGCAAGTCCTTGATGTTCGTATGTAGACTTAGAACAGCAGCGTATGATAAGCTAATTAAGTTCTGATTGATAGCTTTTTCAAACGGGGAACCAAGAACCTCGTAGAATTTAACGCTTCAAAAACCCATGCCGTTATCCATGAGCCGCACTTCCATTGATGAAACCGAACAGCTCTCATTACTCGGTATGTGCATTACAGAGCACCTTGTGTGTAATGACCACATATTCGACGTCGCAAAACGTTGCTAAGGTTTCCTTCGACGTTGCACGAAATTTTGCACCCCTTCTGATCTAGCTGTGATCTGTAAAGCCTTAATTCGTCCAAAGCTCGAGTATAATTCCCATATTTGGGCATGTGCTGCAATAACCCACTTGAATCTCTTGGATAAAATCCAAAAAAGAGCTTTAAAGATGATTGTCTTTTATTATTTTAACGTTATTTTTAAAAACAGTGCCAGTTACATTCCTCGCCTCAAACAAATCATCCGTAATACTCTAGAGCTGTGTCAATCGCGATGGATACGGTCTTTGTGACCCGTTCACCAAAAAGATAGATTGATTGCAATCACAAAAGACATCCTAATGTCAATCTGAAAGTGAACGAAACGAACGAAAAAAAGTTATGTTTCGTTCATTCAACTTGTTCTCAGTCATTTCACAATACCAGATGTGAATGAAGATGAAACAGAATGTATATTCTTCATTTATATGCAATGGAAGATGGCGTGAACGAAGTAGAAAAGAAATAGATAAATCAAACTTTCGTTCATTTTCACATTGTTTCGGTCTCGGTTAGAACGAAACGATTGAAAAGAGAAATATTTTAGTTGAATGGACGATTGAAAACATTTTGTATCGGTATTGGTATCGTTCGAAACGAAACGGCTGGATATGATCGAATGAAAAATTGATTGAAATGATTGAATCCCTGAACCAATTAATCGTTGATTGATTTGATCTTTCGAAATGAACGATTGGCACAGCTTAATAATACTCACGCTTCAGGGAATGCTCATCTGTTTACCATCGAGTCCAACTTCGGAATACTGTTATATTTAGATATTCTTTCTTTAGACACATTACACGAATGTGGAATGATTTATTTATCTCACCTTTAATATGACATTCAGACATTCAAAACCAAAGTGCATCGGTTTCCAACTTTCCTAAGCGCCCTTTAGAGCGAACAAAATTATGAAAAAAAAATATGGAGCTTCTGTTCTTACAATTACAAGAGAACATGGTTAAGTCTATCAGGTAAAAACATTTGATCATGTTAAAATAACACAAAAATTAAATATGCCGTCATGTCGAAAGTTCTTCCATTTTTTTTTCAGTTTGCTGATTTTTTGGTTAAAATAACATCACGGTCTCTTCTTAAGTTACTAGTACGGTCTAGAACGCCAAAAAACCACGCTTTTTGTGAATTTTTTTTTTCGGAAACTTTATTAGGTAATAACATATTTTTTTTTTTAAATAATGAATACATTGTCTTAGTTTTTGAATTTTGGCCGAACTATAGAGGGCGCAACTACGACTCATCAAAAAATACATTGTCCCATTGCGGACAGTTAATCTCAGGATTGGCTGGACTGAAACAAAAAATACAAAGTCAGCCCAATTCTGAATGACAATTCCCGGGGAATTTTTTCTCTTTTCTCTGCTCCCTTATTCTAAACAAAAAATTGCGGGAATTTTTTTCCTTTTTCCCTTTCCTCCTATTCCAAATAAAGTTCGAATATGAGAAAAAATATTGCGGGAAAAATGTATGCATTCTAAATGTCAAAAAAGGGGAGAATTTTACTTCATTTAGCGCGAGTTTGTTCCCGACACATTTGCTGGAGAGTTGGTTGCCAAAATGTAATTTTTTTCTTTTTGCAATTAAAATAACTTAAAATCTAAATTATTTTTGAGGTCAAGAACTACAAGCAAGTGCCAATTGCAAATGCTTTTAAATTTGATGGAAACTCATCGAGACATTGCGTATGGGTTCCATAAAAGGCCTAAGGAAAAACTTTCACTGTTTTGGCAAACAGCTGAGAATGAATTGAATTCGTGTGGCCCACCAAGCAAAACAATTACAGAATGGAAGAAAGTAAAATTATTTAGAACAAAAAATAGCAAATTTTAATTTATTGTAAAATATTTTTGAAACCTAAAATACAAATAGTTTAATGAAGTATGATAACAAAAGTATAATTTATTTGTGTACATACAACCATTGAGGCAACTCCAGAGGATTTGAGGAATCCCTTATGGATCTTTGCTTCTTTCAAATTCCTCTTCATGCAGAATTCGTATTGCAATGCTGAACATTTTGTTGCTTGTGTATTTACATATCTATTCCCGTTGATAGATTATTTGTTTTTATATTTTTATGTGTCAAATACTGCAAGACAGCTGTTTCGAACTTTCATAATTCTAACTCCCGCTTTCGAAGGGAAAAATATTCTCCCGGGGAATTCGGAATAGGAGGATTCTACTCCCGAGAGATCACGTTTCCCGGAGAGTTATTTTCCCGGAGAATATTTAGAATTGGGCTGAGTGGGTTATTTAAAGGAAGGTTTCTTACTAGACAAATTTACCACAATTTGTTAAAAAGTAAAAAAAAAAATTTTTTTTGCGATTTTAGGATCGTCATTTTTTTTAATCATAACTTTTTGGTCAAATTGTGGTAAATTGTCTTAGAAATCATAAGAAAAATCAAGTTGCAACAAGTTTTTTGAAAATCGGTTCGGTATATCCGGAGATTGATTGTCCGCAATGGGACAATGTGTTTTTTGATGAGTCGACGTTGGCGCCCTCTATAATTCGGCCAATATTCGAAAATTAAGACGAAAACAAAAATTTGTTTGTACTCTTGGCGCATGTATGTGTTATTTAATCGTTGTTTTATTAAACTTCTTTCAAGGCAAGTCCAAAAGATAAAAACAATATTGTTTCTCGCATTAAATATCGGCTTAATGGAATTTTTAAATCCGCTTAAGTGAAATTTTTTTTTCACTTATCCGAACTCCGCTTAAGTGAAAATATTTTTCACTTAAGCGGGGTTCGTTTAAGTGAAAAACCCGCTTAATTGAAAGAAAGACTGTGACATTTTGCCGTTTCTCTTAAGCGGGTTTTACTGTACAATGTTAAATATTATAAGAAATGCCATGTTAATTGAGCCTTCATATCACTGAAATCGTGGAAGGTTCTGAGTTTTCTGCAACTTCATATAGAAAGTTCGCCTTGTAAACTTAACAAGACAACCTTGTTAATTGGTTTACCTGAGTTTCTACACTTATTTTTCTTATTCAATCTTTCAGCAAGTTCAAGCTCAAAGTTCGTCAATCGTGCAAGTCCATATAACTGCTCCAAATGTTCTCTCTTTGTAAGAAAAATGGGGTCCTCCATCTCATGAGTCCCATTGACATCATCTTCCCACAAATATGAAAAATCTTAATTCCCATTTAAATATTCTTTTTCACACTTAAAAAAACAACAACCTACATTGACTTAATTTCCTTTTGAAAATTATCACTCTCGAGACGACACATTCCACTCTTCAATGTCAAAATAATCTCATAAATGAGAAACACTTCTCTTTTGGATTCTTCTTCAAATTGAAATGTGCAATTTTCGTATATACAGAAATAAAATCCACATTTGCATAAGCAATTTGATTAGAAACATTTGCCTTACAGATGGCACAATTATAAATTATAAGGCGCAGCAAGCATCAGCACTGTTCAGCTCATGTTGCATGTTAGTCTATTTAAAATTCTGTCACACTGTCAAATTTCAATTAAAACATGTGAAAAATGTTATCCCGTTTTTTTTTTTTTTTTTTTTTTTTTTTTTTTTTTTTTTTTTTTTTTTTTTTTTTTTTTTTTTTTTTTTTTTTTTTTTTTTGTGCATTCATTTAATTCAACTGCACTTTAGTTTTGGTGCAAAGTGCTGGCTGGGCGCACATAGTATATGTGTGTGTAGTAATCTCACAAGTGGAATCTATTTTTCACTTTTAATTTTCTCGCATGCTGATGGCTGTGAGAACAATTTTGTATTCACTTTGAGTTTTAAAGAAAGTCAAGTTCAAGATACGCAGAAGATGAGCAAAACTAAGACTAATTGCGAAATTGCATTTATATGCGAACTCGAAAGCGAGAAGATGTGGCAATGTAGTGCGCTCTCCGACAATCGACATTAAGAACAAAAAAAAAATAAATGAAGATTCGCTTTGGTATTCTGATTTTGATGTTGAATTCTCACGCTCTAATAGCATTTCAGACTTCGTTGTCGTTGTGGGTTCGTTCTGTGGTGTAAATTATATAAGGCTGGGAACACAATGCTCACTCTTGCAAAAAAACCTCTTATAAAAATGCATCTACATCTATGAATTTTGTTTTATGCACCCATCAATCATACTAAACGTCAAATTATCACACCCACTGATAAAATGCCGCCACACAGTGGGGTATATTCATTCAAAAAAAAAAAACTGGTATACATTTATTCGTAATTCCTTTTCACGTAAATTATGTTTTAATTTGTTTACGGTGAAGGTCCGGATAAAGGGACTTTTGAACATAAAAAAATGATCAGTTTTTAATTTTTACTGAGATCTTTTTTAACGTTTCAAAATCGAACGATTCAAACCAACTGAATGCTGGTTTACATAAGGTTGAAATGACCTGCAAACTTTCTTCAATTTCTTCATACTGTAGCTGTCAGTGCCTGTGCCTTCTTTCTTGTACCTTTTAAGTTGCACCTGCAGATCTATGTCCAGTTACAACACTCCATTGTGTTCAGCCAGTTACACTGAAGATTACTACATTATCCGAGTTGTTTAGTTGGAAGAAGTCAAACCGAGGAAACTGTCATAATTGATCGAAAAGTTTATTTCTCATCTGTCAAATTGAAAAGTTTATGCTGAAATGTCACAGAACACGAACTGCTCTGAGCCTACGACTTCGCCCATGATTAAATATTGCCAAGATACATATTTCATATATTTAAATAGAGTTTCGAGTTTTCTTTGTTTTTTCTTTTGAGCTTGATGAAGTTCTCCAAGCTTTAGGCTCATAGTTAGAGAGTGAAAAAAATGACCATTTGAAGTACTAAAAATATCACAGCCGAGTTAAAAATGTGCTAAATAAGTCAATTCCTTGTGTGCCGGTCACATGGAATTGGAAATCCACACTGGCGAGTATTGCGTAAATATTTTACAAAATCAAATGAACTCAAGAACTCAACCGTCTTGATCATTTGAAGTGCCGAGTTTCCTCCCCATTCAACAATGAATGTTTTCAACTTCTTGTCCATTTTTAACTTCAAATATTCTGCTGTATATTAGTTGAATACCCAACTGACAGATAAAATAATTCTGTAGCCATTGCTGTCAGCGCTCAATGACCCCTGGATCAAATTTGTGTTGTGCCGGCAAGTATGATTATGATTAACAGTTAAACTATTTTCTGTATATAACACGTTTATCGTTGTCTGTATAAACAAAATAAAAAAAAACGAAGGAAAAAACTAAATGTGTTTCACATGACAAAAAGTGCCGCCGCGACGCGCTGCTTGTCATCAGTAAAGTATGTAGTTGTACAAATACGAGTACACTACACTACCTCAACAACTAGTGTTACATGAATCGCTTCGCTTGTCAATCTACACCCGATCTGGCACGGCAGACGTGTTATGATTCATTTTTTTTTTTTGTTCTTGTTTCTATTTCTTGGCATTCCAAACGCAAAAAGTGTCGCACGACACTTTCACGCTACTTGAACTTATTTTTTTTTTGTAGTTGTATTCTTCTTGTGAAAATTGTTGTTGCTGCCGTCTTCCGATTATTTGTTTCTTTTCATTTTTTTTTTAAGTTGTTCAAGTCTCGTACAGTGAACTTTGATTTTTGTCAGTAAATCGTTTGTATTTTTTGTTTGTCGAAAGTCTAACCTTCACCTTAGCTTGTGTATTTTGTTGTTATAATATTTGACTTTGATGCCTAGAGGTGGGCACTTGAGAAAAGAAGCCGGTCTAGTCTAGCTACTACACATATTATAAAAAAGCATAGCTCGTTACTCGTTATCGTTAGTTTGTATGTTTTTCATTAGGATAACGACAACGAGACGATGAGTGGGAAAAAGAAGTTGTACCTACCGAATTAGCTTTCACTTTCTATTCAGTTCGGTTCTGTCTCGGTGGAGTAAAATGTAAGTACCTTTACCATACTCGTACATATACAAACACACACGTGTTGGAAGGAAATGGAGGCAAAAAGTAAAAGAAATAACGAAATATAGTAGACGGATATAATCACATTCATGACAGCAATTTTTATCCAATTACTACACCATGGCAGCTCGTTTTTTTTTCCCATCTCTCGAGTATCCACTTGAGAATTCGGTACTTTTGACTCTAAAGTGCACACAATAATGATAAATTTTCGTACAGGGATGTACTCTGCTTCTGAATGCTCTCTCTCTCTCGTGTAGTCTTTGGTTATGGTGGTTGGTGAAAATGACGACGACCACGCTGATGATGATGATGGGGCCCAAGTTAAAGCCACCATTATTGTCACTGCCGACGCTTCGGAATCTTTTTATGAATCTCGATTTTTTCTTTTAAAGGAGAAGTGCTAATTTTTTTTCCTTCTTCTGTCTTATCATTATTTCTTGTTTTATATTTTATTTGCTTTTTAGCATCAAATAAATTTTGCTTGCTCTTATTGAGCATATGAGGTAGATACAGAGCCTAATGATTTTGTTTCGAGTTTTTACCACCGCGTCAAACTCGTATTATTATGTTTTATGCATGCACTTTGCTTGACATATCATTAAGTAATTAAGAAGATAAAATTTATTTGTAGTGGTTATTATGTCGTTATGTCGTATACCATGTTGTTGTCTCCTTTAATCTCTTTAACCCGCAAACAACATTGGTTTAATTTTTATTTTTTATGTTTAAAAAAAAAAAGGAAATGACTTTTCGTGGGTGAACAGTACAAGAAATAAAGAAGCTGAATAAACCGAAAAGTTTAGTTTGTGTTTTATTGGGGGGAAAACTTTCTCTGTATTTTTTTTTTTTTTTCTTTTATTTTGATTTTCCTTCTCTCCTTCACATCCTTACTGGCTGTAATTAGATGTAAATCTTGGCTTAGATTAACTACCCCATAAAGTTAGAGCGAAATGTTTTTTGTTTGTAGAAAATTTCTTATAGGAAATACTTCTGACTTAATACTGTTTTTGGACAATTAGAGGGCTTAGCGTTAACGATGTGCTGGCATTAAATGTCTACAATTAGAAACTTATGTTGGGATTTTTGTCGCAAACACAAATTGCTTATTTTACGACGTGCGGTTGGTTAAGACAGACAATGGTAAAGTTTTTAAATTCTTTTGTTGTCAGATGGTAATAGTCTCCGAAGTGGTTCAGTGTCTTGTTTTGTATGTGTGTCGAAAATGTGAGTACATATTTTCATAAACGACTGCCTAACTAAGAACTGCATTATACACGTTCATTAAGTTAGATTTTCGATAGAACTAACTTAGGTCAACTGCAGTACCGACTATTCATAAACGTCATTATGTCGTTGTCGGGCATTTAGAGCCGTCATAATTTCTTGGTTGCAGAGAGAGAGCGAACACATGATAAGTGTATACCTACAAAACATGTTAGAACATTACAAATGTTTTAGTACAAAATAATTTTACTTATTGTTTTTAAGGCGACAACAAATGTCCAGTTTGGAAAAACAACCAAATCAAGCTTTTAATTAATCACCCCTATTACAGAATTCGGCGAATGAGCTAAAGTGACAATTTCAATTAATTTCCAAACTTTTGCTATTACTGAATCCGACGAATGAAAGTTGAACGAATGTCGGTAACAATCCCTGCACCACTGACATTTTGTTCAACTTATATGGTATTACAGATTTCGCAATCCATTCGCACTCCATACAATTTCTATCATTTTACATTCGCACCAATTTCGAGACGAATCTGAAGTGAATTTTTGATTAAACGAAAATAAACAATGGAGAGTACAAAAATGTAAGTCAAAAGCTTATCATAATAGCATATCATTTAACAATTTTTAATAGAAAATGCACAAATAGCAACGCAACCAGAGATCAAGAAATCTTAAAAAAAAAAAAAAAAAAAAAAAAAAAAGCACACGGTGGGTTTTGAACCGTCCGCCATCTTCGTACTAACCACTCTCAACGATGCTTGATTTCGTTGATCGAAATCGATACTATTATCACAGCCTAGGCCAGTTGAATAAATGTTTGTCGCTGACAGTGTCGATACGAAAGTTCATAAATGATAAGGTAATTTTAGAAATCGACAATGTAGTTCATCCGACGAATTTCATAATTGAGTTTTACAGCGGATGCGAATCAAGTCAATTCACCGGGAGTAAAATTCTGCGAATTCTGTAATAGACATGAATTTTATTTTTATAAGACGTTTATGAACGACATTTAATGAAAATTTCCAGGCCTTGATGCTGACAGGACACGTTCTGCATTATGGGTGCATTCAACAATGCATGAGTGAAGATACTCAATTGTACTAGAGCTACTCACTCTGTATCCCATTTGTAGTTAAAAGCGATTACATTTTCTAAAAAATAACAAAATAAAAAAAGAACAAAATGGCAGAATTTTGAGTATACGTGTTATTTTAACACCATTAGTTTGGAGATTATTTTTTTAGCCGCACTGCACGAATGTGGAATGCTCTACCCGGCTAAGTATTTCCCACTCATTTCAATGTATATCAAAATATATCGGGATCTCCTTTCCAATCCTATTCTACTTTCCTAATTGCTCGCACTGTTTTTACCATTATAAGGGTATTCATAACCCCTTGAGTGCGCGTACCTTTAATATATGTATGTACATAGGTATATAAAAAAAAAATCTGTAATTCCCTCTCTTTAACTAAATTTATTTAAATAAGCTAAACCACGGAAAAGGAGTTAAATTCCTACCTACCTACATTTACTTAAAAAAAAAATGTTCAATAGCAAAGTAACGTTTAGCAAAAATCTATTACAATAAGTAAGAATTCTCTTCTTTATATTATATTCTAAATTAACTGTCAATTCCTTGTGCCTGTTTCATTTTTTTTTTTGTAAATAAAAGGAAATAATGAACAATATCGAAAATAAACGAATAAGAAGGATAAACTGGGGTTTAAAGTTATTTTTTTTTAATTAGAGCAATTAAAAAAAAACCAGTTTGACAATTTTCTTCTTTCTTTTTTAATACCTCTTTAAACAAATTTCTTCGGTCATGATTAAGCTCAATCTTCGTTAGTGAACTTCATTAGCAGAAATTTTGTTTTATTTATGAAATTTTGCTCATAATCCAGGACTAAATAATAAACCACCACTAAACAGCCTTTATTTATTTTATTAATTTTGGTGTAAGACTCTCCATTTAGTCCAGGTAAAATTGGCTGATATACCATCCCACTTGAGCTCGTCACACTAGGAGCAATTTTCATCTACCATCTGCGTTTTTCTTCCGCGTAAGATTAGAAGACTACGAAACAGGGTAGTTAACACATTATATCTTTTATTCCCATGGAAAAAGATTGGATGTTTGCTAAGAATTTTTGTTCGCTTGTGTACTACTCGAAAACAGTTATTCTATGTTCAGTGTTCTGTACATGAAGTGACTCTTCAAAGTAACAATTGGCAATCAATTTCACACATTTTAAATATTTCACCAAAGTGTTTGTGTCCCTATGTCGTGAGGGCTGGCCTAGAGATCTGCAGATAACATAGCACGTGCGGTTGCCAAATAAAATAACCTTGAGCTACACACAAGCTCTCAAGAAGACGCAAACTAGCGTATATGTCGAAATGCTTCATTTGCAGAATGCCACTCTATGTTCGAAGATCGCGGAAGGAAAAGCTATTAAGCTTAATAATTGAGCTAAGTACTTCTGTTACGCTTCAATTTCAAATTCGAGCTGCTGTCATAAGTGAAGTACTTGTGTCAAGTCACATAGGCTATTACAAGGAAAATGCAAATATTTCGTTAATAGGTGTCGTCGAAACATTTAAGATTTTCTGGATCAAGCAATTAATGATATTTATTAGAGATGCCGCGAATAGTGACTCGGCCGAATACCGAATACCGAATATTCGGCCACACTCGTCGGCCGAATACCGAATATTCGGCAGCCGAACATTCGGCCAACGAAACGATGTGTTGTATATCTATCTCCTACGTGATTTTTGACGAGGCACAACAGTTTCTGGAAATGTTTTGAGGAAGTTGCTATAGACAAAATGATAAAGATGTTGAAAAAACTGCCATTGAAAACAAAATAGATTTTTTTAAAGAACTTTTCGCCAAGATCGGATGGCAGATCCTTTCAAGTGGTGGTCAGCAAATGCAAAACTGTTTCTCAATTTGACAACATTTGCTGAAATCTACCTCTCGTCTCGTGGTACTAGTGTATTAGTGAGAGGTTATTTGCAGAAGCTGTAATTGATTTCGAATATAGACGTTACATAAAACGTGTGCTACCAACGAATGCTGGAATAGCTGTTTTTATTTACCACAACTTACCATTAGTAGATTTTAAATACTAAAATAAAAAATTTTAATAAAAATACCAAATTTTTTGTAAGATAATAAATCTTTTTTTATTTTCCATTTAATATTCGGTGTTCGGCCAAATGTTGTGAACTATTCGGCCGAATACCGAATATCAAAAAAATAGGCCGAATACCAAATAGTAGGCGAATATTGGCGGCATCTCTAATGTTTATTCTAGAACTTGACGAAAATCTCAATCCTGGTCCTGATGGCTTGCCATCATTTATAGTAAAAAACTCTCATACCCATTGTTTATTCTGTTTAACCAATCGTTTAAATGTTCTCGTTTCCCCCTCTTATGGAAATATGCGTTCCTCAAACAAACCCACAAAAAAGTTCCCAAACATTTTATCTGTAACTATCGTCCTATAGCTAAGCTGTCTGTTATCCCAAAATTGTTTGAATCTATTGTTTGTGACGTTCTTTCCTTTAATTGTTCCTCGGTTTTCTGTGATAATCAACATGGATTTGTAAAACGAAAATCTACTGTTACAAATCTACTCGAATTTACAACATTTTGTATTGACGCTTTCGAGAAAAACAACAAGTTGATTGTGTATTTACAGACTTTAGCAAAGCATTTGACAAACTAAGCCATAAAGTACTTTTAAGTAAATTAGAGCAAATCGGACTACATGACAAATTAATAGAGTGGATTTCATCTTATCTTACCGATAGAAATTATAGTGTTGTCTTCAAAAATGACTATTCTAATTCGTTTATTGTTAATTCTGGAGTACCTCAAGGTAGCCACCTTGGTCCGTTGTTATTTGTTCGAACAGTTGATACCTTAACGGACTATGAACTATTACAAGATGATCTACATCGACTATGGAAATGGTGCAATACAAACCGTTTATCGTTAAATATTGACAAGTGTAAAACAATGAGTAGTTTTACACGTAAACTTAATGTTCTTAACTATGAATATTTGTTAAACTCTTCGTACCTTGAAAAATTGTCTATCTTTTCAGACCTAGGTATCATTTTGGATTCAAAATTATCTTTTACTGACCATTTTAACTCTACATTGTAAAAAAAGCTAATAAGACACTAGGCTTTATAAAAAGATTTGGAAGGGAATTCCAAGATCCTTATGTCCTTAAAACTCTATATGTATCATTTGTCAGATCAGTCCTTGAATACGGCCCCTTATTACTCGAACCAAATTCACAGACGAAGGTATTCAAAGAAGGTTCTTAAGGTTTACTCTGCGTTTTCTCCCATGGTCACATGAATTAGCTTTGCCTCCTTATTCTGTTAGGCTACAACTTATAAGTCTTCCAACGCTTACTAATCACCGTAAGTATTTGCAACTTTACTTTATTGTTGGATTTCTAAATGAATCCATTTCATCACCATCAGTTTTGTGTCGTTTTCATTTTAATGTTAGCCTAAATAACTTAAGAAATCGAGTGCCGATTCGAACAAACTTTAGCCGATCAAACTATGATTGTAGCAGTCCAATTAACCAGTTAATAAACATATATAATGATAATAATTTTCTTTTAAATTCTGTAAATCAAAATGTCAAATCCAATAGTTTCAAAATTAGTTTTTTCTCACATTATTTAAATTCTTAATTTTGTGTTTATTGTTTTATCACTAATGTTTAACTTATCTTTATAAATTTGAATGTATTACATAAATCATTTATTTAGTTATAAGTTTTTGTTTGTTAACTAAGCGTTAGTATTTAGCGTAAATAAATAAATAGATAAGCGATGCACCCTTGACGCTATTATACGTATACGTACCGTATACGTAAATAGCAGTTAAGGGACCAAATGCTTTCAAAGCCTAGCGATGCACAATGCCCACAAACAACCTGTAAACGTAGTCAACAAGAAATGTAAGCAATGGGCCTTATAGCAATATATATTTCTCTCGTTCACTCACAAACGTCAACAGACTTTCACTTTGTTGATACTGACATTTTGTTGAAATGAATATTAGATTTTCAAATTGTTTTAGAATCAAAATGATGATGATAGAAATTAAAATTGCATTTTAATAATGAAAATTTATCACAAACTTTTGTAAAGATAAATAAAGCCTTGCAATTTTGCAACTGTCAGTTTCAACAAAGTAATATAAGTCACTTTTGAAGTTGACCGATTCGGAAAATGTCATACACAATGTAGAGAATAGAATTCAAAAAAATCGGCCCCTAAGCACTTTAGACGAGACCCAAAGTCATAACAGATCCGAAGTTGTATAAATCTATTTCGAAAATTGCGTATTATTCTGAATCATCCTGTATTCGAATGGAAGATGTTCTCTTTAAAATGCAAAACCATAACCTATACTTTCATCCCTGGCTAATGTATATCATGCCAAACTATTTGAGTGATTGATTTTGTTTTTCTGTAGCTCTCTATCCATTTCTGGAAATCTAAAAACCCATAGTTCATTTTGGTCTTGTTAGAGGCCAAATTTAAAAATGTTTATTTTAACACAGAACTATTTGTTTTTCAACGACTGTGTAAACACACAAACACAAGAGCAGAAAAAAAACTTCTTGTTGACATAGAACAAATAATATCCCAAACAAATACACATAGTGGAGTTGGAGTCCTCAAAAGGCGCCTTTTTTCACAGCACAGTCAGTCAGCTTGAAACTACTATTTATTTGTTGTTGATAGAAACCTTCTCCGGGTAAACAAACATTGAGCAATGTTTGCTCTTGCTCGATATTAAATAAATAGAAATAAAATAACAAAATTTCAAAATATTTTGTCGTATATATATTTTCTAAGCCCTATTGTGCTGCGAATATATCGCAAATACTCTTCTTCCTCTCTGTCGACCTATAGCAGCAGGTCATTGGCTTTTGGCATTTTCTCCTTGGAAATTGAAAATGTTCATTCCCTTGGAAGAAACGAGTGAAATAGTAGAATCGTTAAGTTGTAAACACAATCATTGGCGTAATCTCTATTAAATGCGCGCTGACATAAATGAACTCGTCGTCATTATTACAACTCATAGATAACTAACTGCTCAGCTTGTGTGAGGAATGTGTCTGTGCGTGTGTGGTGTGGGGAGCTAAAAATAGTCCTCGAATGTATTTACAATCTACCATGCAAGAAAATAAACAAAATAAAAGAACCTTTTTTATCAGTCAAGTAACGAAGGAATTAATAAACTAACAGCGAAGACAGCGACTACGGCAATGACGATGACAATAATTGTATAGATTCTTGAGTATTATTTGTGCAGTTCAGAGACATCTTGGTTGCAGTTATTTTTCACTTGATTGTAATTTAACGCCACGCCTACACTACAAAAACGCCAATCCTAAATATTGTGCATCAGCTTCTCTGTAGCGTATATTTCCAGATGCCAACTACTTAACTCTGATAAACATTTTTTTTTGTTCGTATTTGTAAGTTCTTTTCCCGTTCTCAAATGGGATATAACGAGTAAAAATAGATACATTTTCCTGCTAGTTTTTCTGGCTTTCCCCCCAGATGTAATCTTACTTTGTTTTCTTTTCTTTGTATTCCTCGCTGACGAGAGAGTGCTGCGTAATGGCAAAAACTTCAAGGGTTATAAATTATCGTATTTATACAAAATGTCGTTTCAAAAAAAAAAAAAAAAAAAAAATGGGAAATACAAGAAAGAAGACTATCGCTTTGAACTGAACTGATGTGGCATATGATTTTGATAGTGCGATTGACTTGATTAGCCTCACCCTTTTGGAATGTTATATTCCTAAGGGACACAATTGGAAAGAGTCATAAGATAGTGGGGCATATCATATTGTTCCCTAAGAGAAAAAAGGTCAATATTGCTGAAAGAGTCTTACAATTATGTACCTATATGCTGAGGAAGGAAATCATATTATATCAACAATCGTTAATCTTTCGTTAAATCCATTAAGCACTATTCAACTCAAATTCATAAAATATAAAATTCGAAATATTCGTGCAAATTTAAACAATTTATTTTTCTTGATTTTTTTTTCTCAATTAACATTCAATAGTTAAAGAGAATGCAGATCGTATTTATTTTATGTTTTAGCTCATCTAGAAAGGAAATTTTATCGAAAACGGCTCTACCGATTTTGATTAGACTTCTGTATGTATGATGTGCTAATTTAAAAGCCAAAAGAAAAATTAAGTCCAAGTGAAAATATTTATTACAACTACTTGTTGTTAGTCGTGTTGAAGGAGTATTTACGTGAGATCAACATATATACAAATATAACAAATAAAAGAAAAAATGGGACTTACAACATTTATTAGTCTAAATTATTCACAAAAAAAACTATACACAAAAAAGTAGAAAACTAATTAAAATTATTTTAAAATACTAAAATTTGCGTTTTAATTGCTGAAATACGAGAAATTTAAAAAAAAATAAATTATCACAAATTCCAATCTGATTCGCGTTCCACATACCATCCAAACTGCGACGAATAGTTTTTGTTTCTTTGTAAAATGTTATTCAGTTGGCGCTAATAGATTTAAGCGGCATGTGGAGGCCATGTTGTTTTGGTGATATCTGTCAAATCTGTTGTTTATTATTCAGTTACTAATGTAAAATCACCATGACAAGAAACACTATTCAACAGCACGTCAAAATGGAAAAATGAGTGTTCGTTAGTGCAAATGTTGCACTCATTCTACGGTCGACGTGGTGCCCCTTCCTTAATAGCCGACTCTTAGACATTTGAGTCTACCGATTCGGTAATCAATTAGTCAACATTAAGTACAAATTTCTGAAAACTTTTTCTTGTTCCAATATCAGGGCCCTTATTATGAAGTGAATAAAATGCACGACTGGGTCGCACGAAGTTGCTCCTATGTAAAAGACTAAGAATTTCAAAAATGAATGTTATTAGAGAAACTGTTCATAAGCATAAAATTCATTTTTTAAATGACTTAAAAAAAACTTCTTTAGTAGTTAAAGGTAAGAATAGGATGCCATGTGATTCAAGCAAATATAGGTTTATGCAAGAACAAAAATTATAAGTCTTTGTAGTGGTTTCTTAAAAAAATAAGGTTTTATAAAAGAACATTTTAAAACATTTTTAAGAAAAAATGTTGGTACGTCAATTTGAAGTTTTTATTATTGTTTGAATAAAAATTAAATTTACAAAAAAAAGTATTGATCCGTTTTCGAGACACTGAATTTTCAAAAACAAAAAATTGATTTTTTTTCAAAATTCAAAAAAAATATTTTTCTTAAAGTTTTGAAATGCAATGTTTTTTAAACTTTTTAGAAGCTTCTCTCTACGAAATTTCATTAAAATCCGCCGTGCTGATAATGAGAAATTCAAAATTTAAAAAAAATCGTTCTATTGGTAGGTACAGTTAGTAATATCTTGTTTTCAATTTTTTTTTATTAAATTACAGATATTAAAAAATAATAGAAAGAAAAAGAAATTAAGCAAAATTCTCGGAACCGTTTTCGAAAACCATTTTTTAACATTTGTATGGAGGGTACCGTTATTTTTCTCAAATCTTGTAAATTATTTTTCCAAACTTTTATTTATCAAGTTTTGAAAAAATCGAGCATGGGGTTTTCGAAATATTGTGTTTTCAAAAAAAAAAATTGAAAGTTTTTTTAAAAATCCAAAAAAAAAAAATTTGGAAAATTTGAACACACAATAATATTCAAACTGCTGGGAAGCTTTTGCATAAAAAAAATGATCAAAATCGGTGGTACCGTTTTTGAGAAAATCAAGGGGGGTACCAAAACTACTCATTTTTTGGAAAAATTTGTTCAACCATTACCTAGGTTTAACTAAAATAAATTTTTAGAATTTTTTTTAAAAAAATCGTTAGGTCAGCTTTTGAGAAAAAAATATTTATAAAATTTCGAAAAATAATCGTATGGCAGGTACCGTTATTTTTGGTCCTAAAAAATCAAATCAAAAAACATCCGGGGGTAAAATATTAAAACCCATATCTACCAAGTTTGAAGAAAATCGGCCGAGCCGTTTAGCTTTAATCGAACAGACAGACAGAATTGCCAGAACCACTTTTTTCGTCTTCGCTATCATCGTTATGTCAACTTTGATCAAAATCTCGAGTTCGATTTTTTTACGAATGCATAACTTGCCTTATAGTACCTATAAGTCCCAAGTAAAAATGAAACGAAAATGCAATCAAAGAAATGTTACCAAACAAAAATGAAAAATAATATAATTTTTTAAAGCGCAACAGACTTCACACCTATTAGAAAATGTCAAAATACAAGTGTTTATAAAATTTTATTTGCATTACTCCAAGGAAATGTTTCTGAATAGTTTTTGAAAGCGAAGATGAATATTCATCTGACGAAGAAACTCGTGTAAAAAGAAGACTTATTAGAGATTCATCGAACTCTATAAGCCTTAATAGTTCTACGTAAATAAAGTATAGTCCTTCCCACATTGTGTTTAAGGACAAGTCTTAAAATATTTTCAAGGTTTAAGTAGCTTTTCCGCCTTAACAAGGAAGCATTTGATAAAAATTGACCCTCATCCATTCTTTGGCATTGGTTGGAGGCCTAAAAATATAAATATGTATGTGTTTTTGTTTTTCACATTTTTATTTACTACATTTGACTCACATTTTTTAATTCCAATCAAAACAAAAACACAATTTTAACACATGACAACAAACCCAAAACTTTAATTTTAAACGAGTTTCGTTTTTATTTACGAGTCTCGTTACTCGTAATCGCAAATAAAATACGAGTTTTTTCTATTCTACTACAATTCTCCTTTCTCATAATCGCAAATTAACGAATACGCGGTATTCAGTCCACTTCGTGAAGTTAATATTTAAAACGTAAAAAAAAAAAAAATTATCTCGATCTTGCCAGGAGTCGAACCTGGAATCTTCTGATCCGTAGTCAGACGCGTTATCCATTGCGCCACAAGACCGTTGAAATTTTTAGTACACAAGCTTATATAGTACATTATAGGTAAGGTCCAGTACGTAAACTTTTGTTTATTTTTATTCAAATATTTCAGCCAGATATTTTAAATATTTATTAACTCCGAATCATGTGGATGTGGAAGAATACAACATAAAATTATCATAAGTTATGCCATTGTACATAAGTCTGAATCAATTTTTTTTTATATCATTTTCGTTTAAACTACCTTCAAAAACTAAAACTAACAAAAAGTTTAGTAGACATTAAGTTCAATCATTTTTAGTATGATATTCATTAATTTAGCCAATGTACTCCAACTTGATTATCTTTGAAGGTTTTTGTACAGAAAGTAGTTCACTACACATACAAATGATTTAAATTCGTTCAGTCAACGAATCTTTTATTGATAGCTTTCACTTAAAGCTTTCTTAACCAGAATCAAGATTGAAATTAAACCAATAGATAGGTAAGATTTTTTTTTCCAGGGGTTAATATAACTAAAATAAAACCGAGGGAATAATTGGCCTTGTTGATTGTTTGTTGCATCAATATGAGCACGGAAATTGAGCTCTGTCACAGATAATGCCTATCCAGGGTGAACGAGAAAACTGGAATTGGCTCGTTGAGGAAGAAATAAATTCTAGGAGGTAGGGAAAGGCGCTTGCATGGTTTGGCATTTGTAAATATTCAGTTGCAAGATGTTTTTGTTGCACCACATATAAGGAAAACATTTAAATCATTTTGGAGGGAATAAGAATCGAGAGGAGTGTCTGGGCGCTCGCGAGATATTTCTGAGATGTTACTCTGTCCGAATGGAAAACTTTCTTTGCTTCCCAAGCATTTGCAAAGGTAGATAGTGTGTGAGTTGTTATTCATATTAATACCTAATAAAAATGTGGCGAAAAGTGTGGAGCAACGGGGATGTTATCCAATTGATCAAAACTTATGAAACGAACAAAAATTTGTGGGATCCACTTGACGAACATTTAAAAAATGAAATCAAAAAAGCCGATGCTTTGTCTGAAATTTCCGAAAATATAAATTGCGAAAAAGATGAGGTAGAAATAAAAATTCATGCGCTTAAAGAGTAACACAGGCGATAAAAAAATACTCAATCTGGAAACAATGGGAAGCAAAGAAACATTTCAGAAATGTTTCTCAAAGCGTCCACACCAAAAAAGCATATCAGAAACATTTCTCAAATGTTTTTGGAATGTTTCTAAAATATTTTTTAAACAAATGGGAAACATTTCAGAAACGTTTTTTAAACAATGTTTCCTGAAATGTTTCTTTGGTGTGGACACACCTTTATATGCTTAAATACTGCTATTCAAATTTCTATTTAGAAAGAAGAAAGAATTTTCGTTGGCACAGTCACATTGAAGATACAGTTTCATGATGTGTTTACTAACTCCAGATTTTTCAGCTAGTTTGTCCTACTGTTATTTTTGATGCTCGCCTGATATGGAACGATTATTCCACAGATACATCTTATAATGTGTGTTATCATGCAGACAGTTTTCGTATCTTCAATGTAATTGAAGGGGGACGCTATCAATTTACTAAAGAACACGATGCATCCCAGACTCATTTTGAAGGAAGATGTAAGGAAACATTCATTTTTTTTCAAGATGCGTTGAAATAAATAAAATTTAATAAGACACAATGCAAGGTTTTGTTACAAATTAAGCACTTATCCCATTTATCTAGATGTTGCTTCTATTTTTTTTCCGTTGTTCTTACTTGGCCTTAAATTCTTTAAAGGAGAATTGAAGAGTAGCGTGGTAGGAGTTATCAGTTAAAAAAAAAAAAAATCTTTCATCAAGATGAAGAGAAACACTTTATCTTCGTCGTCATCAACTTTGTGTAAATTGTAGGAGATGGTTAAAAAATTCCTCTTGAATTTAAACGAATTGAATTTTTTATATTTTTCATATTTTTTTTATTAGTAGATATTATTTATTCAACTCGGGAAGTATATTAATTTTAAGATGTGCTTGAAAGGGGTTTTTTTTTTTTTGTATAAATACACATAGTTGGAGTAATTGACTGATGAATTTTTATGATAAGCTAAAGAACACACCAACACCTACTTCACTGAGAAATTACAGTTCTTGTTGTTCGTTATTTAAGTAAATTAATTAATTAAAGTATGAGTTGGGGTAGGTTATAAATCAGAGGATCATTACTCTTATTAGACATGTATAAAATGAAGAATGTGTTGTCTACGAATTGTTGAAATAACTTTATTAATTAAATGATATGTTAGGTCAATTTGTTAGACGATTAATGAGACTTAAAACCTTACACATATTAGAAGTCATAACATGTAGGTACTTACATTTATTATCAACTGAGGTTGAATTTTGTTTTCGAAAATGTATCATTCCATTCATGGTCTTCATAATGACTTGGAATTGGTATCTCTTTTATTTTGGTGTGATGTCAATATCATAAATGTTCCCATTTGCTGTTCACATTTTTGACAACTTTATTGAATATTTTTTGATTTAAACTTTAAGGCGAAAGAAATGGATCACATTTGAAATGTTACAAAATTTTAAATTCACTGCTTTTTGACTGATTACTCAATATCAAAAAGAGTCTTTTTTGGTTTATATATTTGGAGTTGTAGATGTTTTTGTTTTCTACTCCAAATAATTTATGTACTACTTAATTTTAAAATTCGAACTGTCCAATAGGGTACAATAGGGTGAAAGTGCAGCAAGGTTGAACAATCTATTTTTCCAAACGAAAGCAAATAGAAAATGGTTTGTTTTTTTAGAAGGTTGTATAATTATCTGCTAATTCGAAACATTTTTTTTTGTTTTTTTTTTTTTTTTTTTTCAAAAACGTTGCTACTGATTTTGATAATTTGATTTATACTTAAGCTCATAAAAAGTTCGGATAGTATTGTATTCCATTTTTTTTTTGGATTTTCATAAAAATAATAATTTTATTTTTGAATTTTCCTAACAAAAATGATTTTTTTTTTTAACTTAATAGGGATTATCATGAATTGAACTTCCCTCGAAATTTTTCGCAATTTTCAAAATTGTTAACTTGAATAATTTCGAAAGTTTCCCTAGGAATTTATTGAAATGGGGAACTAAATTTCTTTGGCTCTCATTTCAAAGGCCAGGTCAGCTGCCAGCTTATAATGAACAGTGCAGAACTCGTTTCCAATTTTCGAAGATAGGAAGAATTCAGAGGGAAATTTTGCTCACGATAGCTCCTAATACAGATTTCGAACATGATACACTCGAACTGTTTTTTAACACTATATACAAGATGTACAATCAAATGTTTAATAAGGGGTTTCAAAAATCTAGGCACCTAGAATTTTTATAAAAATTTTTTAGTCTCGCTTAATTTTTCTAATGTGTATAAGGTAGGGGGGCCAAATAAGGCCCTGTTCCTAATAAGGCCCACTTGTCAGAAAACACAGAAACGAACAAATAACGGGACTTTTTTTGCTTTGCATATTTAAACCATGTCTACAAGAACAGATACAAAGGAAAAAAAGCCAGCTGCGCGATTCATGTCTTGACCTACAGCTCAATGAAGTTCGTCTGGGGGGAAAAACTAGCAAATTATAAAAAAGTAGTGTATTTTGTGTTCTTTTTTAACAAATTTAAACCAAGTAAGAACCTGTTTTTTTATTTTTCCCGTATAATATATAATATTTTGGGTAAATTACAACATTATTTGTTTGTAAAAAATGTTTGATCGATAGTTTTAAATAATTTTCTTTTTAAGTCTTGCATGTTCCTAATAAGGCCCACAAAAATATGGGATGGGCCTTATTGGGCACACCCAAATTTGCTTTTAATTATTGGGTTTTATATTATACATATATTTTTTATTTTATATTTTTAATGTGTTTCAGACCAAATGCCAACTTTTCCCAAAAAAAAAAGAGCTTCTAATAGGACAGTAACCAACATAAAAAGACGCATTGCAGGTTAAAGAATATTTTAGTTTTATTTTTTTACGAAGAAGTGAAGTTTATATTTTTTTGTTTAAGTTTTTTGCTAAAATTAAGTTTTTTATTAAATTTGTGTTTTTTGTTAAACTAAAGAGACTATTTCCTTATGAAATAAATTTAATTTTTGTGTTTTTCATTGCGATATTCTTAAGAAAACTGAGTGGGCCCTATTAAGACCCCATGGGCTTTATTAAGAACAACGTAAGCTTTTTATAAATTTCAAAAAAATATACTTTTCAATTTTACGAAAACAATAAAATCTATGTTTTCATGTAGATAAAATGACAAAGAATCATAACCTTTTTAGTTTACTCGGATACTCTTAAAAATCTAGCAGATATTTCGAAAAATCCGTTAGGTGGGCCTTATTTGGCCCTCCTACCTTACGTATGTATACCATAAAACCATTTCTTCTATTTCCGTCTTTCTCATTAACGGCATAACGGATTTAATCAAATTTTTTTTTACACAGAAGTTTTTAAAAAATTCAAAAAAACGAAAACATTTAAAAACATTTTTTTTTTGAATTTTGAAAAAAAGGAAGTTAAAAATTTTGTTTTAGGAAAATTCGATATTTAAAAAAAAAATTCTGAAAATAATTTTTTCTCTGCAAAATAATTAAAACTTACAGCCAGGTTCTACATTTCACTTCCACCGGAAATGGAATTCAAATCGATACAAATTAAAATTTGGTGTTCTACAATTCGCTTTTGGCGATATCTTTTTCATTTTTTTTTTTCGAAGTGAAATTGATGCGAATTTCCATTTTCCAGATTTCGGTTTTTTCGATTTTCAAGTGATTTAAATTCGATCAGATCTAGTTGTGTAAATTTATTATTTATTGTGAAATTTTCAGAAAAAAAAATAAAAATATCCTTTTCTGTTAAAGAATAGTGTTGGAACTTGACTCGCGTCACATCGAAGCATTCTATGACTCCAGGAATATTCACCCCTATTATATAATTCGGCGAATGAGCTAAAGTTTCAATTCATTTCCAAACTTTTGCTATTACTGAATCCGACGAATGAAAGTTGAACGAATGTCGGTAACAATCCCTGCACCACTGACATTTTGTTCAACTTATATGGTATTACAGATTTCGCAATCCATTCGCACTCCATACAATTTCTATCATTTTACATTCGCACCAATTTCGAGACGAATCTGAAGTGAATTTTTGATTAAACGAAAATAAACAATGGAGAGTACAAAAATTTAAGTCAAAAGCTTATCATACTGAATGCTAAAGTGTTTGTTTAACAAATTTTAATAGAAAACGCACAAATAGCAACGCAACTAGAGAGCAAGAAATCTAAAAACAAAAAAAAACACACGGTTGGTTTTGAACCGTCCTCCATCTTCGTACTAACCACACTCAACGATGCTTGATTTCGTTGATCGAAAACGATACTAATATCACAGCCTAGGCCAGTTGAATAAATGTTTCTAGCTGACAATGTCGATACGAAAGTTCATAAATAATAAGGTAATTTTAGGAATCGACAATGTAGTTCATCCGACGAATTTCATAATTGAGTTTTACAGCGGATGCGAATCAAGTCAACTCACCGGGAGTAAAATTCTGCGAATTATGTAATAGACATGATTAATTTTTTTGTTTTCAAAAAAATTAAGTATAGATTTCCAGGCTTCTTCATTTCAAGTTTAATTCAACTTGGACAGATTTTATTCTCCGAATCAGAACCTTTGACACAGTACTTCGACAAAGACCGATATCAAAATATTTTCCATAAGATTATTCAAAATTTCCTTCGGCAAGAAAAGTTAAGACCGCGGCCAGCTTCAATGATGCAGGAATGGAAGTTTTACTAATTTTGAGGCACTGATGGAATGGCTCTTTTATCAAGTCGATAGTATGATACAAATCTTTTAAACACATACGCAGCGTCATCAATTCCTAATGGTTTTGAATGATCCTCCAACAATAGCTTTTTTTTGTACCTTCTGCATATTCCCGATTGGTAAGTTGTAATGCTATTGCAAGCAATCACAATATTTTATAGAATTACTTTTATTAAAATTTACACACACAATTTTAATAGCAGTCAAAAAAATTCACAAACGAAATAGTTTTGTATTTGCAAACTGAGAAGTGACAGCTGTTTGCAATTTCACTTAAAGTGATTTCGAAAGTATTTCGAAATTTATGAAAGCGGGTGAAATGTAAAACACTGAAAACAAATTCACTCGATTTGGAAATTCGTTTTCACCAATTCGCGAACTTTGTTTTAAGCATGGTCCACAGCGGGGCATATTACTCTAAAAAATCGAATAAATTCAGTCGGTGGAATTAGGAAACTGAAATTTTGCACTTTTACTTCTGAGACCAATCTCAAGATATATTTCAATATTTTCTTCTAACTTGAAAATAAATATTTTTAGATGATTTCATAAAAAAGAAAATTGGCGCAAAAATCAAAGGTACCTCTGCCATGTAATACAAAAGTCCTCTCTAACTCGCAACGATTTTAATAAAAATAAAGGCTTTGTATTTATTGGTGCAATGACCTTAGTTTTGGTAAATAAAAATTGTACCAAAAACCTTGACGACACTTGTTACAGATTGGTCTTTTTATTTTCGATTTTCTCGTCAACGTCTGAATCGATTTTGATAAACAAGTTTTTCAAAAACTTATTTTTCTTGATTTTTGGAAAAGCTTAAACTTTTTTTGAGGACATGTTTTAGCACTTTAAAAATGTATTAAGTGCTTTTGAACATTACCTTCTATACATGCATGTTTTGTATATTTTTTTTAAATTCTAAGCCACTTTAACAAACCAAAAAGCAAATTAAGTACTATCGACCCAATTGTTCATTTCTTTTTTAGTAAAGTGTTGCTGTACGTTTCATTACTATAATAAATACATTTCCTGATGCGGTTCGAACACGATTTCAATTCAGTTATCAACTAACATTCAGGTCAAAATATAGAAGGTAGTGAAGGTAGACACACTGGCTTCCATACAATGAAGTCACCCCTAATATAACAAAAAAGAAAAGCAAAAGCATTTTATTAAACGTTGTCTGCATAACGGTGTTTTTTTTTGTACATATTTTCCTTTCACTCTATTGTCCATAGTTTTTCCAAACCATTAACTAATCATAATTTCTAATACTCGTAATTTCAATTCGAACTTAATGGTCTCTTAGGTGTATTACACCAAATGAGGCGAAACAAATTCAACAGGCTACACACTTATCTTGTAACAAAATTACACAGTTGAGGCTTAAAAATCCGAACCGGAGGAGGTTTCTCTTTTTTTCTTGTCTAAGTTCAAATTATAAAAAACGTTTGCAAGCCTTGTAAAATTGGAGACTATGAAGAGAGCCATTATCAGCACTGAGGCACATTTGTCGTTCGTCCAAATGACTTCCGATTTGATATAGTTGGTTTTTTTTAAACGTTTCTGATCCCGAATGTAACTATAACTTATGCAGATTTTTTTTTTGTTTGCTGTTGCATATTATTTCTGTGTGATGCATGCAGCATTGCATATTAAAATACTCGTTAACATCTATGGAAATGAAAATCAACAAATATACTCGTACTAAATACTAATAATAAAATAATAAATGAAAATGTTTTCCCGCCCAACATAAAATGGGTATAGCGACAGCGCTCGAAGGCACATTCGAAGGGCGAGGGAGTCGAGTCAGCACGAGTTTAGTTAGTGCGAGTATTTGCTTATAAAATTTTGTATGCTGAGCACGAAGTGTTTTGGTCGTGTATTCGGTTGGAATATTAATTTATGTGTACCTGCCTGGCTGTCGGTGGAATGCTGAATGCACTGAGTTTGTAATTTTAGTTTTTGGTTATGTTGAAGTTTTTTTCTCCTTTTTATTTATTTATTTTTCAATTGAAAATTAATTTTTCTATTTTATTTACAAAATTACAAAATTTGATTAGCTTTATGGCACGAATTGGTTTTATGATTCACTTAATTTAATTATGAATTTGCTTTGGAAATAAATCAACAAATATGAAAAAAAGACGAATATTTGCACAAATTTGAATTGAAAACAAAATAAACAGAACTGATGCAACTGAATACAGTTGATCCTGATTGTTTTCACTTTGGTTTGCTAAAAAATTGCACTGGAACATTGAAAACAGTTTTGTGTTTTTTTCCAGGAATAAGACTATACTTTTTAAAGAAGAAACAATAGAATTAAAAAAATCCATCCAAGAATTAAAATTAAAAAAAAAATTCGTTACGAAATTAAAAAATGTTTCTTTCTGTTCAAAATTAATTTTGAACTACGAGTATCCCAACATGTTTCTTCTTTACCGATAAATTTTACGTTTTTTTTTCAAAATTATAAAAAAAAATGTTTTAAAATTAAAAAAAACAACATTTTGAATTTAAAACTCAAAATACTCAAAAACAAAAAAAAACGTTTTTCAAATTTAATAAAACGCTGATGATCGAAATCTTAAAGTTCTGGTATCCCTCTAATATTTTTATTGATTAATTTTGAAAAATCAATAGTTAAAATGGAAATTTCAAAATAAAAAACAATGGTTAAGGACTAAAGAAAATTTACAACTAAAGTCAAGGCAGAGGAATGAAAGAATGAACTTAACCACAAATCCCAACCGACAACATTGTATTTTCAGACTGAGATTAAAATATTTCAAAAATCTGAACTCAAATTCAAAATTAATACCAGATTTTTCAAATAGCCTATTTGTGGGCCATTTTAAATCTTAGCCCAAGACAATCACGCCTTAGAGGTGTTTTTGAATAGGTTCCATTAAAACTCTTATTGTAAGGTTTGTGTTCTTAAACGAATTTTGAACGAGTTATTAAATGAATACATTTGTTTTAAATTCCGTTCTTTCTCTATTCTTTACGACCTCAAAACTTTGGTTTTATAATAAGGAGATATTCGTTGGATTATATGCCGAGAAACCCGCAATCAAGAAAACTCAATATACAGGAAAATACAAATTTCATAAAGTCTAAAATTTATATAACCAAAAATCTGTAGAATTCAAAATTCCTTAACCGTGGAATCAATCCCTTAAGTCTTACGAGTAACATCCAGAAAACTCAAAAATCAGAAAACAAAAAGTCTATAAAATTCAAAATACGAAAAACCCCCAAAACTTCAAAATTCAGAAAAACCAAAATTCAAAAAATCTAAATTAATTTTTTCTTTAAATTTCTTTTCTCGGAGTTTACTCAATTTTGGGCCTTGTGGAATTTGGGTTTTCTGGACATTGGTTTTCGGGATTCTGAACCCAAACTTAAGAAGACGTTATGGAACTCAGGCCAATCGAAAATTTTTTTTTTCATTGATTGGACCAAGAAAATATAAAAATGCACGCCTGCATCACTTACCTGCTCTTATGTAAAAGTACTTTGGAATTTAAAAATTGTTTATAAATATTTTTAAGAAGAACAAAATGGTGGCATGCATAGAAATACCGTTTAATTTCCGGAAAGGTATTTCTTTTAATTTAAAAAAAATAAATGCACGACTGGGTCGCACGAACTTTCTCCTATGTAATAGGCTAGGAATTTTAAAAACGAATGTTGTTAGAGAAAATTGTTCATAAGGATAAAATTAATTTTTAAATTCTTTTATTAGTAAAAGAAAAACAGAATGCTATGTAAACATGAATTTATGCAAGTCGTTGTAGTGGTTTCTTAAAAAGTAAGCTTTTATGTATATACAAAATTCTTAAAAGATTTTTAAGAAAAAAATTTGGTACGCCAACATTAAGATTTTATTATGGTTCGAAAAAAAATTAAATTTCCAAAAAAAAATATTGAGCCGTTTTCGAAATATCGAATTTTCAAAAAAAAAAAAATTATATTTTTATTTTCAAAAATACATAAAATACTTTTATGTAAGTTTTGGAATGCAATGTTTTTTAAACTTTATAGAAGCATGTCTATAAAAAATTTGACTAAAATCCGTAATGTCGATAATGAGTAATTCAAAATTTGAAAAAATGGTTCTTTGCTAAGCTAAGCTGTAATATCTTAATTTAAAAATTTGTTTGTATACATTAAACATCGTAAAAATTAATTGAAAGAAAAAAAACATTTATCAAAATTCAAGGCGCCGTTTTCGAGAAAAATACGATCTTTGAAAACAATTTTTTAACATTGTATGGTGGATACCTTAATTTTTACGTAAAATAATTTTTTTTTCTCACATCTTATAGATTATATTGAGAAACTATTTTTTATCAAGTTTAAAAAAATTTAGCAAGGGGTTTTCGAAATATTGAGTTTTGAAAAAAAAAAATTTGAAATTTTTTTTAAAAATCCAAAAAAAATTTTTTTTTGAAAATTTTAATACACAATTCTATTGAAGTTTTTGGGGAACTGTAGCAAAAAAAATGATCAAAATTGGTTGTACCGTTTTTGAGAAAATCGAAAACAAAAAAAGACTTGGGGGGGGGTACCCTCAATAACCATTTCTCGGATTTTTTTTCCAACCATTACCTAGTTTTAACTAAATAAAAATTTTTTGTATTTTTATTTTTTAAATCTGTCCAACAGTTTTTGAGAAAAAAAAATATTTATAAAATTTCGAAAAAAAAAATCGTATGGTAGGTACCGTTATTTTTGGTCTGAAAAAAAAAAAAGAAAAAAACGTGTGGGGAGAAAAAATTAAAAATGGTACCTACCAAGTTGAAAGAAAATCGGCCCATTTTGGGTTCCTATCATGATAATGTCAACTTTGATCAAAATCTCGATATCGATTTTTTTTCCATATACAAAACTTGCCATATTATTAAATTATTCAGTATTAAAAATTACCTTAAACTCATGTGCCATATTTTTAGATTGTCCCAGAATAAATATTCCAGTTTCACCATCCTAAAATTTTTCTATCCCCCCAACATAAAAAAAAATACCCATCTAACCCAGATATTTTTAGAGTTGTTTTTAAAACGTGTTTTACTATGTTTCATGAGGGTATTTTTTGTATTTATATCCTTGGATTTGAATTTGGATCCGGGTATCCTACACTATCTAAGTAATGTCGGACCTCAATTGTCTTATGTTGCTATTTCGGATATCTAACACTATCCGGATAGTTCGTATACTTGATCCCGGAAATCCGAAATATTCGTATACTTTGAAGCACTAAATATAACCTATCTCACTCATATTATCAAACTGGTCCATCGTCACTTCTAGTTTCACTCTTCCTTTAGAAATTTCTAGTTTATTGTTGAGAAGCAAGACTCTACTTCTACAACTTGTTTTAAGACGTATTAGCATCCAATCTTGCCTCCAAATCTTCAAGAAGAGAAACAAATTATAAGACATATTTGTCTTAGAATTGTTGCCTAAGGAGTCGTCCCACAGGGATCAATTCTTAGTCGAATACTATTTTTTAGTTCATCAATGATCAGCTTTCGTGTTCTGGTGCTCCGGTGCACCTACATATATGTATGTATGTAAGTATATGCAGATGATGTTTAACTTCATCTTGACAGCCTTTTTTTCAATAGCTTGACGAACTTGCTTACCCTCCCCATGAACACATTCTTCATAGTTGGTCCTTTGCTAACGGGCCTATTTTTGAATTCTAAAAAAAATCAAATCATTCCAATTTATATTAACAGCTTCATTAATCTAGGAATTCCTCTTTATTAAACCTTAATGATTTAAAGTTCAGTAGTACAACTTTGATATTTAAACGAAAATCTGCCCAACTACCCTTGAAGATGTCATGTCTAAGATAATGACTTTCAAACACTCAAAAACTAAGAAGATTTAAAGAATCCTGTTTTTGTTGTCCTCATTTTAAATCTGCAAAATTACATCACGAACTTCGTTATTCCGATGACTTTTGAAACGTGGTTTGTTTCTGAAAGACGAAAAAGCTTTCGATTTCTCCCCGAAATTATTTTCTATTTCATTTAACGGAACAATGGATTCAAATTAAAAGGACATAATCATGTTTTGAAATATGTGCCTGGTGTGGCATAATGTTAAACGTTTTTTTTTCTATTTTTAAAAATTCTTTCGGTTTAACAAACTTTTCTGCAAACTCGTTTTGTTTTGGGTTGGTTAAATAATGAGTCGCCTTGTTAAAATTCAAACCGCCCAACACCCATTATTTAAATATTTCTAAAAATATAAAAACTAGTGGGTTTCTGTAAAGTTTCAAAGTCAGTACGTGTTTGTGAGATTTTTTAACGGAATATGAACGTGATCAAATCACTTTTATTGTCCTTTTTTTATTTTGGGTCTACGCCTTAGTAATTTCTAGGCTTATAATTAAATTTAAAAATGTTTTTATAATTTGTATTTTTTGTAATAAAAATTTTTGCTAATGGATTAACCAGTGAAGTCTGTGAGAGAATTTAGTCAAACTTTATTTCTAAATATATTCCTTTGGCAAAAAAAAGAAATGAATTAAGAAAATAAGGCCTTAATGAGCCATATTGTGAAATGTGTTCACAAAACCCACTTTTAACCTTTCAGATGGTAGCTTCTTATAAGTTAGTAATTAATGCAAAAAAAAAATTAAATCAAAAGGGTGTTTGGGTGTTTAATTGTATGATGCCCAAAACAACATATTTCTGAAATTACAGAAAAAAAAATGAAACAAAATTTTCATTGAAAAACGAACACCTTTGCCACTCGACATTGTTTTTTTTTTTTTTTTCTTTTTGTGCTAGGTGACTTATTGAGTATTAAAAAAAAAATTGAAAAAAAAAATTAAAAAAAAAAATTGAAAAAAAAAAAAATTTAAAAAAAAAAAAATTGAAAAAAAAAATTGAAAAAAAAAAAATTGAAAAAAAAAATTGAAAAAAAAATTGAAAAAAAAATTGAAAAAAATAAAATGCACGACTGGGTCGCACGAACTTGCTCCTATGTAATCGACTGGGAATTTTAAAAACGAATGTTATTAGAGAAAACTGTTCATAAGGATAAAATTAATTTTTAAATTCTTTTAGTAGTAACAGAATGCTATGCAAATATGAATTTATGCAAGAACTAAAATTATAAGTCCTTGTAGTGGTTTCTTTAAAAGAAGCTTTTATATACAAACTTTTTAAAAGCTTTTTAAGAAAAAATTTTGGTACGCTAATTTAAAGTTTTTATTATTGTTCGAATAAAAATTAAATTTACGAAAAGAAATATTGCCCCATTTCGAAGATATCGCATTTTCAAAAAAAAAGAAAAAACTAGATTTTTTTTTTCAAAAATTCAAAAAATATTTATTTTAAAGTTTTGAAATGCAATGTGTTTTAGACTTTTTAGAAGCTTCTCTATAAAAAATTTTATTAAGATCCGTTATGTGGGAATGAGAAATTCAAAATTCGAAAAAATGGTTCTATGGTAGGTACAAGCTGTAATATCTTAATTTCAATTTTTTTTTATTAAATTAAAGATCGTAAAAACTAATTGAAAGAAAAAAAATTTTATCAAAATTCTAGGTGCCGTTTTCGAGAAAAGTACGATTTTTGAAAACCATTTTTTTTAATTTTTTAACATTTGTATGGTAGGTACCTTTATTTTTAGGTAAAATAAAAAAAAAAATTTTCACATTTTGTAGATTATATTGAGAAACTTTTATTTATCAAGTTTAAAAAAAATCTAGCATGGGGTTTTCGAAATATTGAGTTTTGAAAAAAAAATTTTGAAGTTGTTTTTAAAAATCCAAAAATTTTTTTTGAAAATTTAAGTACACAATTCTATTTATGTTTTTGGGGAGCTTTAGCAAAAAAAATGATCAAAATCGGTTGAACCGTTTTTGAGAAAATCAAAAACAAAAAAATGGTTCCATGAGGGGTACCCTCAATAACCATTTTTCGGAAAATTTTTTTCAACCAATACCTAGATTTAATTAAATGAAATTTTTCTGTATCTTTATTTTTAAAATCTGTTGAACAGTTTTTGACAAAAAAAAATGTTTATAAAATTTCGAAAAAAAATCGTATGGGGGGTACCATTATTTTTGGTCTTAAAAAAAAAGAAAAAAACGTGTGGGGGGAAAAAATTAAAAATGATATCTACCAAGTTTAAAGAAAATCGGCCGAGTCGTTTAGCCTGTAGTCGAACAGACAGACAGACAGACAGACAGACAGACAGAATTGCGAGACCCACTTTTTTAGTCTTCGCTATCATCGTAATGTCAACTTTGATCAAAATTTCGAGTTCGATTTTTTTTACGAATGCATAACTTGCCTTATAGTATCTACCTATAAGTCGCAAGTAAAAAATTAAAATAAAAGTGAAAAAAAAATTGAAAAAAAAAAATTGAAAACAAAATTTAAAAAAATCGCACAGTGGTGTTTTAAAGGCCATTTTTAAAAATATGCATTAACAGAGAGGGAAAATGTGATTTTAATTTTTTTTTTTTAAAGTGTCTTATTTTTTTCGTTGATGGGTCCGAAAAATTTGATTCCATTTTTGCACAAATGATAAAAATAATATTACATCCCAAATTTTTACTTGCGACTTATAGGTACTATAAGGCAAGTTATGCATTCGTAAAAAAATCGAACTCGAGGTTTTGATTTCGATCAAAGTTGACAATAATTACGATGATAGCGAAGACTTAAAGAAGTGGGTCTAGCAATTCTGTCGGTCTGTTTGTCTATCTGTCTGTTCGACTACAGCCTAAATGGCTCGGCCGATTTTCTTTAAACTTGGTAGATATCATTTTTAATTCCCCCCCACAAATTTTTTTCTTTTTTTTTTAAGATCAAAAATAACGGTACCTGGTTGAAAAATTTTGTCCGAAAAATGGTTATTGAGGGTACCCCCCATGGAACCATTTTTTTTTGTTTTTTATTTTCTCTAGAGCTCCTCAAAATCTTGAATAAAATTGTGTATTCAAATTTTCAATTTTTTTTTTTTTTTTGGAAAAATCAAATTTTTTTTTTTTTCAAAACTCAATATTTCGAAAACCACATGCTAGATTTTTTTCAAACTTGATAAATAAAAGTTTTTTCGATATAATCTACTAGATGTGAGAAAAAAAATTATTTTACCTAAAAATTAAGGTACTTACCATACAAATGTTAAAAAAATGGTTTTCAAAAATCGTATTTTTCTCGAAAACAGCGCCTAGAATTTTATAAAACATTTTTTCTTTCAATTAATTTTTACGATTTTTAATTTAATAAAAAAAATTAAATTAAGATATTACAGCTTGTACCTACCGTGGAACCATTTTTTTAAATTTTGAATAACTCATTATCGACATAACGGATTTTATTGAAATTATTTATAGAGTTGCTTCTAAAAAGTTTAAAAAAACATTGCATTTCAAAACTTAAAAAAAAAAAATATTTTTTTTGAATTTTTGAAAAATAAAAAAAAAATATTTTTTTTTTTTTGAAAAATTCGATATTTCAAAAACGGCTTAATATTTATTTTTCCATTCGTACAATATTTTTTTTTCCATTCGTACAATAATAAAAACTTAAAGTTGGCATTCCAAATTTTTTTCTTAAAAATGTTTTAAAAATTTTGTATATAAAAGCTTTTTTTTTAAGAATCCACTACAACGACTTATAATTTTTGTTCTATCCTTATGAACAGTTTTTTCTAATAATATTCGTTTTTAAAAATTACTAGTCTATTACATAGGAGCAAGTTCGTGCGAGCCAGTCATGCATTTTATTTTTTTTTTGTTTGGGCCTTTGGAAACACTTCTCTTAGGTTAGGTTAGATTAGTGGGCTGACAGTTGATCTTTTTACCGTCACACTTAGATCAATGTAGATCCGTTGTGATACCCTAGGGGTTGTGACCCCTTGTACTAAAACCTATGATAATCCTATGCCAATCAAGCCCGTTAAGGGTATTGATGAGTTACAGCAAGCTATAGCCTGAAATGTCGTAGAGTTCTTTTCCCTTGCAATGCGATAGTATATACCTGTCTTAATTATAACCTATTAGCTAATGCCTTCAATGCTTAACCAACCACGCTTAGGTCTTGACATGTCTAACAAGATAAAAAATTCAAATGATCTTCACTACATCATCCATTAAATTTACATTTCAAGCACTCCATGTGATACCTTTTGATTTCCATTGAAGTCAATTTCTACTTTCCAACGGAGTCATGATCTTGGCTGGGATTAGGCAGGATTACCGAACTCTTTACCATTTATCTTCACCGCCTGTAATGGAGTTCACCGATCACTATAACTAAATAAACACTTAAATGTTAAGATACGAGCGAGTACCCCTACTTGTGTATATTCTTGACATTCTCCAGACTTCCTTATTAAAGTCAACTGTCATTGTCATTAAGGCCCTGTTGCATTTCCACTCTTGATCTTTAAACCACACTCCACACACACAAAATACAGAACTGTACTTGCCACTTAACTGCAACTGTCCAACACTTAAGTGTAAATACACAAAAAAAAAAGAAAGAAATATATTCCCGTGCCCGTCAGTCAACTGTCATTTTTGATTGAGTAACATTAAAAAGCAAAAAAAAAAAAGAGAATGATCCTCTGAGGAGTGTTCTCACTTTGAGTAAATTATATACGCCGCAACCGGAAGAAGGTCTTGATAAGTTTCATGTAATTTCAGATAAATTGACATAAGAGTTCCTGTGTCTTTAAAAACAAACTGTAAGTGGCCCTCAACAAGAAACCCACCAATTTTATTAACACTCCAAGTTTGCTCATTAAATTGACAGTCAAGTCAGGTTAGACTTTTTTCTGATTTTTTTTTTTCGAGCCTAAATATAGAAGACCCAAACATAAATATTGTGAAATGCAAATTTTAAATTGTGATTAAGTGATTTCACTTGCATAATCAGATGCACTTCACAATCGCTCATTTCATAAGCTAAACCGCAGCTACTTTTTATACTTCTATAAGTTGTTTAAGGCATGAAAACTAATTGTGTTGGAATTCGCGGAATGCGGCTTTGTTTATTATTCATTTTGAATTTCAACAAAAAAAAAACAAAGACTACGCCTGGATTTGGATTTTTTTTTTCTAATTTCAAATGCAAACCAGGGGGGCAGGGGCAATGTGAGTGGACATAATTCGATGAGTGTAGCGCAGTGCTCAGAATAATAAAGCCGAAGATAAAAAATATTTTTTTATCTCGATTTGTAATTTGAATCCAGGCATTATTGTATTTCGCATTAACTACGACTTAATCTCTGTCACTATATACATTCTGACGACTCTGAATGAATTGGATGCAGCAGTAAGATAGACAAATAAAAACCAACAACAGCTTCAAAAGATAAAAATTAAGCCCAAATGTCTCAATTGTATGTGGTTTTTGTTGCTGTGTCATTTCAAGCTGAAGTAGCACTTTTGAATTTTCAGCTTGAATGAATCGAATTACGAATAAAGGAAGGGAATGTGCTTGTGTCAAGATTTGTTTATAATAAACTAGGTATCGATTTAATTGGTGTAAAAAGAAAATAGATCACAAACTGCGATAAAAAGCTTCAAATAGCTTAAAAATTTAAAATGAAAAAAATATATAAATTCGGCATAAAAGTTAAAAGGAAGAAGTTTTTTAAAGACTGTAACCTTGTGAGAAAGTCTTGAGACGTGTCTACTTGGTCTTGGATTCTTGACGATTCAGGTCATATACACCAACAATCTAGACTTTTCTTACCTCTCACGCTGATAAATACACTATAAGGGTATAATAGCTTCTAGGTATATCAGAGCACTCGGGTCGCTTCATACAACTTGTAATGGGTGGTTTAAAATCTGATATACATGAAGGTGTACCACAGGGCTCCGTTTTGTCTCCGACTCTCTTTTTTTCATATTCATCAATGATTTTCTGTCTGGAACTTCTAATCCATTAAATTGTTTTGTTGGCGGCAATAGGTACCGTCAGTTTGTAATATTCGTTTCACGTCCTTTTCCTTTGGATGTGGTGATAAAATGGCAGCTTGAGTTAAGGAACAAATAAGATTGGGTAGGTAGAAGAAATAAACTATACCCTCGAAACAAATACCATCGAGTAGTACACCGATGCATCGAGAACAACCACCGATGCATCGAGAACAACCGAAGGTGGACTGGTGCAGGAATATTTGGGCCTAGAACCAAACTTTGTATACCGAAGGGGCAGTCCACCAGTATCTTCCAAGTGAAAGTACACGCCAGAGAGAAACGCGTGGATCGAAATCTCGAAAGAAACTATCATAACCAAAACATTGCCATCATGTCAGATAGTCAAGCTTCATTCAAGGCGCTGAGCTTTTATACCATTAGCTCTAAATTAGTGACGGAGTGCTTAAACAGGCTAGACGAACTGGCAAACAGAGTACTTCATTGGGTACTTGGTCACGTGGGTGTTCATAAGAACGAAGAGGCTGACTCTAGCAAAAATATGACATAAACCCCTTTAACAGGGCTTGAGTACTATTGCAGAATAGAAGAAAACATTATCAAAATCACAATTTAACAAGAAAAGGATTCAAGTAGATTCAAGAACTGGAAAGAACTCCCAAAGTTAAGACAAGTGAATCTACTACTGGGCAATCACAACTTGGAAGGTTTCACAAACTACATAAGCTTGAGTAGGAACAACCTAAGAATAATAACAAATATCCTAATATGACACTGCAAACTTAGAAGACACATAGGTTTACTTGGTGTGGTAAGCAGTGCCACAATGTAGATTCTGCAACATGAGGAAACACCGGACCACTTACCTTGAAAAATTATGTCCACTCTTGCACCAAAAAAAAAAAAATCATTTGGGACAATACCAGGCAGAAGGAAGCAACCTCAAAGCCCCAAATAATAAGATTCCTTAGTGCAATAGATTTGGAGGAAGACCTGTAAGATGAGCAAGCTCATCCAGTTTCAGGTGGGGGCGCATCTGCAATACCCCCGAATGCTACATAATTAATTCAATAACTCAAACCGGCAGATTATGATGAATTATGTATTGGGGATATCGCACTGCGACCTAGAGATATATTGCGCCTACCAACGTATGATATAGTCATTAAATTCTGACCCCCGCAACATTGTCCACTGGGGAATTGAAATCCGTCTAGAATTTAATGCTTTAAAAACTCAAAGTTGTCTCCTACCGTTAAAGTATGGGATTGGCCCATTTAGTTATCAATGACTTAGGCAACCAATTTGGAAGCCAAAAACTTTCTTTTCTCGGATTGTGCATCATATACTGCTTTGTGTGAAATTACCATGTATTCGGCTTCGCCAAAAACACTGCTTACCCTTTAGGTTTCCACTTCTGATCTGGCTATTGAGCTTATATTTATGCAAAACTTATAAATGGGCAGGTACTCCAATATTCTACTTGAGTCCCTTACATAAAATCCAAAAAAGAGCTTCATAAATGATAGTTGATAGATCTCCAATGTTTCATTTCTTCCAATATTTTATTAATATTTTTAAAAACGGTGTTCTTATGAAACATCCCCTGACAAAATTGAATAGTAATACTAGCTTTACAGGGAATGCCCATCAATTAAGCCTTGAATCAAATATGGTGTTTTTTTTAAATTCAGAGATTCTTTCTCTAGCCTCACTACACGAATGTGGAAAACTTCAACTAGGAGAAAACATTGTCAAGAACACAATTTAACAAGAAGAGGATTCAAGTAGATCCAAGAACTGGACAGAACTCCCAAATTGAAGGCAGACGAAAGAGCTTCTGAAATGATAGTTGATGGATCTTGTATAATGGAAACATTTGTGTCTCAAGCACCTCCCCAATGTTTCATGTCTTTCATTTTATTATTAATATTTTTATAAACGGTTCTGTAGTGAAACAGCCCAGCTCCATTCCTCCCCTGACACAATTCAATAATAATACTCGCTTTACAGGGAATGCCCATCAGTTAAGCCTTGAGCCAAACTTCGTGCATATTTTTAAGTTCAGAGATTCTTTCTCTAGCGGCACTACACGAATGTGGAAAGCTTCAACTTCAGTGTGATATTCAGATGTTCAAAACAAATCGGTTTTTACTTTGAATCCTCTCCAACTTTCCTAAACGCTCACGCATTTCAAGGTTAATCATAAACCTTATTTGTACTTAAATTATACTTTTTCCTTTTGAGTTAAGTCAAGAAATATCAATCGTATGCCAAAGTTTGTAATAATCAAAGTTGTAGGAAATAAAATTTGCAACATTTTTTTTTTAAATGCATTTTTGGTCTTGAGTTGATTATGAATGAGTTATTTAATGATTTAAAAAACAACTTGCAATAAGTCTTAGATGGCGCCCAACGCGAATTGGCTAGAATCACAAAAATAATTTAAACTTTACATTTACAAATTTTTTTTTTTGCTTCTGTTATTTCAAATGTTCTACTTAATCTAAATGGGCTTCCTAAAAAAAATATTTTCGCTTGCTCAATTTTTGACCATTTTGAGATCTCATTTTTCTGAACTCCCCAATTTTAAGAGTCTTTAAATTCTTCGCTTTAAAGCTTCTCTTTATTCGGGCTAACATAGTTATGGAACATTGAAAGATATCTGTGTAGACTTCGGTGCTTAAATTCTGCCCGACAATCCTAGAAATTTTTTTTATGATTTCAAAAGGCTCCACGTTGAACTGATTGCAATTAAAAGATCAAAAGGTTCTACGCAACTAATTAACTTTTTGCTTTATATTCATTTAGTATTCCAACCCATATTTTTATGTTTTTTTGCGAAATTAAATTAAAGGGCCTATTACATTCATGTATAGGTATAACATGGGTTGGGTACTTGAAGCTCATGTCTGGTCTTTAATGATCCAAGTGCATTTGCATCCGGACTCAATGTGGTATCTCTCTACGTAGAATTGCATACTTACCATTCGGTTTTATTTGCCCGTATAAATGTGAGTACTCTGTTTGGACTGATGACCCAAAAAAAAAATATTATTAATTAAACCAAATGCTAAACTACTAATTGCATGTAACTGCTATGCGAATGTTATACACATGTACCTACCATTAGCCCATATATCAATATGTTTGTTCTCCCGGGACAACAATACAATAAAATCCATTCAATGTCTATAATAGGCCTCTTGTCTTTTGTTTTGATATGCTGGACGATGCGGTACATTAAATTCAAATTTCAGTTTTTTCTCTTGTTAATTTATAATATAATAAGAATAACTATAGTTACAGTGAGACACAGAAATGGGTTGTATGTTCTTGCTCTTGGGGGCTTTTAGGTGCGTCGTGTGCGAAAATCTCTTTTTTTGACATCTTAAGCAACAGTGCTGCCAATTGTTTTTGATTCAATGTCCAGACTAGGGCACCTATTGAGTTCGAAATTTCTTTGAAAACCACTAAATCTTTTTTTTTTTTCTTGTCATCCCGAGCGAAAAATTAAATGGTAAACGTTTTTTCTAGTAGTTCAGATTTTGTCAAACTGAGATTGTCTCCATACAAAAAAAGGACTAGAGTCAAAACACATCCTAATATTGGAAGTGGGAAAAAATTATATACGGCGGAATTTATTAAAAAATCATTGGCTAACAATTTAAAACAGCATAGTTTTAAGGCTGGTACTACTTAAAAGTTTGCTAACTTTCAAGTAGTTTACTTACTCTTTCTTAATTTAAAACATTTTCAAATAAAGAAATCCCTTCTCAACACGCCTAAAACAATGACCGTTGGTACAAAGAACTAAGTAAACAGGCCTTTTTTGACGTTTGTAAATGTCAAATAGTCAATCGAAGTTATAATAGCTGTTTGATTATTTTAACTTTAGTAAAATGTTAGGGAAAGTATGATCCTAAATTCAATTGAAACTCGCAAAATCGTGGTTTTAACCTATTATCAGTACTAGTACTAGTATTTAGTACTAGTACTAAAACAGTTTTGGCATAGTAATAATTAGATTCAAATTTTGCGTTATTGTTATCAATTTTTACGACGATATTACATTTTTATAAAAAAAATCGGCTTTATAGTAGCGGGAAATTAATAGTGCGGATTTGTCATCGCATTTATTTAAATTTCATCAAAAGCGGTTTAGTTTCTAAGGAGTTTTTTTTAACGGCCCTATATGAAGTGCACCACTGTGCGGGTGTGATAGTTCAACACACTAACAATTACTATACAAGTTTAATTCTACGTTTAAGACATTTCGACCATCATCATCATCAGCCTAATCCGGCTGCCAATGTGACTATTGGAGATTGCGGCACAATGTAAGAAAAATAACTCATTTTTATCTCATTAAATTTTTGTATTTCACGGTTCATCGATATATTGCTGAAATAAGTTGATGTCTTAAAAGATGGGTGGAGGTGCATCGTACTCCGAAATGGCCGAAAATTTAGAAAATCCAAGACCAGAGAAACCATAATTATTAAAATCCAAAATCCCGAAAGACCAAAATCTGGAAAACCCAAAATCATCCTGAAAACCTAAACTCCCGAAAGGCCAATATCCCTTAATTTAATTTTAAAATAAATATATTATAAAAGTATATTTTGGAAAGTTTTTGGATTAAAACTAAATATTTATTTTGCAAATTAATTCACTAAGGACTAGTTCGAATCACTCTACGGGGCAGATTAACTTATTTAATGATCCCAACTGACTTGGAAGGAAACAAAGTTTGCGAACCATGCTCTTCGCATGAGACCGCCACTCTACAATTCCATATAAAAATAAAATTCACGACTGCGCCGCACGAACTTGCTCCTATGTAATAGACTAGGAATTTTAAAAACGAATGTTATTAGAGAAAACTGTTCATAAGGATAAAATCATTTTTTTAAATTCTTTTAGTAGTAAAGTGCTTTACACATGAGACACGAACTGCGAACTGCGAATTGCGAATGGTCGCGAATTTTGACATTTCTTTCACATGAGTAATTTTTTTGGTCGCCGAACAGTGCGAATTGTCAACAAAACAAAACCAAAAGTAAATAAATTAAAGTAAAATGAGTGCTAAGAAAAATTATTTAAAGAAAAGGTGGCTTTTATGCAGTTTCATTTGTTACCAGAATTTAAAAAAGAGAAACAACTTACATGTGCATCTTCTAAATATGAACGGCATAAATTTGGAGAGTATTTCACTTTGATACCTCAGCTAGAAAGAGGTTGAATTCATACGAATTTTTTAGTCGCGGGTTTGTGGAATGCGTTCACTAGTTGTGGATTGCGAATTAACATTTGACAGTTCGCAGAAGATACGTTGTTGGTCGCGTAAAAAATATTAAAATACAAAATATTTCAATTTATAGTTATTTTATGCAGTGTTTTCCTTTTAAATCGTTGATTCGATCATTAATTCACTTCTTCGTAAAGTTAAAACAAAACAAAAATTGATATTAGCTGTGAAAATTACTTAAAAAGATTTATTCGCATTCGCAGTTCGCAGCTCATGTGTAAAGCACTTAAGAGACAAAAACAGAATGCTATGCAAATATGAATTTATGCAAAAACAAAAATTATAAGTCGTTTTAGTGGTTTCTTAAAAAAAAGCTTTTATATAAAAAATTTTTAAAAGATCTTTAAGAAAAAAATTTGGTATGCCAACTTTATTGTTTTTATTACTATACCATTGAAAATTAATTTTCCAAAAAAAATATTGAGACGTTTTTGAAATATCGAATTTTCCAAAAAAAATAGATTTTTTTTTTTCAAAAAATAGTTTTTTTTTTCAAAAAATAGATTTTTTTAAAGTTGCAATGGTTTTTAGACTTCTTAGAAGCATCTCTACAAAAAATTTCATTAAAATCCGTTAGTCGATAATGAATAATTCAAAATTTAAAAAAATGGTTCTAGGTACAAGCTGTAATATATTAATTTCAATTTTTTTTTATTGAATTAAAGATCGTTAAAATTAATTGAAACAAAAAAAAAATTGTATCAAAATTCTAGGCGCCGCCGTTTTAGAGAAAAATACGATTTTTGAAAGTTATTTTTTAACATTTGTATGGTGGGTACCTTTATTTTTAGGTAAAATAAAACTTTTTTTCATACATCTTGTAGATGTAGATTATACATATTGAGAAATTTTTATCCAGTTTGAAAAAAAATCTAGTATAATGTTTTCGAAATATTGAGTTTTGAAAAAAAAAAAAATTGATCCAAAAAAAGTTTTGTTTGAAAATTTGAATACACAATTCTATTTAAATTTTCGGAAAGCTTTAGCAAAAAAAAAAAAAAGGATCAAAATCGGCTGTACCGTTTTTGAGAAAATTAAAAACAAAAAAATGGTTCTTTGGAAGGGTACCGTCAATAACTATTTTTCGGAAAATTTTTTTCAACCAGTATCTAGCTTTAGCTGAATGAAATTTTTTTTGTATCTTTTCTTTTTAAATCTGTCGAACAGTTTTTGAGAAAAAAAAATATATACAAAATTTCGAAAAAAAAATTCGTATGGCAGGTACCGTTATTTTGGGTCTTAAAAAAAAAAAGAAAAAAACGTGTGAGGGGAAAAAATTAAAAATGATATCTACCGAGCCGTTTAGGCTGTAGTCGAACCGACAGACAGACAGAATTGCGAGACCCACTTTTTTAGTCTTCCCTATCATCGTAATGTCAACTTTGATCAAAATCTCGAGTTCGATTTTTTACGAATGCATAACTTGCCTTATAGTACCTATAAGTCGCAAGTAAAAAAAGGAATTTATGCTGCCGCACCCTGGTACTTAAATTAGGTTAGGTTGACATGGTTGACTTAGACCATGCGTTGTTGGTCCATTGTGATATCACATTGAATCTTGGAGTCTTTCTCCGTTAAACCAATTCGAGCTCTTTATTAAGCGAGCGATAATTATGGTAAAAATATTCCAGATGGAGTCTACATCTTAGGATAAAGCAGGACATGTACAGAGAAGCTGTGGGATCGATTCCTCCTATTCGTCGTCCATTCAGCTTCTGCAGAAATCGTTGGCGTTGGATTGTCATGTGGAAGGTCTCGAGTTCGATTCTCAGCCGCTGCAAAAAAAAGGGGTGTACTGCCTCTTGCGAGGAATTGACAAATCCTCTAAGAGTAGATCTCTTGTCATGGAAGGTGCTGCTCACTAGCCATATGGAATCGGCAGAAAATTGTAGGTCCCCTCCGTTCCTGGTAACACGCACTCAGGTATTGTTAAGAGCTGTAAATCACTAGGTCCTGGTTCACTTCGAGCAGTTGCACCACCAAATTTATTTATTTATAAACTCCAAGCTGCTTTGCGCAGTTTTCTATCAAACGGTCCCCTGTTCACATATTAGACATTTGGAGCGCTTCATATCCAGCATTGCCAAATCTTTTTTTTTTGGTTGTATACCATCTTGCTTTAGCACAAGCTTACCTATATATGTATATAGGAATACCTATATAATATATATTTGTCTTATCTAGCAATAAAGGTATCATTGTTCAACTTTTGGCGACTTGTTAGCTTAACAATTTTCTGAAATGTCCCTGTGGCCCGGCTCCCAGCTTCGCTATTTGCATCATAGACGATCGGCAGTTAAGCGCTTGTAAAGACAGAATCAAGAGATTGAATGGCTGCTTGACTGTCCAAGAGTTGCGGATATCTTTGACTGATATATCTACATCTATCACTTTTTCTTTAAGCTAAGGCAGGACTTCTTTAATCGCCAAAATTTTCCCTGGGACACGCAATTGTGATTGGGAAAACAAAAAGAGAGATTTAAATTAAGTCTCTCTGAGTATACACCCTTACCAACCCCGTTATTAGTTTTTGATCCATCGCATCGGTGTAAAAAATGGATTGAATCGTATTCCAAGAATGCCATGCCCTCCCAGATTTCTCTAGGACGATTGGTTTCCTGAAAGTTTTTACCGAATTGAAATTTAGTGATAACATAATCCATGATATTTGAGAGTATACCGAATGAGTTCAGAATATTGGATTGGCCAATTTCCCTATACTTATCTTGTCTCCCAATTACGAATTCTGAAGGTGGAGATCAATGCACCATTATATCCAATTTGGGTTATTTTTCATTTCATATTCGGGATTTTAGATTTTTTTTTTGGGTTTCCTAGATTTCGGGACTCTGACTTCATCCTAATTTGTAGATGTGTAAATAGAAACGACTGAATTCAAAAAAAATCCGAATAAGCCTTTGACGGTATTCAAGCTCTAGCAAGTAGCAGATGTCTTCACAGTGCATAAGTAAAAAAACGAAGTCTTATCATCTTTGATGTTCGATTTTGTACGAATCCATACCGAACCCTTATAGTTACTTTATTGCTGCAAGTAAATAAAGTACCTACAACAATAGGGTTGTCATGCAGAAGAGTACACAGATGCGTATACGAGTATAGTTTGCATAACCACATGCGAAAGGAAAAGTCTGCTGATTCACCCGAGTGCTTCAAAATGTGTGAAGCATGCAAAAAAAAAAAAAAAAAAAAAAAACTGCATTGAATTTATCGATTTGCATTTTTGCAACCGCAGATGGCGTGGTGCGTTGTGATAGATTCTTTGAATGCATTTTGCGCAGGTCCTAAAGTTAACGCCTATTTTCATTCGATTTTTCTTTTTTTTTTATTTCTCTTTTTAAACTCAAATAAAGCCGCGATGTTTTAAATTTTTCCGCAAGAACCCTTTTCATCTCCTCTCATTTTTTTTTTGTACGTTGTTTGGTCTTTGTAGGTCGTTGGTTTAGGTTATGTCCAGAAGTGTTGCGGTTCACACCCTGGATATGAATATGATTACAAAATCCATTGCCTCTGCTGCCAATTCCACTTCAAATATTATAATGACAATGGTGGCCCTAATGAATAAAACATTTTGTTTTATTTCTTTTGTTTCCTCTTGTACGATTTTTTTTTTTTCAATTTGCATTAAAAAAATGAAAAAAAAAAAAATGCAACTCGCGAGTGCTTTATTGCACTCGAAAGAACTAATCACCGGATATGTCTCATTTTATTTTTTGTGTTATTTCATTAATTTACAAATTTTCAATGCCAATCAAGTGGATACGTCGCTGTGTACGACGATGACGACAACTTTGAATGAATTGGAAGGATTTCATATTTGATATGGATTATTGGTTGAATAAAACTTTTTAATCAGCATGAAATTGATTTTTCATGCAAACTTATAATTAAAAAATAATAAAATTAAAAAAACATAGGAGTTACGTGTTTTGTTGTTAAGCTCATAAATCAATTAAATAAAAAATAAATTTTTCTTTTTGTTTCGGTGAGATTGGTTTATTATGATAGATGGTCATGAGCGTCATGATGATATTTACAGACTTGGAAATTTATATTTTGAGAACAATTCATGGAAAACTAAAGCAATTAGACCGAGAAATTAATCCAATTATTCAGTTTTCACACCCAATTTGATTAATGTCTAAAAGTTTATGTTGGGACTGATGGACGAATATTTATCGGCGAATGAACAAGTGTTGTGTTTTGCATTTACTTAATTGAAATTAATTCAAAGATATTTAGCGAAATAAAAGGAGAATTTAATTAATAATTATCACGCTTTTCCATAAAATAGATTGAAATTCGCGGCAAAGTTAAGTGCCGTGCCGATAGAGGAAAAGTAAATGCCTTTCGGAAGAACACATTTGTGTCTGAATTTTTTAAGTCTACGCTTCAAAAATAATAAATTTTCAGGAAAGTATCTACATTTATGTCTACAAAAACAAAAATTTAAAATCCAACAATGACAACTGAGTTAAAGAAAGAGTACCGTTTGGCAATATGAGAAAGCCTATTGGAACGTTCCTAACAACTTCTTTCTAAACTTTAAATAGTCACCATGGTTTTTCGATAGTGACATAGACTCAGTTCTGATACGGTAACAGGCATTATTGTCAATGGAATGAAAACTTTTATCCCGGACTAAAGGAGTTTGTTCCTAGGAGAATTCTTGGCACGATTATGGCTGTAAAGAGGTTATCAGGTTGAGAGAGTCCCAAAGGTAGTAACAGTTTCGGTCTTTTGTAAAAAAATATTAAAAACTCTTCCAAGTCAGGGGCTCCAACACTCGTTCACAATATGTCACTCCTTTTGTTAGCTCTCAAGAAAAAGACAATTTGTTTGCAGCGCAGTTTGCCACACTGTGTTATGATTCCTCCAGTACTTGAAAGCATAAACGGTTCTATAGGACACATCTTCTTTCGAACTCGTACAGTCGCAATAGTCCTCAAAGATCTTGAAATACATAAAACCGCTGGTCCAGATTGTATATCCCTTTCAGTTTTAAATTATTGGCAAAACCATTGCATAAGCTTTTCCATCTGTCATACTCTTTGGGTATCTTTCTGAGTAGATAGAAAACGGCATTTGTCCAGCAGGTCGCCAAAAAAGCCGAATGATCCTTCCCCTCCAATCAGCGACCAATAGCACTAACGTACCTTTTTTCGAAGGTCATGTTAACGTTTATAATTATCAGCCCAAGAAATATATTGAGGAACGAAAGCTCTTAAATGATCCGCAGTAGGCCTTACGTAGCAACAAGTCTGGTGATCTGATTGCATTTCGGTGAGAATTGGAAAAAATCCTTATATCATTTTGGAGACACGAAGGTAATAGTCATTAATATTTCTAAAGCATTTGATAGAGTTTGGCACTAAGCTATTTTATCGAAAGTGCGTGCATTTGATATCGAAGAGTCTCTTCTTCATTGGATTTGAAATTGACTTGCGGGCGACTCAATACAAGTTGTATTGGACGGTTTGAAATCTGATATTCATAAAATAAATGCTGGTGTACCCAAAGGTTCCGTTTTGTCACCGATACTCTTCCTAATATTTTTAATATGATCTTTTGTCTGAAACTTTAAATCCACTTTCTTGTTTCGCTGGCGACTCAACTCTGTTCTTCGGCTGTGGAACTGAAACGGCAACGTATGATATGCTAATAAGATTCCGATATTGACAGCTTTATACAATGGAGTACTAAGAACCGCGTGGAAATTAATGCTTCGAAAACACAAAACTGACTTCTGTCGGCCAAGCGAAATATGCCACCCATACCATGATCCATGATCTCACATCTGGGCTGGTCCCCCATTACCCATTTGAACCAGTTGGATAAAATTCTGAATAGTGAAATTCTTTCACTGTTTTATCGCTTTTTCTATCAACAATGTTAAGTTGAAATAGCCAGTTGCATTCCTTCTCTCAAACAATTCAATACTCGTCTAGCTGAGAATGCTCATCAAATTACGCTTGAGCCTTACTTCATACGTGCTGTCAAATATAGAGATTCTTTCATTAGCCGCAATACTAGAGTACGAAATACTTTGTGCTTCTCGATTTTTCCCCTCATTGTGATGTCAGGCTTTCAAAGCCAATGTGCATCGACACCTCCTTTTAATTCCTCTTCACTTTACCTAAACGCTCGCACTATGTTATAGGGTAGTATAGTTGAGTGTGCGAAATTATAAAAAAAAGCTAATGATTTTGACAGTTCAGAAAATTCTGTTTGTTTTTCGAAATTACTTCCAACTGTCAAAGCTGTAGATATGTGCGGTTGCAATTGTTCTTTTACAATAAAATTATTTTTTCGATGACGCGTTCGAGCATATTCGTTGGTATTTCGCGTATAACACATTCAATGTTTGCCTCCAATTCTTAAGTCGTAGCTGGCTTATCCCCAAAGACTTTACACACTCCGCTCCTCCAAAAGAAAAAGTCTAACGGTGTTGTGTCGCATAATCTTGCTGGCCAATTCACTGGTTCGAAGCGTGAAATTAATTGTTCACCAAAGTAGTTCTTCGGACCATACCTATACGGCAATTTTGCTTATTGACGCCAGAAATGGGCCTCAGCGCTGAACAAAAGTTGTTCGAAAGCAGTGGATCTTCACCAAGTCTCTCCAGAGCCCTTTCACTGAAACGATGACGCAACGGAAGGTCAACCGACTTTTATTCTTGCATCAGTTGTATTTTGTATGCTTAAAAAACAAGATCTTTGCTAAGAATCGGCTATGTTGTTCCATTCGAGTTGTTGAGAATGGCGTTGAATCGATTCATCGCGATTTTTACCTACACTGTCAGCTACAGCCGCTATATTTTTAACACTACGCGCTGAACGAGGTCTATTCGGTCGAGGGGCATCAAATAGTGAATATTGGGTCTCCAATTTCTCAATGGTAAGGCGAATAGTGGCTTTAGTAAGTCGATTATGGACACCATAAGTTCGCCGAAGCGCACGAAAAACATTTATTTTTTCGTAATATAATTGAACGATTAGCAAACGTCATTCAGGTAGAAGTCTATCCATGGATGAAATGTCAATGAATACTAAATACAAATGACAAAGCAAACTTGAACTTCATCTGTCAAAAATCCCCTTTATTCACCCTTTATTAAACATCGGCCAGAGTATAGAAAATAAACAACAAAACAAATATCTTCGGAAGAGCAAGTGGAGGGGAACTTTTAGCGTACCGTAAGAAACTAGGAGTGAAATTGCAATTTGAAATGGTAGGTGGTTCTCACGTCATTAAACTCGAAATTAATAAACATAAATATTATATACTACCTATCTATCTCAATTGCAACCATTGGCAACGTGACTTTGACAAACTGAGCGATCTTCTATTCAACCTGAATGCAACAAATCTAGTTCTTATTGGCGACTTCAACGGACGAATAGGACAGTCTCAGAATAATTTTGTTTCCGGAATAAACCCTACAATATTGAATACACATCGTCAATCCAAAGATGAAGTATGTGATAGTAAGGGAAATAAAATACTCGAACTCATAGATTCATTCGACTGTCAAGTTCTGAACGGAAGTTGTGATGGAGACTTACGTGGAGAATATACTTTTATTAGAGGAACATCATGCTCCGTTATAGACTACTGCTTTGCAACGGGAGGATGGCATGACTTGATTTCGGATTTTCGAATTGGAGAGCAGATATTCTCGGATCATATGCCGCTAGAGGTTAATTTCGAAGTTGTAACTGATGGAAATCTGTCGAATACAAACCAGCTTAACCCCCTACCAAAATTATTTTGGAACGAAAAAATGTCTAACACTTACCAAACAAATTTAAACTTTGAACTTATTCATCTACATGCAGCCGAAGCTACTCCGAGTATCGATTTACTTACAGACATAATCAAAAAAGCCGCCCCTAATCCACCACAATTTAGAGGTAAAAAGCAGATAAGTAAGCAAAAGTGGTTCGACAAAGATTGTATGAAGGCAAGAAACAAGTCTTTCGCTTTTCTTAAGTTGGTGAGAAGATACAACAGTAATATTTTCAAAAGTCTTTACGCCAAAGCTGTTAAAGAATTTAAATTTATCTGCAACGTCAAAAAATTTGAGAATATGCAACAGAATATATCTATGATAAATAGTAGTAGATCGTCGTCAGACTTTTGGAAAGCAGTCAAACGTTTAAATGGAAGAAAGAACCGCATCGCAACAGGTCTCCAAGCAAACGATTTATATACGCACTTCAGAGCACTTTTGAATTCTCCACAGACATCGCTCAAAATTCAATACGCAGAACCCCAAATAATTGATGAGTGTCTTGATCAACCATTTTGCCTTGAGGATATCCTTCAAGTGATCCGAAACGCGAAAAACAACAAAGCACCAGGCGAAGATGGAATTCCTTTCGAGTTCTTCAAAAACTGTTCCTTAGAATTTGCGCAAGCCCTTACTCATGAGTTCAATCGACTGTTTGAGAATGCAGATTTTCCCCAGAGCTTCAGAAAGTCAATCATATATCCGCTTCATAAAAAAGGAGATTTTAAGAACCCAAGTAACTATAGAGGAATATCCTTCCTGAACACTGCTTCTAAGTTATTTACAGCTCTAATTTTCAAAAGACTGACAAACTGGATTAAAGATAAAAATATCCTGCATGAATTTCAAGCTGGGTTTAGAGAAAAATACTCAACAGTAGATCAAATTTTCACCTTATTAAATATCGCTCAAATATACAAGCAAAAACATAAAAAACTTTATGGCCTATTTGTAGACTTCAAATCAGCATTCGATTCTATCCCACGTGAAGCACTCTTTTACAAGCTATATAAGCTGGGTATAAGCAGTAAAATAGTAAATATCATAAGGGCTCTGTATGAGAATAATATAGCTGCGGTATGGGATGGAAACTTTTTGTCCGAAGAATTCGCTACGACGATGGGTGTGAAACAGGGCTGTATTTTGAGCACGATGCTATTTATTTTGTTCATTAATGATATAACAGATGAAGTCGGAGGTGGTGTGGAAATCAATCGGGTTATAATCCCAGGTTTAATGTATGCAGACGATATTGTTTTTCTTTCTGACACAGTTAGTAGTATGCAGCTTAAAATCAATAGACTTGAAAGGTACTGCAAAGCATGGAATCTATCTGTGAATCTGGAAAAGACGAAAATTCTTGTATTTAGAAGCGGAGGAGGGCGATTCTCAAGAAGCGAGGCGTGGACTTACCAAACAATGCCAATTGAAGTTGTTCGAGAGTACAAGTACCTTGGTTTTCTGATAACGTCTAACCTTAACGTGGAAAAACATTTAAAACTAAAATTAGCAGAAGCAAAACGAGCCATAAATTCAACATGGAGTACCTGCATCCAAAGTAGATTTGTATCGCATAGCTCAAAGCAAAACATTATCCGAGCGACTGCCCAAACTATTCTTCTTTATGCGGCACAAGTATGGGGATATGGCAATTTTGACTCCGTAGAAAAGTTCCAACGTTACTGTATAAAACGCATCTTTAGGTTACCTAGTAATACTCCCAATTACATGATCCATCTGGAAACGGGCTGTCCACCTCTTATACTGGAAACGTTAAAGATACACTTTGACTATGTGGTTAAAGTCATGGGAATGGAAGATGAACGTCTGCCGAAAATTGTCTTAAGGCATATGCTAGAAAGAAATGGACATTGCGTCAAAGAATGGCAAGAACTGTCGAGTAGATGCGGATGTGACATAAGCTTCTATTCTAGTGATGGAGCAAATACCCTCAGAAGAAAATTTAACAATATATTAGAAAAATCAGGCTCGTTCATATACAATAAATATGTAAATGAAGCGAAATCATCACTACACAGGATGTATTATAGTAAGGCCAATTATAATCTTAATGATAACACATATTTCCTGGATGGGAACAAAACTGAGTTGATAAGAACTATCTTTATGCTAAGAGGTGAATTAATTAGTTTAAATTTTGTGCCACATCGACCAGACCTGCCAATATTGTGTGATCTCTGCAACCGTGAAGAGAGAGAGGACGTCTATCATTTTATTGCGGTGTGCCCTGTTCTAAATGAAATTCGAAGGATGTATTTTGGAGTGAAGTCACTTCAAAAGGAGGAGCTGATGAGTGTTTTGAATGGTGACTGGGGTTGGACTATTCTGTATAGATACGCCAAAAGTGCTCTTGATTATAGAAACAGAATCAGAGATGGTAATTTTTAAAAAATATATATAAACTTAGAATTAAAAAATAAAAAAAAAATAATAAAAATTTTAACGTACATAGAATACTTTAATAAATAATAATTTAAATGTAAATTTTCTTATTTTGAATTATGTTTAACAATACAAAATGTCAATCTGGTAGACGGCTCAATGCCAAACCATAAGACTTTATGCTTAAAAAATATTGTAAAAATATTGTATTACTTTTTTTTTGTTGTACAGTTTAATAAAAAGTCATTAAAACTAAAAAGTCATTAAAACTAACTATAGAAAATAAACTAAAAAATAAACATCAGATTTGACAGATGTCACCAAAGCAACATGACCGGCAAAATCTACCCGCGCCAATTGAACCATCTACAAAAAAAAACTCTTTCTCTCCTTTTCTTCTTTGATGACGTAACTGTAGTAAGCAGAACAATATGTAGGTACACTGCAGGCCAAAAGTTTGAGTCCACTTACGTTTTTCGAAGAAAAACCAAATTCTAGCACCGAAAAAACTTTTTAGTAAAAAATAAGTATGTAGAATTTATGAGGAGCATAAATAAAGACAAAATAAGTATAAAAATATTTTCATTATGTTGTTTACAAATAGGAATTTATTTAAAAAAGAAAAAATGATTTAAACCGATTTTTCGTCGAAAAAGCCTCCTTTACACTCGATTACTTTTTTTTTTTACAATTCTAGACAATCTACCTATAAGTTTTTGAATTTTTTCATTTGGTATATTGTTCCAGCAATCTTGTAATGTTTCCACAACGCAGATTCCGATGAAGGGCATTGATACCGGACCCTTCTATCCAGTTCCTCCCACGATAACTCTATAGCTATAGGGTTTATACCCGGTGATTGCGGCGACCACGTCATGACTTTTTAAATTTCTTCGTCTTCTATCTGCTTTAGGTAATCCTGGCAAATTTTCGACGTGTGTTTAGAGTCATTGTCCTGTTGGAATACGAATCCTTCACCAATCAATCTTAGTCCAGAGATCAAAGCGTTTGCTTCAAGTATTTTCTAATACGCCTCCTTGTTCGTTTTTCCAATAATTCGAGTCAAATCTCCCACTTCACATGAAGAGAAACATCCCCAGACCATCACAAAACCACCTCCATGCTTGACGGAGGTTCAGCGCTGCGTCGCACAGTGGGGCAAAATGACGAAAAGATGGCATTAAATCAACCAACAGCTCTAGAAACTTGAAATTTGGCACAAATACTACTGATACCATGGTTAATACATGGCCAAAGTTTCTAATGGCCACGCCCATTTCTAGGGTTACCACCCATACAAATTTCATTAGTTTACGAAACTACTCAAAAACGGCTCAAACGATTTAAATGAAACTCTGCGTGTATTGCATCCTTCGTGATTGTAATACAACTACATTTATAAAAAAAATAGGGTTACCATTTCGGGATATTTTGTGTTACTAATTTTTGTTTGCTAAACTTGGTATCCTTCAATAGAAATAAATTCTTTGCTTTTCAGCTACATGTACACTTTTAAAAATTCAGTTTTAATAGGTCTACAATATCTATTTGAGCTTGGACGTGAATTTTTGTATATTATTTTAACACCAGAAACTAAGCGAAGTGGAACAAGACAAGTAAGAAAAACAGTCGATTCTACCTGGTTCAATTCATAAAAGGCTTGTTTATTTGAATAGTGACCAAAACTCCTATCAAAGTCCCATTTAGAGTACAAGCATACATTAATCAATTCTTAGTGAAGTGAATTAATCTCGTCTTTTTGGAGAATAATTAAGCCTTTAACTGTTAAGTTTAACAAACTTTGTAAACTTGTAGATACTCACAGAAGTTTTCGAAACAATGATATATGTTCAGGATCGGGATAGCAATTTTTTTAACACTACTGAACTATTTTATACGAAGGAAATACTTAAGAAGCTTTTGATCTGATAATTTCATATTGAAATTTAGATAAGCCTGCTTCGAAAATTAACGCAAAAGCTTCTTCACCATTAATCGAAGTAGGTTAAATGGACTCTCTTAAAGCTTTCCTACACTGTTTGACTTTTCTAGGACTTTGGGGTACTTCGTGAATTAGTTTTGCAGCTACCGACTGCCCACTTGTTCTCAAACTAATTTCAGATGCATATGCCAATTCAGAAAGAATGTATGTCATTTCAAAAGTTACCCAAGTATTGAGTTTGCCTTACAATTTCTTCCTTTAAAAAATCCATCTGGCTATTAAATCCTTGGCAACTTGACTTCTTCTTTATATTAAAAAGATCTTGCCTGGTTATTGGTAGTATTTTTGATTTTGTTGGACATAAAAAATGTCAAAAATACAATAAAATTGACGAAAAATATCTTTTTCTAGAAAGTGACGTCACCAACAAAAATGTACCCAACACACAGGAGAGCAGATTGGAGCAAGAAAATTTTGCACATTCTGAAACAAGAATGTACACTTAACAAAATGACATATAAAACTTATTGGCACCTTACGGCGAACACAACTAAACGTCTAAGGATTTCAGAGAAAAGCAAAAAAACAAGCAATTTTTTAACTTTTTTTCATATTCAACTACGAATTAAAATAAAAAGAATTTAGTTTTTATAAAAAAAAAAAACATACAAAAATGCTCCTGAGCTTACTGATTCTATTGCAATTTAATTTAATTTGATACACGCAATAAATAATAAACTGTACACAATTTACTTAACCAACTCGAAATGACAAAACGAGGTCTGCGATCGACTCAAAACGTGAACTTACTCTTCATTTGGGACGATCTTTAGAAGATTACGTGATTCAAATAAACTTTATCTCTCTCATTTCTAATTCTCTATCATATTTGGAAGAGAAATAGAACGGTTATTTAAGACAAAGCTCAACTTCATAATTTGATTAAATGCCAGCTTTTTTACTTTTTGCCCCATTGTGCGTCGAACGAAAACCCTCAGTTTTGTACCAAATACCTCAAACTTGGATTCATCGCTCCGTAAAACTCAAATCTTCTTCCGTCCAGTCTCTATGCTTTTTGGCCCACTCTAACCGATTCAGCTTGTTTTATGGTCGAAGAAGGGGCTTTAGAACAGCAACTCATCCAAATGGTCCAGCATCTCTTAGCCTCCGTTTGACGGTTGTCAAGGACAGCGGCTTATTCCGTGTTGTATTTATTTCAGCACGTATTTCCAGTGATGTTTTTCGTGTTTAGTTGTAGATCTAGGCCATCCTGACCGAGGTTTATCCTCAAGAAGTTCGGTTTGAGCGTGCCGCTCAATGGCACATTGAACGCAGCCCTTCGATATATTCAACTGCGAAGCAACTTCCCGCTGCGATTTGCATTCTTTAATAAGAATGATGATTGCAGAACGTTTTTAAATCGTGGTTTTCGCAACTTTTCCCATTTTAAACTACTTGTTTACTCAAAAGATAAAGAATCTCATATAAATACTTATGACTTCAAAACGTGGGTTTTATATAAAAAACTTGCAATCCAGGTCTAAAATTTGTCGGTTTTGAAAACCTTTTTTATGTTCGGCGTCATAAAAAAGTGCTGAATCAACAATCAAAAATCATAAAAATTTATAATTATGAAAAACCCAAATAGGTCTCAATAATCCATATAATCGGTTTTTCCACATTTATTAAAAAAAAACACCCTGGATTAAAAATCCATCTTTTACTACCTGAAGGTGTTGTGTATTGTTCAGGTAAAAAAATTAGGTAAAAAACCCAAGCTTTAATTCCAAAAATCAACCCCCAGGCATTAATGAAGTCAGTTGACTATGTTGGACTCAAACTTTTGGCCTGCAGTGTACTTAACTATGAATCTGTTGGCATACTCCCTCAAAACTGCCAATTTCTAGAAATTTTGATTTATTTGTTGTAAGAACTTTGACAGATTTTGAACATTAGTGGAAATTGATAGTTTAGGGTAGGTAGAGGAGCAGACATTATTTTTTTTCTGTATCAAAAAGTTTTTAAACCATTTCCTCACTAATGTACCGGATTACAAGAGCTCTGAATATAAATGTAAGCGAATTATTGTTTATTTGCACAAAATCTGGATTTTTATTCGGTGTGAAAAGCCTATAATGGCCAAGCCAAAAAAAAAAATGCTTCTTCCATCTAAATATTTTCAAACATTTCGTACCACTAGTTTATTACAAAAGCATAAGAAAACCAAACATTAACCGCAGACCATCATCGTCCATATTTGTTTACATAGAAAAAGAAAACCTAAAGAATGGGACTAAGTAACCAAACTAAAAATAAACCAATCGGTCAGAGTCAAAGAGTTTCATCGCAACGGTCCGGTCCGTGTTTTCACTTATCATTTCAAGCCCTCAGCAACAAGCATAGTGGGGCATACTCGTAGAGACAAAATGTATGGAATGCTGTTGTAACCTATACGTATGCGTGAATCTGCCTCCAACCATATGCGCGCGTACTCAAAACATTTGTGTTTTTAGATTCCGGCCAGGATACATTTATAGGCATACCACCGCATAGTAAAATTATTAAAAAAAAAAAAAAAAGAAAATATCGCAAGTGAAAAAAAAAACAAAAATGAAAACCTACTGGTGTTACACTCGAATATGCGAGGAATTTTTGAACACGTAGCGGAAATCGCTTCACGAAGATGGTATAATAATTATGCTTGAAAAGATAGTACCTACTTCCATAAAAAAAAGAAAAAGAAATATCTGCGCGTAAAAATACAAAAAAAAAACTTAACAAACCATTTTACGAAGAAGAAGAAAATACGTTTTATGTTTTCGCAGAATACTAAGTGGAAATATGGCTACGTTACGGTATTTTAATTGCAATGTAGATAGCATATACTACTTCATCCTTGAGATATATAATTTTTATTGCTTCTTTGATATTCCTCCTCAATGGAAATTTCAAGAATCGCGCAGCATGAATTATTTTTATTTAGAAAACAAAATTAAAAAAAAAGTTTTACAATTTTTAACTTTTGATGAAGACAATAAAAATGAAAAAGTTTCATCACTGATTTTTTTCAAGTTCAAGTGTTATTCATTAAGATTGATCATTTGCCCCTCGTTGACTAGGGAAAATGAAGAACGTAGATGTTAATATTTAATGTTATTACTGTGTTGATTAAATTTATTATGTTTTTTCTTTAAATTTTTCTTCTTCCGAAATTGAACAATTTTTTAAAAAATTCTTTATTTTTTTGTTTCATTCTAGGTATGTATGGCGTTTTGAACTATTTGAGGAAAACCAGAATTACATTATATCTCTTGGAATGAGAATTTGTGTGCGCACGAGGATTAAGTATTTTTGTTTATATTTGTAATTTCTATTACGAAAGATATTTCGCGGCTATTTGAAATGAGAGTGTGAATCTAATTTTAAAGAATGAATTGATGAGTATGATAAGAACTTTGAACTCGCTTTAAAAAAAAAAAAAGAATATTTTGCTATGTATTTTGTAAATTTCATATTTATATTTTTTAAGTAAAAACTTTTTTAAAATTAATTGATGATTTAAAAAAAAAGTCTTGGTAATTAATTAAGCCTATTGTGAATTGCACCCGAATAAAATGTCATCTCGAATTAAAAGTGACGTTTGAAACAAACATATGGGACTGGGACGGTATATACAATAGGGTGGCGCATAAGTAACGTTACGATTTATTTGATGGATAACATTTTTCTTCTGATTCTATTTAACTTTGGAATTTTACTAAAATTTAAATTATGATTTGGAAATATTTTCACATTATGTTAAAGTTGTTTTAATTAAACTAGGTTAAAACAACGTATTTGCAAATTTTAATCGAATATAGCATCATACTCTCTCTGTCCTTTTATTAAAGTTAAAATCATTGAATACCTATTTTATTTTTTTAGTATAGTGCTATTTACAAACGTCACATGACTATTTGACATTTACAATCGTCAAAAGAGATCTGTTTACCTTGTTTTTGTTTGGACTAACTGTCATAAGTGTGTTCACAAGAAATTAGTTATAGCTTTAGTGCGATACTAGTTAGAAAATGTTTAAAATTAAGAATGAGTTAGTAAACTACTTTAAAGTTAGCAAATTGTTTAGTTGTGTCAGACTTTTACATTAACAAGAGGCTGTTTAAAATGTTGCGCTAATATCCCTCAAATGGTACCTGATGTGGTGTTTGAAGCTTATTTTCCATCACTTATCTTAGAATTTCAGTTCCCAGCGCACAGCCACTTTTTTACGGATAATGACCTTAAGCTATTCCACGGATCTTGGCTTATTGGCATACACTTTTAGGTATCCCCAAAGCAAACAAATCTGGGAGCCGTTGAATCGGGCCAACGCGTTTGTCAGTTTACATAAGAAAAACGCCATATTATACTGTTAGGTACAACACCGACACAGAGCTTTATACTCCTACTGCGCCATCTGTTGGAAAATTGCATATCTATTTTATGGAAGGAACAAAAAGCTCTTTTCCAATGTCATATGTATTTCCCATTATTCCAACCATCTAGAACATTCTAAGACGAGAACCTTCTCGAATTAGTTTCGAAAACAACCAACTTGAGTATATAAGGGAGTGTTCACGGTGGGAGGACAGTTAATTTTCGATTATGAAAGTGTGCAAAAGTTTTGCTTATTGGATTGTGGAAAGTGTTATTAAACAAGTGTGAATTAAATTTGAATAAAAGTCTTTGAGTTGATTATAAATTGAGATTTATTGTTTTGAATTGGAAAGTGTAAATAAAGAAGAAATACTAAAAAGACTAATAAATTTTATTTAACGAACCTATTAAAAATATTACAATACTATATCACCGAAAATTTCCCTCAGGAGAGCCATAGTTTGATGACCTGTGTCTCAATCTTGTTTAATTTTTCTCTACCTCTGGCCTTAAAAAAATTTCAATTGTATTGAAAGCTATCCACATTAACAGTAATTTGTTCGTCATTTTTACAAAAAAAAATATATTCGACCATGTTTCGTCATATTTCGATCCTTTCTGAGGTAAATTTACAGCATATCTACTGTAGAAGCGAAGTGCATTGTTGGTGCATTTGACGTTCAACAATATTATTTTTGGATTTTCGATGCCCCATATTTGCAATTTTGTTTATTCATCTTGCCGTTGAGGTCAAAATAAGCCTCATCGCTCATAATGAGTTTTTGAATAAACTCGGAACAATTCTTGAAAACGCCGAGAACATACTGATCTAATTGAATCTTATATGGAAAAAGGTGTATCTACCAGTGCAGTGGTGTAAATGGGCCAGTAGTTAATCAGCCTTATTCCGTAAGGCGTTGAACGCCAAAATAAAAACGTCAGTGTGAATTTGGTATTACGTAAGGCGTTCAACGCCAAATAAACGTCAATTTGTCGATTCTCTCTTGTGGAACGTGTTCTCTATATTGTTTTTGGTATTCCGTAAGTCGTTTCCATACAAAAAACGTCTGTAAAAACAGCGAAATCTGTCGTCTAGAAATTTTTTGACGACAGGATACAAAATATAAGTTTTTTTAAATTTATTTTAGTTTTTATAATTTAAAATTCTTTGTTAAGCGTGAAAATAACAAATCTATAAGGAGTTACAAGAAAAGGCTCGAGTGGGTACCCCCAGCATCTCCTGCAAAAATGTATTTTTATTTGAACTGTTATCAGTCACAATCACCTACCCAAAAGTCAAGTATTTCTTTCTCCACCATCATATGCATATGTATATATACAAATATTTGTATCAAGCGATCTATCTATGTATGTATATATCCGATTGAAATGGAACATAAAAGAATTCGTAGAAATTACAACTTGGCAAAGATAAAACGCGAGCAGGTATTTCCTTAAGAATGTTGCTTAGGCTTGGCTGGGCTAGTCCCAAATTGAAGTCGTTCCCAACCCCTTTTGGTAGCTCGCTTTTGCAAAAAAAACTAAGGGTATCAGCAAGTTTGAATCTGTTAACAAATGCGATAAAATAAAAAATAAAAACCAGTGGTAAAATTACCTACTGCATATGTGTATATTTTTTTATTTAATAACATACTTTGTGCCAGCCAAATCAAAAGGATTTGCTTTAGATGGAATGTGTATGTATATCTTCTGCAGTATAAAATCTTTCTTTTCTTCTTCTTCTTCGTCGTCACTGCTGCTCAAAGAAAAATAACTTTCTACACTGTACGTTTTTCGTATTTTTCTTTATGTTTGAAACAAATTCACACAAATATAATTTTCAAATCCAAATTATTCAATTTGCAAACAATTTGATATGTCAGATGTTTGGAATGTATTGTGGAATGTAAGAGCGAGAGAAACGCTGGCGTTTTAGTTACGGAATACCAAAAAAAAAACGACACGACTCCTAAAACGACAGTTGGCGTTTTAGAAAAACGCCTATCGGAATAAGGGTGAATAATTTGACCACTTGGCGCATTTAAAAAATGAAAGAAATTTCCATATGATAGGCGTGTTTTATTGGTAATCTATTTCTAGCGTAGTAATACAAGTACCAAAAAACGCTTTATTCACTCTTTAACTCACTCTTAATAATTTCCCAATGTTGATATCAGTGTACTATGTGCCAAAACCTTCCTACTTGTTGAATAATTAACTTATACGGATGTGTTCCAAAGATTTGTATCGTTTTTAAGCTGGAGTTGAAATATTCATGGAAATGCAGATCGAATTGAAATATTCATGAAAATGCAGATCGAGTTGATTTAGAGTTTTTGTCACTATTAAATTTTGCATTTACACTTACAAAAGTGCGAAAATATATCTTTTTTCTACAATCTATTCAATACGTTCTCGTATCCCTATTGTTACTATTGTATTTCTTAATTTTTACATTTGTAAAAAAAAAAACTATTTTATTTGCTGTATACTGAATTTTTTTAGTTTTGGAGTTTTTAAACAGCATATTATATTTAGGTAATTTGTAGTATAATACTTTTTATATATTTCCTAACTTTAAACTAGTTTTTTAACTTATTCTTAACTTTAAACATTCTCTAAGGCTTGGCGCGCACATTCAGTTTTTAGTTTCGCAATTGCTTGGTTCGAGCAACTAAAAAGTTTGTGTTTTGACACAAACTAAACGATTGCCTAAAATGAGTTCGCTATTTTGTGTAACATAATTATTATATTATGCACCTGCGCGGAAATTCAACCAAATAGTTCATCTGTTTTTTATAAGTAACCAAACAGTTGTGCAGCTAAAAATTGAATGTGCGCGCCTAGCCTAACTAATATCGTACTAAGACAATTTGTTTTAACAAATTGCCTCTGAGCACACCTGAAACAATGACAGTTCGTGTAAAAAACTAAGTAAAAAGACCTATTTTGACGTTTTGTATAGGATCAGTTGTCATAAATTCAGCGTAATGCCGCAGTTACACGACATTTCTGAACAAATGCCAGTGTACTGATAAAAGATAAAAATCGAAACTATTCGCCTTCGTGTAAGTTGATTCAATATTTTGTGAAAACATTAATGGCAGTAATGTAAAACCGGAATTATAGTATGAATTAAAATTTTGCATTTGAAAAATATTTGTTCTCTAAATTGCGGAGCGATCACACTTTAGACTAGTAAAGGCAAAGTATAACAAAATAAATACCAACGAACACACCCTCAAGCATGCCAACATATTTTTTTTCGGACACCACCTAAACACCTCCTACATTTCAACATCCGAAACTCCATCTTCACTAAATTATACTTTTCAATTACCAGCTTATTTTTATTCACTAATCGTTTGTTGTTGTTTTCCATGTTAAATTTTGCGATGTAGTGTATTCACTAACCAATAAAACAAGGCTGATATTAATGTCGGAATAATTAAATTTCGACTTTCAAAATAAAATTGAATAACTTTGCTTTTTTGATCTGTGCTGAGTCCTTCCATCATAAATTTCCCAAGATTTTCAAAATTAATTCTGCAAAAAATAAAAAGTTAAGTTAATTATTGTTCATTAATTAAGATAGAATTTGTCAATTAATTGATATGTACCTACTGTTATGTATTATAAATGAACGCGAGTTGATCATTTTTTTTTATCTATTGTTAACAAAAATCAAAAATGTATCGTGAATAGTGCCTATTGATGTTTGACGTTTAAATTTTACAAATAATTTTCCGGCAGATACCTTTCATATTTTATTTTATTTCTATGCAAATTTTAGTATGTTATGGATGAATTGCTGTCTTCTTATTGGTTTTAATCTGTCGTTGATATCTAGAAAAACATTAAGGAAGACTTCTTTAAAAAGTCTTAAATTTTGGACAAGTTTAAAACCGAGCTAAATTAGTATTTGTAATATAATTCAAAAAGATCATAATGTCATGCATGTTTTCTACCAAATCCAAAATATTTTTTTCTTCAATAATTGCATTTTCACCGAAAAAAAATTCTATGGAAGACATGATTAATAATTTGGAATTGCACTTGTATGAATGTTGTAGGATACAAATTTTAATTCTCCCGAGAATTTTATTTACATTTTGAAAAACTTTACATTATTTATGGAACGTTAAAGTCCAAATACCTGCATAAAATCAATTCCTCGCTACATTTTTACACGTTGAAGACATTTGTAGGGATTGGTAGCATTTGAAAATGATGGCATTTGTAGGGATTTGTGACATTTGTAAGGTTTCGTTTTCGTTTATGACAATATCGATACCTTCCCGCAAGAATGTATTAAGCGACATTTTTAAAATTGTTCCGGAAACGAAAAAAACGTCTCATTTAGTTATTTTTTTTTTTTGTATTTTATTGGACGAAACAAATTTAAAAATGTCGCTTAAAAACATTCTTACGGGAAACAAATCTTTTTCGTCCAATAAAATACACACAAAAATAACTAAATGAGACGTTTTTCTCGTTTCCTGAACAATTTTAAAAATGTCGCTTAATACATTCTTGCGTGAAGGTATCGATATTATTTAATTTGCCATAGGTATTTGAATTTTACTCCTGGGAATTTGACTGGATTCGTGGTGAATTCGCTTACGCGTTTATTAAAATTAGTGAATTCACCAAAAATGATCTATGTACATATGTATATTAGTATCGAATTCTGCACTTCCTTGCCATTTTCCAAACTATACTGCCATGCCATTTTTATGTTTATATTAAAGGCCATTTAGAGTTATTTATTTCTTAAAAAATATCTAGTGAATTTTTTTTTTTTTTTTAAAGCAGAAGAAATTAATTTCATATTATCTTAATATGCGAGAACAATCTTCCCGATAGGTATACCTACTCAATACGATCTAAAGCGAAAAGTATTTTCGATGTTTCTGATGTACTGTAAGTAAAACTTCAAATGTCTGAAGATTTGCTGACCTATGAAAAGTTATATGATGACTTTCATGTTACTAATTTGCAATCTCAAAAGCATAATTTTTTGATGATGATTACAAGTTTTTTCACTCAAATAAACACAAATTATACTCAAATGAAATCATCAAAATAAAATTGAATGCGTTGCAGAGTTAATGGGTATCTCTGACATGAGGATGCGTTCAGAAACTCGTGACTTTGTTAAATTTTTTGTTTTTATTTTCGAAACTAATGAGATTCCGTCAAATACGCATCTAATGCATTTTGGAACTCACCCATTAGATGAATAGTTTTCAAACAAAATTATTTTCAAAATTAAAACAAATATTGAAAAAATTTTCAAAATTTAATATACAAAATTATGTACAGATTTGGCTTTTCGAATGCTCAAAACCAGAGGGGTTTTAAAACGTTTTGTTAACTTCGTTAGTTTGAAAATACAGGGTGTTTATTTAGAGACGGAAAACTTTAAAGTGGCAACACTGTTTTCTATAACTACGGATAATTGAATATAAGAGTTTTCGAATGTTTTGAGGCCATTTGGCTTGGCAATTCATCATGAATATACTCACGATGCCGGAGCAATGTTTTAAAATTGTTTTAATTCATTTAAAATAAATGGTTCAATTCGACAAATATATAAGGCGTTACGTCCGTTTTATGATGCCCATAATCTTCCATCACTGGGATTAATTCGGAAAACTATGGATCGTTTTCGCAAATACGATTACTTTAAACGATAATACACATAATGTTAGATGTCGTACAGTACGCACAGAACAAGCGATTGCTGATGTGCAACGTATTGTTGGTGATGTTCGAAATGTGTCAATTCGTCATCCTGCTCAACAATTAAACTTTTGGCCATACAACTTGATTTACTGCGAAGAGTGTGTAAAAATTGTACCCCTCCAGATTAGGCCATGTAAGCGCCAGCCTTTCAGCCCTTTCACTCCATGATAATCGCAGACTACGAATCTCGAAAGAAGCTATCACCAAATCTGTTCGTAGTGTCAATTTGTATGAGATTTTCCACTACGATAGATTCTGTTATAGTTTTTTGTCAGGATTCGTAACAAGTCTCCGATTACGATGGAATTCTTGAAAGCACTAATTATATTTCAAAAAAAATCCAATTTAATTGGTGTTCAAAACATTTTTCTCTATTTTCCTTAAAGCTAAGTTCTTCGCCTCTAAACACACACAATATACATATTTTTTAAAAACTATTCATCGAAACTACTTGATCAAAGCACAAAATTAAAAATGTATCTTTTTTTCTCAATGAAAATTGAAAACTGCGGTTGGCTCTTGTTGGACACGACCCTATACACCAAGGCAATCACACTCTTAAAATTTTATTTCTTTTTAAAATATTTAGGTTTAAACACCATGTAAAACGGTGCCTTATATATTTTTACCCTTTTTTTAAACACGAACCTATAGTTGTTACTTTTTTTTCGTCCTTAATAAACTACATTATACCATTGAAGTTCTTAAACCAATAAATATTCTAACTAAAGTTTATTCTGCCATTAAGTTTTATGTTCGTACACTAAAGGAAAATCATGTACAAAACTTTTGTAATTCCCTGCAACAATGAGCTTTTAAGTGATTGAAAAAGTAAGGTTTTAATAGGATAACGTTATTACCCCCATTACACCCATGGAAGGCACTAAAGGGTAACTAAAGAACACCATTTATAGAATTCACCTTGTGTGTGAATTTGGATTTTGTAAAAGGAACCTTGGTTTAAATTGACAGTTATAAATAGTTTAAATTACAATTTTCCAACGGATACCACCACAGCCCTAGGGACATTGAAAGTTTCTTTGTTGGTAGGTATGATGTGGTGTGACTATTAATTCCAACGACTCATTTAATTTTGTTAAGTTTAAATTAAAATCAACCGCATAGCATCGGTTGAGAGATTTAAGTCCTTTGTAAATATTGTAAAGCGAAGAAAAAATATAATAGGATTATTTTTGAGCTTGGGTATCTTCTACGTATTAGATTGTATAGTTAAATTAAATTCATTGGAAAATATTCCTATTAATTTATGAATAGACTAATTGTGAATTTCCGTTGAAGTGTCCTGAAGGATACCATTTCATTTGAGCTTGTCTCTAACACAGAACTGTTTGAATCGAAACGTTAGCCCAAAAGGTACATAGTATATGCTTTCGGGATCTTTGGAAAAGGAATCAAAATCAATGTGTTCCTTCAAAGCCATATTTTCCATCATCTCAATTTTATTCGAATAGAAATTTCAAAATCAAAATTTTGATTTGCTCTAGGCACACAAAGGATATACAGACGATTGCAGAGAAATTACATTCCCAAGGACATTCGTTAATTAATCTGCAAAACAGTTCGTTGAATCAAAGTATTCTCCTCCTATACATTATAGAATGAATGCTAATAGGGTTTTCGACGAGAAACGAGGAACACCAACAACCATCAAGCTTTAATAATCATAGTCGACTATATGAAGACTCATCGAAGCGAGTAATTGAAAATGTTTCTAAGTCTACGAGCAACCCGAATACAAAGCACACAATATTAATAGCGCTTCCCTCCGTAAACCCTAACCTCACTTAACATTATGAACAGCAAATTGCAATCCAAAAGGATATAATAGAACAAAATGCGAAAAGGATATCATTAAGGTGGTTTTGTTATGGAATGCAAAATAAAAACTATGACTGATTGAAAACAATGCAAATAAGGCTCCGAAGATTTGAAACAAGTCCGACTTTTTTGAATTACAAGTTACAATTGGTTTGTAAATTAGGAATGTAATTTCTGTTCTGTAAAGGAACTGTGGAATTAAGTTTTAAGCCGGATAACTGTGTTAACACTGGATTTTCCAACAAGATTCTGCGCCGACCCACAAAGTCTCTAAAGGCTGATTTGGTTATGTATAGCGCTCCATTGCTTGTCTGTTTGTATACTGTAGCTTTCTAATTCACAAATGTCAAATATGGTTGACGTACGACGCCATTTGCAAAAGCTATAACATCTTCCGATAGGATGATTCATTTTGCGCCCGTAATGGGTGATTTTTTTTTTGCTATTTTCTTTTTGGTAACACTTCTAGTTTTGACAGCTCACGCACGTATCGTGTTTTAGGTCACTTTCAAACATCTTCATTTAGGTCTATAATATTTTAACCATGAATCGTCTTACAAACGAACAACGCTTGCAAATTTTTGAATTTTATTATCAAAGTGAGTGCTCTGTTAAGAAAGTTCATCGCCCGCTTCTTCCATTTTATGGTCAGTTTAATCGACCTACTGAGGCGGATATTCGGGCTATTGTGACTAAATTTCGCACCAAATTTACATTGTTGGACATTAAACCATCAACACGCTTACGTAGAGTGCGAACTGAGGAAAATATCGCAGCTGTATCGGCCAGTCTTAGTGATGACTGGGAATTATTTTGCGGAAGGATTTGGCTGTGATAGTATGCCAAAATTGGAATAAGCGGATGGACCATTTGAGGCGCAGCTCTTAAAAAATCACTCGTAATAATCTTGCATTCTAAAATTTAAGAACAAGAGTGGGAATATATTTTTGAGTACTTTTGCCATTTTTCCGTTTCAACTATCGAGTCTGCAGAGCGACAACAAATGAAGTGGGATCTTCTATAAAAGTGATGAACCGTCTCCATTGCCAGTCGCAACTACCCCTATTCGGGGGCTATTTTGCTACTAGAATATCTTTTAGGTAAAGAAAAGTGGGCCCCGGATGAACTTGGCCTTTATCGAGTTATCTATGATATTGATGATAGTTAGCTAAAGTAGAGGTTGACATTTGGTTCTTTTTTAATAAATAAAGACAATTTACGAGTAAAAACCATTACCACAATACTTTGTATCTTCAATGCTTACAGCTGGCATTCTTTCCAAAAGAAATATTCCCCTTAAATGTAAATTTGAATCTAAATACTTTTTGAGAGCATCTCCAAAGTCTTAAGAATAATTATCTATAACAAGCTTATTGGGGGGCGAAATCTCTTGCTTCCCATAATCTGACTGTGCAAGTTTTCGTAATGAAATTGTCTTTGACAACCCTTGAAGTTCTGAGTGACCTATCTCGAGGCACTTATGTATTTCAGCTCTAACTCAAGATGAATATCTCATAATCCCAAGGTTCATCCCTAATTAGGGAAAAACCTTCAAACAAACAAAAAGTTTTAAATTACTCAAACACAAAATCCTTCAAAGGGCCAGTCGTTGTATAGATAATTAACTTAGTTTATACAGCCTTGCAAGTTTATTAACATTTTTCTAATTACCTACATTACCGTCTGTGCTCTTCTGTCATATCTATTTTGTCTCACTTATAATATCTCCAATAATGAACCGCACCTTTATAAAGTATCCGCTCCCTTAAAATAGGTTTAATTTTACGCCCCATACCTTACCTACACCACTTCTCACTTATCGGACCGTATCGCTGTGCGTCGTCGTCTTCATAGTTGTTGTCGCCACCAACTGACGCCACTGCGCCATTCTCATACCAACTTCCACCACCGGCATTGACACCTAAACTGCACACTTTCCAGTTCCTCTGTTCTCACAGTTGATGTAAAGCCCTAGCCCTACCCTCCTCTAGATTATTTTGATGATTCAGTCATATTCCAATGTAATTAGAACGGACGCAGCGCACAGCAACAATCTTCCTTTTGTCCATTCGGCATAGCTAGCTCTGATGGTTAATATATTCAACAAAAACCCGGTCGGTGGAGGAAAAGCCTCAACTCAATTCAAAGCTACGGGTAATCAAATCAAAGGCAAGGCGCTTCAAACTCTTAATTCATAAGCGAGCGCGTGTCTGTCCTTTTTATTTTGTGTGAGTATTTAATAGCACAGGGATGGATGGATGGGGTGATGTATGTGAATGTGATAACTCGCGCCAAAAGTGTTGAGTCATAGTTTTTCCTCCCAATGCACTTCAGAACCAGAAACCAAACCGAACCAAAATAAAATACAACAAAAGCCGTATTGAGAAGGCTCGACAGTTAGCCAGTCTCTAATAGCGGCAGAGAGGGCGACTTATGGGCGACATCTAGGCGCAGTTTGTATTTGCCAACCCTTAAAAGACGAATTTACCCCCAAAATATGTAGGTAGTAACGGATATAGGAAGTCTGTTTGCAGGCAGAAGGCGGTTTTATAGTGTTTTTTGTTTCTTGTATTTGTACATATTTACAAATGGCGGCTTGGCGTCCTGCTTGATGGCGGATAGCAATGGCGACATCAAGGCAACAGTTTTAATAGATGATTACCGATGGGGAAACTTGTTTAAGCGCTAACTAAAGCCCGCCACCAAGGAAATAGAATACTTATAGGATTGCGTGAGGTGCCAAAGAGTCTGTCTGTTTTTTTTTTTTTAGTTAATTTTATAGTCTGCTTTTAGTATTTAGAATTCGTGTTTGGGCTGTTTTTATTTCCTTAATGCAGTGTAGGTAAGGGTATAAATTTGAAACACGATTTAGGGAGAACAGTAAACGGTCTTATGGATACGTGTGGCCAAATGATTATACTGGTAGACAATTATTATTAAAATTGACTTTGAAAATGCAACCTTTTCGTTATGTTGTTAAATATATACATGACTACTAGGTGTCATATCAAAAATATCCATAACAGGGTTTTCAATAGCTGAGTTGCACCACCAATCATATTAACTCCGTATAGGTAGGGTGTGACAATTTGAGGTATATTTAATTAAAAATTCATTGCTATGAATAATTAAACGGCTGCTTCGTCTATAAGTACATGACAATGGTTTGGCTGATTTTGATCTTAGATTTGGGAAATGTTAATAGTCAAGTTGGCACGGTAATTTGCGTAAGCATGATGCAATATCTGTATGTTTCATGATTGGCATATGTTTTGTCAATAACATGCCCTTTGGAACTCTAATCCTCTCAACTGAGAGGGATATAAATGATTTGAAAACGAAGGCCATAATTTGCAGAAATTAGAAATTTGGCATCGATTGTTAACTATCGACATCGATTGTAAACTATCGATAATTTATGGATTTCTTCTTCGGCTAAAACCTAAAAAAAAAAACACAAGCTTTCTAAAAAGGAACATTTTGAATTTTCGTTTTTTCTTAAGCCACTATCGGAAAAAAACAATCGATGGTTTTCGATAATTATCGATTATAACCGATAGTCCAATCGAGAGTTCTCTTTCTCTATTCTCTATTTACAATTTGCCCAAACTAGCGGACGACTAACAAACATGATTGCAAATAACCTGGCGCTAAATCTTGAAGTGGGTTCTTGCAAAATATAAGCCACCTTTCTCTGTTTCTCAACAAAATTTATTGACTCCCTCACTGGAAAACTTCGGCTGATTTTTCTCAAAAAAAAGGCTGATTTTTCTCAAAAAAAAACTTTTCCAAATTAATAATTTAAGCATTTAATATAATTTTCCCAAAAAATATTTTCGTTTTTTTTAAACTTTTTGAATTCGATCTGAGTTCTTCAGAATATCAGAACATAAATAAATGGTGGAATTTTTCTTTAGTTTTCACTCTCTTCGATTGTTGCCCTCTCTTTTTTATTCGTAGAGTGAGTTAGAACAGATATTTGGTCACGGGATCACCTATTGTCTAGAAATTTTGGTCAATCGACATTCCAGAGCATAGAGTTAAATAAGCTTCCTCTTTTTTATATATGTACATCCCTGTTCTACTGTTCACATACATAAATCTTATATTCGATTTCCTTTTACTCTACCTTTGCATTCTGCTATTCATCGGGTGAACTGCATTATCTCAAACTAGCTGTTCATGAACAAATATTTGGAAGTTTGAACAAATTGTTTTGGTTAATTGTTTTAATTTTAACAATAAAAAATGGTTTTTCAAACGTAGGATTAGTAACATATCCATCAATCAAAAAGAAAATAGAAAAAGATGTTGAAGACTTGCCATTTGTAGTTCTGCCCCTAAAAATATTTATGAATAGCAGAATAGGCCTGATAATTTTCTCGCACTTAAGGTGTTATTAGGATGTTACATAGGAGACATCGATATTGGTGGGTTTTAAATTTCTCAATACAGGAATAGAAGGGAAGAACAGAATTGTAGTATAGAAAATTGCACATTCGAGTGGTACGGTTAAATGAAGAACCTCTGTATTTCTAAAGTGGGGGTAAGGGTTAACTGAGGCGCATCCTTCGAATCGCGAGTATAATACGTTGGAATAGGAGCTTCTGTTAAATGTTTATTTGTTGAATCTGAATCTTCCTTAATACATAGTAATTGATGATTCGGATTGAATCTTTTCCAAGATCGTCTGTCACGGGCTTTTTCAAGATGCTTTCATAGTACGCCCCTTGCCGATAGCTCAGGTTCGGACTGAATTCTGCCAGGACGTTGGCACCGCAATAGAAGCGTGTAGGAATAAAGGAAACGAATGGGTTAATGAAAGTTGACGAGATAAAATTTGTCACAACAACTCCTGGTCTCTGCTTTCGTGAGGTAATATGGGGATAACATATTCCCTGGAAAATATCCCTCGTTTTAATTTCCAATCTATGAAAAATGCTGATAAAATTGATGCTATTTAGTTAAACGCAATTTATCCTCAGTGACTTTGTCCCTAGTATTGGCGTACAACGTTTTCATTTTCAATACAATCTTATAATATTTGGTAAAAAATAGTAGCTCTTCCTTAAAAGACAAACAATTGATAAATTCAGAAGTACATATACATATTTCGATTTAACCTTTCTATTTTAAAAATTATTTATATGAGTTCTACAAAAGAAAACGAGTGGTAATCTTGCTGCAGATAAAATGCTCACTCATGAAATGATCGGGATTTCGCGATATGCTCAGCAACATTGCAGCTTTATAAAACATCGAATCATTGGCGATATTAGATAGAGATGAAGTTACATTTTTATTTGGCATACCAAAGGCTATTGACACACTCAATTATTCATACTTTTGTAAAAAGCAATACAAATTACCAACAGCTTTACTAATTCCCTGCTATACCGAGTTATTTAAAATAACAGAAATCAACTAGTTCTTGGTTCTACGGTGTCCCACAAGGAACAATTCTCGGCCCCTTATTGTTTTCAATTTAATTTAAATGAACTTCCAACAGTGACTAAGAACTGTATTTCCCATACATATGTGTGCTGATGATGTGCAATTATAGTCGCATTGTCCTATTGTGCTTATTGACTTTAGTTGTGTTGTTAATTAAAGAGGAATGTAGCTAGAAACATTGAGCTCAGTCAAATATGTAGTCTTATTTTAAAAGATTGAGTTTTTAGTCAGTGTTTAGTATAATTGCAAGATTACATCCCTTTTATTTCTCTCCGATTGTCTTCAGCAACAGTCGCATCAAATATGTCAAATTAGTTTAAAACATTGGATTGTCCATTCATATAGCTTTCTGACTTCACCTGGGATTAAAATATTCATCCATGCTCGGAAGTCTGTGGTGACTTTCGTAATTGCCCGAAACTTTCAAAGGTTCCTATGCAATTCACATGGATTTATGGAATCGAAATATTGAGAGATTATTTCGAAATTGGTTTTTAAAATTACCCAATTTTCTTTAAATGAAAACATGTCTTTTATATTCTTCCTGTCTGAGTTTTGTTCATGGATTTTGAATCCAATATTCGCCTTAGTCAAAAAAACATCCTACATATTTTAAGCATTTAATTTAATCTCATCATTTAAATTCAAAGAAATTACTTGTGTTCCAGAAATGAGTTTTCCATTAAACTTATGTATTACCAATTTAGCTTGACTCTTCAAACAGATAAATTTCCATATTTTAATTAGGTATTCTCATTATTTGATATTGTAGAGTCATCGTAACATTTGTATTTATGTGTATTTGCTCAAGTTTCGACCTATTTTTGTTCATTCGGTGTTCTAAGCTCTATTAAATATCAAATTATAAAAAGCCTCTTAATTCTCATTATATATTCACAATCTGAGGCAATGCGTTTAAACCTCTGAGTCCATCAATTTCCACGAAAGGACATCCATTTACTCTTGTCTCTATAAAACCCCTTCCCTTTCTCTCAAAGCTGGTGGATAGATTTTGTGGATAGGCAAGTCCGTCTTTTAAGTACATTTCTATTTGAACAAAATGAAATCCCATCACAGACAGACTTCTTTTTGGCCAAAAACAAAAAGACGAACAAAAAAATGTTAAATACTCAACGAAAAGTAGCAGTAGCAGCATAACAACCTTCTTTTCTATATTTATTCAAAGTCTAATTCTTTTGAGAATCTCGTACTTTCTTCTTCCATAAACAACAACAACAAGGACTAGGAAAATGCAAACAAAAATATAATGAAATATTCATTCACTCAAATTTGGTTTATGTCCTCTGGGCGTAAAAACTTCAAGGATACACACACACAAAATCCACCACATCCATTCGACACACAAAAAACTTTCCTTATTCGTTTTTATGCTTTTCGTCAACTGCAATTTTTGCTTTGTGTTTAATTTTCGCCCCTTAGGCCGCAAAAAAGGAAATAAAAAAAAAGAAATAAACATAAGCAAAGGACATTGAAAAACTCTCAGAATATAATTTTGTTCTTTATATTTTTGTGAGACAAAAATGAATTCCTTTTTTTCAAACAGATTTTTATTCAACTTCTCATATACCTAAGGATTGAAGACATCAAAAAACAAGCAGATCTCAAGAGAGTTAAAAAAATCACAGAAGTTTTGAGGAGAGTTGCGAAAAGTTTATTTAAATTAAATTCTATTTCGGTTTCGGGTCTAGTCTTATTTGAACAAAAGTGTAGTTGTGCACATGGGCGGATTCAGAGTAACAATTACGATTTTTTAATTTATTAAAATAATATTTTATAATTCATAAAAACTAATCTAAAAAATATCCCTTTATATTTTAAATTAAATCATTTTGTGTCCTGAATTTTAATATTTTGCCTAATGTTCAACAATTATGATTGTGTTTTGATAACTGTCCACATAGTTCACTTTCAGAACAATTCATTCATTGCGGTGCGGATAGTATGTGGAACGCAAGTAGAGTTTGACAGTTCTTAAAAATCAGATTGATATTGCTTACGACTAAATTATTTTCACAAATTTCCCTTATTTTAGCAATTAAAACTTAAATTTTAGTATCTTAAACTTAAACCATGTAGTGGAGTAACAGAGGCCCAATTGCTGCGAAAGGCGCCGAGTAGATAATTCACGGTCATCACTAACACTGGCCGATACAGCTGCGATATTTTCCTCAATTCGCACTCTACGTAAGCGTGTTGGTGGTTTAATGTCCAACAATGTAAATTTGGTGCGAAATTTAGTCACGACAGCCCGAATATCCGCCTCAGTAGGTCGATTAAACTGACCATAAAATGGAAGAAGTCCGCGATGAACTTTCTTAACAGAGCACGCATTTTGATAATAAAATTCAATAATTTGCAAGCGTTGTTCGTTTGTAAGACGATTCATGGTTAAATTATAGACCAAACTGATGATGTTTGACAGTGAGTGTTGCCAAAAAGAAAATAGCAAAATCAACCATTATAACGTTTCAATAAAGTGTTTTATGGAATAAAATAAAAATTTAAACTATTATTAAATATGATATGTGTATTTTTTAACAATCCGCCCCCTGCTACGCCCACTTTTTTCAAATATTCCTAATAATAATATACAAGTATATAATTAATTATGATTAAACTTCCAACATTTATTTCACCACGTCTAAACTTACCTTGAATGGATATGTAGGCTTTGCTTTGTTTTATAGTGGCTCCACCATTGTTAAATTTAACAGTAGTGAATCTATGAAACCGAACTTAAATAAATTCGAAAAAATTTTATGTATTATAAATTTTGCTTATTCCTCGCAAAAATTGTGTACCAATTGCTTTTAGATGCAAGTTCAATCAGCTTCGAAAATATGCGAAATCACTTTTAATGGCTATGCAACTGTACCTTTCAATTTTGTACATCATCAAGCCTCATCACAGCCAAATGTTCATTCACTAGAATTTTCCTTTTTCAATTCTTTTTCTAGAAGTGAACGAATAAGTAATATTTTGTTAAAAAATCAACCAATTTTCGAAAACTATTAATGTTGCGCCCTACTATTAAAACCACATGCCCTCGGTGTCCGTATCATCCAATTTTAACCAGAAAAAATTGGTTATCATCGACCGATTGCTCTCGCCGTTGACGGTGATGGGCAGCCCAACTTCGTTCTCAAAGAAGTTTTGACTGGTAATGCCGCCAGCCCAAAATCAACACTTAGAGTGACTTCCTCTCGAGAATTTCGCTTGTTGAAAACCCTATTCATATAAAAAGGGGCCTTCTCGCTGAATATGATTTTTCGACCGAAATTGGTGTTACACAATTCCAAATGTTCGAGAGCCTAGTGAGTTAACCCACTTCGTTGTCTATAGTTATTTTGAACGCTATAATAATAATATGAAATAATTTGACAGATGTAGCTTCAACAATATGGCCGCCATTACCTATCAAAATTTGAAAATCCCTATTGGAAAACTCTATAAATCAATGAATAATAACTAACTCTACGTGCAACCGGAACCCTACTGTGCATACTGCGTGCGTCGGCCTAGACTACGAGTACTTTAGATTATGATACAATAATAAAATCTGGTTTTTTAATGGTATTTTTTGAGTTGCGTAAATGTTCTTTAAAATTTTCAAGCAATTTTTTAAAGCTTTAATATTTTTAGCTCAAGACTTTTTACTATCTAACGCTAAGCCTACCTCTTCTTCCATTCTCTGTGGCATTATTGTTTCCTGTACCCTGTTTCAGGTTAGAAAATATGTTTTTCTTTTTTTAATTCCTAACTTTTTGAAAATTTACCAAACTCCGACAGGTACGGATTGTATTCTCCATAGACAAGTTAAGTTATTGGCATAAAGTGTGAATAGACAGGTACGTAGGAATGGCGACCACTGACAGTCTATCCCTGTGCCCTTTGGCCAAAATAGCACTGAAGTGCGCCATTTTGATACCGTAATTTGTCTGAACCAGTGAATCAAATTGATATGAGGGATTTGTGAAATATTCTTACGGAGTTATCCAGTTTTATGTTAAAAAAGAAGGATGTAGTAGGTTTCGAGTTATCCTATTGTTGTGGTATAACTTGTGTTTCCAATCATCAGGAATAGGATCATTCACTCAACCGCACCACAGCCCGCATCCGAAACAATCTATACGATGCCAAACTAGTCAGCTTCTTCACTGGTAGTATGAATACGGTCCTGGAAAAAATAAGAACCATATTGATATCTTCCCAGGAATATATGTTCACCACTTTGCTTAACTCAATTTTAAGAAAATTTTATTGTTTTCAGAGAAGAAGAAAAGGAATTGATGATAAAACTCCTTCTTCTTTGAAAGATTGTTATACCAATTTTAGCACTTAACCTAACCTCACTTTTATAACCCATAGCTTCACCACCCCCTTGCAAGTAGGTATGTACGAGTATTGTTGTTGCCGTAGGAGGCAAAATTTAATCAATTAATTTCATGTTTCATTTCATATGAAGTATGTTCATATAACTTAATGTTATATTTGAGCTTGAATCAATAGTCATACGTATATAGGACTAGTAGGTAGGAAGGAAATTGGTACATATAGGAGAACATTTTATTGTCCAACTGGGATTTATCCTTCCAATTGAATGGAGAGATTCTTTCTTATTCAACGGATATACGGCAGCAACAGTATAGCGACAGCAGGAATAACACAGCAACATGTTCGGAATAAGGAAACATTATTTTATTGCTGGAACATTTTGATTGCTATATAGGTACGTACGTATGTATACATGTGTATATGTATGAATGTACATGATTTGAAAGGACTTTATATTATTTTGTATGATATTTCCCAGAATTACCAAGCCTCCCCAACTGTCTTCCTACTCAATTCTGCTTCATGATCAAAATGGAAAAGGGATTGATTTTCCATGTAAGTGAGCTTCTCTAGGTGCGTAGAGAGAACTACATGACTTAAGGCGTATCCGTTATTTCAATTAGGAACGAGTATTCTTGTTAGAATCAAAAAAGATTTCTGCTATTCTTTTGGGTGAGAAAAAAAAACAATTGAAGGGGTTTTTTTTTATTTTCGGCTACCAAGACAACTAGGAGGGATGTGCGGATAATACTCGTAAATCAGTCTGGCAATGACAGTATTAAAGCCATTTATTGTATGGAAAAAAGTTATTTCAAATTCGAACGTGCCAATTGGATCAGAAATTGACTTTAACAAGGCTTAAAAAATTCATAAGGTTTTGTAACATCATTTACACTTAAGAAGAAGAAGAAAAAAAAAAATATTCATACACATTTTATCGTGAAAGAATCTTTTTTCTTGAATCGAATTTGCCAATGAAACTTACAAAATTTAAAAATAAACGAGTGATTGAAATATATAGCTATTCGTTACTTTAAATTGGGATCATCTTTCAAACGTTCCGATTTACAGGGAATTTTCTCGCGAGTGGTTCTAGTTTTTAGGAGAGAAATAAAGAAAACTTATGAACTATTTGAATATGAACGTCGCATTTCTAATTCAGTGGTTCAAACTTACAGACAGCCTATTTTAAGGGCCTTAGTGTTTCACTTATTATTAAGTTTTTTTAAATCTAATAATAAACATTGCGTTTCAGAATTCAAGTTGAGCACGCCTAAAACAATGACAGTTCCTGCGCAAAAGAAAATATGACAGCTGTAATACGCGCTAGTAGAGCTGTGTCAATCAGGATCGATTCGATTTTTTTGATCCGATCATCGAAAAGAATTGATGATCGAAATCAATCATTTTAATAGATCTCAATCATTTAGATGATTCTCGATTCTGGATTCTCGATTTTCTATTGCCATCTCAATCATTTCAATGAGTCTCGATTTTTGATATCAGTTGATTCGATTAACCATGATTAACTCGATTCCATTTGTTCCGATTCAATCTACTATGTGGATTATGAACGCCAAACGGACGGTGGACTGCAATTTCTGGGTTGAACTCGGCATTGAAGAACATGATTGATTGGGTTGGTTGTTGATGTTGTAGGCTGCAAAAACAATTGTTGGGTTGAACTGATGTTATTTGATGTATCAGGATCCGGCATGTTTAATGTAGATTTTTGGACGTTTCTTAATCCATCGACATCGTAGCCATCCTTTGATGGAATTTGACAATTTATGACTTGACGAATAGAGAACGAATTCAGTTATGACGTACAAAGAGTATTTCGTACCAAATGTTAGCGGAAAGCCCTAAAATTGCTCTTTTCCGGAGCAACAGATAAAATGCCGTATTTTTTTTTTAATATTTAGAGACGTTTTTTAATCCATTGACATCGTAGCTATCCTTGGATGGAATTCGACAGTTTATGACTTGACGACTAGAGGACGAATTCAGTTATGACGTACAAAGAGTATTTCGTACCAAATGTTAGCCGAAAGCCCTAAAATTGCTCTTTTCCGAAGCAACAGATAAAATGCCGTTTTTTTAAATATTTATAGACGTTTTTTAATCCATTGACATCGTAGCTATCCTTGGATGGAATTCGACAGTTTATGACTTGACGAATAGAGGACGAATTCAGTTTTGACGTACAAAAAGTATTTCGTACTAAATGTTAGCGGAAAGCCCTAAAATTGTTCTTTTCCGAAGCAACAAATAAAATCTCTTTTTCTTGATTTTTTGACACTTTTTAATCCATGTACAAAGTAGCCATCATTCGATGTTATTTGGCAATTTATGGCTTACAATAATAGAGTAACTATCAAAGCCACTAGGCAATCTTATCATCGAAATCGAAATTAAAATCGAATAGGAACAGTATTGAATCATTTCAGTGAAATGAAAATGATCGAATGGTCGATTGATTGAAATGATCGGATCATTTTCGCAATCGATTGTTGAACGATTCGATCATTTGAAATGAATGATTTACACAGCTCTACGCGCTAGTTTGACACTAAAACATTAAAATCAGACTTTAATCCAAGTCTAGGGTGTGTTTAATTGTGTTTAAATTATATAATTTAAAAAAAAAAAACGTCAATTTCATTTTATGTCACACTAAAATCGATTTAGTGTTGTGTTAATCTCACTATAATTTTGAGGCATTATCATTATCTTTACTTTTTCTTTTTATATTAACACTTAAAGTGAAAGATTTAAATAACAACAAATTAAGTGTGCTACCACAAACTTGTAAATTGAAGGTAAAGCTATTTAAGTGGCGCCAACACGATCATCAACGATCTTAAGTGGTGCTTAAATATTATGTTAATTTTAATTTAAAAAGTCTTTCTCTGTAATCGAACGGGATTTGAACATAGAACCCACGCTTTGCTGCTGGAACCACATGCCGTTTAGGTCAATATGTTTCAGCTTAGACCATAAGAAATTGGTTATCATCACTTTAAAAGGATCGCCATTGACGTTGACAGCCTCACGAACGTCGTTTTCGAGTACGGACCAATTACGCTGCCTGACTAAAATCTAGCCCAAACAGGGGTGGAATCGGCTAACGTGATAATTGATAATCAAATTTTCTATTGTCATTTTGACTATAGCTGTCTTTATCACATTAATAAACAAATATAGAGAGAGCGGTTGTCAAAACGACAATCAATTTATTGAGTGATCACTTTACTCTTATGCGATACGGGCCCAGTACTTTTTTGAAAATACATTGTCACCTGGTGAATATTGCGTGGCTTGGTGTCGTCTCATATGCGGCAATTTTGTTTGTTAACACAGCCATTCGTTAAAGATGATTTTTCGGCCAAAATTAGGGTCCTCTTCCAAACTCTGTATTTGGTCATGAACTTTGAGCTCCAGGGTCTTGAACGAGGATAGGCCCAAAAGGCCCAATGCAAAATTCGCCAAGTCTGCGAAAGGCTGAGTTCTTGTGCACGGCGAGGAATCAACTGTCTTGGGATTTGGTGTACGCGTTCATGGCTCGCGGCGATGTTCTTGAACGATCTTGCATTCATTTGACATACGAATGGCGACTCATTGAAACGATCGTGTCTCATTTGGCCACCAAACGTTGAAGACTATGAAGGGCCACCAGGTCTGAAGTAAAATTGGCGTAACGCCTGCAATTTTTGTACTTACGAGCAATCATTTTGAAAATAAAGTTGTATTGGGGCCTATCATGAATAAAATTTCGCCCGGAATTTTTCCCATCTTCGAAAATTGGAAACTACAATACTTCTGCACTGTTTATGTTAGCTGGCGGTTTTTGAAATGTTTGAAATGAGAACCAAATTCACTATGAAACTTAATTCCCGATATCCAAAAATTCCAAGGGAAACTTTCAAAATTATTCAAGTTGACAATTTTTAAAGTTGGGAAAAATTCCGAAGGGAAATTTTACTGACGTAGCCCCCATTATTTGGACGTCCTGTTCAATCGTCAACTTGCCATGGTGATTTGATATAATGAACTGAATAATAGACAGATTTGACAGATTGCCCAAAAAAAAAATGCCTGCCAAAATCTACAGCTGCCAAGTAAAAAACCCTTTATTTGAAGCCTCCATTTATTGGATGTTCGACAGGTGAAAAAAGCATGTCATAATTAAAACCTCTTTTTTGAACGGACTTAAAATGCTTATAATTTTTCAAGAGCATCCAGTTTTCCTTATGTCAGCTACTCGGATTTTAATTTTTTTTTAAATTTTCTGATTGCAAAACTTTGTAAATGAGTCTTTTTCAAAAAAAAAAAAAAAAAATACAAATTATACGATTTAAAACAGCTGACTAATCAGCTTTAATTTTTTTTTGTTCCAATCAATATATTTAAAAAAAAAAAGCTAAGAGTTAATGACCAATTTACATGAGAGCGACAAACGACCACCAATTGAACGAACATTAGCCGCGTTTTATTATCGCCAAAGATCCACATAGATCATAGTGACAATGCCCATCTCTCTTTTCTTTATACATATGTAATGTATTTATGTTGATTTTCAAATGTTTTTTGTTTTTTTTTTACACTGTAGCTCACACTACCTTACCATAAAAAGCCATCTATCTGCCAGAGTAAGAACTAATTTTCGGATCTTAAAAATAGATGTAGATAGAGAGCAGGATCCCAAATTGTTTTTGTAATATGCGTCTTAAAAACAAATCCAGATTCGTAGATAATAAAACGCTCATATTAGCCGCGTTTTAATATCGCCAATGATCCATATAGATTAACTCTTGAAAATCAAACGATACAGATCATAGTGACAGTTGTGTTGTATGCTCATCTCCCTTATGCTTATGTTTTTTGATTTTCAATTGTTTTTTATCTTTTTTCTTTACACTGTAGTTTACACTACCTTACCATAAAAAGCAATCTACTCGCCAAAGAAAGAACTAATTACCCCTATTACAGAATTCGGCGAATGAGGTAGTGACAGTTTCAATTCATTTCCAAACTTTTGCTATTACTGAACCCGACGAATGAAAGTTGAACGAATGTCGGTAACAATCCCTGCACCACTGATATTTTGTTCAAATTATATGGTATTACAGAAATCGCAATCCATTCGCACTCCATACCATTTCTATCATTTTACATTCGCACCAATTTCGAGACGAATCTGAAGTGAATTTTTGATTAAACGAAAATAAACAATGGGGAGTACAAAAATGTAAGTCAAAAGCTTATCATACTGAATGCTAAAGTGTTTGTTTAACAAATTTTAATAGAAAACGCACAAATAGCAACGCAACCATAGAGCAAGAAATCTAAAAAAAAAAAAAGAGCACACGGTTGGTTTTGAACCGTCCTCCATCTTCGTACTAACCACTCTCAACGATGCTTGATTTCGTTGATCGAAAGCGACACTATTATCACAGCCTAGGCCAGTTGAATAAATGTTTGTAGCTGACAGTGTCGATACGAAAGTTCATAAATGATAATGTAATTTTAGGAATCGAAAATGTAGTTCATCCGACGAATTTCATAACTGAGTTTTAGAGCGGATGTGAATCGAGTCTACTCACCGGGAGTAAAATTCTGCGAATTCTGTAATAGACATGAATATTTGGATCTTTGAAATATATCCAGATAGAGAACAGGATTCCAAATTGTTTTTGTAATACATGTTAAAAATTAATCCGGATCCACATAGATCCGTAGATAATAAAACGCTCCTATTGATTTATTTTGACATTTCGTTCACAAAGCATTTTGTATTCTTTACGAATGACGTTTAAAACAAACAAACCAAAATGATTTTATTGTAAATCGTCCGCAAACAATTCATTCGTTGCGGTTTGGATGGTATGTGGAACGCGAATACACTTTGACAGTTCGTAAAAATCTGATTGGAATTTATGACGATCAACTTTTCAAAATTTTCTTATTTTACAAAACTAAAGCGCATATTTAAGCATTGTAATATTTATTTAAATTAGTTTTCTAATTTTGTCAAGCTTTTTTTTGAAGAATTTACGATTATAAGTTATAAATCCTATTTAATCCTTTTTTTCGTCGGTCGTTGGTCGCTTTCATTCGAATAGTCCTTTTTCATCGTGGAATTTTTTACTTTGCATGTAAGAACTTTTACGTCTTTTCTTAACGTTCCTACGTGTTTTTGCATTTTGAATTTAAATCCTTTAGTAATTTAAGAAAATTACAAGGGTAAATCTATAAACAAAAATTTTCTTTTCTTGCCACTCGCATGTCTACCATTTATGCAAACAAATCACGTCTCTCCTAACCTGTCACTCAATTTATTATCAAGTTATAAAAATTTATTCCGAACACAAAACCGAGAGTAGGGTTGAAAAGTAAAATCCCCAAAGGCTGTCAAAGTTACACTATACTTATACGAAAATCAACAACCGCCTATTTTAATCCTTGATGTTATTGTATCTCTCTCTCTCTCTCTCTAATCCCAAATCAACTATTTATATTTACTGTACAGATTCCATTATCCATTACCAAAAAACCAATAAAAATCTCATGGATCAAAAAGTTTTGCCATCATTACCATGTTGCCGGAGTTCAAAATGGGTCCTTTGGTACTTATTATTCAAAACATGAAGAAGCTATAGGTGTAGAACAAAGAGAATTTATTTCCTAATCCACTACCAAATGAATTTCTTAATCATAAACTCGGACCTTGGTATTTTGGGTAAGAAAATTAATACGGCTTGAGCACCACCCCAGATACCTGAATTAGTAATTCCAATCAATCTTCTTTACTCCTGTTAAACGTGTTAAAATATTGTTCTTATTAGTTTATTCGTATTACTGGCAAATATTTTCATACCTTTTCGACTTGATGTCTTAGACTTTCTTCCTGTCGATGATGCCAGAAACAAAATTCCTATCTTTATTCATGCAGGCAGTCAGTAGAGGCAAATTACTCAAAGTCACCCTCTTTTTTTTTTTTTTGGTTGAGTAAAACTCGAAACACGTGTAACCGTATGCTTGGTATAATTTCCGTCGCCAAGCCTTATTCACTCCAACCCTCGGTATATTTTTTGTTCGTTTGTTTCTAAATGGAAAGGCGCTTTTTTTTCGACTCCCATATATTGCTCGGCACGGCATTTGTAATCACTGCAATTAAGGCAAAATCGAAGGCACGAAGCAACGACTTGCAGACAGTACCGGCAAAGTTACAGAAACACAAACAAAAATCGATGTTGTTCCTTCGTCTCTCCCGGTTGTGGGTTGGGTACTTGCAAGCTCAGGATAAGTTTAATTTGCATAGAAAGCTTTTACCCTTCCCATTTATACAACGAAAGCTTTGTTCGGTCTTTTCTGATTTCAAATTGTTCCTATGAGAAATCTGGGAATGGAACATGAAAAAGGACAACGCCTCGCTGTTGTGTGTCTCTATACCAGGGAACAGGTAGCTGCTCAGGAACTTCCTGATTCACAAATCGCAACGGAATAGTACAGCTGGTAATTTGAATCGATGCAGGTCCATTTTTTGTTTGTATCAAATCCAAAAATCCTGTTGATTGGTGGTGAGATTGTATGAGTTCGAGAGGATGAAAAAACAAAGGTCTCGTCCCTTTTGTAATTAGGACATTTTCAAGACAACACAATTAGAGGGAGTTTAACCCCCCACTCATTAAAGTGTTTTTATACACAGAAAACAGAAAACAAAAACCCCCCATTCTCTCTCTTCCGTGTTTCCTGTTTCCTTCATCTCTCTGTCGGTCTCTCCCTTTTACTCCCACATTGTCTTATTCTCGCTACTCGAAATGCGAACTAAATGTGTAAAATTAGAGCTTGTTGCTAAGGGCGCTTATCATCATTCGAGTCATCCGAGTGTGTGTACAGAGCTTCCGCATGAAATGCGCTCACATACACAATTAAATTTAATGTTCCTGAAAAGGGCGGGGGGTTGTTTTTTATAAAATGGTTAAAAAACATGCAATAAGTTTTATTTTTGCATTTTTAATGTTTGTCAAATTTAAAATTACAGCCTGTTGGGCGACAATAAATAATAACCTACCCCCCCTCTCAGTCTACCCATCAAAAGGGGTGAATGGTTTGGTACTTTAATATCACAGATACGAGTACCTATGTTGGATTAAAATATTTTACATATTCAAATCGTTCGTTTTTTACAACTATGGAAACACGAAAAAAAATTCCAATTCGTGATGTCGTTGTTCAACAGATGGCGCCAGAATCGTGGTGATTCACTATATCAGTTGTATATAAATCTACTTCATTTATTCCTAGCAAGAAAAATCATCATCTATTGGACTCTTTTTGTAATTTATACAAAACCACGTGGCCAATGTCCTTTTTTGGTAGCAGCTCCCTGGGGTTAGTTAACTCGTGAGTTCAGGGAAATGATGGAGCAGTTTTGCAAACAAATCAATGCTCCTGCTGCTCTGTAGAGAATGGCTGTTTGGTGTATATGTGTTGGTTTGGTTTAGTTTGTGGAATATGGGCAACCGGGGATATTGTGAATCGGTTGCAGCTGGTTGCTCGAATGAGAGACAGCAAAAGGGCGTCGTCCTACTGAAAAATGTTCAACTTAGTTCAGTTCAGTTAAGTTTTTTTTCAACATACTCGTACAATGAAATTTTTGTTGAATTTAGAAGAAAGAAAAGGGAAGATTGATTTGGGTTAAAATTTGAATATTATCTCTACTAGAAAAGGTAACAGATGATGGGATGATGATTAGGCTATATTTTTTTAAGGGAAAAAGAAACATTTTTTCGTCTTTTCTATTTGATAGGTGAAGATTAATAGGATTTGGAAACATTTGTATGGTTGGGAAGTTTCGATTTATAGTTGGATTGCTGTTTTGGACAGACTGACATGATGATGACAAGATCAAAACTTGTGTATCAAATAATTGAAACTTATTGGTTCTCTTTTTGTTGTTCTTCTTCAATGTGGATTTTTTTTTTTGGTTTGAATCTTAATTTTGGTTTAAAGGATTAAATAAATTTGAAATAATTTATGTTGAATTTAAACATTTATGACCTCTTTCTAATGAGAAATCTGAGTTTCTAGATTTTAATTGAGAATGGCACGAAGTGAAGAAGAATTAACCTTTAGTTCCTAAAATTTAAAAATAAATTATGTTCCACAACTCACATCTCGTGGTGGAAAAAATATATTTTAATTTTTTCGACATTTGATTATAGGCATAATGGTAAAATATTCAAGTATCAATCATATCGTTTTGTTCTCAAAATAAAAACTGTCATTTGGAAAACTCTCCACTCAAAATGTTTCTATAACAATTTATATTTTGTAATAGACCTAAATACATACGATTATGTAGTTGGATTCGTTCATTTTGACAGCATTTTTAAATTCGGCGCGAATGACGATCAAAACAGCCATCTATAACAAGAACGATTTAAAGGTTAGTCGCGCACGAATAATTCATTCGTTGGTACTCGTATGTGGAACGCGAATATAGTTTGACAGTTCCTTACAATATCAGATTGCAATTCGTGACAACCAATTTATTTATATGGTGAGGTGATTTCAAGATTGTGGAACGCATTCGTTTTGCACTTAACGTGAGAGATAACTCGGGAGAACAAGTAAAAAAAAGTTAAAAAAACAACTTAGAGAAAAACTTCAGATAAAAATTGAACATAATGAAATTCAGAATTCTCTTCAAACTTTTGCAAATTTTTTCAAATGATCAAGAGGCTTCAGTTTTTGAGTCAATTTGATTTTGTAAGCATAATGCAAGATTAGCTACAATATGCGTTTTTCTTTTAAAGCTCAGAGCAGGGAACTGAGCTGTTAAAAAAAGATCTGTGTTACACTGAACCAAAAAGGTACATGATTCCAAGGAAAAACTGCATGTTTTTAAAGAAAAACTTCATTAAAAACGGGCCAAGAATCGAGTTCATTAAAAAAAAAGAAACCTTAAACATGCGTTTTATGAATTGTTCATATATCAAATGTAAAGTTTCCTACTTGGAATTCGCAACAAAAAAAAATTTTTATGAATGTGGTTCATGCATTTAATGATATTTTGCATGCAAAAAATGTACAGTTTGAAGAATTTAAAGTAATTTTTCATAAAATGTCACTTGTTTCATATAATCAGTCACTTTGTTCCTACAATAAAAGAACAGTTTCAAGCATTTTAAGAAATTTTTCATGAAACTTTACAATAAAATTCGTATAAACTGTTCATACTTCAAATGTAAAATATCATAATCTGATTTTCCAACAACAATTCTATTGCTTTGGATTTTATGAATGGTTTTTCATGAAAATCATGACTTGGTCATAAAACAAAAATTAATTTTTATGAATTCTTGTATTATTCATATGAATATTTCTTAAAAATTAATGATTTTGGCTGCCATTCATAAAAAGAATGTACACACATTTTTTTAGTGTACTTTTTTGGCTCAGACATATCAGAGCACTCAGGTTATGTTTTCAATCAGAGCTGGCTGGGAGCGCGCTCTATATGCGTTTTTCTTTTTTAGTTCAGAACAGAGCCTGAGTTGTCAAAAAATAAATTGTGTTTCTTTTTTAGTTTAAAGTGTTCAGAGTTTCGAAAATGTGTTTCTTTTTTCGTTCTGAGCATGTTCTGAGCGGAGCTTGTACAGAGTGCGCTCTATGAGCTCAGAATAAAAGAACTGAGCAGGACAGAGTAAAATGCTTAACACATGCATTTGACAGATGGAAATTTAAAAAAAAAAATTGGCTATAGCTAAGTGTTCAGGTGTGTTTCAAAAAAATACTTGGTTCAGAGGATGTTCGGAACATGCTCGACATGCTCGGACTCTGTTCGGAGTTCTATACTGAACAATTAAAGAAAAACGCCTTATGAATTCAGAACAAAATGACCGAGCAGATGGCGTAAAAAGCTGAGCCCGGAAAACTTCACTATTTTTTCGTGTGATATAACAGAGACAGACTGCGACAGAGAAAACCAAACAAATAAAAATGGAGATCGACGACTTTGACAGTTCAGTGATCCAGTGTGTTTCATAAATAAATCAGAGAGCTGTGATCAAACTGTGCTCTGAACGTACTCGACACGCTCTGCTCAGAGTTGAAAAAGAAAAACGCCTAATGTGTACTGTGAGATTCCCAATTCCTGTTAACGGTCGACTGATTTGGCTTGTTTTGAACTCAACTGCGATATTTTCTACATTTTGACCGGTGTGCGTTGTTTCACTGGCACTAACAGAGGTCAGAAATAGTCAATAGTGCATATGTTGATAATTTATCCACTAGAGTACTCCACACACCCTGTCTGGTGGGATGATTATTACGTCCGAACATTTGGTCACTGCTCTTAAAGTTGTGACCATCTGCGCAGAATTTCGGTAGAAATAACCTTAACTGTCGTTTTGGCATGAACTGATATTAAACAAAGTTTAAGGGTGTATTTGTATTAAAAAATGCAAAACATATATCTCCCTATTACAACACCTCCATAAATTTGTAGAAATCGATCAGCGAAATCAAGCATCGTTGCGCGCGGTTAGTACTTGGATGGGGGACCGTTCAAATACAAAACCGTGTGCTGTTGACATGTGTTTCTTCTGTTGTTCTTTCTTTCTGTATGTCTCTCTCTCTCTCTGTTGTATTGTATAAGCCGATGGTCTGAGTTACCAGTGCTTTCAGTGTCTCTACTTCGTAGATTTATCTACGGAGTAGTGGAATATGTAATGTACATATTCTACAAATTTAGTAGAAATCCCAGAAATTTGCACGTAATAATAAATTAATATAATGTAGAACAACTATGACATTATTTTAGTTGATTAAACAAGATATCTTGTTACTTTAACAAACAATTATTGTAAATATGACAAATTGAATACATTTTCACATGATAGCCTAGATAATTTTCATCAAATGTGTGTCAATTTAACATTGTCTCTTGTAAATTTCAATTTTACTATTTGTTTAACATTTCGTTAGCTATTTTTGCAGTTTTTAATTGGTTGATTTTGACATGGTATTGTATTAAATTAGCATTGTGTTTGTTCATTTACACATAAATAAGTAATATTTTCGTTCTATAAAATTAACTAGTAATTGTCTAAATCAAATTTACACAACCAAACATGTCAAATTGTTAAAATTACATTACGCCATTTTAACTAAGAAGTTCCACTTGACATAATGGTAAGTGCTTTTGACTGTCATATACAGAAGGTCTGGGTTCAATTCCCAGCCTCTGAAAAAATATTTTTTAAGAGTGTACGGATTCTTACAACGAAGAGAAAAATCTTGCAAGAGTGCTTTTCATCTTAGCCATTCGGATTCGACAGAAAATATTATATGTTTCCTCTATTCCTGCTAACACGCACATAGGATGGTTGAAATTTGTAAGCTTAGGGTGTTCTCAATGAGCCCCGATTGGCTCTTAATTTATTTATTTTTAAAATTTACGTTGACATTTTGCTTGTCAATTTGTATTTCGATCTCAAGTGGGTTGGGAATACCAGCTTAAACCTAAGAAACTTTAATCTCAGTAGGATAGAATAAGTGATTTTTTTTTTCATAAGTCTTCATAAGTCCACAGAAGAAAATTTCACAATGGTCTTAAAACCTACCTATGTGAATTATAAATCTAAAAAGTAATTCTTTTGACTGGTGAACTTAGGACACTATGTTAAACTCTTATCGTCGCATAACTTTTTTAAGACACACATATTTAAAAAAAACCCTTGAACTTTTTTTAGAAAATACTTTTTTTTTTTAAATTGTGAACCTTGTCGGTTGGAAGAACACCTGACACCCTTTAAATTTTAAGTCCTTGACATGGGTATAATATATATACCGCAAAAAATACACATATTGAATGTGCTTTATATTTTTCTTCCAACCACCTTTACAAATCTGACCCCATAACTGAATTAGATTTCAAAACTTCACAAAAATCAATATTGTTAAATTTCACAACCACCACCCGCCATTTCAAGTTCCGCCTTCGGTTTTCAACCGTGTTGCAGTTATTTCCATAGAAGCTATTTCCACCACACCAACTTTTTACACTTTCTTTGTTTCATATTTCATCATCATCATCTACCATCGCATTTCAATTCAATGGTTTAATTGTTCTACATTTTTCAAAAATGGTATTCCACATCCCTCAACTCTCTCTCTCTCACTGTCTCTCGCTCACGCTTCTTTTTCGCTTTTACAAAGTGTGAATAAATTAATGTAATATCCATTCTAATGGTGAAATAAGATTACACTTGAATGCCAATATACAAAAAGATAAAGGTTCCCCCTTGTAGTGGAACGAACTTTCATGGAATCCTCATGTAGATTTTGCATCAATTGAAAAATAACACGCATCACTTCAAAAAAAAAAAAAAACACTACAAAACAGTGATGATGAATTGGTACAAAATTCCAAATTTCCACCGAAATTATACTTCTCTCATTTGAAGAGAACTTTGAGTAAAAGGGGTTGATAATAATTGTGTGAATAATAGCGTAGCGGAACGTGAACGCCCGCTGTACAAATGAAGACTTTTAAGTATTGGGTAAATGTCTAAGTGGGTTTTGAGCGAGGGTTGGGTTGAGTTCGGTATAAAGTAGTGTGGTTGGCGGCTCGTATTTCAACAATGTAACTGCTGTACGTTGAACATTTATATTGAAGTTTCAAAATTCTTTTTCCCTGCTTTCGCAATTGGTTGAACTTGAAAATTTAATTAAATATTATGAAATATCTCTTGCAATGGAGGGGGATTAACAGATGAATAAAGTTAAGGCATTTTTGGGGCTCTAGTCGTGAGGGGCCTAACTTTACTAACTTTAAACAAAAAATCTAAATTTGAGTTCACTGCAACTTAGAAAGTGAAATATGTATAAGGAAAGGACATTTTGTGATGCATTACAGCAGGGACGAATGGGGCTCTGATGTAAGCTCAAAAGGGCGCCATTTTAAACGATATTGAAAAAATCTCTCAAACAACAATGAAGTGAACAGAGCTCACTAGCAACAAAGATTTCAGAAATATTTACTTTGAATTTGAAATTTTTTGCACTCAGAAAAAGAATACAAACTATGACAATCAGCTAAAGCAGGGTACCGAGAGAGAAATACAATAGTTTAATTTTGTCGCTTATGAGCCATTCAGCATCTTAAAATGTCCAACTCTAAGTTATTCTCAGAAACATAGTTAATCAGAGATCTACAAAAATAGGAAAAAGCCTTATCATCAGCAAAAGCTACACATTTTGCTTTGAAATTATGCCTGCAAGTAGAATCAATGAAAATCCTAAAAAAAACAAGAGACTCAAAACCGAACCTTGCGGAACTCCACATTTTCTTTCTTGCTTTTCTTCTAACACCAAAAAGCAGAACTAAAGATTTTGCAGAGCATGTACTTCTTCTTATACGATTGAGTAATTTTGCGACCATTTTCTAAACCAAACCGAAGTACTCGTATCAACGGTTTTCTAGGGGTTTTCTTTGTCAGCGTCTTGTTATGAGTAAAAGCTGCAAATTTTCTTCTGAAATTTCGTCTGAAAATAAAATTGATGAAAATCGAGAAAAAAAAAGCAAGGGAATCAAAACCGAACCCTGCGGAACTCCATCTTTCCTCTTCTATTTATCGTCCAATATTCATGACTATAAAACGGAACTGGAAATATGAGGTTTTTGTAAAACATGCACTTCTTCTTAAGTCTGAGAAAGCACATTTTCTTCGCTAAACCGAAGCAGCAACAGCTTTCTAGGATATTTCTTCTTCGAATGTCCACTAAAGTGTTCTTCGGGAAATTAATGCTAGATGAACTTCTTAACTACTTTGAACTTGTTGTTATTAATAGTGACGTTTGTTCCTAGTCGGGGCAAAAATCGGTCCTAATCGTCCTAATACCTTAATAGTTCAGATAGATTTGCTGAAAATAGTTCCCTAGGATTAACCGCCAGCTTAATTTCGGATATTGCCGTGCCATATAAATCTCCTGACGATGAATGCTATCTTAATAAGCAGCTTTGTTATTTCGATTGCTAGACACTTCGATCTCCTTGATTTGCAAGGTGGCTCACCCCTCTAGGCGTCTGTGTACCTCTCGAAGAACCTCTCGCTTCAGACTTTGGCAACTCCTAATCCCAACTGCATATTATGTATATGCTAAGGCTTCCAAAACCAAATTTCTTATTCTGGACAGCTTGATATTTTTTTTATCGAGAGTAAAGTTTTAGAAAAAGGCCAAAGTCGACGTTTTCTCCTGTAAAGGTATTGTCATTGTACATAAGTCTTAGATGTCGGATAAGTGCATCGCGTCGATTAGCAAATCGCCGTTTTTATCAAAAAAAAAATTTTTTTTCAACATTTTGAAGTACAGCTTTTTGACTTACAGAATTGCTAAATTTTGGCATAGGTACAACATACATTTATGTACATATGTATATGCGTTTACAGAATTATTACCACTTTCTAATTCCTAAGTTTACCAGTACCCTTCCGTACCCATAAATATCTCCACATAATTTTGTTTTTGCTCCAGGGAAGGACGTTTATATTTGTATTTTGCCTTACAAAAAAGGAATGGAAATATATTTTTTTTAAAAATCCTTATCATCAAATTATACAAAAACAAACTTATTCCTTGTGGTTTGACTTGTTTATGTATCTTGTGGGCCATATTTTAAAGGCTTTTACTCCCTCATGGGTTTTTATTTACATAATTTTTTTTTGTCTCAGCTTGTTAAAAGTTAAAAATTCAGGTCGGCAATTTGTCTTCTCTGCTTGGTTGGCTTGGAATTTAATTCCATACTTGTAGGTACGTAGGTACCTGTGCAAACTTCCTCTTGTTCCTGATAGTGTAGGAAGCCATTACAATAAACTCATTGAGTTGCAAATTTTCAAGAGCTTCCCCCAAAAGAGCTACAACAAGAATAGAATTTATATGAATCAAAAATTCACCTCACAAAAACAGGAGAACAAATTGTATAAAACATGACACCGCAGTTTTTGGAAATATATGTAAGTATGTGAAATATTATTTCAGCAGGTGCTGTTTACCTAGGTACACTGTTTTTGAATTAAACAAAAATAAAAAAGAAGAGGAAATTCAATATTTCACTGATTTCAATGAAAAGGGGTTTTAAATTTCTGTAGGGATTAATTTCTTGGTAAACCAGGATCAAGTTCGTTGACGAGGAAAAAAAGGGTTATGATTTTGTATTTACCGCACAAATCAATATCCTTTTTTTTGTGATGTTGTGTTAAGGTACAAATTATAAAGCTTTTATAAATATGTGTAGGTACCAAAATGCAAATAATTGAAAAAAAGCTCGACGCAAACATGTTTGTTACTACAATGTACCAAATTTAAAAAGAGGATTCTATACTTTAGAGACTCCGTACTTATTGGTATCGGTAGGTATTATTATACTAACTGTCTGAGGATGAATATCGATAATGGACATTTTTTCTAATATTAAAATCCCGTTGTGCATGCTCATTGGTCCTTGCTTGATAAGGATGAATACGAAAATATTCACATACAAAATTGATAAAAATGGCTTTGGGCACATTGGACTTAAACGTAAAAAGGATATGGCTAATGTATATATATATATATATTTACCTTTTTTCCTCCTCTTTCTTATTTCAATTATGGATCCTTTGGAGAATATATTTCCTTCTTTTTTTGTGTTATTATTTTGTCCTGTTTGGGTATTATCCCTTGATGGGACAGAATTCATTTTCTATTAAAGTTTCACAATGAAAGAATTTATTATAGTTCGGAAATTGTCAAGAGATTAAGGGGATACATTTGTCATTAGAATGGTTTCATGGTGTCCTACTGAAAGGTATTTAAGTATGCACTTAGCCGTGATAAAAAAGAAACATATAAAGAAGTTATTTTTATTTTTTGTGTGATACTTTTTGGTTATTATCACTAAGGATTCTAGCCCTTGTCTGGAATATGACTTTTTGGCATAAAGGTAATCTTCTGATATTCATAGGAGGCGCTGTCTGAGTATATGATTTCAAAGCGATTCATATTCAATTCTATTACTCCTATTATTATTCATCATCATCATCATCGGCTCGACAACCGGGTTCCGGTCCTGGCCTCTTTCAACAAGTCTCTCCACCTATCCCGGTCTCTAGCCGACGCCATCCAGTTGCGCACCCCAAGGCTTCGGGCGTCCTGGTTTATACGCCATCTCTCCAGCGCAAGCATGGTCCTATTATTATTATCAACTATTAATCGAATTCGATATCAAGCAGCCCAATATTGACATTGATTATTATTATCAATAATTTTAAGGAATTGAGTTTTAAAATAATGAATTTCAATATTTATCAATTGATAATTGACAATCATACCAGGGCAGTTCTTCCATTTTGAATTGGTTTCGATGTGATCAAGTTTCGAACTAGAAACGGCTTCTTCCATTATTTGTCGTTGAATGAATAAAGCGAATGCTGGAATACTTAAAGAAATCCAACGATTAAATTTTCTACAAAATAGAACATTCTTCGAAATCCGCAAATCAGTACCCAGAACAAAAGATTTGGGTAAAAATGTTCATTCTACTTAAATTGGAAGAAAACAATAAAATTGAGTAGTAAATTTAAAATTTGCTAGTCTTACATTTTAGAAACAAAAAAGTATACAAACAAATCAATAGTTTTTGTCTATTTTTCATAATTTTTTATCAAAAAGAGCCAAATCTAGTCAATTTAAGTAATTTTATCCCGGAAGCGTATCGAAATCCCGCTTTTTGAAATCACGCTTTCTAAAAATCCCGAAAAAAAAGCTTTAAAATCCCGTCTGCTAAAATACTGCTTTTTTAAAATCTCGTTTTCTAAAATCCCGCTTGTTCAAAATCCCGATCTATTAAAATCCCGCTTTTTAAAATCCCGCCAAATCGCGCTTATCCCGTTTTTTAGAATACGTAGCTAAAACTTATTGATTTTATGTTGGTTATTTCCAGATTCTTTAAATGCTAAAGAAACTTTGCATACACCCAACCTCGCACCTACCCCAAATCCTATAGTGTGCCCAAGCAGGGGGGTTGCGGGGAGGCAGCATGCCCCCCTTACATACCTCACTGCTTACACGTCGTAATAAGAAAGGGGATTATAAAAACGGGATTATAAGAGACGGGATTTTAAAAAGCAGGATTTTCAAAAGCAAGATTTTAAAAACCGGGATTTTAAAAAAGCTGGATTATAAGAAATAGGATTATAAAAAACGGGATTATAAAAACGGGATTTTAAAAAACGGGATTATAAAAAGCGGGATATCGTACCCAACCCTTTTATCCCTCATATAAACATATCTAAGACTGCATACATGTATTAAATCTAACTAGTCTACCAAATGTGAAGAAATTGACAGACGTGATGAAGTAAATATAAGGTATCATCGTACTTAATATCCACCCACTAAAACGCCACCTCTATTAAAATTGTCACCTAATTCTTTAAGTTGATACAATTTTGAGTTGAGTCCTTGATAAAAATTAAATATTTTTACGAGTATAATTATAGTTAAAATGGATTCCCACATACAACATGTATTGCAACACCTACTTTTCTGGCTGCTTTTTACCAATATTTTGTATTAATTTTTAATGCTTGCCACCTAACGTGACTTTTCAAAGTTTTCCCGTGGTCTTGTTAAAATCGAAAATTTTAAATATTGTCTCGATATCGGTCAAAGACCCGTAATTCCTATACGAGACGAGACGTAGAGGTACATTCATTTCTTAATTTGAAATACCAGCAAAAATTTACTTTAATATTGATTCGCGATCAGACCTTGTTACTCCATCGGAAGCCTTCAGATAGTTGACAATCACAATCTTAAGTTTAATTCAGTTGTTAGTATAAATCTTCAAAAAAGTAAATTCTTACTTCATTAAATCTTAATGTAAATTTTTAGACAAAAATGGTGTTCAAAGACACAGTTTAATGACTGAAGTTAAAAGAGGATATTATTTATCAATTGACATTTGAAGTTATGTATGTATGTACAGTAAAACCCGCTTAAGAGAAACGGCAAAATGTCACAGTCTTCCTTTCACTTAAGCGGATTTTTTACTTAAACGAACCCCGCTTAAGTGAAAAATAATTTCACTTAAGCGGAATTCGGATAAGTGAAAAAAAATCACTTAAGCGGATTTAAAAATTCCATTAAGCGGAGATTTAAACTGGAGACAATATTGTTTTTATCTTTTGGACTTGCCTTGAAAGAAGTTAAATAAAACAACGATTAAATAACACACAAATAATTTATTGAAAAACGAAAACTAGCAAATTTTTGTTCGATTCAAATTTTTTTTTTTCACTTAAGAGAGTTTTTTTTTCAATGAAAAATATTAAAAATTAACTGAAAACATGTTTCAGTTATCCGGGTTTTTCGCTTAAGCGAGTTTCACTTAAGTGAAGTGTTTTAAGGGAAATTGGTCGGAAAATACTTGGGGATGAAAAAAGTGTTTCAGGTAAGCGGGTTTCTCTTAAGCGGGTTTTACTGTAAATAAAAAAAAAATGATGAATCCTTATTATCGCTATCGAATATCTATTGCAAATAGTTCTTTTGATGAATTTATAATTATCGTCTTCAAAAACATTTTTATTTATAAATTTTTCTGTACGATAAGTCGATAACCCGTCCTCAAGATAATACGAGTAGTAAAAACCCGTTTTTTTTTAAATTTAAATTGCATCTGAAATACACTACTTACAGCTGAGCTATTTTATTAGTATTCAATCAGTACTCACTTACATTTTAAATTATTACAAAACGTTTTTAAAAACGTATAATTTTTGGAATTTTAAGGCTCAGATTCAACTAAGGGACAGGTTTTTTTTAATTTAGTTATATTAAAGCCATTTTCGTAAAGTGGACGTTTAATCATATTTTACTTCCAAACATATGTATCTAGATGGTTTTATTTCCTTTTAAATTTGAAGTACATTTTCGAAGTTTTCAAGAATTTTTGAACTATTTATATACAATAAGAACACAATACTTATAAAACCAAATTAATAAAAATCGGTTTTTCTACTTCCATACCATGATTTTACTAAACCATGGAGCAGGAGTCAAGTTCGGACTTATACTTTTTCAGCCTTATTTATTGCGACGGAATAAATTTTCTCCTACTTTACAACATCTCTAATCCTGAAAAGCTTATTTTTAAAAAAATACATTAAGAATAGAGGCGAAATAAGCTAAAACTGGTTCATGAAGGTTTCAAGCCGATATAGTATCTACATAAATGTCATTTTGACATGACATCGTGTGAGATTTACAAGGAGTGTAAACAATTTTCTTTCCTTTTTTTTATGAAGAAAAAATGGAGTTATTTAGCATTTATAAATGATTTAAATTCTTTAAACAATTTAACTGGAAAAGCACAGCAGTACGAAGCTCATTTTAGTCCCATGCCACTGAGGGATGCAGATTTCCGTTCTAAGTATCAATTTTCGAATTAAAATATGAAGAAATTAATAGCTATAGCTCGAGGAGGGCATATCCAAATTGATTTACAAGTTTTGGCAGAAATACGGTATTGGGGACGCAATGTGGTTGGTGCATTCATTTGAACTTTATACAATCCAATTCCAAAGTTATTCAATTTCCAATATGCATACAATTATAATAAAATGAATAATACACCCATGTTCTGTATTCCGAGTGAATTGAAAACGAATTTCAATTTCACTTAAAATGAAAAGGCATGTTCTACATTCCGAGTGAATTCAATTCACTCCGAATTTATTTGTGAAATGTCAAAATCAGCTGAAAGACAATTTGCATCATTTATTAAAACATTGTTTCTGTGCATAACGAAAATAGATTTACTATTATTATTAATAAGTGGTAGAAGGGACGAAAATCAATGATAGAGAGTTTATGGAAAAGTTTTACGTAGTAAAGCCATAATTTTAGATCTTCCAGAAGCAGCGTAAGTAAAAAATGGGGAATGAATTAACATGGTCATATTTGAATTGTTTGTAGTTTCAAAAGAAGCTTCAGACTAAGCGAAGAGACATTTGTTTACATTTTTTTAAATAATTCCCTTAATAAAATCGACTTCAATTCCCTTAACACAAAATTTCTTCCTTCTTATTTCATAAATTGCAACAAAACTTTTTATTGTCGGGAGCTCTTTTGTATTTTCTTGTAAACAACAATTTATCAATCAATCAAATCAAAATCAATCAAACAAAATTTCAAATCTTTATTTACACGTTTATCAATTTCACCAAATAAAACTATGTAAGTGAATTGAATTCACCGTAAAACGCTATGTATTCGAAATGTAGAACACGAATTTTCATCTCCGAAAACTCAATTCACAAACTTCATTTCGGGTGGAATTCAGAACACCAACATTTCACATTCGGAATGAACAAATCACAAAAGTCATTTTATGCGGAATGCAGAACATCAAAATTCATTTTTGTTGCTCGAATTCACAATAAGTGAAATGCAGAACATGGGTGATAATGTTAATCATCTTGGGTTTGTTTTTTATAACCCCAGAGTTGAAGATCGGTGATTTTTTGATAGTATATTTGACATAAGGAAGGCGTAGCTAAAACGGCTAAGAAAATATTCTATAAATAAGAAGTTGTTTGACGTGGCGTAAACCCGAAGTAAGTGCTTCGGCTCGGTTTACCTATTCCGAGGTTGGACCGAGTATTAGTGAAATCTAATAAATAAGTCTGTTAAGTTTAACAATTCTATTTAATATTACTTAGCTTAACCATTTTCTTCGGTGGTTTAGCTTAGTCGCAATTAGGAAACCTCACCCAGCAAACATTTCATATAATTAATAAAGCTTGCACATATCTAAGACTCACAAATAAACAGCCACAAAATCGCTTTTATTAATTTGTGTGTAAGTTTCATGCTTCAGTCGGCGACGTTGTGAAAAAAGCGCTTGAACCATTATCTCTAGAACGACACATCGTACAACAAATTTGTAAAGATATTTCTGATAGTAAATTAAATTATCTTTCCTTTTTACATACAACTTTCTTTTGATATATTTAGTCTTTTAGAGTTAAAGGGCCGAAAATTGTCTCTACTATTGCCTTATATAAAACAAAGAACAGACAAACAAATTTTTTCGAAGCTACAGTTCTTAAAGCATAAATTTTATAGAAAATATAGAATGCTGGAAATAATGATAAATCTAGTTTCCTTACAGATGAACCATACGAAAATGTTGTAAGATTAGTCGTTTTCGAAATATTGGTTTAATAGTCGTTCTAGAGATATTGGTTAAAATGAAGGTTTTTCACAACAATTACAGCAGCGTCATTTCCTGTAATACTTTAAACACGTCATTTTCTGAGCTTCGCAAATTGGATTTTCCAAAAGCGCAAATTATTGCTTTTAAAAATTCTGAAAATAATCGAACAAAGTTCGAAATTAGATTCTTGGAAAAATTATTGTGATTTACTATTTTAGGAACTTTGTTAAGCCATATTTTGATCTTTCGATACTTTTAGTCTTACTTGATTTGGACCCATTGATATGGGAATTAAATCCACTTCAAAAAAGCATCTTTATTTCCTGTTTATTGGGTCACTAAGCCTCTCAATGGAGTTAGTTTTCTGCTTGCAAGCACATTTAAGTTGCAATATTAAAAATAAAAATCATTTGACTTTCACGGGTTTACCAGTGTTATAGGTTATAATTTTTCATGTTTCACATGCACCTACTATGATTGCTGCATTTAAACAGTTTAAAGCCACTTCGTACCTGCAAAGAAAAAATCCTCTTAGTTAGTTTTATTTGTTTTTTAATGGAAAATGCATAGCTAGCACCCCTCAGTTAGCAATATGAAGACCAATAGTTACCCACTTAATTATTATTGCTGGCTTATTTATCGAAACTCTCTTGAAGTTTGTTGTTTCCGAGGAAATTCGACTGTGCCAACTGCTATGATTGATAGCGAAGAAATTTCCTTGGATTTTTTGCTCATATTGGTAAATTTGATGTCGCGAATCATCTTCGAAAAAAGAAAGAGTTTACCTTCGAAATTCCGAAATATTGAAATTGTGGTTTAAATCAAATTTTTTTGGATCAAAAACAACATATCTCTTTCAGAATTATACTTCGATAAAGTTTTCGAAGATTTGTATGTTGGTACACCATGTTCTTGTGAGATTCCTGATGGGAAACTGTTTTTCCTTTGGAACATTTTATATCCTGAGAAATTTTCACGAAATATGCGATGGAGCTGATAATGTAAATGACTCATATAACCAAATTGCCTTCATAAATGCTTCATCTTTCGAATTGAAGTTTATTTTATTAGTTTCCAGCTTATCTGATAGGTTTTCTAACTTTTTAAGACATTCGACCTTTCTTATTATATCAAATACCAAACAATGTACACAAAATGTCACCATTTATATAACAAAATTTGTAATCAAATTAATATATATCTATTAGTTAGTCTGAACGTGCCCTAATTATAATTTTGTTTTCCTTTGTTCTTTTTCTTCCAGAATGTCGATCACAAAATGCGCTTCCGTTCCAAAAAAGGACAATTGCCATTTATTGAGCTCAATGGCGAAGAAATTGCCGACTCAGCCATAATCATCAAAGAATTATCAGCTAAATATGAAAAGGATCTCGATGCCGCCCTAACACTCGAACAACGCAATGTCTCATATGCAATGATCCAAATGTTGGAGAATCATTTAATCTGGATTATCTTCTACTGGCGTGCCAAATATCCAGACAATGTGCTCAAGGGTTACAAAGTCAATTTGCAACACGCCCTCGGTCTCAGATGGCCAAACTCGATTTTGAATTTCTTCTTTAAGATAACATTTGGCCGCAAGGTTTGTACAAACAAAAACAAAAATCCAAATAAATATCGCTACCATCCCTCCTGTGCCCCTATATCCGAAACAAAAAAAAAATCCTTCCTTCATCAATTTATATCATTTCATACTTCTTATTTCTTTGAATTTGTTTTAAGAAAATTATTTGTGATGCACAAAACATTACACTCACACTTTTTTGTTTTGTTTTGTTTCGTTGGTTTTGTATTGTTTGTGTTTATTTTGTTTTTTTTTAGTCTTACGATTTTAATTTGCGAGCGCTTTTGAAAATGTTCTTTTAATTACATAAATTTAACGCTTTAACATAAACACGTTATAATAAATTAATAAAATAAACTAAACTGTTATACAACCAGCACACATCACAAAGCAAAAGTGTAAACAGAGCTTTAAGTAAGAAATCATAATAACAAGTACAACAAAAACGTTACACATTCGCTTTTTCTTCTGCTTTAATTCTCCGGGTTTTTGCGATTTTTCTAGCTCATTAACGGGTGTAGTATCTTTTTTATGTTAATTAATTCTTGTTCTTTATGTTCAAAATATTGAGTTTTTTTTTATTGCTAAGTTGCTTTTGTTTATTTTTTCCTCTCTTCTTTTGTTATTTATTCGAATTTGCTTTATACGGTTTATGGTTTTTTGAATTTGGCTTTCTTCAAGCAGAAAGTAGTAGAAGTTGTTAAAAGAAATATAACACAATAAATTTATTTTGTTCTTGAAATGTTTGCAAACAAAAAATACATAAAATACGACCTTAACACTGAAACACGTATAAATAGAAAAGATGCTTTTGGAAATCGCTTATTTGTTTATTGATCTTTTTTTTGTAACACCATTGAACTTGTTTGAGAATCACGATATTGTAGCAGAAGTTGTATCTGGGGATTATTAATAAAAAAAAGGAACATCCACATGGTCTTATTCAGATAAGTACCAAAATATGGGCTATACGAACGGGATCTCGACATAACTACAGCTTATGACATTATTCTTCGTATTAAATTTGGGACTTGGTTCTTGATAAACTTCGCTTATGAATTCAACCCCAACTGATAAAATGTACCATGTAAGTCTCAAAATGAAAATGAATTGATAGCCTTTTCACACCAAACCCAAAACGCGGTTTTCGTCTTAAAATTTTTCGAAAACTCGTAAGAAATTCACACCGAACAGTTACAAGTTTTCGTTTGACATTACAATTTTTTTTTGACACCAATTGTCAAAACTTGCATTTTTGAAAACAAAATCAATTTTTACCAATTAAATCATACATTATACAAGGTGTCGCAAAGTTAATCACCCTATAGGAAGATGTTAAAATGTTTGCAAATGTCGTCGTACGTCAATCAAATTTGACATTTGTGAACTAGACAGATGGAGTATACAAACAGACAAGCAATGGAGCGCTATACTCCGAAAGAGCGTGGAATAATTGTGTCGATTTTTTACCAATAATTGTTCGGCCGCGCAGCGTGAATTTCGTCGATTTCCTAATTGCGTCGCGCCAACTAAACTGGGCAAACAAAGAAGTTTAGCTAATCAACTCGAAAATCCGAGTATGATGCACGAAGAGCCATTACCTCGACTCGAAGCCACTGTGTGGTGCGGCGTTCACGCAGGAGGAGTTATTGGGCCGTATTTTTTTTTTTTTTTGAGGACGCCATTGGCAATACGGTCACTGTTACTGGCGAACGCTACAAGGCCATGATAAACTAATTCTTTGTGCTGAAATTGGATGAGCGAGTTTGGTGAACATGTGGTTTTTACAAAACGGGGTGCAACCGCACCACACACACAGCACGAGCCTCAATAGATATTGTAATCTCCCGTTTTGGCGATTTGGCATGGTCAGCAAGATCGCCCGATTTAACCGTCCCATTTTTCTTTCTTTGGGACTATTTGAAGTCACGGGCTTGTGCTAACAAGCCTCAAACAATCTCAGCCTTCAGGAGAATATTCGACAGGAATGCGAAAGTTATCACCGGTAATCTTGCGGAAAGTCATGGAAAATGCGATAAAGCGGGCACAAGTGTAGATATATCAAGACTAGCGGCAGTCACTTGACGGATCATTTTTTCCACTTAACAGAAAAAATTGTAAAGGTCTTCTTTTTCTTCAAATTGGAATTTCTGTTGACAGCATGTCGTCAGCTGTTTTGTAATTTCTTTTGAAAGCATCCCATCAGTTTCTTTTTTGACGTTTGATTAGGCGTTGAATAATTCAGAAAGTATGTTTGTTTAGGTCATCTCTGAATTTCTACATGTTATGAAAGGTTTTATATAAAACTTGTGATTAACAAAAACTTGACGTGTACAAAAAATGTATGCGAAATCTTGGGAAAACTGCGTAACTGCTGTTTGGTGAAGAATGAAAACTTATTCCTCATAAACTCTTTTCCAAATAAACTCACTTGCAATGAAATGACATTTGATTTGATCATCGCGAGCGCATTTGCAGCGATCGATTCTTCAAAGCCAATTCTCCAACAATTTTCTACATACACTGCACAAAACATCGATAGCCAGACCTTCAGCGTGACAGTCCAACTTTACCTTTACGCCATAGGCTAAGATCTGTCTCTACAAATTCTACCATAAAGAAGCCTATCGATTCGACGCCGTTCACAACAATTGGGAATCTCTCAATCCACATTGTACTGAATTTTGCTTAAAGATATTGATGTATCTCTAGAACACTTTGAGTACCGACATTTCTCCGATAGTAGCAGTGTTTTTTGACAAATTGAATAGCCAGATCACCAAATCTTACAAATGAATACAATTTAGGTCAGCATACATAAGCATAAAGTGAATTAAATTTTTTGAAATGTTGAGAGCTTAGATGGCGGTTAATGTCATTGTAGAAGAATTTGACGTATAATGCGCTGATTTTGACATCGAATAATATCATGGTCACTAACTTTGAAATAAAAAAAAGAAAATATAAAATTAAGCATAAGCGTTATATTCACTTTTTATTTCCTGCGCTAATTAAAAGTTTCAACAAAACACGCCTAATGTGAACCTAGTTGCAACTAACCTTACTAACTAAGTATAAGCCATGTCAGTGTAGTGGAGAATTGTGAAACACGATGCAGTCTGGAAGCAGACAGTGTAACCCTATTTGTGCCCTTATTGAAGAAACTTGATTCAAACTGTTACATCTTTTTCTTGTTTCCCGACACAGCACAATACAGCCATATAGTCACACTGTATATCAATCCATAATTGAATTTCAAACAAAGCAACAGTGTGGTTTAAAAGTTTTTTTTTTCATCTTGTGCCCTGTTTTTTTTCTATTTTTTTAAATCTTTGTACGCACACTGCACTCTCCATAATGTAAAAGTAAAGTTTCTCAAATGAATTGCTAATTGACGATGAAAAGAAAATCATCTCAAGACCAATGTGAACGACATAATTGCACGAATCTTGTTCAATTTTTTATTATTAACTGGGTTAGCAGCATCAAACTGATTTGTTACACTTTATGAACAAACGTCATTGGCCATTAGTGCAGTGGTATACTCGTAGATTGTGAGATAGAAAGTTGAATAAAAAAAAGATGATGAAGAATTCATATATGGGTGCTTCTTATAGGTGCCGTACTGGACCGCTATGCTCTAGTGACTTAGTGATTTATCCGTGTGCAAAGAATTTGCGATTAGACTTTGAGCGGAGTTTTTTTTTTTAATTTGAAGTTTAAAATTAATGGATTTACTTTCAAATATTTTCAAGAAGACTGCATTCACAGATTTACTTTTACTCTTTAACAAAGCAAATAGCAGCTCTAAATTACTTTCAATTCTTCACTTCATGCCTTAGCTCTAGAGTACTAAATTTATATTCTATGATCTTATTCTAGTTCTTTTGGCTTCCATTTTATTGTATTTTTCCAGTAGGTCCAATTATGGAAAACTGCCAATTCGGAGGTCTGGGTTCAATCCCCAGCCACCTTCACAAAAAAAAAAAAAAAAAAGACTATAAAAATGCGAAGAATTAACAAACCCTCCAAAAAAATTTCTTGTCATGAAAAGTTCTTGTCATCTTACCCGTTCGTATTAGGGAGTTCAGCCAAAAATGAGACGTTGCCTAGTTGGACGAGGGCATCTTTTATAGTTCTAGCTAGACTGGGACATTCACAAAATTCACAAAGGAAGTGAAATTAGCCCGCTTCCACCTTTTCGTCTTGACACCCTCTGCAAAAGTCAGATATGCTGATGCCCATTCTGCTCATGTGGGTTGTGTGGGTTCTGCCACGAACTGCGCTGACGAATTGGCAAGAATAGGATCAACACTTGATCTTAGACACAACAGTTCCAGTCCCACCCTCTAATCTTAAACAGGTAATCGATGGCAGAGTTCTAGGTATAACAAACAAGAGATGGAACTCGGAACTCTCTTCCTGTCTATTACCAGTGGTCTAGTTTCAGCAAACAAAAGACCGTTTTTATAATCCAACTGAGTAAAACACGTCTCTTTCTTTTCTCGTGAGAATCTTCACCGGTCACAAACAACTTGGTTACCTCAGGAAAAAGATGAAACTCAGTATGGACGACTTATGCAGAGGATGCGGTGACGAGGAGATACATGAGGACACTCCTCACTACCTGTGTCACTGCCCTGCGCTATATCATCTGAGATACAGGCACCTAAGGCAAATTTCATCTTATACATATATGGCTATACCTTGCTAAAACTCATCAACACCTTTACCGAATTATCATAGGTTTCAATACATGGAGGTCACAATTTCTAGAGTATCACAACGGATCTACATTGGTCTAAGTGTGACACTAACAAGATCAACTTCAGCCCATTGACCTAACCTAACCTAATTCTATAAAATGACCGTTCGATTTTTTTACAATTTCCATTTAAAAAACTGGAGAACATTATTTATATTAGTTGAACTCGATTTCTCAACAAAATTCTCTATTTACTTATCCAATCGATTTATCTCCAAAGAATCATTAAAATTGAGGAAGCGATTTTGAAAAATATTTGCTTGTGACACCGAAGTGGAGAATTTTTCTTGGTTAGGTATTTTGTGAAAAACATGGCCTGAATACTTTTGTTCCCAGGAAACATTAATGTCTATGAACGTATTTACATGAACTCGGATTACTTCTCATATTTGTCTTAAGAGTCAACTTAAATAGCAAGGAAGCCTTATGTTTTGGCATGCTCTGAATAGTTGATCTCATTATGTGGAATGTAATTTCATTTGAAAGAAAATCAAACACCCATCCGGATCCTCATGATGAAGGAAATAATAAAATAAGTAATAAATTCCTTTCGCACTCAATTAAATCCTTGAGCTTAGTTTCCGTTCGATGGTTATAGGATGTGCAGTAGGAATTTTCTAATTGTTTTTTTTTTGCTCGAAAAATGTATAGAGGATACTGCTTCTGCTGCATCACACTCGTATAAAACTCTAAACAATGCTTTGTCTTATTTCCTGCAACTACAAAACACAAACATTAAAAATGCTTAAGTTGTTTTTTTTTCTTTTGTTTTTCTTCAAAATCAATAAATAAATAAATTTTCAAAATAAAAAGAACAACATAAACGGATTTCGGTACGCAGCTTTAATAAAAAAAAAACGCATATGTTTATATAACAACGGTTATTTTTAATTTACGGTGCTCGGTCTCTCTCTCTCTGACTTTACGTTTATGGTTTCTTATATTTAGTTTTTTAAACATTTTCAAAAAATATATTCTTCCCCCCATTATGGTGTGGCTTTGCCTCTTCTCACATCCAGTGGTTCCAGGGTTCCAAAAAATTGAAGGCCCATGGCATCGGTGTACACAGTGCTGAGGAAATTGAGGAATTCGGCAAGAACGATCTGAAAGTGCTGAGCGATATGTTGGCGTATAAACCATTTTTCTTTGGTGATGAAATTACTACTTTGGATGTTGTTGCATTTGCCGTCCTTTCACAATTGCATTATTTATCGAAGGAAATTGCCTATCCACTGAGAGATTTCATGACCGAAAAATGCCCGAACTTGGTTGGACATGTGTCGCGGATGAAGGAACGGTGCTTCCCCGATTGGGATGAAATTTGCACCAAATTGGACTTGAATGCACATCTGCCAAAGCCAGAGTAAGTTATTAATATTATTTCGATTTTTATTTATAAAATGTTTCTTTTTTTAATTTGCAGGCCTGAAGCCAAGGAAGGCAAGGAAGGTGAACAAGAAAAGTCAACAGAACAAGATAATGAAACAGAGAAAATCGAGAAGGAATTAGAGAAGGACAAGGTAAGTTTAAAAGGCTATTCTATAAAAAAAAAAGTTCCACGATATAAGATCCAGATATTCTAGCCGTTAGTTATCTCTGAACTTGTTGAAGATATTTAACAGCAATTTTTGAAATAAATTTGGCGGACCAAAGATTACTAACCGAGTGAAATTTCCTCAAAATTTCTAGACATACACCATCACTTTGGGACACCCTGTGAAGTGAATGCTGTATCACTTGGTCAAAATGTTGTACCAAGACCCGTATAGCGTAACTAAAGATATCGCTCGATAAATGAATACACTGCGTTCTGGAGATCTATTGTGCTCCACTTAAAAATGGATGAGCTCGCTCATCTTATAAATCTTGCTTTAAATCTATTGCTCTTAGAAATCTTAGTATTTGGAGCACCTTCATAGAGGATAGGTTGCTCTCTACCACCTGGTATTGTCCCAGATGGTTTATACTTTGGTGCATGAGTGGACAACATCTTCCTAGTATGTGGTCCGGTGTTTCCTCATGCATGTTGCGGAATCTACATGTGGCACTTCTTCTAAGTTTGTAGTGTCCAGTTAGGATACTTGTTATTATTCTTAGGTTATTCCTACTTAAGTTAATGCAGTTTTCAAAACGTTGCTGGTTGTAATTGTCCAGTTGTAGTTTCGCATCCCTCAGCTTTGGGAGTTCTTTCCAATTCTAGGATCTGCTTGCCCGTATCGCTCGATTAATCGATTGTCATTTTGACGATCGCTCTATGTATATTCTCTATACATACATATGTTAGACAGCTATAGTCAGAGGCTTCTATCTTATGTATACCTTACCATGCATACTAAATACTGATGCAAAGAAAACTGAATGTCAAATGAAAACCCCTTTAATAATATTTGTTGTGAAACTCAATGGTTACAATTCCTAGAAGGCATAAATGAAAATTCCACCATTCACCTTAATGAACGACCTGCTGACCTTCTGACAAAAATAGAGGTACATACCTATGTGACTTCATCACAGCTCACTCCAAAACCAAACCAAAAAATGTAATCCGTCGAAACGCTTATCTTGATTTCTGATGCTATCTTGATAGTATTTTATCAGCGGACAAATTTGCCTGTGAGCATTCTCCACGTACTGGTCTAGTTGATATTTGGATTGTTGCTTACTTTTCTGCTTCAAATGACACTGCGAGCAAGTGTATTTTTTTTGCTCGTATTTGAAGCTCCAGGGATTTGATATCACTCGAAGCCCTCACAGAGCCTGTACGGCCTTTTTTTTGGCTTTCAAGTACTCCAAAAGTGTGTAAAAACAGCTTCACCGTACGATTCAAACAATTACTAAAGATTCCAAACTGTCACAAGAACCAAGAAGTATCCCACGGCGTTGTAGCATAAAATTAAGAGATTAAATAACGGTTAACATTGGAATTTTAATTTTTTTTTAAGTTAATGCGTTCAGGATTTGTATCCTCTTATACTGATCCGCCATCTTCTAGGACCCAATTAAGCAAGTGTGAATAATTGTCTGGGAACCTTTTGTATTAACGCTCAAAATACGAGTATATGGGAATGAATTTTTCTGGTAGTTACTTGCGTTTCATGCTGAAGGTTTAACAATCTATTCCAAGCCTATGACACCCACATGCAAAAATAGAGTACTGACAGAAGGTCTAACCATCGATTCCAAGTCTATGACATCCAAATGCATAAATGGATTACTGACTCTCCTGTGTCATGAGAATGAGCCTCTCATCTTTGCCGTTCGAACTCGGGAGAAAATTGTATGTCCTCTCCATTCTTACCATTAAAAATGATTGAGATTTTTAAGTGACTTTGTCCCGGTTCTTCACTAGCTAGACCCGCCTCTAAAATCTTTTAACGTGCAATTCTGACGTTCTCATGGTAAATAGTTATTAGTTCTTTTTGAAAGTTTCATACCCTCTTGGAACAATTCTAAAAAAATTAAATCAATTTACAAAAATAATTGTAGACCAAAAACTTTAATTTAACAATATTTTAAATCATTTTCATTTAATTTCAGTCCGACGAGAAGGAGAAGGCGGAAGAAAACAAGGAAAAGGAGGAGGCTAAATAAACAAACTCATCATCCAACCATCCCCCCGCATATATAAACATTCAGAGAGAAACATAACTCACCCTTCTTTTTTATATAAATATTTATAGAAGTAAATAAAAAAAATCATAAATATAGATATAAACACTAATCATTCAAAAATTATATAGAAGAAAAAAAAACAAACATTGATGATTAAACAAAAACCACAACAACAACATCAAACAAATTTAAGGGACATTTTTTATATTTATATATATAAAAGTAAAAAATTTAAAAAAATCAACATGTATTAGAACAAAACAAAAAAAAAAACATACAAAATTTTTATATTAAGCAAGTTAGTTAAATATCCAACAAAACAAAAAAAAAAACAAAAAAAATTGACGATTGATTTATAGAATATTTTTGAATTTTCTTTTCGATTTTTATATATAATTATTATTAAATATATATTTATATATTGAATGAGAGAAAGGAATGAGAAAATAATCTACAAGAAAATGAAAGGATTTTTTTTTTTTATTATTATTATTTTAATTTGTAATGTTTATATTGTGTTTTAATCTTTAATTTTTATTTTTAATAGGGTGAAACGAATTTGTGTGCAAATATTAAGATTTAAACAGAAGAATGTATTTTTTTAGTGGTAATTTACTTTCCACTAAATTTAAATAAATCTTTAAATTATAGAAGAACGGACATGACAAGATTGTTTTTTTTTTCGTAATTTTAAAACAAATTTCTTTTAAGATTGTTAATTATACAAAAACAAAACAAAAAAAAAGAAGATATTATTTGCCTTATTTGTGTCTTGTGTTCTAATATATCACAGCTTAAATGTAAATTTAAATACATTAACTTCAAAAACTTGCTAAATCGATTGAAACAAACAAAAATATACTAAATCCAACCCAACAACAACATCAACTTCAAGAACGTTTCGTTTAATATCATTAAATGTAAATTGAGACAAGTAAATATATATAAATTTAAGTATCTTTATATATTCTACTATGTAAGTCGTTTTACTTTTTCTTTATATAAATACAAATTACAAAAAATAAAAAAAAAATAATGTAAAATTACTGTCAAACATTTTTGTAAAAACAAATTTATATTAAATGTGAAAATAAATAAAACAAAATAAAATAAACAAAAGTAAGTGTGTGTAATTTAGCTGATACTTTTTTTCTAACAAAAATAAAAATAGATACAAACGAAAATAGAATATACAACAAACGGAAAAGAGTAATTAACAAAATTAAAATTAAACAATCAAAATAAGCGATAAATTAAAACAAAACAAAAATAACAACTTCGTCAGCATTTTTTGTCTGGGAACATTTTTTATCATCATCTCTCTCTTTTTACAAACAAAAAAAACGAAAAATACATTCATTTCGAACACAAAAATGACCAGGATAATTATAAATTTTACACTTTTAGCTCAGTGTGTTTTATACTTATATATATAAATATATTCAACAAATTTATATACATAGCAGCAAGAAAAAAAAATATATTATGTGCTTGTAAACAAATATCTTCGTTGGCATTTTTTTTAAATAAATGTTTAAAAAATATACAGAGACACGTTTTATTCATAAAATATATAAACAAAAAAATATAAATACATACAAAAAATATGTTAGTGGTGCTTATACAGACAAAGAAAACAAATCTGCCTTTGTTTAGCGATATCATTATGTTTACACTCGACACCATACAAAAACTCACACTTACTATTGCTGGTGTAAGCTGAAGGTTTTTTTCTTTTGTGGTGGTAAATCTATACACATATATTTATTGGAAATAATATATGTATTTAGAATTAAAGCTTAATCATCATCTATATGAACAAAGGGAGAAAAAATTTGGCAGCACTATTTTATACATACATAAATACCATTTAATGCTTAGGTAAACCCCCCATCATAATATAATTATTATTATCGAACATTTTCTGTTTTTCATATACAACATTAACACATATTTTATTATATACATGACGTTTCTTTTTTTTTTGTTTCTTTATATACAATATTTTTTATATTTTTTTAATTATTTACTTTTTTATATATAAATAAAAATTATATATAAATAAAATATAAATATTAGTATTAATTTAAAATAAAACAAAAAAAGTATAGTAATTAAATAATAAAATTACGTATTGTGTATTGATATTAAATTTAAAATAAAACAAAAATGAAATGAAAAACAAACAAAAAAAAAAATAAGAAAAGAGAAAATATAGTAAAAATAAAAAATAATAAAAAAAAAACAAACAAAAATTATTATAAATAAATAAAAAAAAATGTTAAGAACAAGAAAAAAATCTTACAAAAAACTGCAAAACGAAAATGAAAAGAGGAAACAATTTTTAAGAAATATTATATTTATCTACCTTACGCAAATCATTATGCTCATAATATTTAAATTTGAATATTTCTTAAACATTGCATCCGAATTTCTTTTTAATATAATACAAAATGAATTTTTTTTTGAAATCATATTTTTTATGACTTAGACTTCTCATTTGATTTAATCGACAACACAAAAAAGTAAAACAAAAACAGTAACAACAATTTTAAGAATAATTATTAAGTATGAAAACAAACCCCCGAACAAAATGATAATAAAAAAAAACTCATTTGCTTAAAATAAAAAAGGCGTAAATAAATTCTTGTACGTATGAAAATAAAAATAAAAATTAAAAAAAAAAGTTTTCAGTTAGCTCATTAACATTAACACTCTTACTGAAGGTGAAATAATTTTCTAAGCGAAAGTTCATCTTCTAAAGAAGTCAAAGAAAAAGGCAAGCTCAACCAGTTCAAAAGAGAAGCCTTTGTAATAGATTTTAACTATTAAAACGGCGCACCCCAGCGCTAATTGAGTCGCGGGCCCAGGGCTGGCGACTACCATTTCTACCTAATAGATTTTAACACCGCAATGAAACTGCTGACGAATACTAAACCAAACTATATCAAAAAAATTGTTTTACAAATATTGCCTGTAGAGTATAGTGACCAGAGGTCCCGTATTTGACATCTTTGTCCCGCAATAAATCTTTAAAATGCAAAATTTCAAAAGTAACAGTGCCAAACTACACATCCACTCTGTTGAAAATTTTACTTTCAAGATTTGCAGATAATTGATAGCTGAATATATATTGTTTAAACAAAATCATTTGTGCGAGGTGCATTAACTTTGGAATAAAATTAATATTTATAATAAAAAAAAAACCCTATAATGTTTCTTGTATATGCCCAACGTGTTGAAATAGATGAATGCTCGAATTTGAGAAAATTATTCACCCCAATTACAGGGCCCGTATTACGAATTACGATTATCGTTTAAAATCCCTCGTTATTGTTAAGTTGCGATTACGTTTTACGATGCTCGTTTTTTTAAAACGATAATCGTTTTCTCTTACGACTGCTTTTGGCACTCGTATTTCATTGTTTTGACACATCACACATGTGCTATTTTTGACAGAAATATTGAAAGAATAAAGTTGGACGCGCTTAAAAAAATTGATTTTTTTTTATTTTATCAGGCAATATTATGATGCATCCATTATCGTAAACCATAATCCATGTGTTGACTATCGTTTTCTAGGGTATCGTTTTTTTGCCTTTCGTTTCGTAATCTGTAATACGGGCCCAGGGGCCGAATTACCGCATCAGTTATCGAGTCATACGTGACTGAATTATGTAAATTTGGCATTACCGCTCACGTTATCGAGCAGTCTAGTACAATAATTTGACATTCTCTCATCAGTTATCGAACTGAATTTTATTCGTGAGATGAGAAGCCGACTGATAGAACGTATTTAATTTGAATTCCGGATTAAAATGTAAGAATTATTGTATTTATTGTTTTTCATTTTATTTTCACGAAATTTATCTTCTTTAGGTCTAATTTAAACAAAATAAATCAGCAACAAAAAATTATAATGGCAGAATTTATGTCAAAACATAATGATTTGGCAAAAAACATATTGCCAAATTGTCAACAAGGAAAGGCAACATCCATAAGACTTTGGCAGCAGCTGACAGACAATTTAAATTCAATAGGGCCACCAATTAAGGATGTCAAAGGCTGGAGAAAGGTATATCTACATACATATATATATACCCTCACTTATTTTTTTTTTATTTTGCCTTAGACATTTGCAGACCAAAAATATCAAGTCAAAGGCAAATTGTCTTTCAACAAATATTCCAAAATGAAAACTGGTGGTGGGCGCTTTGAAGAAAAAGTGTTGACAGCAGCTGATGAGCTTATTTTATCAGCAGCTGGACTTGATGTTGCTGTGGAAGGCATTGCAGTGCAGCATTTTGGAATATTCACTCCAGAGCCTTGCATTGCAACCACAATTCGGCCACCACAAACTCAATTGCCTTCCATACCAACTTCACCTATTACATCAACTTCCAACGCTGCCATTGAAAATGAGCCATCAGGATCAACTAGCAGCTTAGGAATGCCTTATTTTGCAATTTCAGAGACAGAACGCTCTCCTCTAACTCCTATCGAAAATGCAAAAAGAACGTATTCAAAAAAAGGTGATTTAAAGTTATCTCTATTAAAAGAAAAGATAGAAACGGAAACTAATTTTCATGAATCCATCTCTAATAAACTCGACAAATTGTTGGAGATTGAAGAACAAAACATCAAGATTCAAGAGAGACTTTTGGCAATAAAAGAAAAAAAGTACAAAGCATTTCTGAACTTGCATGCAATTAAACTGCAGATAAAAACTTTGCAACTCGAAAGTCTGCAAAGCCACAAATAAACAAAAAGACTGTTGGCCAATATTAAGCCTATGAACCTGTGTACATATGTATATACATATAACTAACTTTTGTGATCTTACATTTAATTTTTTTTTTTTAATTCTTTATTACTCGTACCTATTAATTTCATTTATTTTACTTAATCTATGTATGTTTTAGTTTATTTGACTTAATTTATGTTTTAGTTCCTTTAATCGTATGCTTTTTGTTCCTTGTTTGAATTAATATATGTATATTTGAAGTACCTATGTTACCTACATATTTAGTATAAATAAAATTTCTTTTAACTCGTTAACACTCTTCTCCTCTTTCCTGAGAAAACAACTAGACGTCATTCAGTTTTTTTTGGTGTTGCTTTTGAACAACCCGAATGAATACTCACCATTGTTTTCAGTGGTATCTCCAATCTCATCAAGTTAATGGAAAAATATTAACTTTGATGTACACCTTTTAAAAAAAGAACAGAAAACAAATATTTTTTGCTGCAAATACATTCATATTTCTCTTTATTTTTTGATTAACTTATGGATTGCAATACAATAATAGATAAATTGTTATATACATATCTTATTATACCTATAGAACCAAGCAATATTGAAGAAATTGATGCAGACTGCTACTTCAAACGAATTTCCATTCACTGGAGGGTGACTTTCCGTTTCTATTGAATGAAGATTTTAATTAGTTTGCGGGAACATATGAAATACATATACATACATACCTACTTTATACAAGGGAATTCTTAATGTAATTCCTTATTTTTTCAGCTATTCTGTTAGCGTTATCGTTTCCATTTTCAATAATTTCATTGAAAGGATTTTCTTCCTCCGAATAGGATTCACCAAATGGAACTTTAAAGTCAATACAGATATTGTGCAGTGCACAGCTTACGTTTCCAAAGCTGGCGTGCTTTTCAGGACTATACCTTCCTCTCTTGTTATAGTTCAAAATTCTCCATCGCCCCTTGAGAACACCTATTGCCCTTTCGACAGTACTTCGAGCTTTCGAATGAACTTCATTAAAAATTCCCTCATTGGAGCCATCCTGTGGAGACCTATACGGAGTGATACACCAAGGCTCCAAAGGGTATCCAGAATCACCTACATAATTAATAGAAACATTTTGTAATAATGCAAAACAATGAAAACTGCATTAAATAATACATAGTGCATACATATTCTGTCTCTATGTACTAACATAAATAGTATAATCCTTTGTGTATTGAATTGCCTAATTTGCAATAAGTATATTTTGTGGATTGGTAATATTACAAATTACACAACAATTAACAATTCTTACAAAAATGTACATACAATTACACAAATTAACTTGTTCAAAAAATTAAAATCAAATGTAATAAAAAAAGAAAGGACGGAACAAGAATCTTAGAATATATTACATTATGTATCTTACCAAGAAGCCAAAAGTTTTCGTTTTTTGTAGGGTCAAACTTGTGTTCCAAAAACCTTCTTTCCTGTGAATGTCTCCAAACAAAGGAGTCATGAGCAGCTCCACCATAACGAGAATCCACGGCCAGGATTCTGTACTCATGATCACAAATCTGAAAAAGATGATTAAGGTTTTGCAGACTTTGTGTATTTACAATACAATTTAACTTACTATCATTGAGTTTAGACTGTGAAATCCCTTTCTATTGAAAAACATATGTTCATTCTGGCTGGGTTTTTGTAAACCAAAGTGTGTACCGTCAACACAACCTACAACTGCACAAAAAGAAATATTTATTTCATATTTACATTTTAAAGTAATGATTAACCTTACCTCCTGGAATTTTGTATTTTTGGAAAAACCACTGCTTGCATCTTCCCCAACTTTCATCTGAAAATTTGATGTGCCTTGAACACAGTTTTGTTTCCATTTCGTTGACCACATGTGAAATGATTTTGGACACAGTGGATTGACTCATCCCAACGAGGTAATCATTGCCTGTAAAATTGCCTGTATTAAAGTAAAAATAAAATTTCAGGTATATATGTACTTGCCTACAGAGTATTGATACCCTGCACTTCCCAAAAGAGACAACGTGGCAGCTAATTGCAACGGAGCTGGAATTGCTGTTGACATATGTCCCTTCAAATCTAAACTGGACATAACATATACAAAGGCGTCTTTATTCAGCCTAAACCTTTTAATGAAACTTTAAATAGAAATATTCTGTAATTATAATGCATGTATGTACATAGGTATATGTATATGTACATAATATAATTTTTGGATACTTACGCAGAATTTGACAAAGACAGAGGATTGCTTTTGTCCCTTAGGAGTCTGCGCTCCATAGCTTCGTACATCTCATCTTCTGGTTGATGTGAATTAAATGTTAGTTATTATGTACATATGTATGTACATACGTATAAAAATATTTTTTAAATCCTTACCATCTGAATCGCTTGATAAAAAGAAATAATCCATTTTTAGTGGATATTGGGGGCTATCGTGAACAAAATTTCCCTCGGAATTCTCCCCATCTTCAAAAATTCGAAACGACAATACTTCTGAACTGTTCATTGTAAACTGGCGACTGGCCTTTTTAAATGAGAGCCAAAGTCACTAGGAAACTTAATTCCCGATATCAATTAATTCCAAGGGAAACTTTCGACATTATTCGAGATGACAATTTTGAAAAATGGGAACAATTCCCAGGGAAATTTTATTCACGATAGGCCCCATTTAGAAATATCCTCAAATCCTTGTAATAAAAACTGGAAACTCGCGAAAAATTTGTTGTTTTTACAAAAAAATGAAATTTGTTTGTCCAAAAATAAATTAAATGAATACAAATTTCATCTGTCAAACAAGAAAGACTCGATAAAAATCAATAGAGACTCGATGTAGTAGAATAGAATTACTACAATTTAAAATAGTTATACGATACGTTAGTCCATAGAGGAAATATATTACCTAGAGTCACGACCGGTACCCCCCTTGCCTGAAACACCCTCAAATTTTTTTTGAGGTGAGTAAGAGAAAACTCTCTTAAATTCCCTATCCGTGAATACGTGTGAATGGTGGATTTAAATACAAAATGAAGTCAGTAGCTCAAAATTTGAAGTTTTGTTTTTTTTTGTCAATATCAAAATGACAGTTCTCAAAACAATTTTTCTAGAATTGTAAGTAGACCGATTATAAATATTCGTGATAAAAATTAATTGTTTTTATACTTAGGCTTATGTTAATAACTTAATTTATAATAAGTTCAACAAAATGCGCAAAACGCAAATAACCAACAGCGAGTAGTCAGACAGTAAGTGCAACTACAAAGACCATTCAACAACACCGACCAACAGCGGGCATCACAAAAGCAGATCAACTAAATCAACTCCCAAAATAAATCTTACCACCAGCCTAAATCATCCAGAAAGCACCACGATTACAAATGGAGAAGTTGATAGTCATGAGGATACAACCGAAAATAAAGATCAGCCAGATAGTTCAACGACAAATGGTCAACAAAAAGCACAACAACAACACGATCCAGAAGCACGTAATCCTGGTCCGGAATCAGTCTCATCAGCAGTTACGGATTCATCTTCATCGCTGCTAAATCTACGAACAACACTCCATGATAATCCAACCAAAAAGCTTGTTGAAATTCTATCGAATCCCAATTCAAATGAAAGTCTATTGGAGCATTCGTACAATACCTCATCCAGTCATTCCCTGTCACGTTTATCCAAACATATACAGCCAATAGTATGCCTTAGTTCCGAAGAAGAAATCGTCAAGAAAGCAAGATAGAGAGATACTTTATTTCTCTTCTGCCACGTGAACTGGCGGTACAAGTGTTGGCCTATTTGGATCGAACCAATCTTCGTTCTACAAAACCCTAACGTGCTTAGGAATTCTTCAGGCACTGTAAATAGCTTTGATAATGGCCGATCAGAAGACAAAATCAGCTTCTATTGATATTTTGACTGCAATTTTCGAGTTTTCGACATTGGTTGTTCGCAATTACACATTGCAAAAAGTGAGCAGGACGGACGGGGTAAGTGTTGTCAAGTAATACAAATATAATAGTTTTAAAAGCATCTTTTTTTGTTTTTCTGCAGGGATGAATGCTACTTAATATAGCTAGTGAACAAATGTTGACTGATTCCGAACCAAAGAACATGCTCACCTAGAAGGGGGACTTCCTAAATTTCTTTTACAAGCATAGTATTCAAACCTTAATTGGTATAATAATTTTTATTTGGTTTAAACAAGAAGCTTAATTATTGCCTTTATCGACAGCTCCACTTTTAATGAATACCATTGGTGATAGACCACAAAACGAAGACATTCAAACGGTGCGGCGCAGCTGGTGGCTCTAGTTTTGGACATTCTATCATTCTGTGTAGAATGATTGGCCGCTGCCAATCGACTGTCAAAAAAAAAAGATTGCGTTCTGTGCAACTACTTGTCTCCCCCATCAATTAACACGAAAATACTATTTTTTCGCAAAAATATAAATTCTCTAACTAACTACACATCATCAGAAAATACTTGAAATTAACGAGAAATCCAAGAAAATCTCAATTCCCATCAAATAAAATCAAAATCTAATTAATGAACCTCGAAAATTTACTATTTGCAAACCGTGTCGTTAAAGACGAAAAAAGTCTGTCTCGCGAAAGAAAATTGGCTGTGGATTCATTCGTTTTGTACTCGAACCAAAAAATTGTGTGTTAAATTCTCGGCGGCAGAGGCAGCAAGCTTACATATGTATATATAATTTCCATGAAAAAAAATTTATTCTAAAAAATTAAATCGAAATCCACGAAAAAGGACTCTAATTTGGCAATAAAGAATCCCAAACAAATCGGATACAACTATTTTTTCCTAATTTACATTCGTTCCGGGGGGAAAACTCGAATTTCCTGTTTTAATAAAAAATTTATTATAATTCGATTTTTTTTCGATCGAAAAGGAAAAATTGTTGCGAAAATTTTCTTCTGCATTCATCGTAGTCGTTGTCGTCGTACTCGCGTGAGGATTTGTGTTTCCGTGTGAGTGCCTCTGCCTTCTGGCACCCATACCTCTCTCCGCATCTTCTTCAACATCGTCGTCGTAGTCGTGGTGGTGCTCCTTTCTGGGCAGCAGCACACTCGGATTCCAACGGGCGCTTGTCAATGTGTGCATCAGCTTCGGCTACCTCGTGATTGCCATCATCGTTGATTACCAGTGACGACAGCAAAATGTCTGAAATCAAGCGAGTCGCCTTCACCACCATCAGCACCAGCGCCAGCAGCAACATTGGCAATGGCAGCGGGAGCGATAGCGGCCCTGGTGCATCGTTGTTGTCTGCATCTGGAGGAAACGGTGCCATCTCGGCTATGGCGGCTTCGAGTGCGGCCCTCCATCGTTTTGGCATTGCCCGATCCAGTGACGTCACACAAGTCCAGCAGTAGCACCGCAGCTTGATCGACAGCGACGTCAAAGCTAAATAAGACCCATTTGAAGAAAACGATGATGATGTTGCTCGATTAGCTAAGGAATTAGAAAAGAAATATGCAACAACATATGCCAGTGGAAGAGGCCGAAGCAAAAAGGACGATTTCTGTGACATCGGTCTTGGATATGATGAAAATGATTCCTTTATTGACAATACAGTAATGCTACTGATGAGCACTTGCATTCAACGAAAGCACATTCCTCGTCATCTGGCAAATTACATCGTTCATCTACGAGTAGTCCCTTGAATCTTTGCAGTAGCCAAACTCAAAGTGGCTCGAAAAGTGAAAAATCCGCAAGTGGATCTGTAATCAACAACAATAACAACGCCAACCCAAACCAAAATTTAAATAGCAATAGATCATCCACCGGTATTGTAAATATTTCCAAAAACCTTATTGATCTGGTTTCTCCCTCCAAACGAACTGATCACTACTCCACAGCCGCAACATTCCGCCGGCGGTTTGGGTAACTCACTAAGCGTGGACAACAATACTCATGTGATTAACATTGATAACTTCAAATCCGCCTCCGAAATAATCAATACGTCCAACCAGCTCATCAACCACACCAGCAAAACGCATTCGATGAACGAGCGTCAAAAAGGTCGTTCTTCCGCACAATCATCCTCCATTGAAGACGGAATTTCTTGGTCGGGACAGTAGCAGCGAGTCAGATGGCGTTGAAATAGTAGGCGTCTATCAAGCTCGCAGTTCTGTGCACTCACTGCCTATTGTTAACAAGAACAAATATAAAAAATCAAGCCATCATGGAAGTCGAAGCGATTCACCAGGTTTGCATGACAAACTTAGACTGCCACCACTGTTCCGAAAAAATCACTTGAGTGTACGGACTTAGATGTAAATAAAATAATGAAGGCTCTTAAAGAGCTTGAGGAACTACAACAAATTGGCAACTTTGTGCCCGACATATCGTCTTTTACGAATAATAATCACAATGCAAACACATCACCACTTGCCTACGGAAAAGACTTGACCCAATGACAAGAGTATTATAATTCAACGACAGCTGTACTGCTCTCATCACTCTATGAGAACTTTTCCTCGCGCCTTTAGAGCACGAACCAGTCACACGGCCCCTTTCAATAGAGGCAACCTACGATTAATGCGTCCGCAACAGTCTAACCCCTCTCCCCAATTTATTGTTTAGAATTAGTCAACTATTTTCTGAGTTTGTGATTTTCTTTTTCTTACATAACCACATACATAATGAATTTTGCATTCCTTTCGCAAACCCAATTTTTATTTATTTTATTGTTTGGTCCTTGTTGCGTTGGAAAAAAAATAAAAAAAAAAATGTTTAGTTCTTTCCGTAAGCATGTCGCTTAAAAAATATGTTTGTTATATCAAAAAAAATTAATTATTATACTTTAAATAAAACAAATTTATATGATTATATACAAAGAAATAATAATAATAATAAAGAACATCACACGTATCACATAAAGAATTTTATAATGCAAAACGATCTCAAGAGAATACTAGTGCTTATGAAAAGCACAAACACTTTTAAGAAAAACAAATGCATTTAAAGACACTTAAACGCTTGTCCCGCCTGATAATAAAAAATAAAAAAATTGAGAACTGTTGATCAATTGATTTTAAATCTAATTTTAATTTAGCTATCCTAATTGAAACTTGAATGAGTTTATGTGGTGTAAGTATATGCTGCGTACAAGTCAGCTATTTCAAAAAAAGGCAGCAAATGACAACATAGTTCATCGATCACATTCGAAAATATCATGATTTTCCATGAAATTTTTGAAATGGTAGATAAAACATGATGTCATTTCTGAACTAGTTGCTTCATTTTGATGATTGAAACGGTCTTCGGTGTTGTTTTTAATCCTCTAGGTGATTCTAAAAACTAATTTTAATTTAAACAAAAACTTCGAAAAATTTTCATATGGGGAACGTTTTAGCAATTTCAATATGAATACGCAAATGTTGAAACGTCTCTGGCATGAATTTTTTTCAAAATTTTTGACAGATTTGAAAATGGTTTTCAGAACCATTTTGGGGACTCAAATCAACACTCAAAACCGTTTGAATTATCCAAATGAAGCAACTACTTCAGAAATGACAGCTTGGTCTATCTACCATTTTCAAGAATTTCATGAAAAATTTTGTAATTTTCTTGAAAGTGGTCGATAAATGATGTTGTCATTTCTAAACCAGTTGCTTCATTTGGAATATTGAAACGGTTTCGAGTTTTGTTTTAAGTCCTCTAAGTAGAACTGAAAACCAATTTTAATTTTATCAAAAACTTCGTAAAATTTGCATATGGGTATCGTTTCAAGAATTTCAATATGAATATGAAAATGTTGAAACGTCTCTGGCATGACATTTTTTCGATGTTCTGGTTAGATTTTAAAATGGGTTTCAGAATCATATAGAAGACTTAAATCAACACTCAAAACTGTTTCAATCATCCAAATGAGGCAAGTAGTTTGGAAATGACAGCATGGTTTATATATAATATAAGAAAATGCTAGTATGCCAACTTTAAGTTTTTATTATTGTACGAATAAAATTTAAATAACAAAAAATATTGATCCGTTTTTTTAAGCATTAACAAGATTTAACTAAATGAAATTTTTTTAAATCGGTGGAACTGTTTTTGAGAAAAAAAATATCTTATAAAATTTCTACAATTTTTTTAGTTTACTTTTAATAGCATTTCCGCGCCACCCATGAGGTATGCTTTTTGGTGCGTTAACCGATTTTTTGATAAGGTGTTCGGTTTCCCCTGTAGGCCTATTGCACCATGCTTTAAAAAAAAACATTAATACAACTTCATAGATAAAAAAATACTAAATACATAATAACAACAGAAAAAGATAAACAAATACAATATTACCACATACATAAATATACTGCATTGGTAACTGTAGTAACGGAAAATCTATAAATGCATAATTGTGAGCATTTTGTTTCTGAAATTGGGCTCTTGAATTCTTTTATTTATTCTTTTAATGACAAAATGAATTCTAACTCTAATAAAAAATCTTAAAATGTAATGGGGATCTACGTTTTTACAACACGAATAAACATGATCAAACTGGAGTGTTTGAAAAAAGTGTTCTGCGATCCCTTCTATATGACACAACCTCGAAAAATTTTCAACAAAGACATTATCGAGGTGCCTTATGTATTGCACAAACTCAGGTGGTGGAGCAACAAGTTTGCGACCTGTATATAGTTTCTGTCGAGTATAATAAGAGCTATCGCACTGGACAGACCCACCCTGTAAATTGGCGGGCTGGGAATCGACGAACTCGAACTGGACGTCTTCGGATTGGACGGACTCGGACTGAACAGACTCGGACAGTGTTGGACAACGATATTCGCAAGAATGATTTTGATAATTTTTCCGATACAGCCAACCACAAACATAAAAGAAACTGTTTTCATTAATGACTTCGTCTCCGCTTATGTCATTAGATAACACAATCTGGGAAATACTTTCGGGATCAAGTTCTTGCTCATTTCGCAACCAACCGATGTCCCTTCTCAAGTTTCTATCTGTCGAAAAAACAACTGAACTATTTTCTTCTTCTATAATGCAATTGCCCCCTCTTACAATTTTTAAGTATTGTATACCCCAAATTTTTTGAAATGCGCTTTGAAACTGAACACATGTAGGGCGGCTATTATTTCCACCAGCGCATCTAATTTTCCCGAAAAAATTTTCTAGACAATCTTGATTCATATGCCGAGTGAGTAAGAAATCAAAGCCGGTTGGGTGTAGATGTTCCCAGAGCAAACGTAGGGATTGTATGTTTAAAAGCCACCCTTTAATAAAGGAAAACTTTGCGGTAACATCTTTAGCTTCAGAATCCGTTGAAATAACACGAATCGATTTGAGAAATGAGTCTGCATATATCAAAAACTGTTTTTGTTTATTGTTATTTACAAAACCTGCCCGTTTCTCCTGTAGCGCTGTTTTACTAGAGGAATTAAAAAGATCGAAAAGATCCCCAAAAAATACAAGACATTTTGAAGTACTTAGCATTGTAGCTGTTCCATGATTATTCTTGTGAAGAGTTTTAAATGCGGCTTTAACAGTATTGCTAAAAATTTGGGTAGCAAGACGAACTTTCATTTTCTGCAGGTTATTTGGATTTAGGTGTGCTTCAGTCAACTTTGGAATCAATAGATATCCATTTGCACAATCGATTTCATACAAATATTGAATGTCACTCCATGTCGCTCTTTCTTGTTCTAAAAAAATTACATCATTTTTCAGCAAACAATTTCGAGCGCTTTTAAGGAGATGTGGAACATCATAAAAAAAGAATATTTTAGAATGATTGACCTCGAAGTATGGTTTTTCTGGACTGATATCTAGCACCCTGGCCAAGCCCCTAAAGTTTGAGCCCTGATCGCAAACGAACTGAACTGGGCATAAATTACTATTTTGTAACGCAGTAATAGCCTTAAATAAAAGATTTTTTAAGATTGAAGGGGGGCAACTATTTCTAACGAAATAATATGCTAGAGGGTGTTTCCACCTCTTGGCAATGCCTTGAGCCATTATGACCAAAACACTACCTGCAGGGAAAGATGATCGGAATTCACCTTCGCCAAAATCTTCTAAACCTACAACTAAATCCGTTTTAATATTGTACTCAAAATGAGTTTTCAGGGCCATTTCATCAGCTGAAATCGAACAGTATTTATAAATATCTGGTAGCTGACTCTCACTCATTTTAAGCGCTAAGCTTTTTACATTAAAATCTATATTACCTGGAGTTTTTGGCCAAGTAGAAATAAAATCCCTAAGAGTTGTTACGGATGGAAGATCCAACAGTGGCTTTAAGAACCTATGTGCAACAGGAGATATAAAAAGAATTGAAAGTGCCAACATTTTTATTTCGTTTGTATACCTACGTCCCTGAAGAGGCCTATTAAAATTCCTTAAACTATTTTCTACTATATTTTTAATGTCTGAAGGCAACTTTTCTGAATCTAAACGTATTAATTCAATTTTATTTTTCAAATTTTCATTTTCCTTTTTCAGCGACAAAAGCTCACAATCCTTGATTTGAAAAGATTCCTCATAATCTTTTTGCAATTGTTTAATTTTTTCTTTTAATTCTAAATTTTGTTTCTTCAAATTTACCTTTCTCGGAGTATTGTTCGCCAATGCAGAACACGTTTGTGTTGTGCATTCTTGAGTTCCAAAAGATATGGTATTGTAACCAATATCTTCGAGACTCACTTCAGCCAAAACGTTTAGAGCAGAAGAATCTTGGGAAACAGAATCTGGCACAGCCCAGGCAGGAAGCCGTTTCTTGCGTCCGTTTTCATTGCAAAAATGATTATTGCACACCCTATGATTTTTTTTCAAGTGTGCCAGATTCAAGTTCACCCTCCATAATTCTCTGCTAGGTTGTTTAAGAAAAAAATTTGTTACAAAATGATTAAACAAATAGTTTATCAATTTTAGTTTAAAATAACATATGTTATTTCAAAACCGAATTTATTTAGAAAAAAAAACTTATCATTATTATTATCATTTCTTAAGACTATTACCAAAATATATCGTGTATTAAGACTACTTTTAGTATTTTGTATCCTAATTAAAATTTAAAATTACTTATTATAGATTTCATGAAAAATGACCTTATTCTATTTTGGATTTATTTCTTAAATTAAATTCATATTGTTTAATTTTAAACATTAAAGATAATTAAGGAACACGGGGTATTGAATTTTATAGTACGCGGTTACTTAATGAAAGACTTATTCTAGACTATGACTAGGACTTATTTTAGTATCCTTTACCTTCAACCAAGTGGAAGGGAATGTGCAGGGAATCACGAAAGCTATATATGTAAACAAAACTCGTAAGTTCGATTTTTTATTTTATAAAAAGATTATTATAATATATTATTGCAAAAAGACATTCATACCGGGAGTTTGATTTCTCAGCAATTAAACTTTCAGAAATTGTATACATGATATCCGAAACATTAATATTAGATCAAATTGTATGAGGTTAACGTTTTCAAAAATTCTTTTAGGTTAATAAATTAAATGCCACTTAGAAAAACAAAAGGAATTATTTCTAGATTAAAGATTTACAAAATGTATACATATGAATAATATAACATTCGTATATTGTAAATCAATATTATTAAAAATTGTGGCGAAACATAATTTCGGACATTATGTACTTAATAATTGCTGTAGTCAATCACAAAACCGGGAAACTCTATCTTTTAAAATGAAAAACGCTATCTAAACATAAATTTATCAATACCTTGCATCATCTTGCGGACATCTATGTAGAAACTCGAAATTAGTGCATTTTAAAATACACCTTTTCCTTGGAACTGGTGCATTAATGGATTGTGTTGTTGTAGTTTGAGATGTATTAGTCTCGGCCATGTTATGGCGTAACGTATTGGTGGATATATACGAAATATTCCATTTTCTGCCCGCTAACGGAAAAATAAAATGAAATCATATGAGTTGCCATACAAAGAATTGACTTCAATATGTTTAAATAAAGTACTTACAAATATCATTTTCATCGAAATCCATTTTTATGGTCTAATGTGCTAAGAAAAACGAATTTAAATAAAAAAAATAATAAGAAAAGTTAAAACAAAAAAAAAAACGTAAAATTTTTTGAGTAAACTGAAAAGTGAATTTAGGAGCACTTAGAAGATATAAATTCAAACTAAGAAACGTTCGAATCATCCAAATCGACCAAGTGGTTTCCAATTGGGAGCTTGGTATATGTTTGGATTTCACGAATTCCATACGAATTTTTCATGAAAATCTTTAAATTGGTCCTAGAGGGCAAAAAATAGAAATTTATGTCCAAACTGAAAAGTGACTTCCGGAACACTTAGAAGATATAAATCCAAACTAAGAAACGTTCGAATCATCCAAATCGACCAAGTGGTTTCCAATTGGGAGCTTGGTATATGTTTGGATTTCACGAATTCCATACGAATTTTTCATGAAAATCTTTAAATTGGTCCTAGAGGGCAAAAAATAGAAATTTATGTCCAAACTGAAAAGTGACTTCCGGAACACTTAGAAGATATAAATCCAAACTAAGAAACGTTCGAATCATCCAAATCGACCAAGTGGTTTCCAATTGGGAGCTTGGTATATGTTTGGATTTCACGAATTCCATACGAATTTTTCATGAAAATCTTTAAATTGGTCCTAGAGGGCAAAAAATAGAAATTTATGTCCAAACTGAAAAGTGACTTCCGGAACACTTAGAAGATATAAATCCAAACTAAGAAACGTTCGAATCATCCAAATCGACCAAGTGGTTTCCAATTGGGAGCTTGGTATATGTTTGGATTTCACGAATTCCATACGAATTTTTCATGAAAATCTTTAAATTGGTCCTAGAGGGCAAAAAATAGAAATTTATGTCCAAACTGAAAAGTGACTTCAGGAACACTTAGAAGATATAAATTCAAACTAAGAAACGTTCGAGTTATCCAAATCGACTAAGTGGTTTCCAATTGGAAGCTTCGTATATCTATGGATTTCATGAAATCCATTCGAATTTTTCATGAAAATCTTTAACCAAATGGTTTCTAATTGGGGGCTTTAAATAACTAACGATATCGAATTATCATAAACAGTTCGAACAACCCAAGGCGTATTTCTTATGAAGGTGTCTCATCGTTCAGGTGCAATTGCAGATTTTTCTTCCGACTTGATAGAATGTCTCAATTATGTCCATGCACTAATGTGTTTGTTCTTTTCAAACCAAGGAAATAAGGAAAGCGAAACAGGGGAAACTTTTTAATGAAACCCTAACCAAAACAAAGGGAATAATTAATTATAATGTTCCTCCATTTAGCCGACGTTATTTTCGCGCTCGTTTGGGTAGGAGTAATATTACAATTTACTTGAATTGAAAATCCTCCAAAGTGCCCGAACCAACACTTGTTTTTAAAACACAAGAGTCTAACCAAATCACTTTATATTATTATATTGGAAAGAAACTTACGTAGAGATTATATTCCGTTTATTAATAATTATAAAATTAATGTTATTATCAACTTTTTCATATGGAAACACGGAGGTATTTTTATAAAAATTTATAGAAATTTAAATATGTAGGAATTTTTTTAGTATGTCCTTCTGTCTATCTGTCAAAATATTCACCTTTTGGCTCAAATTTCTATATTCCGTGGTCAATGTTGGGCGGTATACGCATTGAATTTCTAAGGTGCGCTTCTACTTTTACTTGGAATTTCTTAGTTTTTAACAGAAATATACATAAATATTAAGAAATTTGTATCCAAGAAGCATTAAAATTAATATTTAATATAGTTTTTATTGATTAACAGATATAAAAAGCAAAATTAATAAAAAAATATTTGTATTTTAAAATTTTTGAATTTAACGGATTCCTTTTTTGAATATTCAAACGCACTTATTCAACCTTTTTGCGCATTGAGCAAAAACCCACAAAATTTGAACAAAGCTGTGTTTGTTCCCATTTAAAATGCATGGGGCAACTAACACATCTTTGGACTGTGGGTTTTTTCCTCTCAATTCAGCTTGTAGGGTTAAAGAGAGCAAACCCCCGAAGTCGTGACTCTAGGTAATATATTTCCTCTATGCGTTAGTCTACGAATGCCATCATGCCAAAGTGCTCACTAGTTCATTCGATAACTGATGGGACTCACTCACTCGATCACGGAAGCGGTGATTTGGCCCCAGATGTCGTAAACGATAGCGAAATATACGACCTGACACGATCTGCATTCCATAAGTCGTTTCCAACTTTTGTCACTCGTTTTCTTGTCGTCTGTAAACGTCAAACGTCCTTGAACACTTTCGTTCTACATTATGTAAGACGAAAGGAAACGGCGACTAAGAAAAAAACGACGATATCTCTCGTTCAACAATTTATACTACAGAGACATGGAAGGTCGCAAAACTGCAAGTATTCTTAAATAATTTTTTTTATAGAATTTATTTACGATAAATAAAACAAGTACATATTTGTCTATATTTGTTGTACTATACTATACTATATACTAGTTATAATGTTGTAATTAACAAATGAAAACCAATTCCAGACGCTCGTAGAGCTGATCAAGAGGACGAGCAGTTAGGGTTTCGGTCAAAACTTTTCAATAAACGCACTGTTTGGGCTACACAGCACTCACTTGGGAAATAAGTTTTCAATATTTAAAAATGTTGTCCAACCGTTAAGCGACTCATTTCATTCCGCGGGGGTATGACACTGATTTTCTGTCAAGATTTTGAGCTGGGAATAGCTGTCTGTGTCAAAATAGCCTATGATTTAAAAAGAAAACCACTAGATGGCCTTAAGTAAATGACTACGGGAACAAGTGCAACTGTAGGTAAAAACTACTCCCAGATATTTTTATTCGTTGAAAATGTAGATTTTATTATTTATTTATTATTCAAGGAATATGTAATGATTTAGCAAAGTGCTTGTTTTATATGCCAAAATTTTACAAATATAAATTAATATTTAATAACTGGACGAATTCATTAACATAACTTTTAGCAGAACTTGAAATTAAAAAAAAAATTGAGTTAAGAAATAAATTAACTTAGTTGATCTTGAAAAGATGACAGCGTTTGAAGTTCTTTGGATGTCAGGGGATGTTCTTCCAATCTCTTTGTCTGATTCAAACTGCAATACAAAGCAAATCTATAAATAACAGAAATATTTTTTAACTTAATCTGTTAACTCACATTAAATTTGATTCGTGTTGGTAAACATCCGTTAGAAGAATATTCATATTTGAAAGTAATTCTATTCGATTGGGTTGGCTACTGATGTCACCAGCTTTTATTGTCCTTTCGATCATATCCACCATGGTTAGAACAATATGAATTTTCATTATACGATCCGATCCATCACTAATTTTTTCTTCTACATAAATCTTATGAGATTTTAGGGCTTTCTAAATAACGGTAAATGATATTAAACATGTATTTGAAAAGAAAACTTATATCTTACCTGAAATTTGTGAAGGGGTACTTGCCGTTGGAACAAATTGAAGATGGCGACAGGAACAATGTAGGCAAATAGTGATGGTTTCTTAAATCTCTCTGAGTTATATTCCAAGAGAATGTCCATGAGCTCAGTGAGCTCTTTTTCAAACTTGTTTACCTTTTGATGAAATAAAAAAAAAATATATTTTTCTAAAAAGCATTCCAATACAAGAGTAGCACCTACCATTCCGAAATGAATGACAATTTTCCAAGTGATAGCCACTGGGATTTCGACAAATTTGTGCATCCCATTAAAGCTGCGTAGAATGTTTTTCTGCAATTCCAACTGACGAAGTCGATCTCTTGATACTGGTGCTTCAAAAACATGTAGATTTACACAATTCACTATAATATGATACACATGTCGTTCCAATTTGAAATTAAAGTTGATGTAAAGATCACAAAGAGCACGAATTGCCTGAAAAGTATAACCAAATCAAAATTATCCAAAATTAAAGAGAATTTTTTTTCTTACAGCTTCGATAAAAACAATTGTTACATTGGAGAGATTTGAATTCTCCAGATGTTCAAGAAGATACTTCAAAAACGGATATACTTGATTCAATAGGACATTAAGCTCAATATTTTGTTCACCAGGAGTTATTCGTGTACTTATCACGGATAAAATACGAATACATCCAACCGAATAAATTGCTACTGCATGTGAATCTTAAAAATGGAATGGAAATAATTTAAATATATTTTCTTAAAATAAGTTGTTTTTGAATGTGTCTTACCTAAAAAGCAATGGAACGTAGCAGATAGTTCTTGAAATGTATTCGATTCGATTAAATGATCTTGCAAACTTTTTAAAAGCTCAAACAAGTTTTCTTCGTGTAATGCTGAAGGTGTATTTACTATGTTGGATAACATAACTAAGGTGTTCTGGAGGCTCTTGATTTGACTTTCTGTTAGCTAAAAAAAAAATTAGTTTTTAGAAAACTAAATATTTATTCAGTTTTAAACTTATTAAGATAAAATATAGAAGAGACTACCCAATTTTAATACAGCAAGCAGATATAAGTTCAAAAGGTAAGCAAAATGGATTCGATATTAGCGAGCAAATCACCATCTCAACTGGCTGTCAAGCAACAACTAGAATGCAATTCAACCTAGAAGAGCTGACATTAACTAGTTAGTAAGTAGTCCAGTTTTGTGGAACGAATTATAGGAACGCATATAATCATATCTCAAAGGGAGCTATTGGAAAAGCTTTCGTTTTCCAAATGTTAATTTCATTGTCAAGTGATGTAATTTTTTAACGTAGGCCGTTTTCTTAAACTTCATTTGCGTCAAAAATGCAATTGTTAAATTATTCAAACAATAAAAGTCAAAAGTTCGAGAATACAAAAGCAATATTTTCGAAAACGCAGTTTTCTAAAGTCATATGTTCCATAACATCATTTGAGTCGCAGCTCGGCAGTAAAGAAATTGAGTTGAAGAGACAAAAAGATTGATAAGTCAAAGAGTTCGTTCGTGAATGTCAAATGCATTTGCATGAAAATTGACTGACGTTGATCGAACAGATTCTGTGCAAGTAGGACGATTGCATATTTGACGATAGCAATATCTGCGTCAAGAAATAACGCTCATTTGATGATGAAATTCTAGTTGATTTGACGTTTTTGAAATTGGCAATATCTGCACCAAAAAATGAATCATTGATGATCAAATTGAAGTTTATTTTACGTTTAACGGTTGAAGATATTGCTATCGTCAAATATTATCCTACTTGCACAAAATCTGTTTGATCAACATCAGTCAATTTTCTTGCAAACGCCTTTGAAGTTTAAGAACATGTTCTCTGGCTTATCAATATTTTTGTCGTTTATTTTTTCGGTGCCGTGAAATAAGGCCAACTTTCAAAAATTGGCCTTATTGCACTTTGATAAAGTGAAATAAGGCCAATTTTCAGTAGTTGATCTTATTTCACTTTGACAAAGTGAAATAAGGCCAAATGATTTTGAGAAATAAGACCTTATCTTAGGTGTGTTTTTTTTGCAAGTCCATATAGAATTGTAAAAAAAAACGACATCGGGACTAAGCGCTTTACATGCAAAAGCAACAACTACTTAAATCTATACAGAGTTATGGCTAAAACACATGTGCAGCATTTTCCCTGCAGCGAAATTTAATTACACAGGTTCTTATGGGAGCAGAATCATTGAAAGTCTGCATGCAGCGCAGCGCTGCACGATGTCTCTATTCCTAAATTTGCTGCCTAGTTTCATTGCAGCCATAATTGTAAAACAAAAATTTCCAAATAATTGCTCTTTGGCGTTACTGATATTGACAGATTGTTGACATTGTCTGTCATATTTGCAAAAAAAAAGTTATTGAAAAACCACCAAATCTGCAAAATAATAAATTCCATTTGCAACAAAGATTTGTCCCATAGCCAAATGTGATATGTTAATAGCGTTTCTTATACTTTTAGTTTTTATACTAAAAAACAAGAACTTCATCCGGAGAATTCATCCAAGAATCAAGAAAATAAGCCAGCTAATAAAATGAGTAGTTTCATAACAAAATCCAGCAGCGACATACTCTCGTTAAATGTTATTGCTTTCAAGTCCGGCGAAAAACAACACTGCTATGAGATTAACGAACCAAACGTGACCATCGTCGGAAGCGCTGGCAATCATGCTCATGGCAGTTCTAAAGTGAAACTCAAAAACATCGTTGACTACAAATGGGAGACAAAGAATTATCCAGGCCATTTCATAGCCGTTCATATTGACTGAAAGCATATAGCATAAGTTATAAATGTGAACAACAAAATCTCCAGAACCGAAGGCATGGTTCGAGTGGTTAACGCAACTTTCGGCCTTCGCGCATTGATCAAGGGAATGTTCGGAGAGATGCTGGATCTGCAGTTCGCTCACATCGAAAATGAGCGAATATTGGCTTCGATTGATGCCAGTTCGTTGTATGTCCACAAAATCGATATGATCAGCGAGACTTTGGTTTGCAATTTGCCTATCAAAATCGAAGACCCTCCTAAATATGATAAAATTTCATGGTGTCCTTATGTGGATTGTTCGAGCAATGACGACGAAGAGAGTGATCAGTTGATTGTGTGGGCCAGAGGCAGTATTTATCAGTGTTTCAATGTGAACACCATTAATGTTAATTATGTGATTGGCAAATTTTGTCCAACAGACATAGCCACTGGTTATCTTAAATTCTATGAGCCAACTTTAGTTATAACTTGGGTTGCTCTATCACCCGATGGTACAACACATGGAGTTGGCGGGGAAGATGGTCTTATTCGGTTCTATCAGGTATATTTCCATGAAAAAGAACCGAGATGCTTGCTTCAGTGGAAACCCCACGGTGGAAAACCGGTATCATCGTTTTTCTTTTTGTACAACTTAACTAAAATATCAGCAGAGTAAGATTATCTAAATAGTAATTAAATTTAATCTTACTATATTTTGTATACAGTTCATATTGGAAATACATATGCCCTAACCGGTGCAGATGATAACACAGAGTTTAAAATTTGGGACTGCGGTACTTGGGAATGCCTGCAAACAATTAACATTAGGACGAGCGAAAATAAAAAATTGAAATTCATCGGCCAACTGTGGACGAGACCACCGATGTAAAGAGCAGTATTTCCCTTGATAGTACTGTTGCGGATTCTTTGTTGGAATTTTAAAATAAAACAAAATGAATAAGCCTCCCTGGCTTTGAAAGAAAACTTTTATTCAAAAGGTTTTTTTATCTCAAAATCCAACAATTCACGTGGCGTCTTTATTAAGAATGGCGCTAAAACTTTATTCTTTTACAAAATGAAGGATAGCTGTCATCTTAATTTTAATATAACATTAAGTGCTGCCAGGTTTGGCAACACTCCCCCCTGGTAAGCTGGTTCCTGGGACTGGCTTTCCATTCTCGCCAAACCTGCCCACCTCTAGGATTGCGAGCTTAGCTGCGGGTCTCCTATAGATACCATTCTGAGTTTTTACATCTGCACTCCGTACTATGCCATCTTTTCCAGCGTAAGTTCTAAGAATCCGACCCTTTGGCCAAGTGTTTCTTGGACTTGTTGGGTCAGTGATGATTACGATATCCCCTTCGTTTATGGGCTTTGGTTTTGAGAACCACTTCGTTCTTTTAGTAAGATCTGGGAGATATTCGTTCACCCATCGATGCCAAAATCGATTAGCAAACTGTTCGCTCGTTAGCCAATTTTTTCGTAATATGGCAGCATCGTCTGTGATCTCTCCTGCAAGCTTGTCTCCGTTTGAGGATCCCAACAAGAAGTGGTTTGGGGTCAGCGCTTCATCTTCGTCGCTATCTAAAGAAACGTAAGTAAGGGGACGTGTATTTATTATTTTCTCTACCTCAGACATCATTGTACCTAAAAGCTCATCTGAAGGGTTTTTTGTTGGAGATATATGACTAAGGGTTACTTTTACGGAGCGAACTAATCTCTCCCAGCTCCCTCCCATATGTGGTGACGAAGGCGGGTTGAAATTCCACTTTAGGTTTGGCCTAACAAATTTAGAAACTAGTTTTTCAACTTCTATCTTATTTACGGCTTCTTTCAATTCCACGCTGGCACCTCGAAAGTTAGTCCCATTGTCGCTAAAAATTTCAAGCGGCCACCCTCTCCTTGCAATGAAACGTTTAATTGCCATTATGCAGGAATCCGCAGATAGACTAGATGCAACTTCGATGTGCACTGCTCGTACCGTAAGGCATGTTATTAGCACCCCCCATCGTTTTTCGGAATGTCTTCCAACTTTGACGTAAATTGGGCCAAAGTAATCAATGCCTATGAAGGAAAATGGTCTTGTAAAGGGTTGGAGTCTCGCAGATGGTAGTTCCCCCATCAATGGTGGCTCAGGAATACATCGATTATTTTTGCAGTGTTGACATTCCTTTACTACACTTTTTAACAGAGTTCGAAGCTTTGCTATGTAAAATCTTTGGCGGACCTCATTAATAACTGTTGCGTTGTTCTTGTGACAAAACCTCTGATGATAATCGTCGACGATCAAATGGGTTATTTTGTTTTGCCTTGATAGAATTATGGGGCGTTTTGTACACAGTGGCACCCCTTGTACTGCATCTATTCGTCCTTTTATTCGCAATAGTCCTTTGTCATCCATGTACGGGCATAGTTTGTATAGTTGACTCGACTTAGGGAGGGTTGTTTCTTCTGTTCTGTTCGTCTCCAGAATTTCAATTTCTTCGGAAAAGGATTCATGCTGGCACATCCTCATTAAATAGTTTTCTGCCTCCGCCAGGTGTGTTGATCGTATTATTGTACCGACTTGTTCTTTTCCTTGTAGCCTTTGCCAGACAAATCTTACTACTTGTGCCATGGTTCGCAGGAGTCTATTCCATGAACTGAATCTAGTAAGATTTATAGCGAAGTCGATTTGTTTGACGTGATGCAGATTAATGTGTCTGATTTCTTCGGTGACGGATTCTAATTTCGAAATTTCTCCTGGCCAATGTTCCTTGGGTCCGTGCAAGAACTTTGGACCGCGGTACCAGCGACTTTCTGAATTAAATTCACCCTTACCATTCCATTTTGTGGCCTCGTCAGCCACGTTTTCTTTACTAGGTATCCATCTCCAGCTTTTCGCCTCCGTTTCTTCGAGGATTCCTCCTACTCTAAATGCCACAAACTGTTTGTACTTACGATGATCTGAATTAATCCAGCTTAGAACCGTTCGAGAGTCCGACCAGAAATACTTTTCTGTTATTTCGATTGAGTGACCTTGTGTTATCGTCCGTGCTAGTTTTGTACCTAAGACAGCCGCTTCTAATTCGAGTCGCGGTATGGAGATCATCTTTAACGGCGCTACCTTTGTTTTCGCACCTACTAAAATACATTCTATATCCTCACCTTTGGTGACTCGAAAATATCCTACTGCTGAGTATGCCATCTCACTGGCATCAACGAATATATGCAATTCCAATGAGTAGTTTTGTTTGAAAGACAATTGTGTCAAATATGACCTCTTGATGACAATTTTTTCGATGGATGGTATTAGACTTTTCCAAGTGCACCATTTCTCATAATGGTTCGGAAGAATTTTCTGATCCCATTCAATGGCTGAGCTCCAGACTTCTTGCAGGAGAATTTTCAACAATACCAGAAAGTTCGCTATCAGACCCAGCGGATCGAATACCGACATGAGGATTCGAAGCAGTTCTCTTTTAGTAGGCCAGACATCTTCAAGTAGAGACCCACATTTTAAATATTGTGTCTTAAAAGCGAAGGAGAATGAATCGGAGCATGGCGACCACCACATACCAAGGATTTTTTCGGGTCCTGATATAATTCGCCGGTTGCTTTCAGTTTCATCGTAATTTGCTGCCCTTTCTTTGACGCTTTTAAGTACCTTTGACGAGTTTGACATGAAATTTCGAATGTTAAAACCAGCTTCACTGTGTATAAGAATCACTTCTTTTGCCAGCTGTGCGGCCTCTTCTTCAGAGTCTACACTGTCTAAGTAGTCATCGACATAGTGTCTTTCAATAATGGCTTCTGATGCTCGCGGATACTTAGTTTTGAAGTGAATTGCATTCGTATTCTTAACGAATTGGGCACAAAATGGCGAACAGGTAGAGCCAAACGTCATGATGACTTGCATTACGTACTCCTCAATTTTCTTAGTGAGCTTGTCTCGCCATAAAAAACGCTGAGCGTGTTGGTCATTTTCCTTTATCCATACCTGATGGAACATTTCTTGTATGTCAGCGCATATTGCTATTCTGTACTCTCTGAATTTAAAAAGTACGGAAAAAAGCGAGGGAACAACATCTGGACCAGAGAAGAGCATTGAGTTTAATGAGATGCTATCCACGCATGCAGCTGCATCCCATACCATTCTAACTTTCCCAGGCTTATTGGGATTTAAGACTGGAAAGACTGGAAGATACCACACTGGAGACAAGTTTTCTTGCAGCTCTATATCAGTTAATTTTCTGGCGTATTCTTTTTTGACATAATATTCGATTTGTTGGTGAATCTTATTAGAAAGCTCTAGGTCTTTAAGCATTTTCTTTTCGAGGCATATCAGCCGACGTTCAGCCATCAAGCGACTATCAGGCATCTCCTTGTTAACAAACTTCCATAGTAGCGGAACGACAAAGCGTTTTCCTTTTCTCGATATGTTGTTTTCCAATATTGATATGGCCTTCTCATCGTCGCATGACCGTATAGCCTTAGGGGTGTTCGATCCTATTGTGTCAATAGCGATGAACTCCTTGAAAATTGCACTCAAGTTTTTGTCTTCCGTTTTTTGGCATTCGCATATGTGGAAGTTAGCAAAACTTTGTCCTTGGTTGCTTGTTTTGGACTCACGCTTAAATGGACCGTATATGCTCCAACCCAAACGGGTTTTGGATGCTATTGGTTGGTCTTCTCTTCCTTCTTTAGAGCGCAACGGCACGCACAATTTCCATTGATCTAATCCAATTAGTAAACGAGGCTTTGCTTTGAAATATGACTTTACAGGAAGGCCATTTAGGTAAGAGTATTGGTTGGACAATTGTTCTACGTTGATGCATTGTGTTGGAAGGTCGAGATGACTGACGGTTCGAAGATTTATTGAGTGTTTTTTATCGAGCGCGGTTGCCGATATTTCTATTTTTACCTTTCGAGATGAATCTTCTGTCCGATGCGTATTCGAAGTCCATTTGAGGCATAGCGGCTGTAACTCTCCTTCAGCATCCAGTTCAATAGCGAGTTCTTCGTCAATTAAAGATACCGACGATCCATCGTCAAGAAAGGCAAAGGTATTTATTTTCTTATTTTTATTATGTAATACAACGGGTATTATCTTAAATAGAATGCTTGTTTCATTGGTTTTATGAAACAAATTTGTTTGCTGATTTATTGCAGGCTCGACATTATGATCATTCGCAGCATTATGGAGCATCTTGTGGTGCTTATAAGTGCAGCCGTTGACGCCACACACCTTATCCAAATAACACCTATTTCGTCCATGGGCTCGAAGACAGGTTCTGCAAATCGTAAACTTTTTTATAACTTCCCATCTTTCTTTTAGATTCAGTTTTGTAAATTCTTCACACTGTTCTACTGTTCTACAGCTCTGATGGCACACTGGACATTTTTGATCGGTCTGATGTACGTTCAATACTCCTCTGGTGGAGCTCTTTCCCGTTCTATTTCCAGTTTTGGCAATGTTAAGTGGAGTTACTATAGAAGCAGAATAGGCTTTATCTGCTAACCAGGAATTATAAACCGAAAGGTCAACATCGTTTACACTCCTAGAGTACTGTCCCCAATCTAAGCGGAGAGAAGGTGGTAATTTATCTACGAGCTCTCTAAGTAAACTTGGGTCAGATAAATGCTTGTATAAGCCAGTTGCCATCATAACTCCACAAATGTTCTCAATCGTTAATGAGAATTTTATAATAGACTGCAGTTTATCTTCGCGTGGTGGTGGTTCACTACGCATCTTGTCTATTAGATTGTCAATGATGACGTCCGAGCGCCCATAAAGTCGAGTAAGAGTGTTAATAACACCAGGAACTTGGTCTGGAATGAACAATCTATACTTAACAGTTTCGAGTGCTTCACCTTTAAGACAGCTTTGCAAGCGGCGAAGGTTGTCTGAGTTTGTGTAGCCACACGAAAGTGTTGTACTGTTATACCAACTGATAAACAGTGGCCAATCTTCTGGCCGACCACTAAAGGTAACTTGTTCCTTGACCATAACGTGGCGTGCCGCCATTTGAGCCTTGCTAGGAATAAACTCTTCTGCAGATATCGCGGGCATAAAATAGTTTGATGCTGCTATATTAAAGGTGGACGATGGGTTTCCGGACTGCATGAAGGAAGCGGAGGTGCTTATCGGTTGAGTGGAGGACGAGATAGGTGAGTGCATTGAAAGGCCACATGACACATATGGGTTCGTACTATGCATTGGAACGCTATAGGTTTGGGCGATCGAGCTTGAAGTATGGGTTTTTGTTTTCAGCGGGGCCCATAAAGTTTTATTCGATGTGCTTTTAATAAGCGGGTGAGACGGTTTCGGGATATGCTTGGCGTTGCTACCGTGTGCTGATTCAGTAGTTGTTTGGATAGCAGCTTGACTCGAGTGTGCCGCTACTGGCTGGTCCTTGACCTTGTGTGACACTGGAGTCGAGCCACGGCCGAGAATGAATTCATTTAACTTGTCATGCTGAACATCGATCGGGTTTTCACCAGTGTCACTGTCAGATGTGTCGAGTTCTAGCTGACGGAGCATTGCGTATTTTTTTTCAATGTATTCCCTATCTCTTTGTTCCTTCATACATCTTTCCTCCTCTAATTGTTCAAGGATAAGCGCGCGTTCTTTAATGATTGAGGGCCTTCGTGATTTAGTAGCACTACCTGCATTAACTGGACGTGATTTTGCTATAGTCGTTATTTTATCTTGACCAAGGACATTAGTTGCAGAAGAGAGTGGAAAAATAATTTCGGAAGTCGAAGTACTGTGGAGGTTTTCAGCGGTCGGTAATATGCACTTTTCACAGTTCCACTCCTTTTCTTCTACATCAGAGTTAACACCCACGCATTGAAAATGGTGCCATTCGTTGCAGGTGTCACACTGGACCATTTCATCAGTGTCAGCATTTTTGCAAGATTTACAATTAAATGACTCATTACCCAATTCAGAAGGCATTTTATTTTAATTTTTATTGAGCTACTTTAATATATATATATATACATATATATATAATTATATATGTATGTGTGCAGAGGTAGAGAATTATAATATAATACTACGCTTTTACTTGAACTTACCTTACGTTTCCTTGCTGATGCTGATGTTAGCCGGTGCGGTGGTGCGGTGGTGGGTAACAATGATGAGATGTGGTGGCGGTGGATGGGTGCTGTTGCGAAGAAGATCTCGGTGCTGTGGACGTTAACGTCAATGCTGGTAAAAGAGAGGCGTTAGTGATGATAAGCGCAGCGCTGGAAAGATTGGATCGATGTTGAGGACGCTGATGTCGATGATGATGATGCTTCGATGAAGGTATAGGTTAGGAATCGATGCTGGCGGTGATGAATAACTCGATGCTAGCGATGATTAAATTGGTGCTTTATATAGATCGATGCTGATTTGACGTCGATGGCGATGAAGAACTCGATGCTAGCAGTCATATAGTCTATGCTGGCGGTGATGGAATCGATTCCAATCTGACGTCGATGGCGGTGAAAACTCGTTGCCAGCGTTGATAAAAGCGATGAGTTAAACTCGTGTTGTAGAATTCTTTTGAATAAAAGATATGTTGCGGATTCTTTGTTGGAATTTTAAAATAAAACAAAATGAATAAGCCTCCCTGGCTTTGAAAGAAAACTTTTATTCAAAAGGTTTTTTTATCTCAAAATCCAACAATTCACGTGGCGTCTTTATTAAGAATGGCGCTAAAACTTTATTCTTTTACAAAATGAAGGATAGCTGTCATCTTAATTTTAATATAACATTAAGTGCTGCCAGGTTTGGCAACAAGTACGAAGGAATTTATAGAAAATCCGAGCGAAAAATCAAATGATAAGGATTTAGATAATGTGGCTGTACAAGCAATGAGTGGAACAAGTGATAACGTTCCATTAGATGCTCTTTTCGATCGAGTATCAAGTGTTCCGACAAATGTGGTAGGCGTTGACAAGACTGACTCTCCAAACCCATCACCACATTTGTCTTCTGTTAGCCATAAGAGTTTTACACTGATTAATTTGATGACGCCAGAAAAATTTTTTGAACCATTTTATTTGAAAAAAAAACTTATTGGAATTAACAAAATACAGACTTATTGATTACATTTTTTTGTATAATTAATGGAAAATAGATTTAGCAATCAATTGGTATTTAAAGCAACGTATTAACAGAACTTTATATAGTAATAAATTTAAAAACAAAACTCTCCATTGTTAGTTACCGCAGATAGTACTGCTGCGGTGCCGTGAAATAAGGCCAAGTGAAATAAGGCCAACTTTCAAAAATTGGCCTTATTGCACTTTGATAAAGTGAAATAAGGCCAATTTTCAGTAGTTGGTCTTATTTCACTTTGACAAAGTGAAATAAGGCCAAATGGTTTTGAGAAATAAGACCAAGTTGGTGCCGTGACATAAGGCCAAATTTGTTTGTGACTTAAGGCCAGACATAAAATGTTTTGTTAAAAATAAAAAAGTAGTTTTTTCCGTTAGATTCGTATAAACCATAATTGTTTATTGGGGGCCGTTGTTCTGGGTTTTCTTGAGCAACAGTACTTTGGGTGGCCCGCTTCGCGGGTTTTCAGGATTTTAACTCATTTTTCGGGGCTCACACCCGCTCACGCAACTCCGTTGCTCCGCTTAGGGTATGTTCAGTCGCTAGGCAGGCGTCTGTAGCAACAGTTTTCTTGGGCAACAGTACATAACTGTTAGTTGTTTACTCCAATTAATGTAAAATACAAAACTGTTGCTACAGGCGCCTGCTTGGCCCCCAATAAACAATAAATTATGTATTATACGAATAAATAATACTTATAAATGAAATGAGCGAAATGAAATAACTAAATATAAAAATGCAGTTCGGCCTTATTTCGCTTTGTCAAAGTGCAATAAAACCAACTGTTGAAAGTGAAATAAGACCAATTTGGCCTTACTTCACTTTGTAAAAGAGCAATAAGACCAATTGCTGAAAATTGGCCTCATTTCACTTTATAAAAGTGCAATAAGGCCAATTTTTGAAAGTTGGCCTTATTTCACTTGGCCTTATTTCACGGCACCTACTGCTGCCACCCCAACACTCAATATACCATCACGATTTCACAGTTAGTACTAGCGGCTATAGCGGAGCGGCAACTACAGCTGATACGCGTCCGCAGTCGCTCTATTGGTTGTGGAAGTTGTATTACTGGTAATGATGGTAGAAATATTTGATGGAACATCAATATCTGATTTACTGCTTGCGTGTGTTATTTTCAGTGAAGAAGCTGAAGTCATTTCTTCCTCCTCCGATGACGAAGAAGATGATGATGATTCGCTAGAATTTGTTATGATCGTTGTTTTATCTTTAATTTCCTGCGACTGGCTCCTTTTGCTTTAGCTGGGGTTGTTGTTGGTGTTTTTGTTGTGACAATGATTCGGACGAGGAAGAAGAAGAATTCGAGGACGACGACGACAGAGACAGCTCTTGCTGTTGATGCGAAATCACTACAAAATCAAAATTTTGTCCTTGTTTGTTGAAATATCTATTTAATTTAAAATAAACTTATAAAACTTTAAGTACAAAACTATTTAAGCAAACAAAAAGAATGAAAATTTGGCAGATGTCATTTTTGTTTTAACAGAACTAGGCATCATTAAAGTTAGGAAGTATGCACATGTGTTCTGTCTGCAGCGCTGCATGCATTGCTGCGTGCAGACTTGCTGCACATCTGTTTAAGCCATTAGCTAAGACCAGATAATTATCGAGAGTTAATCTAAGACCCGATAAAAATGGTGATGCCAAAATAGTATTATCTATATGTTATCGATAATTTGCTCAGAGACGTCAAAAATGAAGTTTTTGGATTGGTTGATGCTAGTCGTCAATAAGCTGACAAATGTCATAGCGTACACAGTGCTTCCAGCTATGTGAAAAAAAACTCCTAAATCCCGATGTCGTTTTTTTTTACAATTCTATATGGACTTGCAAAAAAAACACACCTCTTATCTCACTTTTTGAAAGCGTAATAAGAGCAACTGAATGTGGTGCCGTGACATAAGGCCAAGTGACATAAGACCAAATTTGAAAACTTGGCCTTATGTCACTTTACAAAAGCGACATTAGACCAAATTTTAAGAGTTGGCCTTAAGTCACTTTTGCCAAGTGGTATTAGGCGAATTTGGCCCTATGTCACTTTTAACTGTTGTATCTGGGCAGAAGTAAGTATTTAAAAAACTATACGTTTAAGTGTAAATTTATCTTTATAAGTATTATTTATTCGTATAATACATAATTGTTTATCGGGGGCCGACGTTCTGCGTTTTCTTGGACAACAGTACTTTGGGTGGCCCGCTTCGCGGGTTTTCAGGATTTAAACTCCTTTTTCTGGGCTTAAACCCGCTCACGCAACTCCGTTGCTCCGCTTAGGGTATGTTCAGTCGCCAGGCAGGCGCCTGTAGCAACAGTTTTGTATTTTACATTAATTTGAGTAAACAACTAACAGTTATGTAATATTGCCCAAGAAAAACTGTTGCTACAGGCGCCTGCCTGGCGACTGAACATACCCTAAATGGAGCAACGGAGTTGCGTGAGCGGGTGTAAGCCCCGAAAAGGGAGTTTAAGTCCTGAAAACAGGCAACATAAGGCCAAATTTTTTTATGAAATAAATATAAAAATGGAGTTCGGCCTTATTTCGCTTTGTCAAAGTGCAATAAAATCAACTGTTGAGAGTGAAATAAGACCAATTTGGCATTACTTCACTTTGTAAAAGTGCAATAAGACCAATTTTTGAAAGTTGCTTTATTTCACGGCACCTATTTTCTCCTTGTGTTATAGGTGCTATCGGGCAAGTTCTGCAATTGGAAAAAAAAGAGTCGAACTCCAGATTTTGATCAAAGTTGACATTACGATGATAGAGAACACTAAAAGAGTGGTTCCGGGAATTTCGTCTGTCTGTCTGTACCTCTCCCTATAGCCTAAAGCCCTAAGCCACTGAAGCTATTTTCTTCAAATTCGGTACTTAAGGTTCTTTGGCAATTCCGTAGAGGAGAATTAACGGGTTAAAAGGATGAGGATCCGTGGATAGGATTTGGATAGACAAAACGAAAAAGAATCGGAAACGGAAACAATAAATGTATAGGAACCGGGAAGGACATTAATTTGGACTATGATAGGACAGGGCTGGGTACGAATGTTTGACGAAAAGGGCGTTGGCATAGTGGCGATGCACGGCTTAGCTCCCCGGATGTAGGGGGGATCTTGCGCCTTTGCCAAACTAAATATTAGGCTAGTATCGTCCAACATTAGTTTTAACACCGTTATTCGACTAAAACTTTTCGCCATTCCATTTAAATAAGCTTTCGTATTTGGAGAGTCAACTGTTAGTTAATTTATTTAATTACGTAAATTTATTTACCTACCTGATCTAGATTGGATACTAGTTGTTGATATTTTGAAAACACATTGCTTGAAAATTCTTCCATTTCGTCTTGAATATTGAAATAATACATTAACTGTAACATATTATGGACCGTATTATGTACAATTGAAAAATCTTCACCGCCTTCTTTCCTGAGATATCGCTGAGCATACTTAATATATCTGTCTGCAGCCTATCACATAATTAAAAAAAAAAATATTTTAAAATAATGTTACTTTAATTATGTACATAGATGTATTTCTGTCAAAAGTTCTCATTCCCTCCCAAAGCATTTATACTGACTTTTGCTTTTGTACATACTCGTACATATGCAAAAAAATTATATACTAACTTTTGTTTCTGTTACTATACTCTGTCCAACAAAAATTGTCAGTACAGGGAAGATAGGACGTTTGTCTCTCATTCTGGTTGCATTGCCATGCATAAGTGTGTCGCCTTTTAAAGCTCACACAGGGATTCCGTAGTTTAAATTATAAATCGCCGCAAATGAAAGTAAAAAACGCGTAGAACTACCGTCTGCCGATTCAAAACGACTGAAAACAATATTCAATTTACCTTTTCCCACAACGCCAAGCGGTAATATAATATGCGCGTTTTTTTTTTAAATTGAAAAGTAATACGACAACACTCAACATACTCATCTTCTTAAAATGTGTTCTCAAAAGCTTCAAATCCCAAAAGCTCCTTAATAAAAACCACTGAAAAAGCTCTTTGCTTGCAATTGAGAATGATAATGGTAACTCTGTTTTGATGTAGATAAAGAGCGCACAATCGTATTGAGTGACACTTGACACTCTTGTCTTGATCTTGACACTTGACAGTATCTCATACTCATCAGCAGTGGGATACGACGGTCGTGTTGGGGTGTACAACTTTTTGCAAAGAATTACAACAACAATTCCTTAAGAAAAGTCAGTGGCTTGCTCTTTTTTTAGTGGCTTTTTTCCTAACGCATTGTAGTGAGGGTGCATCAGGCGCCACTGTTTTAGAAAAAGCTCTCACATAAGGCCTGTACTGATAATTTTTGTTGGACAGAGTATAGCCGTGTTTTCGTGAGATTAATACTCAGTAGGTATAATAAAAGCTTTTCAATGAAATAAAGCGCAACCAATTGAACAATTAAGCTCTTTTTGTTTATGATTTTCATAATTACAAATTGTTCCTTATTAGTCATAGCAAGTTATGTTGAAATGGGGATAAAGATACAATAATTGTTATAACTAGCTGAGTTAAGGAATCTCACTAAAACACGGCTATTGTTTGCATTAATTTAATGAAATGGGTCTAAACTTTTCATCAAAAAAGCACTCGTATTATAACTTCAAGTATTACAATTCAAACTAACTATAAGAACTTACAATTGGAAATTCCTTAATTGTAAATTTGGCTTTTTCATAATCAGTTATAGAATAGACGTTTGAAAGGATTCCCCTTATCTGCCATTTGTCTTTAAGCAGCATCAGGAGAGACGGCAGCTTTAAGAGAAACTTACTCAAACGTAGGGGGTATTGATCTGCAAAGAAAATAAATCTCCAAATTTGAAACAAATCAGGCAAACCGTTTAAGCAGTAGCGCCATGTAAAGTGAATGTAAAAACGCAAATTATTTTATGGACTTATCATGTTTGTACCAAACACCACAGATTTGAATCTTACCATTGCTATCGCACTCTTCGTATATCCTTTTATATACTCGATAAGTAATTTGTGCAGCAACACTTAATATCCTCACATCCCAGTCGGATTTTTGTAAAACTTTTAAATATGGATCCAACTCTGTCAGATAGGGAAATTCATTCCAGAGCGAGTCAATGAAACAATCTAAAATTTCAGTTCCATTCTTAAAAAAAATAGTTTAATTAGAAAAAAAATAACAAGGTTATATATTCCAACTTACAGCTTTCATCATTAGAAATTCAAAAATATCCCTGAGTATTAATTTATTTGTAAATCTACTTTTACGCATATATGTTAGATAGAAATTTACAGCCTGGTTACGGGTCTTTTTGCTTTCGTGCAATGCATTGCTAAAGATGATGTGAACTTGATTTCGGTTAAAACATTCTAAGAAGGGTAGATGACTGCAATAAAAAAAAAAGACGTTAGGTAGCCTTAAGTCTCCTCTCTTTAGACTAAAATAAACAAAATGGAAAGGACAAATAGTCAAAAATAAATACTATTTCAATATGTCTTAACTGTTATAAAATACTGAATGACCGGAAATGCGGCTATCGCGAAAACCGTTCCAATGTACTGGTGATCTGATGGCTTGTCTCACCGAAGAGTGGAACAGATCTTTACATTGTTTTGAAGAAAGTAAGATTATTGCGCTTGATATTTCTAAAGCATTTGATATAGTTTAGCACCAGGCTATCTTATCAAAAACGCGTGCGTTTGGTATCAATCAAACACTTGTTCTTTGGATAAGAAGTTATATTCTGGATTGTATTTACAATACATGTTGTGTTGCACGGTTTCAAATCTGATCTTCACAAAATAATTGCTAGTGATCTCCAAGGCTCCATTTTGTCTTCGACTCTCTTCCTCATTTTTATAAATAATCTCTTGTCTGGAACTTCAAATCCACTTCATTGTTATGCCGACGACTCTACCTTCAGTTGTTCATATTCGTTCTCAAACTCACGACCATCTCCTTCGGAAGTGGTATTACCTCGGTATCGCTCATTAAAGTACTTTACTTTACCTTTGTTAAATGGGGAATACAAAACCGTGTTTAGTTTAATGCTTCGAAAACTCAATGGTGTCTATTGTCGTTGAAGCAAAATGTAAAATGACCACATTCTCGAGGCCGCAAAAAACGCTGCCAAATGCTCTATCGGTGTAAGATATTTTTTACCCTTTCGGATCTGACTACAATTTATAAGGCGTTTATACATCTAAAACTCGAGTACAAGTCACATCTTTGGGAATCCATAACAGAGCGTTGGAACTGATGTGAAACAGAAGAATCATTGAATCATTCCCATTTCTTGAACACCATTAGAGTTTGTCATGTCTTTCCTCATTGTATAGCTTCTTTTACAAGAAATGCTCATACTCCAAGTAGCCAGTTGCATTACCCCCTCAATCAGTTCATCTCTGGTACGATTCTATTTTTAGACGAGCCATCAAAGGCGCAAAACACGATTATGGAATAATTTACCCGGCACTTATTTTCATTGCCATTTCAATTCGTAAACATTCAAGACCAATGTTCATCGACACCACCTCTCTTTTCCCCACCCCTCCTTAATTTGCACATCGCTTCTGCTATGTTTATGTTCAACATTATAATGGTCTCACAATAAACTAAAAAAATCTAGGCCTAAGTCACCCGGGTTCCTGGTACTATTTCCTTATTTAATATAATACTACTTGAAACTTGACAATTCAAAATAATAAAACAAATCATTGTGCAAAAAGTATTCGACTTTGTTTCTTTCCACCTGTAGTCAGCTTTGTTTAAGTCGATAAAGTTAAATAATAAAAATAATTAATTCGACTTACCCTAGCAATACATTGAGAAACTTAATTAAACAAAAGACTTGATTTTTTGAATATTGCTGAGCGAAAGCACAATAAGCTTTAATCATATCAGGATCAGTTAAGTAATTCACAAGAAGGGTCTGCTCACTATTTGGTGCCTTTGAGTTTTCAAGAGCATTTTGCATGTAAACGAAAAGTGCTCCACTTGTTTTGGAAAACTTTTATATGTAAAAAAAAATAAAATATTTATCATCAATTTATGTCTATCTAAACAAAAATTTTGTCTTACTTCGTATTCCATGCAGCGACAATAAAATTGGAAAATATTTTTGTCATAGAATGAGAAGTAACTGTAGTCTCTTCCCAGAAGTACACACAGTCCTCTCAGTATAGTCTGATGAGAATCGGGATGTCTGAAATATATCAATTATGCGAATAAGTAAAGAATTCAATTTACTAATCTTAATAATAATAATAGCCTGGAGTCAAACCTAAAACAGAAATCTATTTGGCAAAATATTACAATTGGATGTTTCAAAAAAATAAAATCTTGTTTCTATCAATTAAACAGTAGTAGCTAAGCAGGCTTCATAAATGTTAAGATATTGTATAACTGTCTGCATTTACTCAAAGGTAAATGTGTAATAGTAAAGCTGGCCACAAGACAGAGACGACTTGAAAAGTATCCCAGACGAGGCCGTAATCTGGACTGAAATCTACCACCCTCAGTCTCGGTAGTATAAGCGTAACAAACATTTTATTTTTAAACTATGCAATTGAATTATTGAAACTGTAACGTGACTTTGTCTGAGACGATTTTAAAGAAACGAGACATACAACCTGTTCTGGTCGGATGGTCAGCCCTCTGAATTAGTTTTAATTGCGATGTGAAACCGATTTCGGTGTTACTTTGACTCCAGACTATTATACCCAATGTCCTCTCTACCCAAGTCCTTTTTGAGAGTTTTCAAACAGTTTATGACAAATGGTATCTATGATCAAATTTGGATCGGTAAGATTTTTTCTTGTCTTATGCATCGAACGAAGCAGGGAATAACCTATGAATGAAACTTAATAAATATTTACATTTTTATATTCTCATATTTACTTATCAGCGATAATGGTTCCCAAAATCTATCTTCCCATTGTTCATCTAAGGAATTGCAAAAGCTCAAAAATATGTCGACAATTTGAATGAGTTGTTCCAAGAGATTATTTTGACTCATTGCTTTGCAGATTTCTTCGAGAAATTGTTGAAAACGACCAAAGACACTTTCATCGTAAGAAAATCGGTAAGCCATAGCTTGTTCATCAAGCCATTGAAAATTCAAAGTTGCAATTTCATTCATTGTTACGTAGTAATTAAATCCAATTGCATCCATTACGGAATGAAGAAGATTTTTGGCTGTGACCGAAACAATATTGCCACCACTTGAATTGTTAATTCTTGCAGTAACGTCTCTGGCGATTTTCTAAAAAAAAAATTAAAAAAAAAGTGATTATTAATTTGGTATGTGCATTATGACTGGAATATGCTCCATCGGATCTGGTTTGCAGTATTTGGGGTAATGTAACATTATGAATGTATTTTGTGTTATTAAAATGTTTCGCATATGGAAAAATAATGCAGTTTTTAGGCAGCCTCTAGAGATCTTTACTTTTGCAATGCCAAGGCTCTAGCAGGGGTAAGTATAGGAAGCTTCCTAGGACAACGCCAATGAAGTTACCTTCAACCCCGAAAAGCAAAGAAATAATAAACTAAATGTGCGACAGGTTGAGTTGCTTTAATATTAAAAAATGCCCACTTAAGGGCTTATAACCTGGATGTAATTAGATAAAATCTAAGAAACCATGAAATACAACATATTTTCCTTCGTGTTTTGGCCACAATTCTTCAATTCTATTGAAAATAAAATTGGTTCGATGGCAACGACTGTTGTGCCATTTTTTTTCTACACTCGTTTATGATTTTTGCAGGGAGGAAAACTCAATTAAGCCCAAAAAAGGACTTTCCGGCGAGATGCTGACATTTGTATCTCGGTATATTTATTTCAAATATGAGTCCGTATCTTTCATTAGTGAAGAGATGAATGATATTATAAGTTTCTTGGGAAATATGTTCGACTCTTCAACCAGTTCGGCAATATTCGTACGTAAAAGAAACGTAAGATCGGGCACGGTCCGTGAAAGTGTTCAAGAGAACCCAAGGCAGTCGATTCCTGGCCATACACAAGAATTCGGTATTTCGCAAACTTCAACTTGACGAATTTTGTGTCGGGACTTGGACCTAAACCCTTACAAGATCCAACTGACCCAGGAGCAACGGCAACGCCGTATGTTCACTGACTGGGTTTCGGAGCGTTTGAAAGAGGACCCCAATTTTGGCCGAAAAGATCTTAAGCGAAGAGGTGCATTTTCGGACTAATAGCTGTGTTGACAAGTAAAATTACCGTATATTGGACGGCACCGAACCACGCGAGCTTCACCAAGTGACAGTTCATCCACAACAAATTAAAGTTTGGTGTGCATTTTAGGCCGACGCACAGTGGTTCCGTTTGTATGGGAGAGGTGGTCAACACCCTGTAAAATCTGAACTACCAAACGGATTTGAATGAAATTTGGTACACATGTTAAAATTAGCTTTTTACATATTCGGTGAAGATTTGGTTAGGAAAAAATGATACAAAACAAAATTATTGACATTTTTGATATTTGAAGTTTCTTTTTAATGAAATCTGCTTTTTTGAACGGATTTTGATAAACTTGGCACACAGATTGAGATTGGTTTTATACATATTAATTGAGAATTACGCTCGTTATTTGGGAAGATGCAGTAGGGTAGGCAAAAAATCTAAGCGCAGTATTTCCATCATTTGAATTTTCACCACCTTGTTTTGACTTATCATTTTTTTTTTAAATTATTCTTGAATTCTTTTCTTTTGTGGTGCAAGAACAGGTTTCTCACTATTTTCAGTGCGCCATTTTTTGAAATCACAAAACACAAGCAAACACTTCAACGATTTTAGCACTTAGTCTCCTCTTAGTTCGAGACGAGCTTTCTAAAAATGGCTTTTTTGGTCTACTTTGATTATTTGGTGACTTTTTTTCTTCTGTTTTGGCCTGTACAGAACTGAAGTCTTCGATAAAATCAAGATTCGTGAACAGCCTCTCACCTTCTATGAAAGGACGTACATAGCGTATTTATCTTTCTTTTGCGTCTAAACTTTGAATTTGGTAAGTCTCCTTAAAAATTGTCTATGTTTCATTAATTTCGACAACACATTGACCTTTCTTGGCCGAATGCCAAATATTAAAAATATCAATTCGCTTGATCATATTGCTAGAATTTAAAACAAAAAGGGAAAAAAGGGTTTTACTTCGGGTCTAAATTTCAACATTTGCGCAAAAAAAAAAACATATGCATATGTATATCCTGAAAGAATAAAAACAACCTACTTTAATGTATAAATCATAATGCGATTTTATGGGAATTTGATGTTTTGGATCTTCGGAAAAATACGAAAAATTGAAAAAACCCAAATTATGAACAATTTAATGGAAGTCAGTTTACAGCCTTCTTTATATATTTTTTTTTATTGTATTCAACACCTTTTTTGCAAAATGAGCTTAAGTCAACGAAAAAAATGTTGTTACTGCCGCACACCCAGCTTGTTTAATTCCATTTCTACATCTACGCGCCCTAATTAAAAAATCCTTTAGTTTCATTATGGGCCGCACAGAGAAAGCCATAATTGTATTTATTTAAATAACCTTAAATAAACGATTGAGAAAAAAAACTTCATTTTACTTACCTGGGGTGAAACATTTTGCAAAATCAGTTCAAATAATCGCATTTTATTACGGTATCTATGTAGAGTAGGTTTGTATGGATGTTCATAAATGGTAGGATCCGGATATGTACTTTGCCTTAATATTTCTTTTCTCAAAAGATTTATTCGAAAAACTTGAAAATAAAACAAAAAAGACAATTTAACAACAATGAAATGAAAGTAACAACTAAAATATTTTTATAATTTTTGATCTTACTAAATATTCTCACCGACGAATTAAATGTTCAATGAATTGGTTTGAAAGAAATTCATAAAATTCATGGTTTCCTTTTCCTGTTTTTTTTTTACTGAACTGATTATACATTTCGATACTCGATTAAAAATTGATACAAAACAGAGCTGTCGTTAAACCCAGGTCTTATTAGGTGCGTTTTATTATTCACAAATCTATCTGGATCCGGATCTGGATTAAGTTTTCACATGTATTACAAAAACAATTTGGGATCCTGTTTTCTATCGGGATCTATTTCAAAGATCCAAAAATTAGTTATTACACTGGCGAGTAGATGGCTTTTTATGGTAAGGTAGTGCAAGCTATAGTGTTAAGAAAAAAGACAAGACATAATTTAAAATTTCCAAACCCAAGGATAAAAAGAGACGGGCTTATAACACTGCTGTCAGTAAGATCCGTATCGTTTTATTTTCAAGCGAAGATCTCGATCCGGATCCAGATAGATTTGTGAATAATAAAACGCACCTACTATAGCTTACACTACCTTACCATAAAAAGCCATCTACTCGCCAGTGTATAATAACTAATTTTTGGATCTTTGAAATTGATCCCGATAGAAAACAGGATCCCAAATTGTTTTTTTCAATGGCCCTGAGTAATAGATCCGAATCTAGCCTAAGTTCGATTTTAACCAAACATTCGTAGAAATTAAACAAATTTCAAGTATAAATACTTAAAAGCGGCTTTCCTGTAACTAAGTTAAATTTAAAATGATTGAATCACAATAGAACTTTGCGAATCTGGTTAATAGAAATCTGTTTGTGTATCAGTTCACAATAACGAAATTATGAAAATGAGTCACAATTATTGGTATAAATAAGACTTTTGTAATTTTGATCTGTTACTACGAAATTTTAAAAGCAACTTTTCTACATCTAACAAAAAGTGACTTTAAAACCGATATTATGAATGTCTATTACTAAGGGCCAATGTGTGTCTTCTACCTGAGCGTCGAACTTGTCGAGTTGTAGAAGCTGAGTATTAGGGTCAATGATTCTCGAGATGTCATCTCCAGAAGAGTCCTGAAACCAAAGGACGCTCATCATCCTCTTACACATCCTTGTATCCCTCCCTCTCCCACATTGGAAATGCGAAAAGCTATCCAAAGTTACCAGCTCCTCTATTACCCTTAACGTCCTTCTTTTCTTTCAGAACGGTGCTTACTGTCTGATTCCCCGCCCACTCTCTCCTCTTCCTATTCTTGCAACTTCCCAATTGGGCTGGATTCAAGGTGTTATACGACCCGTGCCGATGATCAGCCTGGCTGAGGGCCCAATCAAAAAACTAGCTCAGTCGCTAACGGAGTATCCGGATACCAGGCGACCTCCGGATTAACTAGCCTTATCTGCATATACGGATCTCTGTGCAGATGGACCACCCTTTCTCCGTTACTCGTGGGATCTTTTATGGAAAATTTAAACACAAAAGATGGTGGAAAGTCCTGGTCTTTGAGACAGGCCAGCAGTGCGACTGAAAAGCCGTCTGCTGTTTCTCCGGCTTGCGCTGGAAGTAGTAGTACTGTGGATTCTCACAGTCCTATTGCCGAAAGCAAAAGCAGGAGTAAAATGGTAGAAATACCTCCTTCCAGTAACAGGGGGGCTGTGAAGCATGGCCCTTCTATTACTACTTCAGAGAGTAAACCTCTCCAAACTTCGACACCGCGGTTCAGTGGTAGTAAGATTGTGAAGCATGGTCCTGCTACCACTAAGGAGAGTAAACCTCCCCGAACTTCTTTGCCTCATTCCAGCGGTGGTAGGACTGTGAAGCATGGTCCCTCCACCTCTAACAACTCCACAAATCCTAAAGAAGGCCCTAGGGGGAGCGGACGTAAGCCCAAACCTTCTAGGACACTCTACAAGGACATTCGCAATGCTAAGAGAATACTCAGGGTGTTTGGTGAACAACCTGGCGCCGGGGGGAACTCTCAGCATGATGCAAAAATCAAGTGGGCTAAAAGCTTTTTAGCTAATAATAGCGTCCAGGCCAGCGGAGACTCCACGTCGAAGCGTCAAAGGTCTATGGAGGGCACAATTTCAGTACCCAAACGCCCCAAAGTGCACAACATCAGCGCTCCATCACATCCCTGTGGAGGGAATAAGACCTTCAGTGATGTGGTTAAAAACAAAATCGTGGTCGCGATCATTGACGGGAACGACGTCGATGGCACGATCTCTGCGGAAAATTGGCAGGTGGTCAAGGGGAAGCTCCAGTTGAGCTTCATGAGTATCATGATGGAGAACCCTGGACCACCTCCAATCACAAACGATGGAGGCTGGCATCAAGGACATGTTAAGCTCATGGTTTGTGACGATCAGAGATCGTGTGATCTTCTATCGTTGGCCGTTAGCCGGTTAGGGGAAGTCTGGCCTGGTGCTAAGCTCGAGGTTGTTGCTAAGGAGAAAATCCCGTGCAGACCAAGAGCTCGCGCCATGGTTACAGCCGAACTCTCCAGCATGGATGTAATACTCCAGATGATCCGGCTATCGAACCCATCCCTTCCTACTCACAACTGGAAAGTTGCGAAACTGGAGGAGAAAAAGGGACCCTACAGAGGTGCAATTATTGTACTAAATAAGGAGTCCCTTGCTCCTCTGGCGTAGACCAAAGGTGTGATTAGGTTTGGGTTTGAGACCATCACACTGAAGGTGTATAAAAAGGACGCGGATGTTACTGGTGCATCCACTTCCTCCAACGTAGTCGAAACTGCTGCTGCAGACCCTGGTGCATCTATCACCTTCCCATCACTGGAAGAGGAAGAGGCATCCAGGTCATCTTCGGCAACAGTGGAGACAATAAAAACAGTCAGCGACATGGAGATCGATGACCACAACAATGAAGATCTTCTGAGTGAGGACGCTCTTCTGGGCTCAACCTCGGAATCGGAAGACTCCAACGTCACCGTGTTGGAGGTTGATCGGGAGGGTTGTAGCAAAGATGCTGCGATTTCTTCAGATTAATCTCCAACACTCTATCAAGGCCTCGGCCTCCCTGCTTCTTCGTCTATCCAGCAGCGGAGAAGACATCGTCCTAATCCAAGAACCCTGGATTGTGAAATCCATCGTTCGGGGACTAAGGACTCCAAACTACTACTTGCTGTATGCATTAGATAAAGGTGAACCCAGATCTTGCATACTAGTTAAAAGTAGCCTAAATGTATTTTTACTACCTAATTTCAGTGATCGAGATGTAACCGTCGCAAGACTGGAAACAGCCAAAGGAACTTTCTGGCTGGCGTCGGCATATCTAGGCCATGACCACCTTGGCCCCCTCCCAGGAGACACTCTGAGGAGGCTTATCACTGATGCAGATAGGCAGAAGACTGACCTCATTATTGGAAGTGATGCTAACGCCCATCATACAGTGTGGGGTAGCACGAATATAAACGACAGAGGTGAGTCTCTTTTCGATTATATTTTGAACACTAACCTAACAATATGTAACGTTGGAAATGAACCCACATTTGTTACTAAAAACAGACAGGAAGTACTTGACATAACTCTTGTCTCAGATAAAATTTATCATACTATCTCGAATTGGAAAGTATCAAATGATCATTCTTTCTCTGATCATAGATACATACAATTCGAAATAATGGACGAACCTCCTAGCCAACCTTCCTTCCGTAACCATCGGAAAACAGATTGGCTTCTATATAGGGCAACTCTATTAAGGTCAATCAGGCCTGAGTTATACAGCATACCCTACAACACTGAGGATCTTGATATTAAAGTCAATGACCTCACAGCAGCCCTCAACAAATCTCTGGAAACTGCCTGCCCTCTTATACAAATAAGAGGTAAAAAGAAACCACACTGGTGGTACTCGGGGCTGGATCCACTAAGAAAAGAATGCAGGAAACTCTTTAATAGAGCGAAAACCTCCAGAGAAGCTTCTGATTGGGATTCATATAAAGACTCCCTCAAGTTATATAAAAAAGAACTGAGGAAAACCAAGCGTATGTCCTGGAGAACTTTCTGTAACAATATAGCAACTCAGAGGCATCAAGGTTAAGAAAAATCCTCTCCAAAAATCCAGTAATGCCAAGTTGCCTAAAAAACAATGACGGTTCCTGGACAAACTCAAGCGAAGAATCGCTCAATCTGCTCCTGGATGTACATTTTCCAGACAGCTCTCCTTACGTTAATAGCACTGATCCTGATCCTAACAACATACTCAGTAGCATAACTCCTCCACAAGGTCTGATTACAGAGGAAAAATTAAAATGGGCAATAAACAGCTTCAATCCATACAAATCTCCTGGGCCAGATGGAATAATTCCAGCGGAATTACAGGAAAATTCCGATATTCTGATACCCATTCTGGTAAACATCTTAAATGGTTGTATCGCTCTGGCTCACATTCCTTTGTCATGGAGAGAAGTAAATGTTATTTTCATCCCCAAAGCTGGCAAACCTAGCCATGTTAATCCTAAAGATCTAAGACCTATTAGCCTTTCATCATTCCTACTTAAAACATTTGAACGTCTGATTGAAATCCATTTGAGGGCAAACATTGATAAGTCCTTACTATCCAATGCTCAACATGCTTATAACAAAGGGAAATCTGTAGAAACCGCTCTACATACGCTGGTTCGTACTATCGAACACTCCCTTCATCATAAGGAGTTCACCTTAGTTGCTTTCCTGGATATAGAAGGAGCTTTTAACAATGTCGACGCATCCGCAATCACATCTGCGCTGTCATCTCTAAAGGTGGATAAGTCAATCAGTAATTTGATAAATCATATGCTGATAAGCAGGATTATTAATTCAAAACTGGGCGATTTTACTACTCGAAGGACTGTCAGTAGGGGTACGCCGCAAGGCGGCGTCCTCTCTCCTCTCCTTTGGAACCTAGTCGTAAATGAACTACTAGTGATTCTTGTAGGGGAGGGGCACAGGGTGATTGCCTATGCGGACGATGTTGCGATAGCGATATCTGGTAAGCATCCTAATACTCTGAAGGAACTCCTACAAAATGCTCTAAACAAGCTTACTAACTGGGCAGATCAATGTGGACTCGGTGTCAACCCCCACAAAACTGAACTTGTCCTATTTACCAGGAAATATAAAATCCCACACATAGACCCTCCCCTCATCAAAGGTATACCGCTTAAATTCTCAGACAAAGCAAAATATCTGGGTCTTATTTTGGACAAGAAATTAAGCTGGAAGCCCAATATCCAAGAGAGAGTCAACAAAGCCAACATAGCTCTTTTCTCTTGCAAAAAAGCCGTAGGTAATAAATGGGGTCTACAAACTCATATAACACACTGGCTATACATCTCAGTCATTAGACCGATACTTACATATGGAGTGACAGTATGGTGGACTGCGCTGGAAACAGCAACTAACCGCGATAAGCTCAGCAAAGTCCAACGAACAGCCTGTTTAATCATGGGTGGAACTCTCCGCTCAACTCCTTCTGCTGCACTTGATGTTCTTTTTCATCTCATACCGCTAGATATTTTTAGCAAACAATCGGCCGCTAACACAGCCATTCGACTTAAAGCCTCCTCGCAGTGGATCAATAATGATATTGGTCACTCTACTATACTGAACTCGTTCAGTAGTCTACCTAGTAACGTCGATTACACCACCCCTCATCCAAAATTTGATAAAAATTTTCAAGTATCCATCCCTTCCAGGTCTTCATGGGAAAATGAGTCGTTTTTGATAGACGAAGCAATTCATTTCTATACAGATGGATCTAAAACCGATGACGGGGTCGGTGGAGGCGTATACTCCGAAAAATTAAATCTTTGTCTATCTTTTCGTCTTCCCAATCACTGTAGCGTGTTCCAGGCAGAGCTTTTAGCAATAAAAGAAGTCCTCTCTTGGCTAAAAGAAAACGTTATATCGACAACCGATATACGTATCTTCTCAGACAGTCAAGCTGCCTTAAAGTCACTGGACTCTGTCTCCATTAACTCACAAACAGCCCAAAATTGTCGATCATCTCTGGTGGAGATGTCAAAACAGTTTAACATTCACCTTACATGGGTGCGGGGCATAGAGACATTCCAGGAAATTGTAAAGCTGACGAACTTGCAAAAAACGGAACAATATTACCTTTGTTGGATAGCAAATCTAACATCGGTATACCCCTAGCTACTTGTAAACTTATGCTAAAGCAAGATACCATAAAGAAAGCCAACCACAGGTGGACCAGCACCCCAACTTGCCGGTCTACTAAACTGATTTGGCCATTGTTTGATGCTAAACGCTCAAAACAACTAATTTCTATTGGTAGATTGCATATTAGCTCCATTATAGGTGTCCTTACTGGGCACTGCCTAATAGGAAGGCATGCTTCTCGTCTTGGAGTTCCTGCAAATGACTTTTGCAGAAGCTGCATGGATGAAGAAGAAGAGGAGTCAATTCCCCACCTTCTATGCTCTTGTCCTGCCCTAGCGCAAAGACGTAGACTCCACTTGGGAGACTACTACTATAACGATCCTAGTGATCTAAATAATTCCGACATTCACTGTCTCAAACGCTTCATTATTAGCTCAAAATGGTTTAACGAGTAAGGGGGATTTTTGAAATCCTTGTGGTATCACAACGGACCAAATATTGGTCTAAGTGTGCTGTCCTTTTCCGGTCAGCAGCCACTTTAACCTAACCTAACCTAAAGGGCCAATGTGAACAATTCTTTCTCAAAACAATTTGATAATTTAATAAAAGTTATTACATTTATTCAGTGCGACGCGTCTATTTTATTAATTATTAATCAATTAATTATTCACGACATTATTCTCACAATCAGAAACAGAAATGAAAGAAAGAAGAATTTTCAGAACAAAATTCAATTATTACTGACAATTGACAGGATTTATCACTTAGGACTTTTTAGTACACTTTGACAGATATCTATCCAAATGTATTCGAAAATGGCTTAAGGAAATATGAAATATTATAATGAAAACCCATGTGAAAATTAAAATAATATTTTTGTTATCACTTCATGACTTCACAGATCAGTAAATCCCTATTACAAAGCCTATTTGGAATACGAATACAAAAGTAAGTCGGTCATACCTTTTTGTAATCTCCTCTCGATGCTTTCAAGAGAAGCATCAGCACCTTTTACATAAAACCAGTTTAGACAAAAATTACTTTCGGCTGTCAAAATTTGTCCCGCAAAATAATTCTTGTATCATTCTTTTTCCTGGCAAAATGAAAAGGAGACATTTTGTACAGCAATGCACAACTGCGTACTGCGTGGACAAAATATCCAAGACAAAATTTGTCCCAGGAAAAAAAATGTATGGGAGACAAAATTTTTCCCAAACTCCGTACTAGGCTTAAGTATTTTATATGCGTAGAAACATATTTGTGAAATGTGGTGTGCTGTTTTTAGATTCCTCGTCTTCCGAATAGAAATTTTCTTCTGTATGTGAGAAAGAGATGATAAAGACGAAAGAGAAATAAATGTCTTCAATAAGGAACTTGAGATAATTATGACAGTTTGTAACAAAGCTTGATTAGTTTGCACCAGTCACCGACAAAACCCATAAAGACGAGATAAAAACGGTCCCGTACTTAATTACAAAATGGAGTATGTACTTAAATTGATTTGACAAGTACAACGACAGCACTGTTAAGGATTTTAAAATTGCCCAATATACAAAAATTACAACGCATTTACAAAAAACTTCTATTCATGTGTACTTATCATAGTTTATATTAATAGTATAACTACTTAATTTGAAATATATTTAAATATTTGCGGAATATCATTAAATCAAAACACTTCTTATTCATAAAGGTCAATCGCTGCCAAACCAATAAAAGAAAAACAAATCGTTCTGGTTCTGATCATCTGTTATCTTATCACCCATATTCGATGACATAAATAACGACCTACCTTACCGCCTCTCGTGCTTATTGGTTGAAAAAAAGAAACGTCGTGGGTGATGTTTACTATTTCCCGCCATATCTTCATGTTTTCGTCATTAGAAATGTCAAAATCGAACATTTCGCGGTAAATAGTTCATCCTTCCTCAATTTCATTCAAGAATATCAAGAAGTTGATTTATTTAAATAAAATTGTATCCTTTTATAAATACTTCATTATTTTTAAGAGTTTTGTGAAGTTCACATAAATGTGGTAAGACAATGGAAACTCCAAAAAGTCTACGCCAACGTCCAACAAGGAATCCAACACCTCGTCTATCGGAGCGAAAGAAAAGTCTATTTGCTTTACGTGATGAAGACTCCGATTTGGAGCAAGAGAATAATGTTTTGGAGGGTCTAGACGTTTTGAACGACGACAAAAACAGCAAAAGTGAGAATGTCGCCCCAAAGATGCGCTCAGTGCAATGTCTACTAAAGAGAACCCCCAAGAAGGCAATAAGTTTCCTTAATAACAACAATGGAGCATCTCCGGAGAGGATGTACGATGAGTTATTTGAGAAACTTCCCGACAGTCCTCCACCCAAGGAGACAACTGAAACACCAACTCGCCGAAGCTGCCGGCTAAGTCTTAAGCCAAAAAACAGATCACCGACGACAAGTTCCGTGACACACGCAACTCCAGGCAAGGAGAATATCCCACGAACACCATCCCCAAAGCCAGCGCAAAAAACCTACAGCGACGAATTGCAGGATCTGTTTACAAACTCAATGAATCTGAACAAACACAAGAAAACCACCTCTGAGGAGGAAGAAGATGAAGAAGTTGTTGAGGAATCATCTTCAGAAAACGAAGATCAATGTCGTGATCGATTCAAGACAGCGCCGAAGAAACGAACTCACTTATCGTCGGGACCAAGCTCTCCTCGAAATTCAGATGCTAAAGTGCGACGTCTTCAAAACAAGTCGGAGCGTCGATCCATATCCACAAAGAGTTTCTATTCAACTTCGAAGACATCACCCACTTTGGTGCGTAGTCCTCCTCAAGTTGCCAAACTTAAGCAACCTTCGAAAAGTAAGAATTATACCCCTCACAGGCCAATTAGCAGTATCAATAGAGGCGTCCGTCATAGCATCAAGAAGAAACCCAAACCGAAAGCTCTTCCCAGTATTCCCAAGAAAGACATCCTTAGCATCATAAGGAATGATAAACTGCGAAATTTGCTAACCGCCAAACGGCAAGAGAAGGATCAAATCGAGAGTGTTCATCGAATACTCAAATCGGCGAAGAATCCCATCGAAATGGCGAAGCCCTTGAGTGTGATTGTAAGTTCCAATAATGATGCTTTAGCGAGCAACAACAATAACAACAACAAAACCAATGATGGCAACAATAACACATCAATAGCACGCAAGCGCTGCTATATGAATGGATATGGTGAGATTTCTATGGGATTCTCAGATATTGAATGCAGCAGTGAGTCGGGAGAGGAAGAAACAGTAGAAGAAGTTGTGCAAAAAGAGGGTAATGAACTTCTTGCAGATCCAGAAGAAAGGCCACCCACACCAGTGCCAGGGAGGAAATTTTTTAAGTCGGGTCATTCGGGAACAAAGAAGGAGGTCAAAATAACGGACAACATTAAGGCGTCCGTTTGTAATGGCAAATTGTCCATAATGGCAGATACCAAGCCACAAAGGAAGAAAAAACTCAAACTTAGGGACACTCGTGGTGAGTTGTTTTTGTTTTACTTAAGTATTTTTTTTTTAATTTATTTTCAAGAACTACTTATAAACAGGAAACATTTGCCTACGCCATGTATGTAGATACAGAATCGATCTTCGAGATTTATGAGCAAAAGTAGTCACGAAAGAGGAATAACTCTTGATTTTAGTATACATCTCGTAGGGTTAAGAAATGGTTGAATAAGATTACAAAGGATTCAATTTAGATTGATCTATGATTCTAACTTTTTTGTACGAAATTTAAAAACCAGACTCATTTTTGTAAAAGAAAATTTAATTCAAAAATAGTTTCGTTCTCTTTAATTAAAGCATAGTTGTCTATAGAAGACTCTATTGCATGTTCGAGAAACGAGAAGACGATTGTTTCATCAATTTAGGTAATGCAGTCATATAAGTCAATTCTCCAGGAGTCAGGATTGCCCAAGCTCTTGTTGAATTGTATATCGTAAATTCAAACCAATCCCTAAAAGCGGACAGAGTAAATATATAAGTTGTTGTCCGTTCTCAGCATAACTTTTGTAATGTTTTCGGTGTTAGCCTAAAAATGCTTCAGGAAGATTTGGGGTATCATGTAGTGACACCCGTGCATTCAATTTGTCTAACAAAAAACTATCATTTTTTTCTTTTTCTTAATTGTCAGCGGATTGGTAAATAGAGTGCGAACATTGGAAAAATATGAATATATTTAAAGGGAGATTCCGATGGTAGATACAAACTGAGCAAAGAATTCAACTAGCTATTCTATTAGATAAAATAAAAAAGTTTTTCAGGAGTGTACTGCCTCTTGCGTGGAATTGACAAATCCTCTAAGAGAATATCTCTTGTCATGGAAAGTGTGCTCATTAGCCGTTCGGAATCGGCAGAAAATTGTAGTTCCCCTCCTTTTCTGGTAACACGCACACATGAGTGGTTGAGAGATGTAAGTCACTAGGTCCTGGTTCACTTCGAGCTGTTGCACCACCAAATTTTTAATAAATGTTATAACTGAACAATATTAAATAAAAATGGACCGTTATTACCTCGTCCCGAAGGAACCAAATGGACAATTTAACGGATCGCGTGTGTGTCTAAGGAAATAAACTTTAAGGAATAAAAGCCAACCGACTTTAACAATAAATTAATTGTAAATGTGGGCTAAACATAAAAACGAAATGTAATATGATAAAAATAGATCTATTTATCTTTTGGTATCTGCTAACAATTCCTACAGTTTTTGAAAACTTTTTCCACTACGTAATGAATTTCTCTTCACTTCTTCCAAAATTTCCTTCAACTTCGCCAATAAAAAAATAAAATAAATTAAATTCCTTTGATATTCTTTAATCTCAAAATTTAAATTTTCTTCAATCTTCTGATACTTTTTTACTTGCGACTTATAGGTACTATAAGTACCTCGAGATTTCGATCAAAGTTGATGATAGCGAAGACTAAAAAGGTGGGTCTCGCAATTCTGTCTCTCTGTCTGTTCGACTATAGCCTAAACGTTTTGTTTTTTTATGAATTTTTTTCGAAATTTTGTAAATATTTTTTTTTTCTCAAAAACTGATCGATAAATTAAAAAAAAAAAGATGCAAACAAATTTCATTTAGTTAAAGCTAGGTACTGGTTGAAAAAAAAAATTTCCGAAAAATAATTATTGAGGGTACCCCCAAAGAACCATTTTTTTTGATTTTGATTTTCTCAAAAACGGTTCAACCGATTTTGATCATTTTTTTTTTTGCTAAAGCTCCCCAAAAACATAAATAGAATTGTGTACTCAAATTTTCAAAACAAAATTTTTTGGATTTTTAAAAAAACTTCAAATTTTTTTTTCAAAACTCAATATTTCGAAAACCCCATGCTAGATTTTGTTTAAACTCGATAAATAAAAGTTTCTTAATATAATCTACAAAATGTGAGAACATTTTTTTTTTATTTTACCTAAAAATAAAGGTACCTACCATACAAATGCTAAAAAATTTAAAAAAATGGTTTTCAAAAATCGTATTTTTCTCGAAAACGGCGCCTAGAATTTTAATAAAATTTTTTTTCTTTCAATTAAGTTTTCCGATCTTTAATTTAATACAAAAAATTTTGAAATTAAGATATTACAGCTTGTACCTACCATAGAACCATTTTTTCGAATTTTGAATTTCTCATTATCCACATAACGGATCTTAATGAAAATTTTTATAGAGAAGCTTCTAAGAAGTCTTAAACACATTGCATTTCAAAGCTTTAAAATAAATATTTTTTTGAATTTTTGAAAAAAAAAATCTATTTTTTCTTTTTTTGAAAATTCGATATCTCCGAAACGGGTCAATATTTCTTTTCGAAAATTTAATTTTTATTCGAGCAATAATAAAAACTTTAAATTGGCGTACCTAAATTTTTTCTTAAAAAGCTTTTAAAAATTTTGTATATGAAAGCTTTTTTTTAAGAAACCACTACAACGACTTATAATTTTTGTTCTTGCATAAATTCATAGTTGGATAGCATTCTGTTTTTTTCTCTTTCTACTAAAAGAATTTAAAAATTAATTTTATCGTCGTGCGTTTTATTTCTTTGATAACGCTCTCTCGCTAAATTTGACTCTTCGATAAGCTTCTCCGACAAGAAGTGTGCGACCAGATTTTTCGATGTCTGCTCGAACTACATCTTGCAATCTTTTTCCGTCATTTCGGCCAATAAGAAGTCGCAGAATTCGACCACGTCATTTGTAAAGCTACTCACAGCTAAGTTGCTGAAGAGCGCCACGGTTCATGAAATCCAGCGGTCCTACTTACTCGCACAAATTCCTGGCTTATGTAAAGTCCACTATTTTTTTTTTTGAGAAAGACAAACCAAAATGGCAAATTGTCAATATAAAAGAAATCAACTTTGCATTACTAAATACATTTATCCCCTCAAAATTTCTAAACCAGTATAAATAATAAAAATTCATGGCAGCAGAATACTCAATGACTTTTAACTATGTGTTTCCAAAGAAGATATGGCAGTTATTTTCTTATACGCGATTAACAATGAAAACTATTTCGGTGGACTTTTGTTAGATGTGGGAAAAGTTAGGAATTGGCGAATAACGTTCCATTTTTGACATGCTTGAAGGTAAATTATTAACATTAAAATTATTACAATGCGATATTAGAAAAATATGTGTGTTGGACTCACGGCCATTCTCAAATGAATGACATCAAACTTCAGGGACCAAGTGTCGCCCGCTTCTTAAGTATTTCAACAGATCGCCTGTCTGTAAATTAGAAAGTTTATCCACTTTATGTATGCAAATAATAGCATCATCATTATTTTTTCAAAATACGGACAGAATGAACCGATGGCTGATGGACCATGGATCCCCTTCTCTCTCTCAGTATATTAAAAGAAACACCTGTACGGAAAGAAAAGAAACGGAATGGCAGGAGCAAGAATTTGGACAAATGAAAGAACGAATTTTGTCATCGCAACAAAGTCATGGAACATTGTGAAGGTTTTCAAGCGATTCAACTACCATTCTTAAATCTCTATAAATTACAGCCAGATAAATAGAACAAAAAATTTCTTGCGTCATTGAAGACAACCTAAGATCTAGTAGTCTTAGGAGCTGGTTCAATATTTAGCTAAATGAATTTTATCTTAAATGTGAGATCGAATTCTCAAATTATGGCTGATTATTAACTCTAGATATTTAAATTCAATAACAACTTCAATATTGAAACAATTGAGAGACGTTGCGTCCTCTTGCTGGAACCACATGTCGACTAGGTCCATATGGTTCAGTTTGGGCCATAAGGAATTAGTTATCATCGTTCTTTAGAGTCGTGAGAGACTGTGACCGAATTACCAACTTCGTTTTCTTTTTTTAAATAACTTTACCTTGTTAAAAATTTGTTTTTCTCTCATTGTACATACATAATGGGCCTTACCAACAATCAAATTAAGAGACGACTTTAATATTTGAGCGAAATGAAGCATTATTTAATGGACTCTATATATCTGACCGTATATGCTGCATTTTATTTTTTAGGTTCCGTACAATAAATGGTTCATAATTTAGAGTTCACATAAATATTAACCTCATAACAGGTATGGTTAACTTTATAGAGCTCTTTAAATAATGGTCCATTTCGCTCAAATATTAAAGTCTCTCTTAATTTGATTGTTGGTACGGCCCAATATGTATAACTTTGTTATCTAATATTTTTTTTTAATTTAGCTTTTTTTAAGATAAATTTGTATGCTCGATTTTTTAAACTCAATCTACAGTAATCCCCGCTTAGTTGCACCTCGCTTAATTGAACATCCCGCTTAATTGAACATCCCGCTTAATTGACCGAAAAATTTGCATTGCAAAATTTCCCGTACTAGTACCATAGCTTTTAAGATGGTTAATTGAACCCCGCTTAATTGAATTACTCGGTTAATTGAACTTTAAAATATGCACCCGAAAAAAAAAAATATATGGACATTTTTCGGATAATTGGACGTACAATAAATTTTAATGAAACAAATATTAGAAATATTTTATTACTTAACCTACGTCTGAAGTGGTTTTTTAAAAGACAGGTATTATTCAAGATGAAGAGCAGCCGGAAAATGATATCGTGGTCATAGACAACATACTTAAGTACAATGGTTAAAGAAAAAGAAGAAGTTGAAGCCATATTACCATCGACTTTCGAAACTCTTCAGGACATTGCAATTCTACGTTTATACTTCTTATCACTAAATAAATTTACAGTTGAGCTAAAAAACAAGAAGACATTGTTCAAAACAAAACAATCAATCAAAATCAAATCACAAATTTTTTCAAACCAATGTATGCAAATAACCATTATGAGCCTTTTGAGGTACATACCTACTATTGTATTTATGATTTTTTTTTATCCTTTTCGAAGCTAACAGTGACTTTTTTTAAGAATAATTTATTTCTGTTTCATAGTTTTAATTATGTATGTATTAGGGTGGGTCAAAAAAATCAAGTATCTTTTTTTTGGATCCGACACATGAAAACTAGTTCAAATTTGAATCATTTTGTATCAATACTTATTAAATTATAAAATTTCATATGATGAAATAGAATTTTTTTTTCTGCTGACATGTTAAATTATATTTCTTAAATAAAAACCTTCTTTTCCTGAAATAGAACATGAACTATCTTAAAATTCAAAAATTAACTGGGTAAATTGGGAATATTTATTGAAAAACTACTAAAATCAGTAGGCATTGGAATTCTACTGCGAATATCTTTTGAATGGCTAGAGTAATCGATTAACTACAGAGATCTTTGTAGAGCGTTCAATTTCCTATAGAAATAATTGAAACTTATTTGACAATAATTATTTTTTATTAAGTTACAAAATTCAAAACAAAAAAGTTATTTTCCTTAAAATACTTCAATCTTTGACGTTGAATATCTTTTAAATGGTTGGATTAATGAAAAAAGTATATAAGACCATTTTTGTAGAGCGTTCAATTTCCTATAAATATTGACTATGCGATTGGTTAAACGATCTATTGTTGATAAGATATGACCATTTTTATATGATACTAAATTGAAAATGGAAAACTATGATGAGCATAATCTTCACGTCAATATTAAGAGCTATTATTTGGTAAGTACTTTCTAGGGGTACCTAGGAACTTGTTTTCATGTGTCGGATCCAAAAAAAAAGATAATTGATTCTTTTGACCCACCCTAGTATGTATGCTTATTTTTTAAATATAACGTGTTCAAATATTTGTGTGTGTGTATTCTTTTTCAGTTTTTTCAAGGTTTTCTTAAGTTGAAAATGAAATGTTCATAGTAAATTTCTTGGATGAATATTTTAATTTTTAGTTGACCGACTCGTGTAATTATACGGGTTTCGTTTAATTGAACAGGACGGTCAATTAAGCGGGGTTTCGTTAATTGAACCACCCGGATAATTGACCGAAAAATCTGACAAAATGGTCAGTGCAATTAAGCGGGGAATACTGTACTTGTAAATAGCATTCATTGTAATTTTTAAATGTAAATACATAATTTTTAAAGTCATAAATGAGATTCTGTCTAACCTCGTGTGGGTTGATGTCGTCCCATATACGACACTTTTTTTTTTTGTTAACAAAGCCATTCGTCCAAAACAGGGTTACTGCCTCTTCCGATTAAGTAACACATCCTCGAAAAGTATCTCATGTCATAAAAAGTGCCTCTCATCTTAGGCGTTTAGGCTCAGCAAAAAATTGTAGGTCCTCTCCATTTCTGTCGATAACAAACACAAAAGAATAGTTGAGAGATGGTTTTCACTAGGTCCTTATCATCTGTTGCTGTGTTGTCCCTCAAATTAATTTATATTATTGACAATAAATATTTCCTAAATAGGTCTTCAAATAGTTCAACAATATTGAAATTCTTAATAAGTACATAATTTTATTTGATGTAGGTTGTATTGTATGCACAAAGTATACCATTCAAGCTCAAACAAATTCTCCAAAAAAAAAACTCTCAAGACCCGTGTTCTGAAATTAAACCTAAATTTTTAAGCGTAAACCTTCTTCTTTTGACTCCTCGTGAACTGTAACATAAATGCTTATGCTGAACCCAGTATTTAAATTAAGTTTCAGTAAATACGTCTAAGGCACAAAAAATCACTTTCACTTTCCCCTTGAAATAAGTGAATCTGCTAATTGCTATTTTTTGATCTTTTTAACGAACCATTTTTGAAACTATTGGTAAGTTAGACCAAGAATTGATCACTTCCTTTTGGTGAAGCAGCTATCCCGTTGGATAATATTTATTTAGGTATGTGAATTTCTGATATATCTCAAAACGCTTGATCTGAAAACAAAAATTCGTAAACAAATACTTCTCCGTCGACCTCAAACACAGTTTCTTAAAAACTTTGATTTTCATACTAATAAAAATGCTAGCTTTTTCAATGCAATTGGTAAACAACATTGGGATTGATCTGATCATTTGGCTTTGGTAGTACGTTGTGTAGGTTGATGACTCGGGAGTTCTATGTTAAAATCCTTAAATCAGTGGCGAAAGCTTTTGCATTCTTTAATTTGTGTGTGTTAAATATCTTACGAATCGTTAATCGATATCGTTAATTTTGGTTGTTGGATATACTGGGTGCGGTAACATAACTTCTTATTTTTTCACGATCCCTATGACCTGAACGACTTCCTCTCAAAAAAGAGATTTTAGCTTCTGCCAATTCGGTTTTTAATTTTTAGTTTCTACTTTTGTGAATTTTTGAATTCATCAACAGTATTGAATTTTTCTGATAAATCTCTTTTAATTTCAGTTAATGAATTTTCATCGGAGCAAGCCAAAGTGGATGAAATAATCAAAAACTTTGATATAACCATAATATCTCCCGAAGAAATCGAAGAAGAAACACCAGCTTCAACAATAGCTGCAACAACAGCAGCAACAGCACAATCAGCAAGTGAGTACATCGAAATCGAACAACACAGTCCAACTGCATCTTGTTCAAATGATGGTTTCGAAGAATTCGATGAAATGCGTATGACTGAAAACGAAGCTGAAGTGGAAGCAGAGTACTCGGAATTTCGTCGACGTTTGCCTTATAACACAAATAATCCAGAACTAATTGAACAACAGCATATTCTGTTGGATTTTTTGGAAACAAATAAAATTTGCACTGAAGAGAATTTCACAATATTCATTGCTGACCCGGAGAATCACAAAGCAGAAGCTCAAAAAATCGTCGATCAGATTGTGGTTGTTGTAAATGATACGAATCCAGATAGTTATCGTCAGCGATTGCCATACAATACAACAGACCCAGCTGAAATTGAACAACAAAAAAGTTTCCTAGAGTTTCTAATCGAAAATAACCTGTGCAATGAGGAAAATTTTGAGATATTCATCTCAGACTATGCTAATCGCCAAGAGGAAGCTGATCGGATAATAACTGAAGTTGTAGCATCAACACACAATATATCTCCTGAAGATCTAGAGCGTGAGCTGAACAGATTTAATAAACAAGCTCCTGAGAGTATGGACATCGAAATTCCCGATCAAAATAGGGAAATCCAAAAGGTTATCGAAGAGTCACCGGATAAGCTATTTCCGATTTTCTATCCAGGACGTTGTCAGCCGATTATGAAGCAAACTTCGACAAGAAAGACAAGCAAGACATGGACCGGGGGTCATGGTTCGAATCAATATCAAATTGACGCTGGCCAAAAGCAATTTGGCGCCAGAACTTGCAAACAATGTGGATTGCTTTACACTGTCAACGAACCTGAGGAAGAAAAACTGCACAAGGATTACCATGCTTCTCTTCATGTGCTTAAGTTTAAGTCGTGGATCGATGAGGATATTGTGCAAATCTATCCGGAGTGGGGTCCCGATGGGAGAATTTTGAGATTAAACGAGAACTCACATGTGAAGCGACAAGAGCGTTTGAAAGATGTCCTCAAACTGGTCGACAAGGAGTTGGGATTCTATTCGTATATTATGCCGGCAGTGTATGTGGTAAGTTGAAGATTTATTTTGAGCACCATATAAAAGATTGTGATGGAAATTGTCATATTTATTCGCTAGGCATACTTTGCATTGCGTCATAATCAAATCGCTGGCGTTTGTTTGGTTGAACCATTGAAAACGGCAAATCGATATGTTTCATTGAATGGCGTCGACTGCTGCACTGAAGATTTCTTTGAAGCGAAGTGAGTGGTTTAAAAAAAAAAAAACAATAATAATCTTTCATTGTTAATGAATTAATTTTCAGATGCGGCATATCCAGAATATGGGTTTCGCCTCTACATAGACGATTCCGCATTGCAACAAAACTAATTCGTGCCGTGCAGCAACATACGATATTTGGCGAAGAGATTCCTTTGGATAAAATAGCATTTAGTGCGCCCACAGAAGAAGGAATTAAATTCGCTAAACATGTCACAAAAATGAATAACTTCCTAGTGTATCAATAGGTCGGGAGTAAAAACCAGTGTTTCTAGTTCTCATGGACAAACCATATTTTTATCGTTTTTATTTAAATTGAAGCAGGCAACTTTTTCTTGTAAAAACATTCACCTAGGGTCCTTATAGTAGTTGTTTTACCCGATATTGTTTAGTTTTCAACTTAATATTCTTTGAGAGACTAACTGTAAATGTTCATATTTCTTTTTTAATCGTTTATAAGTTTTATTTTTTAAATTATTTCAATTTTAATCAAAGCGTTATTGAAATGTTATCAATAAAATCATTGAAGTTTTTATTAAGTGTTTTTTTTTTGTATTACCTACATAATTATGTTGGGAAATTTGAAATACTGGATCTTGAGAGTAATGCACTTGATACCAATAGAATGCTCAGCGGAATGACACTGGAAATATTTGATCTGTTGAAAAATAAAAAAATCGTGTAATTTTTGAATTTCAAGAAAATTATTTGGAAGCAAACCTTCGTCAATTGAATGAATTATTTAAAGCGTACCTTGGCTTGAGGTATACAGATACACCTCGAACACTGTGGATGAAAACCTTGACTTGCGGTAAAGCTATATTGTTAAATAGAAGTTGCGTAAATGAGTGAATCTTTTGCATAAAGAAGATTCTCGGATTTCAACTTGGACGGGTTGGTCGAATGTTGACAGTGTTGGTTGAATTTAAACAATGTTAACAGATTATGGATTTCTTGAATTTTATTTTCGATTCGCTTCAATGCCCCCCAGCATCAGATTTTGATTAAATACTTTTAGATGTTTCGAGCTAAGTAACATCGTTGTGCGAAACATCAAAATCGCTTTTTTCTTGAAGTTTTAAGATGGAATAAACAGCTGCCAAATACGACTCACCTCAGATGCAATAATCAGGGCCCAGGGTATGGTGAAATGGACTTAATTTCGGGCTCTTCGTGACTCCGACTCTGATATTCATCATTAGTGGTTTGTAGTTGCCCAGCTGCACGACGAAGTTTCTGGAAAAGAGGGAAGAAATAAATGAATTTACGAAGAAGGATATGCCAATCAATTTAAAAATTAGAATAAATCATGAGGGAACTCACATATTGAACATCTCTTGAGTGAAATAGCGAGCTTTCCAATCGAAAGGAAGAAGATTTATAAGAATTTATTTGAAGTAAATTGGATGAAACATTTCATGCGAATACTAAATGTAATCAAAATAGAGGAAGTGGTCAGAAGATCAAAAAATTGGAAAGCACTTGCAAAACTGAGATGGGCCAAACTACTTCTTGGGAACTATAACCAAGATCGTTTCAAGAACTGTATCAGCTTAAGTAGGAACAATCTACGAATAGTAACTGCACTCCTCACGGGTCACTGTAAGCTAAGGAGACACTTGAGTATTCTTGGCCTGGTAAATAAGTTCGCTACATTTAGATCTTCAATTCTCACCTTTAAAGAGTTATTAAAAAATTCCATTAATATTTCTCTTTCGAAGAGTGAATTTGTATTAGTCCGTGAATAAAGACTTTATAAATAAGCCTAATTCAGATTTGATTTTGTTAAAATTTTAAATATAACGGTTTTCAACACCTAGTGGTTGATAGTTAATTATTTTGTGAATTATAGACACAAACCATTTTCGAGTTCGAACATCTGAATAAAAATTCAAATTCGAATAATTTTATATTTGTTCTTTTATGGTTTTATAAGATGATTGACTGTGTGATAAATATGACCGTGTGGCCTAATGGATAAGGCGTCGGACTTCGGATCCGAAGATTGCAGGTTCGAGTCCTGTCACGGTCGAAGCGGAATTTTTGTTTTAAATTATTTTTTATTATATTTGTATATAATTAATCATAATGGCGCAAATTTTTAGTTCAATTAGTACGATGTTAAGGCTGTTATAATATGAAACTAGATTAAAACAATGATTTTGCAAATTTTATCGAATATAGTATTATACTTTCTCTACCCTTTTATTAAAGTTAAAATCATCGAATAACTATTTCATTTTTTTAGTATCGTGCTATTTACAAACGCTGCAAAAGATCTGTTTTTTTAGTTTTTTTGCACGAACTGTCATTGTTTTAGGTGTATTCAGAAGCAATTTATTAAGAAGCAATTTATTAACGAAATTCTTTTAGTACGATACTCTAGTTTGAAAATGTTTAAAATTAAGAAGAATTTAGTAAACTACTTTAAAGTTAGCAAATTTTTAATAGTATCATACTAATTCACCTTAATAATAGGGGCGCAAAATTTTAAACAGCCTTTTATTAAGGTATTAGTATGATACTACTTAACAATTTGCTAACTTTAAAGTAGTTTACTAACTCATTCTTAATTTTAAATAATTAATTTTCTAATTAGTATCGTACTAAAAGAATTTCGTTAATAAATTGCTTCTGAGCACACTTACAGCCCGATTCTCCCCAAAGTCAGTGATACCTCACAAGTCACAAGAAGAGGTGAAAATGATTTTGTGACTTTTTCGAATTCTGCCGCTCAGTCACAACTTGTGAGAGTCACAAAAACAATCGAAACTGTGATCTCCTTCAGAGTAGGTCACAACTCATACATTTTTAAAGTTTCTTGGATTGAAATTCAGTAAGAAAATTTTCTAGATTTGTGAATAATTGTGAGTACACAAAAATGGAAGTAGACTTTGGTCTAGTGAATATTTTTGCTGATCTTTCCCACAAAAAAGAAAAGTAATATTATTACATAAACAAAAATTTCTTTAAGAAACTAAACGTATCAAGAAGTTTACAGCGTCGACGGCTTTAAGAACATTGAGAGATACAAATGATCCATTCGCTCTCCAAAACAATACATTTATAAAGTTTTTTCACCTTCCGAAAACTTTATGCAATCGCCACGATTGTTTTCTTCTGAAAATGTTTTATTTATTATTTAATCATTTTATTGTTTAAAAATTATGTTACCTTGCATTTTGTAATTTCTTCGTTTTGAATAATCAGCTGTTCAAATAATGACACTTAAAAATCTCACCATGCTGTGGTGAGTTTTGTTGTGAGTTTTCTTGTGACGATTAGGGGGAGAATACCAAAATGTTATCGAATCACAACAATCCTCACAAGGAATAGTCACAAGAGCTTGTGACTTGTGACTCCTCACAAGGGGGAGAATCGGGCTGTTAAAATAATGACATTTCGTGTAAAAAAGTAAGTACACGAACCTTTTTGGATGTTTGCAAATGTCAAAGAGTTATGAAGCTAGCACGATACCTTTGTATATAAAACTTATAGTACTATCAAGAAGAGGAAAGATTGTGGTGACATCTTAAAAATAGGGACAGTACTTGCTAGAATTGTCTCTGCTAAATTTAATAATAAAATATTCTCTTTTTTACTACTTGTTTTGTATCTAATCCTACTCTCCACTTTAAAATCTAGCGCTAATTTCAGCGCCACCACCAGGCTAGAGTTCGCAATACAAAATCACGCTCCATGATAATACTATAGGTTATATACACAAAGACGGTACTAAAAAAATGAAGTAGGTATTCGATGATTTTAATTATAATAATTATGATGCTATTCGATTAAAATTTGCACATTCGTTGTTTTAACCTAGTATCATACTAAAACAGCTTTAGCATCGTACTAATTCAATTAAAATTTTGCGCCAGGTTGTTTAAAATTTTGCGCCAATGATTTTAAAGAATTTTAAATTTACAAAATTCACAAATCCTACTTTCTGAACTTAGTGCCTAGAAAATAAAAACAGTGACAAATTTTCCAAATATAGTGGTAACTTTTGCAGCTTTTCTTCTTTTTAAACAGCTACTGCAGGGATTCGGAATCATGAATTAAAAAAAGAGATTAACAGCCCGATTCTCCCCCTTGTGAGGAGTCACAAGTCACAAGCTCTTGTGACTATTCCTTGTGAGGATTGTTGTGATTCGATAACATTTTGGTATTCTCCCCCTAATCGTCACAAGAAAACTCACAACGAAGCTCAACACACCATGGTGAGATTTTTAAGTGTCATTATTTGAATAGCTGATTCAAAACGAAGAAATTACTTTATAAATGTATTGTTTTGGAGAGCGAATGGATCATTTTTGTATCTCCCAAAGTTTTTAAAAGCCGTCCTCGCTGCAAACTTCCTGATACGATTAGTTTCTTAAAAAAATGTTTGTTTATATAAAAATGTTACTTTTCATTTTCGTGGGAAAGATCAGCAATTATATTCACTAGAACAAAGTCCACTTCCATTTTTGTGTACTCACAATTATTCACAAATCTAGAAAATTTTCTTATAAAATATACTGAATGCCAATCCAAGAAACATTAAAAATTTATGAGTTGTGACCTGCTCTGAAGGAGATCACAGTTTCGATTGTTTTTGTGACTCTCACAAGTTGTGACTGAGCGGCAGAATTCGAAAAAGTCACAAAATCAATTTCACCTCTTCTTGTGACTTGTGAGGTATCACTGACTTTGGGGAGAATCGGGCTGTAAATCTCCTTCTTATCCCTTCTAATACTGTGAATTGCATTTCATTTATTTAAGCCAATTCACAATCAAAATATAAAATTTGTCTAAAGGAATAATAATGTCTTTTCCATTATTTTTAAAAACTTGTTTTAATCTTGTAATTAATTAACATTTTAAATGCCTTAAGGAAATCGACTTTAAACTTCTCGCAGCCTCGATTTTATTTTTCTTTGTCCTCTTTTTTCATTTTTGGGTTTCTCTTTTTTGACATCTACTTCTTCTTGCGTATATTCTTCGTCATGGTTTCCATTACCACTACCAACTTCATAATCAATTACCTCCAAGTTATCAAAATACTCATCATTAACAAGGTCATTTCCCATCTTCGTCTCCTTCACCGTTATCGAATACTCGTCCAAAAAGTTCTCACCTACCGTTACAATGTTTCCAATTTTCAAATAAGGTCCCGTCTCATTGGTCATTGGAGGCCATTCAAGTACTCCAGGTGCCATTGGCCTACCAGTTGCTGCAAAAGAAGTCCACAGCGCCACCATACGTTTGGAAATTTTAATATCACGATTGTTGGTGAGTACGGCATACCATGGCCATGGGAAGAGATACAAATTCTCGTCGGTCAAAGAGACTCCCGAATCGAATGGCATAGCATCGAATTCGGCATCGTCTGTATTTTCATAGCGATTGTATTCCCCACTATAATCGAAGCTGTAGAGGAAAGTATTATTGGCAAGGTGCTGGGCATTCGACTGCATGGCTAGGAGGACCGGATTTTTGAATGCTATCGTTCCGCACATCTAAAAAACAAGAAAACAGGATTTTAAAAACTGAAGACTCGAAATTTTGTAAGCAAATTACATCAATCAATCCAGGAAGCATGCAATAGAAACTTCCATTCTTAATTTGTGCGTCGGTAAATAGTTCGGTTTCTGCAAACTTCTTCCAAGCCAAAGTCGGATCGGCACCGTTAGTTTTAGAAATTATATAATTAATGTATCCATAGCCATTGAAGATATCATCCAAAATTGTTTCATTAAAGTTGTTCATGAAAATTTCTATAAAAACGATATTGAGATTCTATATTGAGGTTTAATACATTTTAAAAGATCTTACCATTCAATATGAATGTCCCAGGATTTTTGGCAGTGCCTCCCATAGTGGGATAAGGTTGGTAGGACTTAGCAGCTAATAACTTTCCAGGGTGTTCTGGAAGAATACCACTTGGTCCACCAATAACAAACTGAACACCACCAAAACTACCAACATCCATGTGCGAATGCAAACTTCCATGTGTCCTAAATGCGTCAAGCAACGTGCTTACATTCATATTCAAGAGACAGTTGTTCATAGTATCGACATTCTCAAGATCCTTACATCCACCATGCCTGGCAATGTCCTTGGTCGCTTTCATTGGATCGTCGGTAATGAAGGCCGGCGATAAGGCCGAACCAGATTGATAGATGACGCGGTGAAATAGGCCCTTCGGAACTGAGGGGCTCATGGTGAGGACATTTATCAAGGCAGCTCCACCAACTTGACCGAAAAGTGTCACCCTAGTTGGATCACCTCCGAATGCTTCAATATTCTTTTGGATCCACTGGAGAGCAAGGATGACATCGCTTACACCGGCATTACCAGGAATATCGTCGGACAGTGTGGAAAGGAAACCAAATGGTCCCAAACGGTAACGGATCGATACTAAGACGACATCTTCTTCCAGAAGGTAGCCTGGTTGGGCTTCTAGGGAACTTCCTTCATACAAAAAGTCTCCATGAATGTAGACCATCACTGGAGATTTGGTTTCGAACTATTGGAAATTTAAAAATTAAATGTTTTGGGAGTGGCTTGGTCTTAACGCTTATCAAGTAACTATTTAAAGGACACCAATTGGTCAGCAAATGATTATTTTTTTGACAGCTGCCTGCCAGTTAATGTCAGACTAATGACGTTTGAGAAGGCGGAAAGATAGATTTGACTTTTGAATTGCTTAGAATGCTTTTGGAGTCTCGTAAGATGGATATTTAATTTAGACCCAATGCCAATGAGAGACCATCAAATAGTTCGTTGATTAATGATAGATTTAGACGGGTCACAAATTGTCATTATTTCTACCATATTTTTGACATTTATTACCATGATCGTGTTTTATGACAAAGAAAATATAACCAACTTACCGACTTTGAGCTAACTGAAAGGGAAAGACAGTCTTCCAAATCTCCATCCTTCTTAATTACCATTCCATCTTGTAACGATGGACATCCTCCCCTTGACACATAGGCCTTGCGAACTTCTTTCCAGGGCTTTGCCGGCTTCGAGGGCTATATAATTTGACACACAAATACACACAATCTTTAGGACCAATTTCTTGAAAACGATCAATCATTTTACCTTAAATCTCAGAGGACCAGATGGAGATTCACCGTACTTTATATCGATAAACTGATATAAGACTTTTTTGCTCCACTGTGTGTGAGAAACTCGTCCTCGAACTTTTCCGACGTTGGGTATATTCACAATAACATGACGATTATCTTTTTGATTTTTGCCATTCAACAGATTTTGTTCCAATTTCCTGAGAATTTGATGTTCTCTTAGAGAAAATACTGTCGATATAATTACCAATAAAATGGCGAGAAACAATTTCAGTGAAGCCATCCCGTATAGCTCCAAAGCTCCAAGAACACTAAAATCATATTTGCACATTTGCCAAAATGAAATCTTTCAAAAGTTGGAAATTTCTATTGAAAGATTCTCCTCATTTAAGATCAATAAGTTTTTCAGATTAAAAAAAAAAAAAAAAAACAAAAAAAACTAACTTTTGTTTGTAGGTCAATAAACTTTCGTTCTTAAGCCAATAAATGTAGGTATGTATGTATAAAGATTTATTAATTTTCGAGGCATCAGTACTGATGGTGTGACGTTTTCGCATGCGATGATTGATGATTTGAATAAAATTAAATATCAGACCAGATCTCAAGAGATTAACTTGCTTTAGGCCATTTCTATAAGTTGGCCCGGCCCATAAGTCACCTGAAATGATTTTAAAAGTTACCTTTATTTTTGGACCTATGTATGTATGTATATATTTATGTTACAGAGGTGCTCTTGATAGTTCTGCAAAAATAGTAAAAGTTATGTGAGTCAATAAACCTTGAAGTGATTACAGATTTCTTGTGGGATTTTTTTTTTGGGCTGAAGACCTTAGGCTATAGGTATAGACCTCATTTGAATTTCTTTGAATAATTCTTGTGTGACGAAGTTTTATTTTCTATAATGCTAGCAGCTAGCCGGATTGTTTGTCTTAAGAATCTAAAGACAGGGTATTATAAAGTTCAAGTGAAATATTTTTAAAATAAAATTAAGGTTTTTGATTCCGTTGATCACACTTCTATATGTATTCTGTTATTTCGTTTTTGTTTTGACTAAAATGAGTATGGACAAAGACTCACAAATTATTTACATATTTGTCAAATCTACAAATTTCCCTGGGCTGCAGTAAGTATCCGTAAAAACGACTGAAGAGCTATTTTCCAAACATTTATGCGCTACTTTTTTCTTTGCTCTCAACATGTTTGTTAAATTTAAATAAATATAAAGACTTCATTCCAGAAAATGGAACTGCAACATTATTCCAATCATACAAAACAACCTTTAAGTAAAGACACCAGATTAATCACATGATTGTTTTCTCGCACTATAGTCCTTGCAGAGTGTTTTTCTGGCATGACAGATTGCTCACATGATTTAAAGCGTTTTTCAATTTTCGTGGATAGATTTTGGGGGCATGTTGCGGCCATGTTTTTTTTTTATGGCATCTGTCAAATCTGTTGTTTTTAAGTTTCTAATTAAGTTACTGATGCCACTGATGGTAAGCTACACGGTTGATCAGCACGTCCAAAAGGAGTGTTCGTTTGCGGGCGTTGCGCCCATTTTACTGTAGACGTAGTGGACCTGCACAGTCGACTCTTCAACGTTTAGTGGCCAAATCGATTCCTGGCCATGCATAAGAATTCGGACTTTCGCAGACTTCAACTTTGCGAATTTTGCGTTGGGACTCGGTTCTTCACCCGTATAAGATCCAACTGTCGCAGGAGCTCAAAATCCATGACCATAGACAACGACGTTTGATTGGGCTTCGGATCGTTTGGAAGAGGACCCCAATTTTTGCCGAAATATCATCATCTTAAGCGCCGAGGCGCATTTTTGGAGGAATCGCTGTGTTAACAAGCAATATTTTCTTATATGGAACTACACCAAACCACGCCATGTTCACCGATGATAATGCATACTCAAAAAGTAACCGTTTGATTTGGATCTTGGGCCGTCATGGGTAGGTACTTTTTCGAAAACGACTTATGTTAGGCGGTCACCGTAAACGATGATAACTAATTTATTATGGCCCAAACTGATATCTCTCGCAGAATTCATGCGAAGTCACCCCGCTCATTCTTGTAGGGTTTCCTAAAGTCGCACACCTCATACCCAGCTTGGTTTAATTCATTTCAACATCAACCAGCCCTTATTAAAAAACCCTTTATTTCTCGCATGATATTTTTCTCTCATGAAAATGAAGGTTTTCTCGTGTAATATCTTTTCACATTATAGTTTTCTCGCATCATAGTTTTTTCACATGATAGTTTTTTCGCATGATATCTATTCCACATTATAGTGATACTTTTCTCGCATAATAGTTTTCTTGCATGATATACATTTTAATCATCTTACTTAACAATTTACTAATTTTAAAACAATTTTTCTAAATTTATAGTGTCATTGGTGCAAAATTTTAAACAGTTCTCGTTTAAGCAATAAAACTGGCTCTACTTAACGCAGTCGTTTAGCTTGGATGCTTTGTCTAACTTTTTCATAATTTTAAACACTTAAGACAACTCTTCTGACAAATGTGGGTTTGACAACAGAATCTAAGCGAATTTACGTTGAACAACCCTTAATTTGACAGATACCTAACTCAAACATAACAACACAAATAAAAAAAAATAAAAAGCAAACTTGAAATCTGATCACCGATCCTGAAAGCATACTGGAGCGATGGGAAGTGTACTTTAATGAATTGCTAAATGGTCAGCTCACTGCAGAAGTGGAGGCTCCACTACTTCAAGAAGAATACTCTATGTTGCCGCCACCAAGCATAGAAGAGGTTGAGAAGGCTATAGGCCGGCTTAAACAGAACAAAGCCCCGGGAGCCGATGGCATACCAGCCGAATTATTCCATCACGGCGGGCCAGCCTTACGTCAAGCAATTCATGATATTATAGTACACGTATGGGAGCAGGAAGAAATGCCAGAAGACTGGCGAAAAGGTTTAATATGCCCCATACATAAGAAGGGAGATGTCACAACGTGCAGCAATTATAGAGGTATCACGTTGTTGAGTACCGCCTATAAGATACTCTCCTCTATCCTACAAGGCCGGATAACCCCATACGCTAAAACCGTCATCGGACAATAACAGTGTGGTTTCATTCCATGCAAATCAACAACTGATCAGATCTTTACCCTTAGGCAGGCGATGGAAAAATGTCTAGAATTTAACATCCCAACATACCATCTGTTTATAGACTTTAAGGCCGCCTATGATAGCATAGCCAGGGTAGAACTTTACAAAGCCATGAGAGAATTCGGCATCCCAAATAAATTGACACGACTATGTAGGTTGACCATGACCAACGTAACAAGCCAAGTAAAAATAGCCGGATTGCTATCCAGACCAATCAACATCTTTAATGGACTCCGACAAGGGGACGGTTTGGCCTGCCTCTTCTTCAACCTGGCGTTGGAGAAAGCAATCCGTGACTCTGGCACGGCAACAAGAGGGACCATCGTCAACAGGTCCAGTCAGTTACTGGCTTACGCAGACGACATCGACATCATCGGAAGAACCGAACAAGCTGTACACGATTCCTTCATCCAGATCGAGCAGGCGGCACAAAGTCTGGGGCTGCACATTAGTGAAGGTAAAACAAAGTACATGGTGGCGTCGAATGCGAGAGGAACAGTTGGTCAAACAATCAAGGTTGCGGAGCACGAATTTGAAGTGGTGCAATCCTTTAAATACCTTGGGTCAATAGTAGCAGCCGATAACAATATAGAAGAAGAAATACGCGGGCGGCTTCTCAAATCCAACAGAGCCTACTATAGTCTGTCAAAGCTCTTCAAATCCAGAAATCTCACCATAACTTCAAAACTACTGCTGTACAGGACCATGGTCCTGCCAGTACTCACATATGGATCCGAGACTTGGGTGCTTAGCAAAAGGCACTCCGACCTCTTAGCTGCGTTCGAGAGAAAAGTCTTAAGGAGAATTGTTGGCCCCGTATGTGAGGAAGGACGATTCCGGAGACGGTACAATCATGAACTGTACGCAATCTACCTTGAAGCAGATATCGTGACAAAAATTAAGCTCGGTAGACTCCGGTGGGCAGGGCACCTAGCTCGCATGAGCGAAGAGGAACCTGCTCGGAAAGTTCTTTGTGGTACATTCTATGGTAGACGACAGCGTGGTAGACCATGCTTGCGCTGGAGAGATGGCGTAGACCAGGACGCCCGAAGCCTTGGGGTGCGCAACTGGATGGCGTCGGCTAGAGACCGGGATAGGTGGAGAGACTTGTTGAAAGAGGCCAGGACCGGAACCCGGTTGTCGAGCCGATGATGATGATGAAACTTTAAACCAAATAATTTTTCGTACACTTTATATACTACCTCGGTACAGACTTTGATTGTTATAAGTTATTTACATTACTTTAGATGGAAATGAAGTATGTACATTATGTATATATGTATGTATAGCTAATTAACAGCATACAAATTCAATTTTGTTCTTTTTTTTCAAGGTGCAAATTTATTCGGCTATACTCGTCTCGGCATGCATACATAACTATGTACGCTTGTATGTACAGATTTGCTGATCGTAGAGCACTTTTGTACAATTGTTTCAATTTCTAATATTCAGTGATTGAGTCTATTTACAAAGCACATCTTTTAAAAAATCGAATAAAACATCAGTAAACATTTTTACTTCGATTTGCTTTGGTATGAAATAACCATTGTCAATATGGATAAAATACACTTTTAAAATATAAACTAGCTATTTGCTGATGTTAAAGTTAGACGAGCTCTTTAACGTTAAAGTATAGTTTATGTCCTTTAAAAAAATTTTTTTTTTTCAAAAATTCAAAACAATTTTTTTTCAAAGTTTTGAAATGCAATGTTTTTTAAACTTTTTAGAAGCTTCTCTTTAAAAAAATTTCATTAAAATCTGTTATGTCGATAATGAGAAAGTCTAAATTTGAAAAAAATGGTTCTATGGTAGGTACAGTCAGTAACATCAGTCAGTAATATCTCGATTTCAATTTATTTAATTATAGATCGTAAGAATTAATCAACAGAAAAAACAAAATTAGCAAAATTCTCGGAACCGGAAATCGAGCATGGGGTTTTTGATATACTCGTACATATGTATTGAGTTTTGATCTCGAGTTTTAAATCAAAAAAAAAAAAAGTTTAGAAAATTTTGAAAACACAATAATATTCAAACTGCTGTTGAGCTTTAGCATAAAAAATGGTCAAAATCGGTTGTACCGTTTTTGAGAGGGGGTACCAAAAATAAAATTTTTTTTTCAACCATTTCCTAGCTTTAACTAAACGAAATTTTTTGAATTTTCTTATAAATCTGTAGAAAAACTGAAAAAAAAAATATTTATAAAATTTCGAAAAAAAAATCGTATGGCAGGTACCGTTATTTTCGGTCTTAAAAAAAAAGGAAAAAAATGTGTGGGGGAAAAAATAAAAATGATATCTACCAAGTTTAACGAATATCGGCCGAGCCGTTTAAGCTGTATTCTAAAAGACAGACAGACAGAATTGCGAGACCCACTTTTTTAGTCTTCGCTATCATCGTAATGTCAACTTTGATCAAAATCTCGAGTTCGATTTTTTTCCGAATGCATAACTTGCCTTATAGTACCTACTAGCCGACCCGTACTCGCGTTGCTTCGCAAATTGTAACTACGAATATTTTCTTAATATTAATATTAGCATATGAGTACGAAGTACGAAGATCCGAGGAAGCCTTCATGTTAAGAATACCATTTCCCAAAAAATTGAACACGACCGACTCAGTTGGTATTGCCATGTTCAAAGGAGAGATCCTGAGAACCCCGTCAAAAAGGCAATATCATACAACGTTCCAATTCGGAATAAAAAGAAAGGTAGGCCTAAACACTCCTGGTACAAACAAATGCAAAAACACCAGCATTCAGTTGGCCTCAGAAATGGAACAATACAAAACCGGGAGGCTTGCCGCCGATTTCTGAGGTCAACCCGGCGAACCCCACAGGCGGATCACTAGTGTGAAGCAGATACGTGGGAGAGTTATGATCCCCTCGACATCGAGATCATAACAGCGCCGAAGAAAAGGAAGAAGAAGAAGATTAATATTAGCATATGAAAACATTTCTCAATGGGACTGAACATAATTTGCTACAATAATATTAATTTTAGTTTATATGTATAACATACCGTATCGAATTAGATTCTCTTTCACACTTGAAAAAAAAGACCTTTTTCATGTTTGTGCATATTATAAATATAACAATATAGAAAATAATAAAATTTATTTCAAATAAACGGGTTGACTACTTTCTGAGATCACTCAACCCAAACTTTAAAATGGTTTCGCTTTTAAAGATTGGTTCATGTGCACGGCACTGTAGTCAATTGAATGTCCATTTTTTTTTTACACCCAAAATGCTATTGATTGTATTCAAGTAACTTAAAAAATAAAATGCACGACTGGATCGCACAAACTTGCTCTTATGTAAAAGTACTTTGGAATTTAAAATACATTTCAAAAATATAAAACATGGATTTATTGAGATAAAAATGTTCAAATGTATGGAATTGCCGTCTGATTAATCTTTAATCATTAATTTAATCTTTAATATTTAAGTAATTCTTATATGATAAATTTCCTTAAAATTTTTCGAGAACAAAATTTGGGATGCCAAATTTTAAGTACGAGTAGCATAGATTTTACAAATAGTTTTTTTTTCGAATATTTTTATATACAATATTATTTTAAACTTAAGGGGGCTCCTGTTGAAAATTTTTGGTTAAAATCATTAGAGCTGTTGATGAGAAATAACATTTCCCGTTTCCCCCCAAAAATTTTTTTTTACCAAAATGTATTCCGTGTCCATAATATTATTTTTTTTATCAAAATCGTTAATGCCGTTTTCGAGATAAGTAAGATTATGCATTACGGGTTTTAGAGCTAAAAAAAAAAATCAATTTCTCCTCTAGGGAATCACCGAAGACCCTTAAGGGTAGGTCTACCTCAGAAGCAAACTCAAATCTCATGTAAAAACGTGTACATGTATTGGTGCACAAATATGGCTCTCTTAGTTAAGAATTTTTGTGTTAAGAAAATAAATTTAGCTCGTCTCGTCTCTTCAGGATACCTCTTTTTTCTCATCACGCATAGAGATAGAGAAAGATGGAATAGAATATCAAAAAAAAATAACAGAAAACGGGAACAAGGCACGAGTGGCAAGCTGGCAAGCCGCACAGGCAGCGCACAGGCAGCGCACAAGCATTTGATTTTGAATTGACTCGGATTGCGCACAAGATAAATGAAAGTTTTTTTTTCCTTTTGTATTTTGGGTAGAAAAAATAATTTTTCGTGAATCGTGATTGTTTGAGGTTTAGGAAAGGCAAATTGAGTTTTTTGCATTCAGCGCTCACAATTAGACACAATAATAGACGGTTTGTTTTCTGTTTTATTTTTGGTTGCAGGTGTATTGAAACTTTTTGCATTTAGGTAGATAGCGTTTTTATTCTTTGCGTATTTATACAAGGTTAATCTGTTGGTTCTAGGACTTTTACTTTTCAGGATATTTTAAAAAATAAAGAAAAGGGAGCACAGATTTAGACATTAGGAACCCGGGGAATTTGCTCTGATATTTATAATTTATTTTTAATGTAGACAATTAATTTTAGGAAAAAGTTCACAATTCAAAAATTGCTCAACTAAAAAAATTATTAAATTTCCTAACCCAAGTAAATTAATACACTTTCAAAAATAATAATGGTAACTATGTACCTATACCTATAAATCTTCTTTTGAGTCTTTTTCAAAGGGCTGTAACTCTGCGAAAAGTGGTCGTATTGGGATGAAACCAAAAGCGTTTTAAATATTTCTTTTTCTTGTTTCAGGGTTTCTAAAAATAAAAAATATCCATAGTTAAACATTTTAAATTTTTATTTTTTAAAGAGCTTCATTGTCTTGAGATTATTTATGATTTAATAGAATTAATAAGTGCAAAAAAATATAGCTTCAGATTAAAAAGTGGTTCCGTCTTTGACTACTAATTTACATGTAAAAATTGACAACATAAAAGGTAAATTGGGCAGTTTTGAAAACATGAATAAATTCGTTATAGATAATGGATTCTTTGAAACAATTTATGGAGATACATAATTGAATTTTTACAATTGACCGTTTATTTAAGAAAAGTGGAGAGCTGTTTTTTAAACAAACAGATTATCAATTTTGAAATTGGTTGATAAAACCGTTCGTTTATTATCTATTGTTCCTGAATATTATGTACCTAATCATCAAAATAAAAACAATGATAACAATTTTCATAGTTTTGCATTTGTTTGACTTTTTACTTGCTTTTAGACAAATTTGAACTGGGAATTTTCATAAGTTGACATTACAACACAAAAGAGTAATGATTCCGTCTATCTGCAACTCTGTACCTCAATCTGCAGCCTAGAGGAGAAATTGAAATGGTTTGTTTTACTTTAGCTCGGTTCATTCCATACAGCCATTATGAAATATTATAATTATTTTGAAAACGGCTCTAATGCTTTTTTTTTAAATTATGTATAGATAACTGTACCAACAATGCAGTCCACACTTTGGTAAAAAATAAATGTTATTATCGGTACCTGTCATAGAACCTTCTTTTTATTTTCTACTTTTTCATTTGCGACTCTTCCGATTTCGATCAAAATTTTTACATCGCAGATTCTTTGATTTTGAAATAATATTGTATACGACAAATGTTTTCCAAAATGTATACTTTTAAATACTTAAAATTGTCAATACATTTCTTTAATTTTTAAAGAAAATTGTGTACAAAAATTTAATTTAATTTAATTAATAAAACATTCTTTTATAAAAAATAACATTAAAATTACTATATTTAAATATAGTTTAATTTTAAATTAAAAACATATGCAAGCGAAATTTTCATACATAGGATTCGTGTACACATCAGTGTGTTGAGTTCCTATGCTTTTAAACTTACTTATTTGTGTATTTTTATTGTTTTGACGTATTTATTTCGGTGTAATGCTTGTCAGAGATTTAATAAATTATAAAATCAATTGCCCTTACTTGCTTTCGTTGATTGGCTTTCATGTTCCTTGTCGTGAATTACGTAATAATCGTTTATTTTGTGTACCCTTTCATAGGGTCAATTATGGAATCAATGAACCCTTAACTCGCTGTTTAAGACAAGCTAATTCTGTTTGTAATGCTATTGATTTTAATTTATAGGTATGTAAGTAGGGACTGTTTTAAAAAAAAATTGTTATTAATAATAAACTTCGGTGGTTAATGTCAATTTTTTTTAGTTTTTAAATAATTTGTAAATATCTTGATTCTAGTTCACATTTTTGTAACTATAAAATTTCAATTTTTAATTTTTAAACTTGGCGCTTAAATTATACCACTAGCCATAATTTTTATATATTTGAATTCGCTTTAAATTTTAAATGTTAAATATAACGTAATCTCTCTTTTGAATTTTACTGAAAAATTGTATAAATACCGCTCTACGAAATAAACTCGTACTGATTGTTACACAAACCTTAGTGGAAAATCTTTGCCGTTTTTATTCTAAAATTTTCGTCGTTGTTTTCGCTCGCTTTTATGGTCTTTTTTCGTAAGCCATTAAAAGTCCTTCGTTATTTTATTAATTATACACAAGATATAAAGTAATCGGAAATAAAGCAGTAAGGTTTTGATACAAATTAAATTCGCTTTTTTCGCTACCGCTGACAATAGGTCAACGCATCAACCAAGATCTGTCTATCCTTTCGATAAAAGGAATAAATAGAGATCTCCGGTTGACGGTCAAGTATTTGATCGTTCAACATTCTGTTTTTGTTTTGTTTTATTTATTATTATTTATATAAATTTACTATTGTTCTAAGTAGTCTTTAAGAGCTGTGTCTCTGCTTGATGAATAAATAAATAAATAAATAAATAAATAAATACTGGTGTGCCCCAGGGGTCCGTTTTGTCTCTGACAGTTTTTGTCTGTAACTGTTGCTCCGATTAATTGTTTTGCTGACGACAGTAACCTCAGCTTTTCATATTCGTTTTTAGATTCACATCCTTGTCCTTCGGATGTGGACTACCAACGGCAGCGTATTATAAGCTCATTAAATTCTGATCTTGATAGCAATGAGGAATCAAAAAACGTATAGAATTCAAAGCTTCGAAAACTCAATGCTGTTTGGCACTTGCATCGAGGAGACTGAACAGCTTCTAGGTATGTGCATCACAGACCGTCATTTGTGAAGTGATAACATGTTTGACGTAACGAAAAACGCCGTTAAGTGTTTAGATTTTCTCCGCCGATGCAAGAAGTTTTTTACACCTACTAATCTGGCTGTAATCTATAAGGCCTATATTCGTCCAAATATCGAGTGCAATTCCCACTAGGCAGGTGCTCTAAAAACCCTCCTTAGTCTCTTGCACAGAATTCAAAAGAGAGCTCTAAAAATTATAGGCGACCGTTGTCTAATTGAAACATTTGAATCTCTCGAGCACCGCCGCAATTTTCATAAACAGTGCTCTAGTAAAGTAGCCAGTTGCGTTCTCCCCCTCAAACAATTCAACCGTAATACCCATACTTCTAGGACTGCTCATCTTTTTCGCCCAATTTCTGACGTACTGTCAAGTACAGTGATTCCTTTTTTAGCCGCACTACACGAATCTGGAATGCTTTACGCGGCTCAATATTTCCCACTCATTGTAATGTGCAGACATTAAAAACCAATGTGTATCGGTATTTCCTTTCTCATCTAATCCTACTTTCCTAATTTCTTGCACTGTGTTTAACATTTTGATTTTATTCATAACCCCTTGACCTTGAGTGCGCGTTTAATATAAAAAAAATACTACCTAGAGTGAAATAGAGAAAAAGAAGTAGATTTGGATTTTTTTTTGTAAAATTGAAGTAGGTTGAAACAGAGATTTTTAAAATGAGGTAGATTTCAGTATTTGGCTGATGGTGCGAAGTAAGAAGTAGATTTTAAATATTTTGAAAAAAACAACTATATCTAATATAATTGAAGTAAAATGGTGCCACTGGTTCCCATTAGCTGAAACAAATTTTGTAGAAAAAGTTTGTCAATTTTATTTCCAATAACATCATTGTATTTTAATTTTACTTTGTATACTAGTACACTAATTTTAAGCTTCTATTTGATTAAGCAAAAACTAAAAATGCATTTTATATAAAAACTGATCTTATTCAAAAAAAAAAAAAAAACGAATTTCATTTAGTCATTTCGAAATTATTCACAATTTGTCAACTACCAACATAACAATTGGTGGTCGTAAGTAAAACGTGTTAGAAAAAAATGTTGATGGGCAGATATGTACAGATAACCGGCTAAGCTTTAATAAAAACGAACTTAATATTGGTTTTTCAAATATGTCAAAATCTTCATCGAAAAAAAAAAAACAAAAAATGTGCTCTTATTTTTATATCATTTTTTAATTTTGACACCAACAACATTATTGGAAAACTAATACTTGTTTTTTTTTACAAATTAAAAACTAAGTGATAATGAATATATGAACATACATATGTATATTATATAAAGGTCGTTCTTATTAGAACTAGGCCAGATTTGCCTATTGTCCTTTTTTAAAAATTATCTCATTTCGAAATTTTGAACGAAATTACATCATGTGAAAACGAAGTAGGTATTACATACGTATGTATTTTCTATTTGCTTACTTTTTATCAATTTTTTTTGCTTCAGTTTTTTGTTTCCTTTGTTTGTTTTTGGAGGCAGTTGTTGCAAAAAAATATTTATAGGTATGTACAAAATAGATTTGCACAATAAAAACACAACAGAAAATAACTGTAACGAGAGTATTATCTATCACCATGACATATTAAAATAAAGGAGACAACTCTTCCTATGTAAAACCAACAAAAATACATAAAAGAAGCGCACTTCCCATTCTATATACTTTCACCATTCTTCTACCAGTGGAATACGTCACCACCGAAAACAAAAAGTGATCGAATTTTCCTTCTTAACTTATTTATATAAATATGTACCTACATAGGTATTTAGATTAATAGATACCTGCATAATATTGTACATAATATTTTGGCGCCATCCACTTGCCATATCCCTTGGTTGTTGCGTATTCGCTTACAGTGAAATGCAATTTGCGTTCATTCACAGGATTAACATGTACTAATCTAATATATTTTTGATACATCCATTACCTACTTACGCAAAATTAAATCAAAACAATCCTTACGATACCCAAATCAATACAAGGCGTTGCACCTCTACATTACCTATGAACCTACCTATCGGAAAAAACAACACAAAATCTATTGTAGATACTTATATGCATATGTATCATATTCTATACATAACATCGGAGATTTCCTTTCTTCCATCATGTACACACCCTTTGGCAAATAAAAAAAAAGATGAAGATCACTATGCATCGCAATTTATGTGTGTACCTAAAATGACTTTCCATAGAAGAAACAAAAAAAAAAACAGTAGAATGATGATAGATCGCAAATAAAAAAATACAAAAAAACAAAATTTATGACAGCGAATAACCTACTTATATTCTTTTTTATACATACACAAAGAACATTTTTCCACCCTACCTCCGACAATGTGGAATGGTCATTACATCATATACATACCTACTAAAAATAATCATTTCTCACACTTTTTTTTTTATTTTTTCTGTTCTTGTAACACGAGAAGCAAGATGACAAGTCATAAACAAGAATAAAAACCTAAATGAGCCCAGACAAAAAAAAAAAATCAAGAGAGCGGATGGGCGGACAAAATTCTTTTGCACAGAGAATACGAAACCTTCTCTTTCAAAGCGCTGATATTGCAGTGGCATTTTTGTGAACTGAAAACTTACTTGTGTGCGTGTGCAAAGGAACTTTTTGTTAAGAAATGCAAAATAGACCTCTTTTATAAAAATAAAATTAAATAAATATTGAGTGAAAAAAGTATTTTGTATTTTTGAATTTAGTAAATAAAATATCAAACAAAAATAAAAAAAATATGTGAGAACTGTATTGTCAATACTTTTCTTGCAAATGCATTACAAATACTGTCATATTGAATTGCATTTTTATGAACTTTAGATGAGTTTAATTAAATTTTTAAGACCGATACGCTGTTCAGAGAATATAAATCTTTGATTAAAAAATTATTTCCAAAAATTAAAAAATATAACTCTCAATTTCCCAGGGTAGAAAACAAAATATTTGTAAAAAAATGTATATTTTTTGACTTTTGTTAGTAAAAAGTTACTGTAAAAATAAAAAAAAAATAAAAAAAAATTTTAACGTAATTGCACATACTTATTGGCTTTATATAAGAGTGAATTTTACTTCGTTATCTTTTATACTTATGAAGTTTTATACAGTAGAGCATTCATACCACTATTCAAATTACCTTCGTTTTTCATAGTTTTGTATATTTTTTTTTGAATAAATAATAAAACAGAATAAAAAAAGAAGACCGATACATGATTTGGGAATATGTTGTTTCTATAAAAAAAATATAAAAAAAATAAAAAAGTAATATTTTCGGAATTTCCCTATCATTTGAATAAGGACCTTACTAAAATGTATGATTTTTCCACTTGTGTGGCAGTTTTAAGGCACACAATATTTTTATATTTTTTTCAAAACTGCAAAAGTATTTGGACTAACATTTTTCTAATCGATGACCGTTTATTTCATTGAAATATTCGTAAAATTGTGAAAGTTATACAGCTTAGCGCAAAAGTCTAACCTATTTTTTCAATGGACACCTACCCTTAAGTACCGAGTTTGAAGAAAATAGCTCCAGTGGCTTAGGCTCTAGATCGAGGTACAGACATACAGACTTACGGACATACAGGCATACAGACAAACAGACGGAATCGTCGGACCCACTTTATTCGTCTTCGCTATCATCGTAATGTCAACTTTGATCAAAATCTCGAGTTCGATTTTTTTTTTCAAATGCAGAACTTGCCCTATAGTTAGTACCTATTACCTATCACAAGTAAAAAGAGCCCACCCCCACATTGCTCAGCGATGTGACGATAGAATTAGAGAAACAAAAAAATGTGTGTGTGTCCGTTAGTTATATAAACTATACAATACAGAAAAATTGAATATGTAGTTAGGTAGGTAGGTAAGAGAAAAAAACGTAACTATTGAATGGAACAGATATTAAGAGAGAGAGTAGGGGAACGGGAAGAAAAGAAAAATAAAAATGTTGGAATGAAAATGTCATGAAACAAAGCAGCGACCTCGCGATTGTGATGAAATCTAATTCCTGGATAAAATAAATTCAAAAAGTTTATAATTTTATAATTTGTTTTTATTTATTTCTCAGGTTGTATGTGTAACTAAGAAGTGATTTTGGGCTTAAAATTTGTGCAACAATATTGACTTTATGAATCAATGCTAATCTTTGTCGATTATTGTATAGGTTTTAAGATACTCGTATGAGTGGTTGTATAAGTCAACTAATGAACAAAAATGGACAAAAAATGTAAAATTAATAATATTTAGGTTTGACAAATTATTAATGAAAAAAAATTATAGCTATAAACACTCTTATAACAATTTAGAAAATAATAAAATTTATTTCAAATAAATCGGTTGACTACTTTCTGAGATCGTGCGTTACAAACTTTAAAATGGTTTCGCTTTTAAATAATAGTATAGAAGTATAGATATAGATATAGATATAGATATAGATATAGATATAGATATAGATATAGATATAGATATAGATATAGATAATTCGCAAGTCGCAAGTAAAAATATGTGAGTATTCGATAATTTTAACTTTAATAAAAATTAGAAGAAAGTATAATGCTCAATTATATTGAAATTAACACTGCATACCCTTGTCCCAAAGTCTTTTTCTTAGGAAATCAAACTGATCTTAAAAAAAATGATCTTTTTTTTAAATTTAAACTAGAAACGTATGAAAGTATGGAAAGAACTGTTTCAATATTATACTCGTACCATTGTAAGACGACGCATTCGGTGTGGTTGGAAAAAATTGTAGTTTGCAGGGGCCATAATAGGATATGGCCACTGCAGCCACTCCGAAATTTAGGTCACAAGTGAGCCACAAAAACTGAGGTTAAGGGGTGGCTTCTTCTGGATTTTCAGCCTTCTTAAATGTTTAGCTTTTGAAATAACACGATGCATAGTTATGTATAGAACTTGAATTGATACTACGTATTTCCCTGGTTTTGCCAAAGAGACTTGAGAATTTGACGCTAGTCCTAATATACATAGGTCGCCTTTCCGCATTACTGAGCACATTTTTTCCCTATTTAAACTCATTACTTAAAAATATGGATGTAACTATAATGTTAATAAATGTGAAAAACAGATATAACGGCTCTTTTCCAGAATTTGCAATATGCCTCCGATAAAGAAGAAGAGTTTCATAAACATAACGGGCAAAATAGCATAATTTTATCATTCCGCTTTCGAGTTATGACTTATGAGCAGTTGCAAAGAGAGTGAACAGGATGTCCTATTCAAGTAGCGATGTGAGAATCTACAATTTCCATAAAATTTTGTATTCAAAAACCTTTTTGAAGCTTAACAAACATAACGTTTCAAAACACAAAATTGTATTAAAACAAAACAAACATCTTTTCAAAATTGAATCATTAAATTCATGCTCACTTCAAATAATTTAACTTTTAAAACAAAATTTACAAAAAAAAAACATTATCTAAGATAAACTTAATAAAATGTTCGACAAACGGCGGACAATCTCAGCTAGTACAAATTTGCATTAATTGCATTCTTATTGTTTATTTACCAATATTTTACATGTTTTTCCCTTCTTTTTAATATGCCTACTCATGTGTATATTTCATTTAATTTTTCGCACAGAATATGTCAATTTATTCTTAAACTATACAGATTGTATTTTTGTCTAGAGGTTTGTCCAAATAGATTGAATTTATAATTTGCTCAGTAAATCCGAATAATTTAATCAAACATTTTCGGTTCAAACCTACACCGATTTGATGAAATTCAAAAATAAAGATTTTCAAAGTCAACGAACCCGAGCTAAACCGTAAAAAAAAAATATCGATACTTATAAACGTATCAAACATATTTGAGTTTATAGTTTTTTTAGATCATCAAAATTAATCAAATTGACCTAATTTATTTTCTACACAAGGGATTATGCATAATTTCTTTTTTAAGAACCAGTTGAATATCTGTATGTTAATATTTTGCAAATGAACCTATTTTGAAGATAAAAATATTTGTGAGACCAAGAATTTAGTCTTTAGTTTGATTCGTTTCAACACTGATCTCCAACGGATTCTATTGAAAAGTTGACTTGTAACATATCCTCAAAAGATAAAATGTCGGTTATAACATCCCTCGTAGTGTTTTGTGTAATTTATTTGAATTTTGTTAATTCATCGGAAAAGGATACTATTATTGTGAATTTACCCAATTTGGGTTTAGTTAGAGGCAAAGTTATTGAAACGGCTTGGACTTATCGAAAAGTCTGCCAGTTTATTGATTTAAGATACGCGCAATCACCGTCAGGTCCTAAACGATTTAAGGTGTGTGGAAGATAAGTTATTCTGTTAAGTTTTTATTTGTTATTTATAAATCAACTGATGTGTAGTTTTTTGAAAATATTTATTTGCTCCCGGGCGCCAGATAACCGTTTATAAACTACTCTTTCATATAAAGTAGAGTGATAAATTCTGATAGGATATTGGATTCTGGTTTAAGCCGAAATGCAATATACGAGTATTTATACCATACAGTGAAACTTCGTGATGATGCAAATACCATTTCTTTTAAAGCTGCTCGGTGATTAACTCTTTATTTTTTGGTTACGTGAAATTTTCACAGTTGATTTGTAATGTTTCAAATTTTTTGAAATTTAGATACAAACACAAACAATTTGGCGATAAAACAACTCGTCTAGAACTAGTGACTTACAACTCTCAACCATACCCGATTGCTTAATTCGGCTACCCATTTTGCAGTATTTTTTGTTGAGGCAGGAGGTTTTCCATTCTACGAAGTACCGAAAACCCTTAGTTAGAAAAAAAGTTGGATCGTCAGATGTTTATTAATCTTTATGGTGCTGAATCGAATGGTATAATCTTTCTTTTTATAATTTTCACACTACTTTTATAATGTTACGTTGTACCACAGAGCGAGCGTTTAGGTAAAGTGGAAAGTATTTAATAGGAGATGTCGACGCACATTGGTCTTGAAAGCCCGTACCATACATCTCAATGAGGGGGAAAAATCGAGATGGGCAAGGTATTCCACAATCTAGTTGTGTGGCTAAAGAAAGGACATCTATATTTGACAGTACGTCCAAAGTTAGGCTCTAGGGTAAACTGATCAACATTCCCAGCTAGGTTCAAATGTGTTAAGAGGGTACCAGCCTAGACATAGAATTATACTTAAATTTTGGGCGGATGTTTGCTCTATGAGTCAATAGAAATAAGTAAAAGCAAAAATTAGACCAAATGTGACATAATGGATTGCTAGATAATATCCAACGATTCTGATTGAGGAAACCTAATGCCATTTCTAGAAAGGCTAAGGCCAGTCAGCTCTAAAACAGTTTGAGACATTAGAAGGTTCGATTTCTGGAACACAAGGTGCCTTGTTACTTAACTGGGGAGATTGGATTCCAAACCTATTGGAAGCTTTGTTACATCATGAAGAAGTTTTCTTCCACAAAACTATAGTTTCAGGTAGCTGAATGTTCCAAATTTGTCATTCAAATATTTATGCCATTCGGAGATATAGGAGTACTTAGTTGAAAGTTTTTAATTAAAAGTGAGTTATAGAATCAAGAAGGGTCAGGAAAATTAATTTTTCGAACTAGGAAAAGATTGAAAAGATTAAAAAATTGTGGAGAGGTGTGTCTACAAAGAGACCCGGATAAGTATACAAAAATCCGAATTTAAAAAAAATCGAGAAATATCACATGAAACTATTATTGTCATGGTTCTATACTTTCCAATAAAAGCTGTCATTTAAGAGTGTTAAGATTTGATCTATGGTTGATCTGACGGGCAGGGAGCCACACTGGTACTTACACGCTAAAGAGTTCCAGATCGTCTAAAGATGATATTATATGCGACTTTTTGTAGGGATATATCTCGATAGTTCTTTTACTGATACTAGATCTTTCATCCATCTTAGTTGATGGTTTTTTCCGTAACTAGGAAATGGTCAGAGTCGACGTTTGCTCCTCGAAATTTTCTAAGAATTCGGATACTTCAAATTGGCTCCGAAGGCTCTGATGTCTAGAAGCCCATAGGACTCCTTCTTGATAGTTTCTTCAGCTTTAACAGTAGTAGCGCGTGTTATCTTTTGACCTTCCTGGTCTTGTTGACATTTAAGGGTAATCATTTTCCGATGTTACTAGTGTCTGTCTCATAACGTTATAACTTAACTGAACTTAACGGAAGTTAACCAGATGACACAATACACATACCCGGGATAAAGGGCCTCTGCCTTAGCTTAGAGCAGGATGTCAGATAATCCGTTCTCAGTTATCCAATGATGAGATATGCGAGCTGCGTTGCCCAGTAAAGGGTTCGTCCACCACCATTCCTTTTTAGCAAAATCATTATAAATCCTTGATGGCTTCAGTTCTAAATAAAAGGGTCTTCAATAAGTGCGAATAGATGTTGAAATGGAATATAACAAGCTGTGTGAGAAATATAAACAAAATTTGAAAGGCCCCATATGTATGCTATAATGTATATGGAATACGACATCGATCGAATGCTCACCTTGGCTTCTTTCCGCGGCACGGATACGAGTGGTCCAATTTTTAATGACTCTTCCGCATAGATCCGGCTGAGCGATGGCCTGTGTTTCTCTCACTTTAAGTTCATCAGCAGATTTTGATTTATTAGCATAAACCTGCGACTTCAGGAATACCCTACAAGAAAATTACATGACCTTGCTGGCCAATTCATGTGGCCCATGCGATAGAAAACCTTTCCAAATCGTGTATGCAGAATTTTAATCGTGGCATCCGCTGTGTCCCTCGTAGCTTGTGCCGCGCGCCGCGCCGGCCGTCCTGCTGGAACCACAAGTCGTCTAGGTTCAGATGGGTCAATTTAGGACATAAAAAATTGGTTATCATCGTTCTGTAGTGCCCCCCATTGAAGGCGACCGCTTCATCGACTTTGTTTTTGAAAAAGTAGGCTAGGCGCCCACATTCAATTTTTAGTTGCACAACTGTTTGGTTTCTTTTAGAAAACAGATGAACTTTTTGGTTGAATGTCCGCACATTTGCATATAATTATATGTTACACAAAATAGCGAACTCATTTTAGGCAATCGTTTAGTTTGTGTCAAAACACAAAATTGTCAAACTAAAAATTGAATGTGCGCGCCTAGCCGTACGGTACAATGAAGCCGCCACCGGCCCGAAATCCACGCCAAACGGTAACTTTTTAAGGATGTGTCGTTACCTGGTGAACCTCGTGTGGATTTTTGACTTCCCATTTACAGCAATTTTGCTTGTAAACACAGTTATTCGTCCAAAAATGGGGGTCGCTAAAAACGATATTTCGGCCAAAATTGGGGTCCACTTTCAAACGCTCCGAAGCCCAGTCAGCGAACAAACGGACGTGGTCTATGAACATGAACTTTAAGCTGTTGGGTCAATTGGATCTGGTACGGTTATATATACGGTTATAGCAAAATTCGCTCAGTTGAAGTCTGTGAAAGGCCGAGGTCTTATGCACGGCCATGAATCAACTGCTTCGGGTTCTGCTATATGCTTTCACGGAACTCTGCGAAGTTCTCGAACGATTGTGGTTCCTTTGACGTAAAAATTTTGGTTGATTAATTACCGAACAGGTCATCTTAAATTAGGCCACCGAAAGTTGAATACTGTGAAACGTCTACCCTGAAATGGACACAACGTCAACACTAATGACCACTAATTTTGATAATAAAGTCTTATCATTTGGACGTGCTGTTTAATCATGTTACTTGCAATAGTGATTTGACATAAGCTACTGAATAATAACCAACAGATATGACAGATTGCACCAGAATAAGATACCTGTCACAGGCCCCCAAAATCAACCCACGCTAATTGAAAATCCCTTAATAACACGAAAGGTTAATACCAAAGTTCTGTCAAGCTAGATCTGGATAGACCTCTGATTTTATCTATTCTGTTTTATCTTTTAGAGAGTGCCTTGTTGGTGGTCACTTTTCTTCCAGGGTAATTAATAGTGTCATTATACTTAACCTCGACCATGAAACCTTCTGCAGAAACGAGCCCAGAGAGATCTAGATTGTATGTAATCATCGTAAGTCCCCGCTGAGCTTTCTTCACTTTTTTTGGGGTTGTACCTAACTAAAAAAAAGAAAAAGTTAAATGTTTTGAATTTTTCTCGGGACCTTTCCTGATTCCAACCAATACATTTTTATTTTTCTTTCAAAATACTTGATATTTCAAAGGCATTTGATAAAGTCTGGCATCTTGCTCTTTTATCGAAAATGCGTGCTTTCGGCAACGACGAATCCCTACTTCTTTGGATTAGAAATTTTCTTTCGAACCGTTCAATACAAGTTGTACTAGACGGATTCAAGTCTGAAACCCACATTATAAATGCTGGTGTGCCCCAGGGCTCCGTTTTGTTCCCAACCCTCTTGCTCATTTTTATTTAATGATCTCCTGTCTGTAACTTCTAATCCAATTAATTGTTTCGCTGACGATAGTACTCTTAGCTTTTCATATTCGTTTTCAGACACACATCCCTCCTCTTCGGATGTGGAACTGCACCGACAAAATATGATAAGTTCATTAAATCACGACCTAAACAGCATTGTACAATGGGGAATAAGAAACCGCGTCGAATTTAATGCTTCGAAAACTCAATGCTGTCTTGTATCGTTAAAGCGTGATATACCCCCCTTGCCACTATCTATGAGTGGCACTTGCATCAACGAAACTGAACATCTCGATATTCTCGGTATACCTATATGTATTACGAAACACTTCTTGTGGAACGATCACATACGCGATGTTGCCAAAAATGCCGCAAGATGTTTGGGTTTTCTGAAACGGTGCAAGAAATTCTTCTCTCCTTCTGATCTGGCTACAATCTATAAAACTTATATATCTACGTCCAAAACTTGAATATAACTCCCATCTATGGGCTGGTGCTCCAGTAACTTACTTAAGTCTCTTGGACAGTATTCAAAGAAGAGCTTTTAAAATGATTGGTGACAATAACATCATTGGCTCATTTACGTCACTCCAACATCATCGTAATGTTTCCTGCCTCACCCTTTTTTACCGTTATTTTAACGGACTTTGTTCTAGTGAAATAGCTAGTTGCATTCCTCCCCTTAAACAATTCGATCGTAATACTCGCACTTCTAGGAATGCCCATCAATTTACCCTCGACCCCAACTTCGGTCGTACTGTGAAGTACAGAGATTCGTTTTTCAGTCGTACTACGCGAATGTGGAATTCCTTACCACGCTCTGTCTTTCCCAGTCATTGCAATGTTCAAGAATTCAACCTTTCTAACCCCTCCCTTTTTCCTAATGCTCACACTGTGTCTCTGACATATTAAGGGCATACAAAAAACCTTTGAGTGTGTGCTAATTTGCTAATTATAAATATTAAGTATTGCAAACTATTATCATTAATCTGGCAACATCGCAATTATATATTTTTATTATTAATGATCATTAACAATAATATGTAACCTACTCTCTAGTTTATAAGAATATGAAATAAATTTAGTCTTGTATTACCAATTGAACTGCACTCGTCTTTTTCTGTTCTTACAATACACAACATAATTGGCGACGAGATAAAATAAAAAAATCAAGTTTTGATTTCTCATAAAAAAAAATCAAGTTTTGATTTCTTTTAAATAAAAAAAAAATTTTAGTTAATTTTAAATCGATTAAATATCTTAAAACAAAACAAATAAATATGAGCACTGAACCGAAAATAACTCCAAATATAATGACCACCGTATACCAAACCGCAAATTTGCCGGAATTTTCTCCATCAAGTGAAACGTGGTTTGTATGGAAAGAGAAATTGGATCTTCACTTTTGTGAAATAAATTGTGAACTTGAAAATACAAAAAAAGCTATTTTGTTAAAATCAATCGGTGCCGTTCCATACAATTTACTGCATAGTTTGTGTTCACCTGATTCACCAGTTTCCAAGACATTTAAAGAATTGTGTGACATTTTGGAAACCCACTACACACCTCCAACTATTATATACCGTGAACGTCGTAATTTCCATAATGCTAAAAATGGAGGGGAATCTGTATCCGAATGGTTTGCTAAAGTAAAAAAATTAGCAATTAATTGCAAGTTTGGACATCACTTAGATGCATTTATTTTGGACAAATTTATAATGGGTCTACCAGATAAAATTTTCGACAAAATTTGTGAGGAGGATGAAACACTCACAGTACAGACAGCCCTAAAAAAAAGCATTAATAGCAGAAACAAAATTTTCAACAAAAGAAGAAACAATTAAAGAATGCAGCGTTAATATGATAAAAAAATATAGTAAAAACAACAGTAAATTCAGAAAAAGTTATAACAGTAACAACAGTAACAACAGTAACAACAGTAACCACAGTAACAACAGTAATCATAGCGGTCGAAAATCGTCATGCCAGCATTGCGGATGGCGAAATCATAGTTCCAGCACATGTAAATTCAAGAACAGCACATGCAATTATTGTAAAAAGATAGGACATTTGGCATCTATTTGTCGACTTAAATTAAAGGAAAGTGTAAATTATATATCTGATTCAGATAATATTGTAGTTAATGATGACAATGTAATTAAAGATCAACTTGAATATTCTGTTTTTAGTCTCTCCGCAGGTAATTCGTCTGACGTGTACTCGCTTTCGGTGGAATTGAATGGGACTTCTATGAACATGGTTTGTGATACGGGTGCTCCGTGTACATTGATATCAGCTTCAGTATACAGAAGTTTGCAAAACAAAAATAAGCTTAAATGCTGCAGCATACCGTATGTTAACTATAATGGTGATCGAATTAAATTGCTTGGTGAGTTTGACGCTACAATTAAGTACAGAGGTATCAATAAAAAGATAACAGTCGTGGTTTCTGATACCAATAATCCACCTTTGTTAGGACGCTCATTTTTAAGAAAATTCAATTTTGAATTAACACAAGTAAATGTAGTTAATGTTGATGAAAAATATTCAATTATTATTGAACAATTAAAAGACGAATTTAAAAGTGTTTTTGATGGAAATCTGGGTTCATACATTGGACCGAAGATTTCACTACCAATAAGTAATGATGCAAAACCTATTTTTTTTAAACCACGTTCTATTCCATTTGCGTGGAAAGATAAAATTGAGAGCCAATTAAAAGACCTAATTAAAAAAGGGGTATTAGAGCCAGTAGATAGTGCTGATTGGGGAACACCACTAGTTCCTATACTTAAACCTAACGGTGAGTTACGAATTTGTGGAGATTACAAGGTGACGTTAAATAAATACTTAGTCGATATAAAGTATCCATTGCCACGAATCGATGAAATATTTGCATCCTTAGAAGGCGGTAAGCTTTTTACGAAACTCGATTTATCAAACGCGTATAATCAGCTCATTTTAAATGACGAATCACAACTTTTGTGTACCTGGAGTACTCACATTGGTACTTTAAAAATGAAACGTTTACCTTTCGGTGTTAAGCCAGCTGCTGCAATCTTTCAAAAAACAATAGAAAATCTCTTATGTAATATTCCATTCGTCGTTGTTTATCAAGATGACATTACTGTCACAGGTAAAACTTTTCAAGATCATGTTCAAACATTAAGATTAGTTTTAAATAAACTTCAAAATGCGGGATTGAAATTAAACAAAAACAAATGTGCCTTCTTTCAATCAAAAATTCAGTTCCTTGGATTTTCAATTGATCAATTCGGATTATCGAAGACCAATGAAAGAATTTCAAATATTTTGAGAGCACCTATTCCTACCAACGTTTCTGAAGTAAGAGCATTCATTGGTATAATTAACCATTATTCGAAATTTATAGATAAATTTGCTGATAAAATGATTCCTTTATACCATTTATTAAAAAAGGGAGTATCATTTAAATGGTCTAAAGATTGTCAGGACACTTATGAGTTAATGAAAAAAGAGGTTACTTCTGACAAAGTTTTGGTGCATTTTAATTCAAAATTACCTATTATTTTAACGACCGATGCTTCTAATAATGCAGTTGCTGGTGTGCTTTCACATAAATATCCGGATAACTCTGTAAAACCTATTGCTTTTATTTTTAGGTCTCTTTCAAAAAGCGAAAAAAATTACAGTACGCTTGAAAAGGAAGGCCTAGCTATTATTTTTAGTGTAACCAAACTAAGACAATATCTTCTAGGCAATCACTTCATTTTACAAACCGACCACAAGCCTCTCATTACAATTTTCGGGGAAAACAAATGTCTTCCAATAATGGCAGCTGCACGAATCCAAAGATGGGCATTCATTTTATCAGGGTTCAATTACACGATTCTATATGTTAAAGGAAGTTCGAATGAAGCTGATAATTTATCACGCATTCCTCATTTAAATTCTTCGGATGATACCATCAATGAAGAAAATTATATTAATTTTATTGAGAAAGAAAATCCATTACGTCTAAGTTTTAAAGATATTGCAATTGAATCAAGACGAGATCCTATATTGTCAAAACTAAATCATGCAATTCAAAATGGTTCAGTTAAAAACTTAGAAGATTCAGAATTCAAATCATTTAAAAATAAAGCGTTAGAATTGACTGTTGAGCAAGATTGCATTATGTGGGGATTTCGAACTGTAATTCCTCAAAAATTACGAAATTTAATTTTGAGCGAATTACATATTTCACATCTTGGAATCGTGAAAACAAAAGCACTTGCTAGATCATATGTTTGGTGGCCAAATATAGATGGTGACATCGAAAATTTAATAAAAAATTGCAGTCCATGTCAAGAATTACAAGCAAATCCAGAAAAAAGTTCTTTGATTTCTTGGCAACCAACATGTTCGGTTTGGAGTCGCATCCATATCGATTTTGCTGGTCCAATAAATGGCTTCCATTTTCTTATAGTAATTGATTCATTCACAAAATGGGTCGAGGTTTTTAAGACCAAAGAATTAACATCAACATTTGTTATACAAAAATTGAAAGAACTATTTTGTCGGTACGGTTTAGTTGATACATTAGTCAGTGACAATGGCCGCCAGTTTACCTCTCAAGAATTCGAGCATTTTCTTAAAATGAACTACGTAAAACACATATTAACGCCACCAGGCCATCCAGCTACTAACGGTCAAGCTGAAATTTTTGTCAAGATACTAAAAAAATCAATATATGCTAATATTAAATCCGTAGAACAACCTGATATCGACACTATATTAAATCGTTTTTTATGTGACTATCGCAACACAAAACATTGCACAACAGAAGAAACACCGGCTAAATTATTTTTCGGTCGAAATTTGAAAACGCGATTTAGTTTATTAAAACCACCATTAATTAGAGAAAATATCTTAAAAAGTCAAAATAAAAGCAAACAATATTTTAAAGGAAATCGTCAAATAAGTTTTAACAAAGGTCAAAAGGTATATATTCGTGATTACAGAAATCCTAACAAACCAAGTTGGTCAGCAGCCACTATTAAAGATAAAATTGGTCCTCGTACTTACTGTTGTATCATCTCACACAATAATAGATTTATTAAAAGACATTTAGATCAAATTCGTGCTGAAAACAGCAACAATTTGCAGACTGCCAATGCTGAGGTAGATAACAATCCAACACCTAAAATTACCACAAATATAAATATCATTCCACCCGAGGAGAGTGCACCTCATGACATTTATCCTTCGCCTCATATTAAGAATAAAGATTCTATTGAATCTAGGCAACTAAGAGCAAGATGCGATAGTGGTAGAGCAATCTGTGAAAAGAAACGTTGCTTTTACGAAATAAAAAAATCATAATCCATGTAATTTGAACTTTTGTTAAATAAATAATAATAAATAATTGTATGTTAACAATTAGTATATTTTAACTTTGAATATTTTACAAAATCATGAACTCAATCTCAATTATTTTGAATTATATTCAAATTCTTAAATAAATTAAAAATAACTATTATAAATGCATATAATTTTAATAAAAAGCTCATGGAGAGCATATTAAGTATTGCAAACTATTATCATTAATCTGGCAACATCGCAATTATATATTTTTATTATTAATGATCATTAACAATAATATGTAACCTACTCTCTAGTTTATAAGAATATGAAATAAATTTAGTCTTGTATTACCAATTGAACTGCACTCGTCTTTTTCTGTTCTTACAATACACAACAATAAAAAAAAAATTTTGAGATTATGATTCGAGTTGTGAAAAAGCAATGTGGCTATAGGTCTGAGTAAGGTAGTTTGAACAGGCAAATGTGGCTTGTACTCCAAAGTGCGCTTCGCCTAGGCTTATTAGTTAGATGCTGTCGTAGCCTTCTAAGACGCAAATATTAGTCGATATTAACCGATTCTTATACAATTTACAGCATAGATATAATGTGACATTAAAATTCAAATCAAAAATTAAGAAAACCAAGTTTGAAAACATTGCGGCCATCTCTCTTTTTAAGTACTAAATACGAAGAACCGGAGATATGACATTAAGGCTCGTATTCACCGAACGCTCCTAAACGGCTCTTAACTTTACGAGGCTCTTAACTTTACGAGGCTCTTAACTTGAAATTTCTGTGGGGTATTCACCAACCACTCGCAAGTGTTTTTCGAAGTTCGAAAATGAGAGCCACTCTCTCCTGTTCAGGCATACCCAAACCAGTGCTGCCGTTTTAGTGACTTTGTCACTATATTTAGCGGAATTTTCAAAAGTTTAGCGACAAAATATTATTTTTTGTCACTAGATAATTCTAGTTACTTTTCTAGCGACTTTTTGCAAGAACATATTTTTTGTAAATATTACGCCCCGGGTGATGTTACATCCCTGGCATTAGAGTTTGTCACTTATGAAATGATATTCGATTGACTCTTTTTTTACCACGACCACTGAACTGAATTTGGAACTTCACCACACAAAAGAAGACCGAAACGAAACGAGTGTGATTGCGAGAAACTAGACTACCTAGTCATTTCGTTTCTTTGATTTATTTTATGTACCTACAATTTTAAATGTAATTGTTTTTGTTTGGTTTTGTCGAGTCGGCCACAGTGGAGATTTTGGAAGTAAACTTAACTTTTTGTGTAAGCATGTATATTTATGTACTTGTTTTCAAAAAATAACTTCAATAATGCTTTCGATATTGAAGTCAATGAAATTGATGAAGATGCTATAATGGCTATAATTATTTGTGATTGATTATTTTTATAATAAGTATTTGAAGTTATTATTGAAACTTCTTTACTTTTTATTTAAAAAATGAAAAATAGTAGTATTTTTTAGACTTAATTTGTTTTTGTTTTTTCTTAGGATTTTTATGTTAACTTAATGCTTATAAGTTTTTCTTTACCATACAAAATAATTTTTTTTTTTATAATTGAAATTTTTTTTTTTTTGATATGTGTACTGAAAATTTGTTCTAGTGACTTTTTTCAAAATTTTAGCATATCTAGCGGATTTTTAAGGTCGATCTAGCGACTCTTTTTTTTGGCTTGCGGCAACACTGACCCAAACTGTGAAATGTTGTGGAATGTTGGTCTTGAGTCTTGACAGTAAATGGATACTCTTCTACTTGGCATTGTTCACATGGATTCGAGTCAAATGCGTGCGTGGCACACGCACAAGCGAACAAACTTTCGAAGAGAGCGCTCGTAAGTTAGGAGTGGTCGGGACCACTCCTAACTTTTAAGAGCGCTCGTAGATCTTCACTAATATTGCTTGGTGAATACGTTTATGAGCTTCTTAAGTTATGAGCGCTCGGTGAATACCGGCGTAAGTGTTCAAAATTACAAGCTGAGCAGCACAATTTTTACTCTTACCGATACGAATTAAAGTAAATCGGTTTAAAAAATAAAGGGGATAAAAGGGAACCTTAAAGAACTTTAAAACGCAATTGTTTGTTTTGAGGAAGTATACGAAGTAGAATATTAGGATTAAGAACTTTGTAACGCCTTTCTCTTCGACTTTAAAACTAATTTAAATTTTTGTATCCTCTGATTAGAATCCCGTTCCTGTTCCCCCTTGGGAAAAGACTTATAATGCAATGGTAGAAAAAACAGGATGTCTTTCCATTGAATCACTTACCAAAGATTTTCGAAGAAAATATGACATCGACTTGGACCTTGAAGATTGTCTCACCATGACAATAACAACTCCAAATGTAAGCTTAACAGTTTCGTGGCATAGGATCTTAAACAATTTGAATTAAAGATTACAGGTAATTATCCGGTGCTTGTCTACATCCATGGGGAGTCACTTTATGATGGCAGAAATAACGAAGCACCTCCTGATTATCTTCTGGAGAAGGACATTGTTTTAGTTACACCACAATACCGTTTGGGACCATTTGGATTTCTATCCACACAAACTGATGACATTCCAGGAAATGTCGGTGTTATGGATATATTTTTATCTTTGAATTTTATTAAGACTTTCATATCGAGTTTTGGAGGAGATCCGGATAGGATAACTCTAGCTGGACAAGTTGGTGGTGCAGCTATTGTTCATGTCTTAACTTTGTCACCAATAGTAAGTAATATTCCTAAAAAAGGGGTTGGACTAAATATATATTTTTTTTAGGTGCAGCCCGGTTTATTTCACCAAGTTATCTACCATTCTGGGTCAGCTCTGAGTCCTGCGTTTATCGACGAAAATCCGCAAGATCACGCTTTGGATATTGCGTTAAGATCTGGATGTACAAATATGACAACAGTGCTTGATCTTAATAACTGTCTCATGAGCTTGAATCCAATCCAGCTGTTGTCGGGCTACATTGAACACGCAGTAAGTTGTATTTTTTGGGTAGTTTCAAAGTTGCACTAGTTAAAAAAATTGGAAAGGGAGGCGGGGAGTGAGCATGCTGATTACAATATATTTAGGTGGAATTATAATGCAAATTTTGTTGGTGAAGCTTCAATAACTTGTCACTTATATTATATTTGATCATTTTAGAAAGAAAATCCCATAAATGGTGGAAATCAATTTACCGTTGGCGGTCCAAGTCCGATCTTACCAATCCATCCAACAGCTTTAATGGCAGCCCTTAAAAACTTCTCATATCCAGCTATGGGTGGTGTTCCTAGAAATGCTGGAACGCTTATTTTAAGTCGTAAGTTGTACCGTATTTCATCAATATCACTGTAAAACTTCCTTTTAATTTTTAGAAATAGTTCAAGGCGACTTTGAGGGAAGAATTCCTGATGATGAATACAACGCTTTTGCCTACATAAATTATGTTTTGGAACAAATTGTTGGAACAGATAATAAAATGATAATGACAAGTTTTCTAACTCACGAGTTTTTTAGCCCACAAGCCCTTGAGAATGGAACTTTCAGTTCTTTGGTACCTTCATTGATCGATGTGAGCTAGTTTTTTATATACTGTATATGTCAACCTAGAATAAGATGTTCTTTTGTTGTACTTTTTTCTCAACAGATGGCTGGAACTCTTATGTACAAATTGCCTGTTTTACTCGCCCTAAATATGAATGGAAAGTTTTTTCCAGATCAAACATTCCTCTACTCATTCGATTATCGTGGGGAGTTTAATCGGTATCCGGAATTAGATGAAGAGTTAAATAATCAAAGCCCGTTTAAGGCTGGTGCTTCACTAACCGACGAAGCTATCTATCTATTTCCATATCCCGAGCATGCAGAGTATCTCAATCCCACCGATACGTTTATTGCAAAACAAATGGTTGAGCTTTGGACATCATTTGTTATCAATGGTCAGCCGATGGCCTCGCATCGTGGTGGATATTGGCCGCCGATGACAACACTCTATGGACCGTATTTGAAAATCGATGAAACAACGACTATCAGTGGAAATTATTTCAAGGAATTCTCAGCGACAAGCAGTGATCATGAGCGGGGCATTAAGCTGATAAGAGAAGCTTATTATAAACTGAAGGAGGATGCATAATTGAAACAAGTGTAAAGTTCCTACTATCAATACCTAACTGAATAAGCCAATTCTTTCGAAATACAATACTCAACGTTTGTGATAAAAATTGTCATTGTTTTATTATTTTTTTCATAAAGTAACAATACTTAATTGAATTTATATTTAGAAAGGCATTATCTGGTTGTTTTCAATTATTTGTTTTTCTATAATAAATAATTAATTGTGTGAGCATCTTGCGAGTAACTTACATACTACATTTTTGGATTAACAATTAAATGAGTTTTGAAGCGATTTTCTTTAATTTTTTTAGGACTAATAATATCGATATGATGCTTATGCAAGGTTTCCAATTGTCTTTAATTAATTGATCTTGATGGCTTTGAGAACTAGTGGCAAGAAATGAACAATTCGGTTAAAAATATCTCTTTTTCTTCGGATGGTAATAGCATCGGAAACCTAAAAAAAAAATAGAAAAAAGGAGAAACGGAAAGACCTCAATAAAATGGAGTCCCAAGATGACCATCAAGCTTATTAGAAAATTTAAAATTTTTGATAATCTTTGGAATTTTAATAGTAAGTTTTATGAATATTGGAACATGACAAATAACTCCTGGGGTACAATATACGAGTACTAGGCTCTTGTAGCTTGGAATCGAAAAGCTGAGCGTCATATTTAGGTGGAACTCTATTCATTAAAATTAACAAATTGCATGCCCTTTCAGCACTAAACGGTTGTAGGTGAAACCCCGAAAACATTATAGACTAGGACCAGCACCTAAATAAATAATTGCTACCGCCAATATCTCAGCTGGTTTAACTGCCTGTCGCATCAAAAGAAAGGTATATTTTTTTAAAATGAACGGTTTCACTTTTTCTAAAATAATGTTGAAGTGGCTTTCGTTCATGAGCATGTTGGAAGGTCTTGATTAATATTCACAAGATTCACGAGCAAGGAAAAGGTTCGGTTCAATTTCTGATTTCTTCCTGATTTGGTTCCTGAGGTTACTTGCAACTTCACACCAATCATCATCACGAATGAAGCAAGAGCAATTCGTTTTTGTTTTCTTTAGGTGCGTTTTATTATTCACAAATTTATCTGGATCCGGATCTGGATTAAGTTTTAACATGTATTACAAAAACAATTGGGATCCTGTTTTCTATCGGGATCTATTTCAAAGATCCAAAATCAATTATTACACTGGCGAGTAGATGGCTTTTTATGGTAAGGTAGTGTAAGCTATAGTGTAAGGAAAAAAGACAAGAAATAATTGAAAATTTACAAACCCAAAACAAAAAGAGACGGACTTATAACACTGCTGTCACTAAGATCCGTATCGTTTTATTTTCAAGGGAAGATCCAGATCCGAATCCAGATAGATTTGTGAATAATAAAACGCACCTTGCTTGATATTCAATTACTTTTTGTCTTTTTTTCTGTGCACTCAATTTAGACTACCTTACCATAAAAAGCCATCTTCTCGCTAGAGTAAAAACTAATTTTTGGACCTTTACAATAGATAGAGATAGGGATCAGGATCCCAAATTGTTTTTTATAATAGCCGCGTTTTATTATCGACAATGATCCATATAGATTAACCCTCGAAAATAAAACGATACGGATCATAGTGACAGTAGTTGTCTTGTATGCTTATCTCCCTCTTGTTTATGATTGTTGATTTTAAAATGTGTCTTGTCTTTTTTACTTGCGACTTATAGGTACTATACGTAAGGCAAGTTATGTACCTAAAAAAAATCGAACTCGAGATTTTGATCAAAGTTGACATTACGCTGATAGCGAAGACCAAAAAAGTGTATCTCGCAATTCTGTCTGTCTGTCGGTTCGACTACAGCCTAAACAGCTCGGCCGATTTTCTTCAAACTTAGTAGATATGGGTTTTGATTTTTTCCCACACACGTTTTTTCCTTATTTTTTAAGACCAAAAATAACGGTACCTGCAATACGAATTTTTTTCAAATTTTAAAAATATTTTTTTTTCTCAAAAACAGTCCCACAGATTTAAAAAAGAAAATCAAAAAAATTAATTTAGTTAAACCTATGTATGGTTGAAAAAAAAATTATTATATTTGGTACCCCCCATTTTTTTTGTTTTTGATTTTCTCAAAACCGGAATGACAGATTTTGATCATTTTTTTTGTGTTAGGGCTCCCCAGCAGTTTCAGTAAAAAAAATTACATATATTAAAAAATTTTTTTTTGAAAGCTCAATATTTTGAAAACCCTACGCTCGATTTTTTTAAAACTTTTTCCTAAAATAATCTACAAGATATGAGAAAAAAAATTATTTTACCAAAGAATAACGGTATCCTTCATACAAATGTTAAAAAATGGTTTTCGAAAATCGTATTTTTTTCGAAAACGGTTCCGAGAATTTTGCTTAAATTTTTTTCTTTCGATTAATTTTTTAAATCTATAATTAAGTAAAAAAAAGTTTTGAAAACAAGATATTATCTACTGACTGTACCTGCCATATAGAACGATTTTCTTAAATTTTGAATTTCTCACTATCGGCATAACGGATTTTAATGAAATTTTTTAGAGAGAAGGTTCTAAAAAATTTAACAAACATTGCATTTCAAAACTTTAAAAAAAATATTTTTTTTTAATTTTAAAAATCTTTTTTTTTTTTTTGGAAAATTCAATATCCCGAAAACCGCTTAATTTTTTTTTGTAAATTTAATTTTTGTTCGAACAATAATAAAAACTTTAAATTGGCGTACCAAAAATTTAAAAAAATGTTTTAAAAATTTTTTATATGAAAGCTTATTTTTTTAAGAAACCAATACATAAACCTATATTTCCTTGAATCACATGAACTCCTATTTTTACCTCCAACTACTAAAGAAATTGTTTTAGTCATTTAAAAAATTAATTTTATGCTTATGAACAGTTTTTCTCTAATAACATTCGTTTTTGAAATTTTTAGTTTATTACCTAGGACCAAATTCGTGCGACGTAGTCATGCATTTTATTTAATTAAACAAAAAGATAAAACATAAAAAGGAAACTACGAGTATTTTCTTAGTTGCTCAGCAAAAAAATCCGACGACTTTGACAGCTGGGAACGTACTTTTATTGACAATGGGTGCGTTTGGTTGCGTATCCCAGGATATCCGGATCGGTTTGTGTTGTTGTAATCCCATTGGAAAAAACAGCTTATTAACGAACCTGCTGATGTCAAAGAGAAATCTCAAGCTCCAAAGGGAGTTTTGAAGAACAGCTGATATGTCAGCTGATCTATTTTGTTTGTTTCGTTTTGCCACGAATCACGTGTTTTTTTTTTTTTTAATTGATTGGTAAATATATTAAATAAATACTTAAATAAAAATAATACCAAAACTAGCATACAAATAATAAAATACATACATACATACTTTTTGTTCTTTTGATTTGAAATTATTTTCACTATATAGTAACTTATTTTAATTTATAAATTTTTTTCGATAATATTGATTTCTGAAATGGTTTCCTTTTTATCTATTAATAAATTTACTTTTTTTAATCTTTTAATCAGTTGAATTTTTGCAATCTTACAACCTTGCAACAGGTACACTTAATTGTAAACAAAAATTAAAATAATGGCAATTGAATTTTTTTTAATAAATTCAATGGAAAAGTCAATTTCCTTTGATTGATTATTCTAAATATTTTCCGAATTTTGTCAACCAATTTTGTTTAACAGATGAACCAATATTTTTCACTTTTATCTTTCTTAAATTAAAAGAAACATATGGTCTTTTCAAATTGTTAATTCGGAATAACTCTCCGAACCGCGATGTCAGTAAAAAAAACAAACCCAATTCGATTTTTTAATTTTCGTATATATGTATGTACATATTATTATTATTATTATAATTTATTAACATGATAATTAAAATTAAAATGCTAATATAAGGACGAGCACAAGCTGCTATGACTTTCGGCTCTGAGATGAAATGGTTTGTGTGTATCAAAATGAATAAATTGACATTTACATATGTATATGTAGTAAATAATAATTAGTTATAAATAATAATAATTAGTTATAAGTAAAAAAATAATTAGTTATAAATTATAATTACATTTTCATGTGAGAAAGGAAAGTTAGATGTCTAGTTTATATTTTTGTATAAATGAATAAACACTAGTTATATTTTCATGACTAGGGCTTTTTAAGGCTTGAAAGATGGATGTTGATTGCTGTTGGTGAGTATATGGGGTTGCACAGTTTTGCATGGTTAAAATATGTTTAATGTCTATTTCAGCGTTGCAAGTTGGGCATATTGGTGGATTTTCTTTGCGGAGTAAATGTTGATGGGTAGTGACAGTGTGGCCAAGGCGCATTCTAATAAAGCATGTATGCATTGGTTTGGTCGTGGTCGTTGGAAATATAGGCTGTATTTTTTCCTTGTTGATGAGAGCATAGTGATGAGAGTAATTGTTCCAGTCCAATTGACTTTTGGTTTTCAGCTTTTGGTTGATATCTCGGATGAAATCAAGCCGAGTGTCGGCATCAAAGCTGAAGATTGGTTTGCGGTGTGCTTGAGTAGCAGCTTTATCAGCGAGCTCGTTACCCTTTATACCCATATGGCTGGGATGGGAACCCACATTAGTTTTATGTTTTTTTGATTTCTAATGAGGCAATCTCGGATTTTTGATACAATTAAAGTATTGTGATCAGGATTTTGGATTGCTTTAATAACTGATAGGCTGTCGGTGACTATAACAAATTTATCAGCACTTGTACTGTGGAGGTGAACTATGGTCTTAAGGATGGCGAAGGCTTCTGCAGTAAAGATGGATGCTTTGTTATCTAGTAGTCCTACACATATTACAGAGCCGTTTTCGTAGACAGATGCAAAAGATGTGTGTTGTGAAGTTTTGGATCCATCGGAGTAAACAAAGTTCCAGCCACCTTGTTTGAATTCAGATGTAGTACTGAGATAAGCTTGACAATATATGTACATATAAATGTATGTATGTATATATCTCGAAAACGGGTGGTCGATTTTTTTCGAAATTATTATAATACATTTAAGTATATCATTAAATACTTAAAATTCCAAGATACTTGTACAAAGGAGCAAGGACATGCAATGTCGAGCATAGGTTTAGATACGTAGAAATGGCGACTACCGGTAGTCTATCTCTGTTGCCCAGTTTGCCCTGAAGTGCGTCATTTTGATACCATAACTCATGTGAACCTGTGCTTTTACACAATCATCCGAAGTTTTGATGACTCACTCAACCGGGCCATCACACTTACCCGGCACCATCTTACGAGTACCCTGTGCCAAGCTAGACAGTTAGTTGACTTATGCTGAAACAGTAGCCAATCCGATTGAGTGAACATCCGGACCCCCACACCGTATCTCCCGTCAAAGCCCTCAGACCGCTAGCTCGGAATTTTAAAAATTAAATGGAGGGCACGGCACCCAAGTTCGTCCTGTCACGTTGAAAAAAGAGATCAAGTCTTTGATCTTCATTTCCGAAAATTCGTCAATGTCATCAAAAAATGCCCTTCGATTGTGCTTTACATTAAGCCAGAGCAGGGCATTTGGAGAGGAAATGGACAACTGTTTCCTTTTCCCGCTGGTTCCCAAAGCTATGACAGTGAGTGTTGTATGAGTGTTGTACATGCTCTTCTGTTGGCCAGTGTCCGCTACGGCGCTACAGGTAGATACGATCCTGGCTATGTCTTGCCCGAGCCTGTATCTCAGATCAGGTTATATTATACATGATTTATAGGTGGGCCAAATCTTTCTAGATATAATGCAGTTAGTGAAACCGCTCAACCTAAGGTTTGAAAAATGGAATTTGCCCTTCATAACTTCGAGCGGAATGTTGATTCTTTCCGCAAGTGAGTTATAAGGCAAGGAAGAGCCTGGCCAGCACATTCGCCCGGAATTAATAGCTTTAACAGCCGCCTGACTGTCTGTGATATTGTCTGGCATTTTAATAATATAAAAATCGAACTCGAGATTTTGATCAAAGTTGACATTACGATGATAGCGTAAGTGGGTTTCGCAATTCTGTCTATCTGTCGGTCTCTCTGTCGGGTCGACTACAGCCTAAACGAATCGGCCGATTTTCTTTAAACTTGGTAGATATCATTTTTAATTTTTTTCCCTAACAGGTTTTTTTCTTTTTTTTTTTAAGACCAAAAATAACGGTACCTACCATACGATTTTTTTTTGAAATTTTATAAATATTTTTTTTCTCAAAATTGTTCCACAGATTTAAAAAATAAAAATACAAACAAATTTTATTTAGTTAAAACTAGGTAATGGTTAAAAAAAAATTCCGAAAAATGGTTATTGATGGTACCCCCAAGGAACCTTTTTTTGTTTTCGATTTTCTCAAAAACGGTACAACCGATTTTGATAATTTTTTTTTGCAAAGGCTGCGCAAAAACTTGAATAGAATTGTGTATTTAAATTTTCAAAACAATTTTGTTTGAATTTAAAAAACAAAATTTTTTTTTCAAAATTCAATATTTCGAAAACCCCATACTAGACTTTTTTTTTAAACTTGATAAAAAATAATTTCTCAATATAGTCTACAAGATGTGAGAAAAAAAATTATTTTACCTAAAAATTAAGGTACCCACCATACAAATGTTAAAAAATGGTTTTCAAAAATCGTATTTTTCTAGAAAACGGCGCGCGTCTAGAATGTTGATAAAAATTTTTGTCTTTCAACTAATTTTAACGATCTTTAATTGAATAAAAAAAATTAAATAAATTAAATAAATAAATAATTAAAATTAAGATATTACAGCTTGTATTTTAATGAAATTTTTTTATAGAGATGCTTCTAAAAAGTTTAAAAAACATTACATTTCAAAACTTAAAAAAAAAAGTATTTTATGAATTTTGAAAAAAAAAAATGTTTTTTTTTTGGAAAATTCGATATTTCAAAAACGCCTCTATATTTATTTTGGAAATTTAATTTTTATTCGAACGATAATAAAAACTTTAGGTTGGTGTACCAAATTTTTTTCTAAAAAATCTTTTAAAAAATGTGTATACCTATAAAAGCTTATTTTTTTAAGAAACCACTACAACGACTTATAATTTTTGTTCTTGCTTAAATTCATGTTTACATAGCATTCTGTTTTTCTCTCTTACTAATAAAAGAATTTAAAAAATTAATTTTATCCTTATGAACAGTTTTCTCTAATAACATTCATTTTTAAAATTCCTGGTCTATTACATAGGAGCAACTTCCTCGAAAGCCGTCTTTCGGAGCTTAAATAGATTTTTTACTATCGCGTAATTTTTGCGATCTATCTTCAACACAAGTGCAGTCAGTGAACCATTTTTTTTTTAATTTATGGACTTTCTCATTCTGTGCCAAACGGATTTGAATGAAATTTGCAATACAGAAGCTTCTAGAAATTTTAAAAAAATATTAAAACTTTCAGAAAAAAAGCAAAAGTACAAAATTCAAAAAAATATTGAATCATTTTTGAAAATCCTTTCCAAAATGTGTCAATGTACAAAATTGTTTCTTAAAAATGTTTTAAAAAGTTTATATATGTATATAAAATCTTATTTAAAAAAAAATACATCTTTTAACGGCTTAAAATGTCTTGTTCTTCTTGTGGCATTTTTTTAAGCTCAAACTACTTAGGTTATTGATTTAGACTTTTAAAATTTTTTTTCTATGACAACATCAATGTGTTTATACAGAACATTTTTATAATTCTAATTTTCTAATGATTGATTTCATAAAAGACTTTTAAATATTTAAAAGACGATTAAACCCGATTTTCACCCGTTTGTCTCGAATATATCAAAGCATTGCATTCTAAGAACTATTTTCGCCAAACATTAATATTGGATTCGATGTTTATCAGAGGCAGTGTTAAAAATTGCGCTCAAAAATCTATGAACAATAGCTAGTCACTTTCGAAATCTTCAATCTCCACTATATGTGTAGCTGACCTTTTTAAAAATCTCGAATAAATCATTATTCCATCAGAGAAGAAAATTGATAGTAACCCATAGCGCCGTTGGGTCCGTACTCGTGGTGTAGTATTAAATTCTCTAGCTACGAGTATGTTATCAATTTCGAAACCGGGACGACTTAGGTGCCTACATGCCTACTCATTATCTCATGTTAACTTTTGATTTCGTAGTAGGTATATACAACTCGAACAATGATAACCCTAGAGTGAATTTGCCTACGATATGACTTTTCGGTGTGATCTAGAGCTGTTGGTTGAAGACTCACAGCCATCAGTCGAGAAAATATAGCCGTCGGATTAAGATGTTTTTACTCTCACGTTCCGTTGTTACGGTTTTAGTTTTTTCCTTCGTCTTTTTTTCGTTTTCTTTCGCAGAAGAAGGCCTATACGGAGAAGAATACGAATATGATGAAGTTGAAACCTCTGCTTCTACACCAGATCCTTACGGTTATAGACCCAATTTGAATGTACTAGACCCATCTGTAGTGAGGAACTACGTACCAAATTACTATCGTCCACCACCATTACCGAATTACAATGATCCAGATATAGTGGCTCTGCCAATGGCAGGAGGCTATGTTCGAGGCAAGGAAATTCGTTCTGCTTGGACGGGGAAAAATTTCAAGGCATTTTTGGGGCTCAAATACGGAAGTGTCGGCAGAGGATTGGAAAGATTTCAAGTGAATTTTAGAAAGTTCTATCCCTCAAAACGTTGCTAACCTTTTTTTCCTTCCTCGGTGATTTTCATCAGGCAGCTCGATCGGCTCCAGTCTCAAACGCAATCATAGAAGCCACAACTGAACCAACTGCATGTCCATCATTCACGGATTTACTGAAAGTTGAACAAGCCGAACGACAGGGCATCAATGTCGATGACTGTCTGACTCTATCGGTCTTCACTCCAAATGTAAGGCATCGACTTATTTTTTGCATTGGCCAGCTAGATGAAGGATTTCATTTTTCAGGTCTATTCTACCCTTCCGGTAATGATATACGTTCATGGAGAGATGTTGTTCGATGGCAGCGCCGAAGAAGCCAAACCTGAGTATCTACTCGAAAAGGATGTTGTATTGGTTTCGGTGAACTATCGTTTGGCACCGTTTGGCTTTGTTTCAACACAAACTGATGACATTCCTGGAAATATCGCACTGTCGGATCTTGAGTTGGCGATCAAGTGGGTTCAGGAGAATATCGTAGCTTTTGGTGGCAATCCAAGTAGCGTAACGTTGTTTGGGCAATCAGGTGGTGCTACATTAGTTCATGCTATGGGTATTAGTGAAAGGGTGAGTTAAAGATTAGTTTTTTTTTGAAAAACTTTCGGTGAAGAAGCGGTTTGGACTTTCAATTTCTAGGTTAACTCTCATGGCTTCAATCGATTGATCCTGCAATCAGGAACAGCTCTTAATCCGCTTTTCATAGATGAGGATCCACTCGCAACCGCCCGAGCTATTGGAAGAGAAGCCCGTTGTCCTTTTAACAGTATTCATTCACCATTTGATCTAAACCATTGTTTGGGACAGTTGAACACTTCACAACTTCTTTCTGCCTTTGTAAATCATTGTGTATGTTTGAGGCGGATTTGTGTTAAATGAAGAAATATATAAATCTGACAATTGAATTTTGGCAGAATCACAATGAAGACCGTGGATTGTACTCGTATGGAGGCTCCAAGCTTGCTGTTGGAGACAAACATGGTTACATTCCAATGCATCCGGCTTTGATGGTGAATTCCTTGAAGGTTCCCATTGTCGCTGGATTGACCAAGGATGCCGGAGCTTTCACTCTAACAAGTAGGTACAATAGGCCCATAAAGTTTGGTCAGTTTAAGCTTATTTTTGTGCCCATCATTGTCAATCCGTTCATTTCAGGAAAATACGATGAACTATTCCGTTTGAACAGCCGAAACATAACTGACTACATCAATGTAGTTCTCAAATACACCACTCTACCCAGGCACTATTCGACTTGGAGGAACTGGGCTTTGGAATATATATTCACTGCTGAGAATATTCAAAATCCAGTCTTAGCCGATTTGGCAAGTGGACTATTGGAGGTGATTTGATTGTCTTCTCTCAAATACCTGAACATTATTCAAGTGTTTTTCTTTTCTTTAGTTAACCAACCTGATCCTCTATAAAGCTCCCTTAATGGAATCAATCAAATCGTCATGGCGTAGTAATGCAACTTTCTTGTACAGCTTTGATTATCGTGGCCAATATCACAGATTCCCAAAGAAGCGAACTCATTTCCCCTACGAATTGGATGCTAATCTTAGCGATGAAAATATTTACTTGTTCCCTTACCCGGAAGAAGTTAGCCGTTTGAATAGCGTAGATCGAAGCGTATCCCAGTTAATGGTAGAAATGTGGACGAATTTTGCTATCTCAGAGAATCCCGATCAGAGATCATGGCCAAGAATGAGCAATGAATTTGGACCGTTTGTTAGAATCAGTAGAAGTCTGGAGTTGGATTATCATTTTGGAGATGGAGTTGCATCTCCGGATTTGTATAGTGAAATTAGAAAGTCATTGAATGCAACTAGTTTCAGGGTTAGAATCGGATAAATCTATAAGTCTTAAAGCTGCGTTTTCATTGAGGGAAAACAATGTTGAACAATAATTAATGAGTCTTTTGTGAGTGTGTAATAGTGTACATGGAAACGGAGTTAAAAATAATTGATCTTAAAGCAAATGATAATAAAGACTTGACACATTTTTTTAGAAATTAATCTATGAATTGTTTTCTTTTTATTTATCTGCTCTAAGAACCATGTACATTGGATTTCATGTTGAAAACAAAAATCCAAGTAATCAAATTGATAAATTCCGATTAAGGAAAAGTCCAACAAATTTATGTTCGTCATACTGTTGGTCTGTACGTCTATATATCCAATGCACACTGAGCTGGATCTTAAATTGATTTGCTTCAAATTTGTCACAAATTATTTGTAATACTGAATTTTCAAAGTCTATTGAATTTTTAATTCTAAAACATCGTTTTTTGAAAAAAATTGAAAAAAGTATTTTTTTTTAAATAAACAATATATTTTTGTTTTTTTTTTTTTAAAGCAACACTAACTTTAAGTTTAATGCAGAAAGTTTATGGAAAAACCTACTTTCTTATTTATTATTGTGTTTGATTAAAACTGGCATATTTTTACACGCAAAACAATACGAACTATATACTCGTACAATACTTACAGAGCAAGTAAAAAGTTTCGTTTAATAAAAGATTTGAGTGTTATTTCTAAATTTTAATGATAGTACCTGCCATATTTTTATTTGCGACTTATATGTATTTACTTAAAGGAAAGTTATGCATTATTTGAAAAAAAAATCGAACACGAAATTTTAATTAAAAATAACTAACGATGATAGAGAACACGAAAAAGTCACTACACTAAGGCTCCCTAAAAGTTTGGATAAGATTGTGTATTGAAATATTCAAAACGTTTTGTTTTTTAATTTTAAATGTTTTTTTCAAAACTCAATATTTCAAAAACCCCATTTTCTTAAAAGTTTCCTTAAAGTTTCTTAATACAATCTACAAAATCTAAGACAAAAATTATATTTAACCTAAAAATAAAGGTAGGTATAGGTATCCACCAAAAAAATGTCAAAAAATGGTTTTCGAAAATCGTATTTTTCTCAAAAACGGCACCTAGAATTTTGATATTTTTTTTGACTAATTCTTACGATGTAATTCAATAAAAAAAATGAAATTAAGATATTACTGACTGTACCTACGATAGAACCATTTTTTCGAAATTTTCACTATCGGCATAGCGGATTTAAATGAATTTTTTATAGGGAAGTAAGAAGCTTCATTTACATAGTTAAACATTTAATTTTTTTTTTTTTGAAAATTCAATATCTTGAGAAAATGGGTCAATATTTGTTTTGGAAATTTAATTTGTATTCTTACAAAAATAAAGACTTAAGTCTTAAGTTGTATATAAAAATAAAATGCACGACTGGGTCGCACAAATTTGCTCCTATGTAATAGTCTAAGAATTTTAAAAATGAATGTTATTAGAGAAAAACTGTTCATAAGCATAAAATTAATTTTTTAAATGACTAAAACAACTTCCTTAGTAGTTGGAGGTAAAAATAGGATGCCATGTGATTCAAGCAAATATATGTTCATGCAAGAACAAAAATTATAAGTCTTTGTAGTGGTTTCTTAAAAAAATAAGCTTTTATGTAAAAAAACATTTTAAAACATTTTTAAGAAAAACTGTTGGTACGCCAATTGAAAGGTTTTATTATTGTTCGAATAAAAATTAAATCTACAACAAAAAATATTGAGCTGTTTTCGAGATATTGAGTTTTCAAAAAAAAAAAATAGATTTTTTTTCAAAATTAAAAAAAAAAATATTTTTCCTAAAGTTTTGAAATGCAATGTTTATTAAACTTTCTAAACTCTCTGAAAAAATTCATTAAAATCCGTTATGTTGATAATGAGAAATTCAAAATTTTAAAAAATCGTTCAATGGTAGGTACAGTCAGTAATATCTTGTTTTCAAAATGTTTTTTATTAAATTAGGTATAGATCTTAAAAATTTATCGAAAGAAAAAAATATAAGCAAAATTCTCGGAACAGTTTTCGAGAAAAATAGGATTTTCGAAAACCATTTTTTAACATTTGTATGGAGAGTACCGTTATTTTTGGGTAAAATAAATTTCTTTTTCTAATATCTTGTAGATTATATTAAAAAAATCTTACTTATTAAAGTTTTAAAAAAATCGAGCATGGGGTTTTCGAAATATTGAGTTTTCAAAAAAAAATTTTAAATTTTTTTTTAAAAATACAAAAAATTATTTTTGGAAAATTTTAAGCCACACAAATATTTAAACTGTTGGCGACCTTTGGCAGAAAAAAAATGATCAAAATCCGTCGTACCGTTTTTGAGAAAATCAAAAACCAAAAAAATGGTTCCAGGGGGGAACCAAAAATAACAATTTTTTGTAAATTTTTTTTCAATCATTACCTAGCTTTAACTTAATGAATTTTTTGATTTTTTTAAGAAAATCTGTTGGACAGTTTTTGAGAAAAAAAAATTATTTATAAAATTTTGAAAAAAAAATCGTATGGAAGGTACCATTATTTTTTATCTTAAAAAAAAAGAAAAAAACCTGTGGGTGTAAAAAATTGAAAATGATGTCTACCAAGTTTAAAGAAAATCGGCCGAGTCGTTTAGGCTGTAGCTGTAGTCGAACCGACAGACAGACAGAATTGCGAGACCCACTTTTTTAGTCTTCGCTATCATCGTAATGTCAACTTTGATCAAAATCTCGAGTTCGATTTTTTTTACAAATGCATAAAAGAGAATATTTTATTATTAAATTTAGCAGAGACAAATCGAGCAAGTACTGTCCCTATACTTAAGATGTCGCCACAATCTTTCGTCTTCTTGATAGTACTATAAGTTTTAAGTGTTAAGTCTTGAGTTAAGTGTTTAAGTTTTTTAAGTGTTGACAAGCAATTTAAAAAAAAAATAGCGTTAACACGATACTAATTAGTTCAATAATGTGTAAAATTAACAAAGAGTTTGTAATCTACTTAAAAGTTAGCAAAAGGTTAAGTAATATCATACTAATAGATACCTTAATACTAATACTAATAATAATACTAATTATTTTAAACCGCCTATTATTAAGGTATTAGTATGATACTACTTAACAATTTGCTAACTTTATAGTAGTTTACTTACTCATTCTTAATTTTAAACATTTTCTAACTAGTATCGTACTAAGAGAGTTTTCTTAATAAATTGCTTCTGAACACACCTAAAACAATGACATTTCGTGTAAAAAAGTAAGTACACGAACCTTTTTTGACGCTTGCAAATGTCAAAGAGTCATATTATGAAGCTAGCACGATACTTAAAAAATAAAGTAGGTATTTGATGGTTTTAATTTTAATTAAAGGGTAGAGAAAGTATGATGCTATATTCGATTAAAATTTGCAAATTCGTTGATTTAACCTAGTATCATACTAAAACAGCTTTAGCATCGTACTAATTGAATTTGCGCCATTATTATTAAACGCAGAGTTTATACTTTAGATTAAAATAAAAATATTCAAATGAGTTCTCTGACTGATTAAGATTAAACTACCCTATACACTGAAAATTGGTTTGGAAGTTAGCTTAACGAAGTGGTCACATCTTTGCTTTTCGATAGGTTTTGTATGTTGGTCGTTGCATTTGAAACATTTTAAAATTCTTAAATTAGCAAGGGCACAAACCTGAAATAAAAAGCATGTTACATCGTAAAGTTAGATTTCGAATTACCAACTTAATATATTTAATTACGATATGAAATAATAAAATTGGAAAATATAAATGAGCAAGTCGCAAATGTAATTGCAAATGTGTAGCTGATTCAGTTTCATTTTATTACTTAAAATTATGCATGGAAATGTCCCAATAATTTATAAAACAAAATTTACGTAATAAATATACTGGAAATTCTAATAGCTTTCAAGTTTTTGAGTGAAGCCATCGTAAAAATTGCAATTTTAACGGAAAAACTGTACCAAATCTCAATTGATGATGCCAATTCAATGATCTAGAGGTAGTTTGTAGCTCTGTTGAATTTGAACAGAACTATAAAAGGGCTAAAACATCAGAACATTGACTGTCAGAAAAATTACTTTGTTTCTTTTTTAACTCGGAGCGCTCTGAGAGCTCAACTTAAAATTTCATTTTGAGCGGATAGAGCATAAAGCTGAGTGCGGATAACTTTTTTTGTTTCATTTTATATTAACCAGAAATTAATTAAAACGAAAAAAATTCTTCAAAACACCAATTTTAAAAATAAAGCTGCCAATTTGGACAGTTTATACTTACATACAATGTACAGTGCAGTATTCAATTGTGTTAATTGAATTTGTCGAAATGCTCCGGTCACGCTTGGTGCACCATCATGAGCTCTATTTGCTCTATTTACATGTGTGTAAAACAAAGCAGTACTTCCCTACATAGTTTTTAGCTCAGAAAATAAAATGACTCAAAGTTTCAAAAATCTTTGAATAGACCTTCCGTTTGATGTATATCTCGATGGGTTTGGCGAACTTTGAAAAAATAACGATTTTTGTACACAAGTTGTTAGTCCACGATTTTCTCAAAAATTTATAAAAACTTTGTTTTTGAAATTTGCAAAGATTGGTACATCCATGGAAAGGTATGTTCATTATCTATTCAGTATTGAAAACTGAAACCCCTTATGAGCCTTGGTTTCATATATCTCCATCCGCATCCGATGACTTTTTTAGATTTGGGTAAATTTTCAGTAAAATTATTTTGGATGGCCATATTTCGATAACCAGGCCGTTTACATGATTTCATGACGAGATTCTTTTGGAGGGTTTATCAGTTCCTCGCAAAAGGGAGTACCCCTGACAAAATTCAGACTGTTGCACAGTACAAAAATCTTTAACCTATAGAACGGATAGCTCCCATGTGTTTTGGTTTTAAATTTCTTTGGAACGGATTTAACGATTTTGCTAATTATAATTTTGATAAATACAAAATTGAAATATTTTGTACTTTAATATTTTTTACTGCGAACTGTCAAATGTAAATTCACAATCCACAACTAGTGAACGCATTCTACAAACCGGCGACTAAAAATTCATTCGAATCTAACCTCAAATGTCAAACATCGCAATTATTGTGTTGTTTCTTTTCTGAAGCTTCATGGTTTCGGATTCAGATCCTCTTCAATCATATGAAAAATTGAATAAAATTTGTCCTTAGACATTCACAAGTATTGATGGAACTGACGAAGAGATCTTTCTAGTTGAGGTATCAAAGTAAAATATTCTACAAATCTATGACGATTCATATTTAGAAGATGCACATGTAAGTTTTTTCTCTTTTTTAAATTTTGGTAACAAATGAAACTCCATAAAAGCCACCTTTTCTTAAAAAAAAATTAGCTTAGCACTCATTTTACTTTAATTAATTTACTTTCGTTTGTTTTTTTGACAATTTGCACTGTTCGGCGACCAAAAAAATTCTCATGCGAATGCCAAAATTCGCGACCATTCGCAATTTGCAGTTCGCAGTTCGTTTCTCATGTGCAAAGTAAAGGGTTTTCCAATAAGAGGTGTTATTTTGAATAGCCCGCTATTTCGGTAGCTGTCACTTTTGAAGCTGTCATTTTTTGACATTTGACAAGTAGAAACTACGCTATTAATAAAATTAATAAAATAAAATAAAAATAACACTAACAACATGTAATTGAGTTAAACTAGTATGCCCAACAAGGATGAACACGAATAAAATAATGTGAATTATAAGCGACATCGAAATAAGACACGGCATTCTCCGCTTTAGTTCAGCCGCCATCCCTGGAGATAAAATATCTGAGACAACCACCAACAGTCTCAGAACATCGTGCCACACATCTTTCCTATCCTTCTTTCTCTTCCGTAACTTCACGCCCGCGTTGTGTTGAAACATTTAAAGGGTAATCATAATCCCTTGAGCGCGGGTAGATTATAAAAAAAAAAAAATACACGCTTCAACAACGCATTGAAATTATTAAAATTGGGTCCTTGAAATGCATGAAAATGAACCGGAATTTCATCGAAAAATCATCTTGACTGATGAGGCCCATTTCCACCTCGGAGGCTACGTCAACAAGCAAAACTGTCGCATCTGGGGCTCGGAAAACCCAAGAGTTATTGTTGAAAAGCCTCTCCATCCTCAACGCGTGACTGTTTGGTGCGGTTTATGGTCCCGCGGGGTCATTGGACCTTACTTTTTCGAAAATGAGGCTGGAGCAACAGTTACGGTCAATGGATTGCGCTATCGAGAGATGATTAATGATTTTTTATGGCCTGAATTGGATGGTATTGATCTGGACAACGTTTACTTTCAACAAGACGGCGCTACGTGCCACACAAGCAATGAAACTATCGATCTTTTACGGGAAAAGTTTCCGGACCGTGTTATCTCTCGAAGAGGTGATCACAATTGGCCACCGAGATCTTGTGATTTAACACCTTGCGACTTCTTCCTTTGGGGCCACGTGAAATATAAGGTCTACGCCAACAGCCCAGCGTCGATTCAAGACCTCAAAGATGAAATTCGTGAGGCTATCGAGGACATAGGGCAGCCACTTTGCGATTTGGTTATGGAAAATTTCATGAAAAGGATATGGTCCTGTAAGCGTGGTCTTGGCAGCCATTTGGCTGATGTTGTGTTCCATTATTAACGGCATACCTTCCTCTTTATAATGAAATAAACATCCGATCATTTATCTCCAAAAATGCCATTTTTCTTTGAATATCAAAATAACACCTCTTATTGGAAAACCCTTTACTTAAACGATTGAAAAAAACAAAGCCAAAAAAAAAGAAAACAAGAATGATTTTGAGGTTAGTCGCGCACGCACAATTCACTCGTTGCAGTATGGATGGTATGTGGAACGCGATTAGGGTTTGACAGTGCATAGCAATCAGATTGCAATTTGTGACAACCAATTTATTTTCTGAAATTCATCTTATACTTTAGCAATTAAAACGCAAATTTTAATATCTTTACATTAATTTCAATAAATTTTGTACAATTTTGTCTAGTTTTCGTAAAGAATTGAGACTTGTAAATGTTTTAAATCCGATTTTATATGTCGGTCGTTGGTCGCTCCCATGTGAATAGTCCTTTAGCGAGTTAATAGTTCTTATTGCACAAGTTGTGGAACGTATATATGTAGATTTAAATTTCTTTAAATATCTCTCCTCCATCTTCAACAAAATTATTACTTCCACTATTTCACTTTATATTTTCCAAAAATAGCAATTCAATATATATATAAATATTTATTCAACCACCCTCTTATTCGCAGAAAGAGGACATGATAAAACACTTCACGAGCTCCAGCTCACACAGTTCAACCTTATGGATGAGCTGACAAAATGTTTACATTTAATAAAACGCTGACTATATAATATATATTCATAGTCGCGCACAAATACCATCAATTATTATCCAAGGAAAGAAGGGCGCATATGCTCTCAAGGATATGGGCAATTAGTCCTTTCCGGCTGTGAATAAATGTATAAAAGCGTGAATATGACTATATGAGTCTTGTCGCATGCCAAATAGATGATAGGAAAAAATTATAAGAAAAATCAATTTTCCAACTAAATCTCATAAAAATGTCACCGCATAATGCCATATAACGGAAAATATTATAATTTTATTACTACGACTGTAAAAACAGACAGAGAAAGAGAGAAAAGAAAGAAAAAAACCAGAGACACACATTAAAAAGGATCGTCCATAATTTATTAACTAAGAACCCCCCCATCCGTTGAATTTACTTAAGAATATCATATTGGATATGTCTTCGAATCCTGCACCTTAAAATTAGGGTGACCTCACTTACTTTATTTCGAAAAAAATATTCCTCTGATTTATAAATCAGTTCTGCAAGGTTTGAACCTTTCTACATCTGCGAGTCGAAGTCTTTTCGGTGAATAACTTCAATCGCGTCATGCGAGTCATTTAATACATGCTTTAAATTTGCTTATAAATTTTTTTTATATTGATTGCTTAACATCATCCAGTTATCTTGAGGAACGCGAAATTGATTTTGAATCGCGCGAATCCCGTAATGACAAACAATGTGTGGTGTAAATATTTTACTTATGAATTTTTGAAATAATTATTTCTATAAGAGACATTTTGAAAAAGCAAACCAAGGTGTACCATTTTGAATCACACAACGCGCACAAGGCGATTAATTTTTTGCATGACTGAAATCTTAATGTCTTGCAAATCGTTGGAAGAATTGTAGGCACATGTTGCTTTAAATATCTAGGGTTCTCTGGTATGAAAACATTAGAAACACATGATAATTAAGTTGAATCGCGCAAATCGCGTCATGTGAGCTTTGATACTTATTGCCAGGTCAAGGTAATATTTTACTTTGAAAAATGTTGCGTATTGACAAGGTCCTCAATAGTCAACGGAACCGAAAATCGCCACAAAAACACCAGACGTTTTAGACTAAAGGTCATTATAAAAAGTATTTTGAATCTTTGAAAAATATGGCCACCTTATTTTATTTATGAAAGCGCCAGCCATTATCCACCAGAGATAGAATCCATAAAAAGGACATTATTTCATGTATACAAAAGCTGCCGCGCGTTTATAGCCACATCCATACGATGGGATAGGCTATTTTTTGTGTAAGTCCTTTGGTTTTTTTTTGAGTTATTACCCTCATTTGTGGATTGTTATGATAATTCAAATTGGTCTCTTCCACTTTCCGCACACAAGTCAACAATGCGCGATAGTGACATTGCGATTGTCCTTCGTACAAACAAAACGACAAACGTATCCAATCCACGATATTTTTATTATAAACGCTGGGAGTGATGCCAAGAATTAAATAAGGGAGAGAAAAATCCAGCACAAACAGAAAAAGGGGGTGTCAGAACTCCATACTACCATTACCACCACCATCACCAGTCTATCCTTACAACTTAATAATAATAAGGATAATAATGCCATTAAGAGCATCGTTTCTACGGTTTAATGTCTCAATTTTGATTGTTTGTTTGCGGATTTGTTTTCTATGATGGGGCGAATATGGAGTCATTCAGTCGTGTATTGTTTGGGGTGGATAAATGTGTATTCTTTTATAGTGGGGATATTATACCCTCTGGCTTTTTATATTTTGGCCATGCTGCTGCTGCTCTGGCTTGCCCTCATTTTGTTAAGGTTAAGTAAAAGTATTGTGGCTGAATTCGCATGAGAGGAGTTTAAGTGCGTGTTAGAGGTGGAGCAATTTTTAACTAATTCGAAATTTAGATTTACAAATTTCTTGTAGAATAATCATTTTGTTTAAAAGATGCGAATTACAGGATGACTTTATGATTTTTTACGACAGAATCTGAATGTTTAGAACGTTTCGGACTTAAAGATCACAGAACTACATATTTTAAATCGCGATAAATGCCTAAGCCCATACAGAACAAGGATATGACTGTTTTGTAGAGTTTTGAACTAATCAAACAAAAATTGTCAATTCTATGCAAACAAAAAAGAGTGGAGACTTTTCAAAATATACATACAAGGACTGATACGAGAAGAAAAAGCCTTGCAGAGAAAAATTCACTTACACTTTTCATTCTACAGAACACTTTTTCCGAGCCAAATACACATAATAATTGTAGCATAGTATTTCCAGAAGTCTCCACAATTTGTATTGCAGAACTTATTGCAAAAAGGCCGATCAGTATGTTTCATCATTAGAATCATTGTACCAGAAATATTCCAAATGGAGACTAATATTTGGGATAGAGCAGGGAATATACAGAAAAGGTGTAGAATGGATTCTTTATCGTCCATAAAGCTTCTGCAAAAGTCGTTTAGATAAACTCAAAAAAGCGTTGCTGAGGTAATGTGCAATCTGCCTAAAAATATCAACACTTGCAATGCTTCGTATCAAGTGTTCGACAGATCTGCTTTGTCATCGAATAATTCTAGATGTTGTTCCATCTGAAGTTTTTTTTTTATTATAGATCACTATCGTAAAACCGACATTAACACCATCCCAGGCCATCGCACCAACCCAAAAATTTTCCGACCCCATTTAAATCCACACGTTGTCCCATGGTAGTGGACCATCTTTAATGTAGAGGGGCATTAAGATATTGATCAAGACTTTGAGAAGATTTGGTATACGCTGTTAAGGGACCTTCCCTGGTAAAAAATGTTGAAACACCACGTTTCGGACCGGACCGACTCTTCAGAATACGTTAAGACCAAAATTACTCGGAACTTAAGAAAATTGAATCCACTAATGCCGAACTTGTTTCTTGTAAAAAAAAAAGATGTTGATGTTATAGCCACGGACTTTAGCAAAACCTTTGATAAAATTTCAAACACAATTATTTAATCAAAGCTCTGGTATATCCTCCTTTTTTCATTCAATGGATAGAATCATAATCATTTGATCGTATATATCGAGTGTTGTTTTTCGATCTTCAATTTTGTGTCCTTTTAAGGCGAAATCTGACGTCCCACAAGGAGACCTTCTGAGACCAATTCTTTTCATTCTGAGAATCAATTTCTTTGAATCTGTGATTAAAAATTCGTATTTCAGAACATCTACATACGTATGCTGGCGATATGAAAATTATTACAGTAATATCGCTTCATCAGTCTAATGATTCTTTTTATTACTCGGCAGAAGGATAATTTTTCTTTTTGATGCCAAAAGAACAATTTAGAACTTAATATTGACAAATGCCAATCAAGCACACACTCGTTCTCCCGTTAACATTATTAAAGATTTGTTGTCCAGAATAACCACCATTAGGGTTCTTGGAGTTATCTGCTATAGTGAGCTTAGCTTCAGATCACACTATGGAAACATAGTGACTAGGGCTGAGTCTGCTCTTGTTTTTGTCAAGCAATTGTCGAAAAAGTTTAGTTACGAAATCTCTATATATGTATAGCTTTATATGACCTCTGCTATAGAATATCCAAGCCAAGTATAGTCGCATGTCGCATATCCTATTAACAGAATTTAACCAATGCAGCTTAGATTCCCCCGTTTTTCTCCCAGGGCCCAAACACAACTCTCCCTCGTATATAGATCGGCTGCAAGGCTGCAACTCTCTAGCTTACAATCTCTAGAAAAATGTCGTGAAATGACAGATGTTATTTTTGTACATCAATTATGGTTTAGTGTAACTGATGTAACGATACGACATGTAATTTCTGGAATGTCCCTACGACCAACAACTCCAACAAAGTTAAACATTGAAATGCTGTGCCCTCTCTATCACATCTGACCTATAGTTAAAAGTTGTTCAAGAGTTTGAAGAGACAGAATACGTATATCAATCACGTTGATATAAAATTTTCTTCCAGCAAATAAAAGATTTCACTGCACTGATTAGGAAGACCAAATAAAAGTCTTATATTGGATATACATATCTGAGTACACGCCTCCACCAACCTCTTCCTAAATTTTTGATCCCTTAGTGTAAAAATTCAAAGTCAATTCATGGTCCAAGAATGCCATACTTGGAAATTTTTATTGAATTGTAATTATGGGATGAGCTTTCTATCCTAAAACTAACTACCGTTATGTTTTGTTAGTTAAGTAAGCCATGTGCCCCAATTATAGCGCTGAAGTGCGCCATTTTGATACGATTTCTGGTTTGAATTTGTATATAGAATTGACATAGGGAATTTCGATTGCATTCAAAAAAGGAAAGAATAGGTTAGTGGTGTATAATATGTTAGTGGTAACACGTGTGTTTGCTTAGGACAACTATCCATCAGAAATCAGATCAATCGTTCTACCTGACCACCAACCGTATCCGAAATCATCTACAGTGTGCCAAACTAGTCAGTTTGTTGACTGGTAATTGAAGCGATAACTTATCGGATGTAGACCATAAACCTTCGTCAAAGCCCTTAATTTGCTAGCTAGTTGTCAAAGAAATCAAATAGAGAGCACGATACAGAAGTAACCGAAGTTCGTCCCAGACCCATTTCGTCGCGTTTATAAAAGATGTTTCAAAGGCATCAATGTCGTCAAAAAATGCAGTTCCGAATGATTGTGTTCTAATTTTGGTCAGAACAGGGCATTTGCAAATGAAATGAATGACTGTTTTCTTTCCCTGAGGATTCCCACCGTTACGAAAGTGAGTGTCGAGAGGAATGTCTAGCTTTCTCTGCATGCTCTCCTATTATTCAGTATCCGCTACAGGTAGCAATGATCCTGACTTTGTCTTGCCTTGGTCTCCGTATCAGATCAATTTTTCGGGGTTTATTAAGATGGGCCAATATTCCTAGATATAATGCAGTTAGCTGAACTGTTTCAGCTGGGCTTGATTTGTTAAAAAACTGAGAGAATATTACCTTTCTAAAACCACGAACGGAAAGTTGACTCTTTCGCCAAATGAGCCATGGAGGGCTGATTCTTCCCTGGCCAGCTCATCAGACCGTTCATTAACATCAATGACACTATGACCCAAAAATCCAGTTAAGAGTGACATCGAAGTTAACGTTCAACAGTTTCGCAAAAGCTTAGTCCGGAATTGCAGGTTCAATTTTAAGGATTATATAGCCGAAACAACTGCCGCCTGTTTTGAATAACTTGCATGCTTTCCTGATTGTCAGTAATTCAGTTTGAAAGACACTAGCGAATTCGGATAGCCGAAAAGAGCTATAAATTTTAAGAGACAACAAAACATTCGTCAACCAATACCACATTCCATCTTTGAGCAATCAGTAAAGATAGTTGTTTTTTCAGAAAAAGTGCCTTTTTTTAATCGTTTTTATAGGTTAGGTTTACTTTGAGATTTTTCTTCATTTGAGAATTGGTAATGAAACGGTTAACATTTGATATAAGAACGCTCTATAGGTATAAGGGATCTTATATTTCCTAGAGAAGAGGATAAGCTTTTTTTTTTAGTGAAGAGTTTCGTGGGAGGGATGATATTTTTCTCTGTGATGACGTTGTTTATTCCCAAAGTCGCCTGAATCCCTTAAGGCTTCCAGGAAAACACGCCTATTGTAGCAATATTGAATGTGCTGCCGTTATTTTATTAATAATTTGTTCTCCATTTGAATTAAATTTTAAAATTTTGGGAGATTTTCACTCTAGACTATCGATTTCCATCAGATTTATAGATATTATCTTTAAGACTTTTAAGGTTTTGGTGGTTGTTAGCCATTATTAAATTAATATTGGTAACGCAACAGCTCGAAGAGAACCAGGACCTGTGACTTACAACTCTCAACCATTCCTGTGCTTGTGTTACTAGAAATGGAAGAACATACTATTTTATGCCGATTCCGAATGACTTATGAGCAGCACTTTTCATGACAAGAGATACTCTTAGAGGATTTGTCAATTCCTCGCAAGATGCAGTACACCCCTCAAAAACTTTTTTTTGCAGTGGCTGAAAATCGAACAAGAGACCTTTTATGCCAAGGGATACTACTGATGGTATATTAACCACTATGTTAAGATTTAATATTTTTACACGATTAATTCAGAAAAAACATAGCTTTAAGGATATTCGAAATATTTAACTCATTAATTCTGTCGTGACTCCTTCAATTTTCCAAAAATCCATATCTCTACTTTATGTATAAAACTCCATTGATTTATTCCATTCCATTCACCAACATATATTAAGGTCTCTCAAATTAAAACCACGCACCTTTCATTTTATTGTCCCATTAGGAAGGTGGAAAAATGAAAAATTCGAACAAAAAAGACGTGTGAAATTCTTCAATCTAACAAAAGGATCAATGGATTCTCAACAAAAGGACCCAACAAAGATTTTTCGAATAAAATCAATGAATAACAAAAATGCAAAAAAAATTGGAATATCCGGTTTTTTGTAAGGTGCTGCACACTTACAATACAAAACAAAAAAAAAAAGATACAAAAAGACCCGGGTGCCGATGATGCATCCTCCTCTCTGCAAAAGAATCCTTATCGACCTATAGATACGTTCGAATCAGGTGGGCATGAATGGGAATGAGGCTGAAAATGCATCTATCTGCTCTGACAATATATCTTACAAAAAAAAAAGGAATGACAACAACAACGCGCCGTCAATATTCATTCATACCTTTTATCCTTGCTCGGTGATATCCATTCCATTTTCCATAGTTACGAAAGGATCGATTCAGGAAAAATCAATGTGGACATACGTGTACGCTGACGTGAGATGAGAGATACAAAGTGTTGTGTACGCACACAAAAGAATCCGATACGCATATCATCCTTTTCGATGTAATTTATGGAATTGTTGAAGTATGTATATTCTTGTGTATTGGATTTCGCATAATACACACAAACAAACACACACCGGTAATCACACACTGCGTTATTATTGTTTGCCATTTTATTGGCAATAATGCATTTAGCAACAATTACTCGCGCGCACAACTTCAATAAGTTTCAGGATCATTTCGACAGGAAAATATAAACAGAAATAATAGAATGCAATAATGAGATGTTTTTTTTTCTGTTTCATTCACAAAATGATTGTGAAAGAAGAAAAAACGGGCCGACAATAATATGGCTGATAGACGGTAGCGCTTTTATATGAGAATGTAATTTTACTCTGATTGGGTTTTGAACTGACTTGTTTGTATGTTTTATCCTGTTTCCAATGTCAACTTAATATAAAAAAAACCTAAATTCTAAATCCTCGGTTTTAACTGCAAACGTCCCCGTGTCATGTCGCCGGGGATTTTAGAGAGACATAAAATCAGTTTTTGTCAAATAAAGGGTTTTCCAATAGGGATTTGATTGCGGCAATATTGTAGAAGTAGAAGCTGCATCAAACTGTCAAATTCGCTGTCAACTATTCCGTCTGTCTTGCCAAATCTCGGAAGGGCTACTACTTCCACTGCTTATTTCAGCGCCACCATCAGGATAGCGTTGGTACCACAAAATCACTTTCCGTGATAATACTATAGGTTATACATATATGCGAAAGTTTTTGAATCTCTTGATATGAAAAGGATGTATATGCAGCTTTAAAAAAAATATATATCACCTTCTCACTTTATTTACAAATTTCTGTGTTAATACTATAGGTATTGAAAAAGGAAATTAGGTAGATGTATTTTTTACAGACTTTTCGAAGACATTTGATAGAGTGAATCATAAAATATTTCTTAAAAAGCTTGAATTTTTTGGTTTTTATTATTTTATTACTTAACTGGTTGAAGAGCTTTCTGACTCACTATGTTTAATATGTAAAAATCGGCCCTGAAAAATCTGTAGAAATTTCAACCACTCAAGTGTTCCTCAAGGGAGTCATCTTTGGCCACTTCTGTTAGTGTTATTTTTTAATGATTTGCCTCTACATATTTCTTATTCATCGTGTTTAATCTTTGCAGATGATTTTAAAATTTAAAAACCAATAAAATCCCTTGCTGATTAACTTCAAGAAGATTTAGACAAATTATTGGAATGGTGTTATTTGAATGACATGTTTAAATATAAGTCAATGTAGTGTTTCGTGATCTTCAAGATTATCCTACCCTTTTATTTATGGTTACAAAAATTCAAGCTTGTAAGAGTTTGTAACGACAAGGATTTAGGAGTTATATTTGATGCAAACTTAGATTTTAGAATGCACGTAGATAGAGATAATGATCTCCAAAGGCAACTCCATAATTTCTAATAAGGAATTCTAAGGATTTTAAACGTCCTTTCACGTTGAAGTGTCTTTTTGTTGGTTTCATCGTTGTGTTATTTGGACTCCTTTACTATGAAAACGCTTCAAGTAGGATAGAAAGAATTCGAAAACTTTTCACGAGGTATTCGCTTCGAGAAGTAAATTGGACCGTATTTTTGCTTGCGTACCTTTAGTCGATGTGTTTTGATTAACTTGTCTTGAATCTAGGAGAGTTTACTTTTTGATCTCTGTAACTGGTCCCATTGATTGTCCTCCTTTGCTGTTTAAACAATACACTCCGGCGCGTTGTTTAAGATCAAGGGATAGCAACCTTTTTGTATTCCATATCATTCAACTAATTACGGTACCAATGTGCCAATAACACGAAACTGTAAGCTTTTTAATAAATTCATGCCGGTGTAAAAGATTTCGAATGCTCTAAAAATGTTTTTAAAAATAAAATAATGAATGTGATTATAATTGAATAATAATAAATTTATCATTTATCTAACTATTAACAAATAATTTATTTATATTTTCTTTTGTCTAAATCTTATATTATTCAATATTTTTGATATACATACATTCATATTTAGTTAAAAAGTCTAAGTTTAGTCTAAGAAATTTTTGGTACAGATAAATAAATTATAACTGATCAATATATATCGTGGCCAATTTTGCCTCATGACTTGGCCTAAACCAATAAAAACTTCAACTGACTCAAGAGCTCAGAGTTAACGACCATAGACAACTACTATGTGTATTCGCTCAATAACTTGAATCTTCAGCAGTTAGAGGTTGACCCAAACTTGGGTCGAAAAATCATGTTCATTGAAGGGGCCCATTTCTGGATGAATGTGATTGTCATCAGACACAACTGTCGAAATTGGGAAAATCACAATTCACCAAATTGGCAATGCTTTCGGAGAAAGTCACCGTTGGTGTAGATTTTAGGCTGGTACATACATACATACTTCTTTTGAGAACGACGCACGTTGGCCAGCCCATCATATCGGTCGCTGATAACCAATTCACCAACCAATTCTCTAATTAGATGATATGAACACAAACAACATTTTGGTTTCAACAGGACGAAACAACGTGCGACAGAGTCTGTGACAGGTTTATGGCAATGAACCATACGCCACCACTGTCCTGAAAGCCAACAAAATCAATGAAATTGGTAAAATTCAGCCAGAATTATGTGCAAGAGGTATGGAAAATTGGACGTTTCCGATGCGCGCCATCCAGTAAATCCGCGGTAGACCTTTATGATGTTATATTTCGTGTATAATTGCAAGCACGGATCTTCAAAATAAATTAAACAAATTGAATGATTACTTGATCACAATTTCATTTATTCAAATTTAAAGAAAAAAATTTCTTGGGAAACTGCTGTGGTCTTCCATTGGAAAAATAAATCAATTTATTTTCGATTTATATAATTTTCGATTTTGGTATTTTTACTTGCGACTTATAGGTACTATAAGGCAAGTTATGCATTCGTAAAAAAAATCGAACTCGAGATTTTGATCAAAGTTGACATTACGATGATAGCGAAGACTTAAAAAGTGGATCTCGCAATTCTGTCTGTCTATCTGTCTGTCTGTCTGTCTGTTCGACTACAGCCTAAACGGCTCGGCCGATTTTCTTTAAACTTGGTAGATATCACTTTTAATTTTTTCTCCCCACACATTTTTTTCTTTTTTTTTTTTAAGACCAAAAATAACGGTACCTGCCATACGAATTTTTTTTCGAAATTTCATAAATTTTTTTTTTCTCAAAAACTGTTCAACAGATTTAAAAAATAAAAATGCAAAAAAATTTCATTTAGTTAAAGCAAGGTAATGGTTAAAAAAAATTTACGAAAAATGGTTATTGAGGGTACCCCCCATGGAACCATTTTTTTGGTTTTTGATTTTCTCAAAAACGGTACAACCGATTTTGATTAATTTTTTTTTTTGCTAAAGCTCCCCAAAAACATAAATAGAATTGTGTACTCAAATTTTCAAAAAAAAATTTTTTGCATTTTTAAAAAAAAACTTCAAAATTTTTTTTTCAAAACTTAATATTTCGAAAACCCCATGTTAGATTTTTTTTAAAATTGATAAATAAAAGTTTCTCAATACAATCTACAAGATGTGGGATAGAAAAATTTATTTTACCTAAAAATAAAGGTACCTACCATACAAATGCTAAAAAATTAAAAAAAAAAATGGTTTTCAAAAATCGTATTTTTCTCGAAAACGGCGCCTAGAATTTTGATAAAATTTTTTTTCTTTCAATACATTTTTACGATCTTTAATTTAATATAAAAAATTTTGAAATTAAGATATTACAGCTTGTACCTACCATAGAGCCATTTTTTCGAATTTTGAATTTCTCATTATCCACATAACGGATCTTAATGAAATTTTTTAAAGAGAAGTTCCTAAGAAGTCTAAAACACTTTGCATTTAAAAACTTAAAAATAATTATTTTTTGGATTAATATTAATAATATTCAAACTGCTGGGAAGCTTTAGCATAAAAAAAATGATCAAAATCGGTTGTACCGTTTTTGAGAAAATCAAAAACAAAAAAAAAATGGTCCCAAGGGGAGTACCAAAACTACTCATTTTTTGGAAAATTTTTTTCAACCATTACCTAGGTTTAACTAAATTAAATTTTTTGAATTTTTTTTTTTTTAAATCGTATGGACAGTTTTTGAGAAAAAAAAAATATTTATAAAATTTCGAAAAAAAATCGTATGGCAGGTACCGTTATTTTTGGTCTTAAAAAATCAAATCAAAAAACATCCGGGGGTATAAAATTAAAACCCATATCTACCAAGTTTGAAGAAAATCGGCCGAGCGGTTTAGCTGTAATCGAACAGACAGACAGACAGAGAGAATTGCCAGACCCACTTTTTTAGTCTTCGCTATCATCGTAATGTCAACTTTGATCAAAATCTCGAGTTCGATTTTTTTTACGAATGCATAACTTGCCTTATAGTACCTATAAGTCGCAAGTAAAAACAAAGTGGGTTATTTAAAGGAAGGTTTCTTACGAGACAATTTACCACAATTTACTTAAAAAGTCAAAACAAAAAAAATATCGAGCTCTGAAAAAACATTTTTTTTTGTTTTGGCCATTTTTAAGTCGCCATTTTGTTTGTTCATAATTTTTTGGTCATATTGTGGTAAATTGTCTTAGAAAACATAAAAACAATCAAGTTGCAACAAGTTTTTTGAAAATCGGTTCAGTGGATCCGAAGATTAACTGTCCGCCATACTTACTTACTTAGGTCCTCGGACCTATTACGTCCGTGTGGTTCCCCTTGCGGGGCATAGGGCCTCCACTACTCCTACGCGCCATCGTGTACGGTTTCTGGAGATGTACCTCAGCTCTCTCCAACTCTTCCCCAGTTGTGCTGATTCCTCTTCGACCGTTCTTCGCCAAGTACTTCTGGGTCGGCCCACTCCACTGCCTCGCTGCGTGAGAGGGTTCCATTGCATCGCTTGACTCGCAATGCACTCGTGGCCTTTTCGAAGCGTATGTCCGATTCACTGCCACTTACGTTTTCGTATTATAGAGTCGATGGGTTCCTGACCTGTCCTCGCATGAAGTTCATCATTGGAGATACGGTTAGGCCAGAAAATCCGCAAGATGTTTCGCAGACATCTATTTACGAACGTTTGCAGCTTTCTTGTGACAGTGGCTGTTACTTTACATGTACTGCATCCATAAAGAAGCACGGATTCTACATTGGAGCGGAACAGTCGTAGCTTGGTCTTTAGGCTTATAGAGTTTTTTCTCCATATTTTGGACAGCATTCCGAACGCAGCCTTTGCTTTCCCGATTCGGCTGGTTATGTCTAGTTCGGTCCCGCCATCAGTAGAGACAATACTCCCAAGGTATTGAAAACTCTCTACCGTCTCTACTGGTTGTCCAGAAATATCTATTTGAGTAGATGAGGAAGTTCCAAGGCTGATCCTTTTAGTTTTTGCCGTATTGATCTTAAGCCCGACAGTTTCGGCTTCTCTCTCCACCCTTGTTGTCATTTGATGGAGATCCATGATCCTATGAGAGAGTAAGCACACGTCATCCGCGTAGTCTAGATGTTTCAGGTGTGATAGCAGGGGCCAAATTACCGCATAAGTTATCGAGTAATACGTGACTGAATTATGTGAGTTTGGAATTACCGCTTACGTTATAGAGCAATAAATTACTCCAATTTGACATTTTCATTCGATCACTGATGGGACTCACTCACTCGTCACTGAAGCGGTAATTCGGCCCCAGATTCCACTGAATTCCTCCATTTAAAATCGAGAAGGCTGCATGCAGCACATCACTTATTGCCAACAGGAACAGTATTGGTGACAGTATACAACCTTGTCTAACGCCACTTTGGATTTCAAACTCCTCTGACAACCTTCCTTTATGCAGAACGTGACATTTGGATCCTTCATATGTAGCCTTGATCATAGCGATCAATTTATCCGGAATGCCCCTCCTGCGCAAGGCAAGCCAAATAAATTCTCTATTGACACTCTCAATCGCCTTTTCGAAATCGATGGACAGCAGGTGAAGTGGTGATCGATATTCAACGCACTGTTCGATGATGATCCGCAAGGTGTTGATGTGATCCACGCAGGAAGATCCAGTGCGGAAACCTGCTTGTTCGGCGTCAAGCGTGTCTTCTAGGTGGTCTTTTATTTGACCTAGGACGATTTTTGCTATAACCTTCGCTACAGCAGGCAGCACGCAGATTCCCCTCCAGTTTTCGCACTGCGTAAGGTCTCCGCCATGGGACCATGTATTTTTTAATGAGTCGACGTTTGCGCCCTCTATAATTCGGTTATTATATTATTTAATAAAGTTTCCGAGAAAAAAATTCCCAAAAATCGTGCATTTTTTTGGCATTCTAGACAGTACTATCACATTAATATTAATAATTTTTCTCTAGAATCGCTAGCTTTCGTAAAAATTCTGCAATACAAGATAAGAGAATGAAGAGTATCCAGCAACAAGAAGATAGAATAAGAAAATCCTGCGTAAGAAGAAAAGTCCGTATGCAGCCTCCCATCTCAACGAGATCGAAGGATTCATAAGAAAAATCTAACAATTAGATAACCCACTTCCAGTCAATAAAAAACTTGTTTCACCACCACACGCAGAAAGGGCAGGCTTAAGAAAGCCTACTGGATTTGATGGCTTACCAGCTGAAATCTTAAAATATGAAAGTTATCTTTTGGTAGGGTCAATAACATCATCAGAGATTCACCATAGACCATATCTTCACGCTGAGAGAAATCCTCAAAAAGACCAAGGAATTTTTAGTCGAGATTCATCACCGTTTCATCGATTTCAAATCTCATATATGTATACCTATCATGGATATCATTCATCGTCTGGAGATCTTTATGGCGATGGAGGAAACCAAGTACCTATCCTGATAAAACTGATATAAGTGGTGGCCTCATTTCGTTTTATAAAAGTGAAATAAAGCCAAACTAATTCACAAACCCAAAGTGAAATACAGCCAAACACTAAAATTTGGCCTTATTTTACTTTGAGAAAGTAAAATAAGGCCACACCGACTTTTCAGCAGTTCAATCGGAATGTACTTTTTTTATACAAAAATTGGCGGGAATAGGACGAAAAAGAGATTTAAAATCCCTGAAATCCGCGAAGCTTGCCGGACAAAGTTTCTGCCCAAGAAAACTGATATTATACACGCATGCCTGGCAAATTTATATACCCTACCAAATTTCTGCATTTGGCCTTATTTTACGGCGAGCTGTGTCTCGTGACATTGGAAAATGTTATGTTCAACTAAAGAATAGCTTCTTCGAAGCTCGAACTATTTCAAATAAGCACAAGTTGTCTTCAAAGAGATTTCTTCAATCTTGTTCTGCGCCAAATTACAGGACTGTCCTCAATACCAAGCAAATTATTTTCAACAAATATCTAGAACTATTAGGGTATGTCTCAAAGTAGATATTAACTCTACGAAAACCAAATTTGTCGAAGAATTACTCTCAGATACCGATTGTTGAAAGATACGAGCAATCACAAAGAGAAAACTGAATTAAGCACTTTCGAAAGAAAAGTCCTTTATCAAATATTTTTGGTGCTGTGTGCGTCGAGGGTGAATGGATGAAACGATACAATTGTGAATGTAGTCCAGAATATCAAAACATATCAAATATATTTGCTCGGCCACTTGGAGAATAAGGACAACAATTCTCCAACTGCAAGAATATCCTCAAATACCAGTCACCAGGTCCGGGCGACAGGGAAGAAAGATTTTTCAGTTTAAAAACCAAGCCATCGTGAATGCCAAAACTCTTGGTGTCGAAGACTGGAATCAGCGGGTCACATATATACTTTTCACAGTTTGAAAATTTATCAAAAAAAGAAGAAACATTTAAATTAGACAGAATAATAAAAAAAATTGTGAGTGCCAGGACTCACGGTTAAGATGTGTAAACATCAACGTTCGTCCGAGTGCCGAATTTTTGTTATCGAACGTATCCAATAAACATACAATGCAATCGTACTAGTTTGTGACTTAGATATACATATACCCCTCACACACGCCACATCGGTCAACCTAATCGACAAAATACTTCGCTTTTGTATGGGCATTTATGTTACACAAAATAGCCTTATTCTAGGCGCGCACATTCAATTTTTAGTTTCGCAACTGCTTGGTTCGAGCAACTAAAAGTTTTTGTTTTGATACAAACTAAGCGATTGCCTAAAATGAGTTCGCTATTCTGTGTAACATATAATTATATGCACCTGCGCGGACATTCAACTAAATAGTTCATCTGTTTTCTATAAGCAACCAAACAGTTGTGCAATTAAAAATTGAATGTGCGCGTAATCATTTAGTTTGTGTCAAAACACAAACTTTTTAGATGCTCGAACCAAGCAGTTTCGAAACTAAAAATTGAATGTGCGCGCCTAGCCTAAGAGTTTACTTTTTTGTTCGTCATCCATTTAAATTATGTCAGATGAAATATTTTACATAATCACAGCTGATTATGATAACAGATTTAGTTCAGTTTTATAACAGATCTCGTTTTCGAAGTAGCATAAGGCCGGGCGCGCACATTCAATTTTTAGTTTCGCAACTGTTTAGTTGCTAAAATGAAACATATGGGCGCGCACTTAAAGCAACTCGATTCGAGCAACTAAAAAGTTTGTGTTTTGACACAAACTAAACGATTGCCTAAAATTAATTCGTAATAGTTGAGCTGTTTTCCATAAGCGCAAGAGAGAAAAAGAGTGTGAGCGTGAGTAAAGAGTTGCCAGTGCGCGGTTCTCTTTCAACTTGTGATTAAACTATTTGATTTCGATCACAGTTGCTAGTGCGCGGCTAGCCTAAGAGACTTTTATAAAAGTTCGAACCTCTGAATACCAATCATAAAAGATCTTTTAAGGTGGAAATCTTTAATGATTCATAACAGAAAATCTATAGCAGAATAACAAATGTGGCAGAATAGGCCTAATTTGTCAAGAGGTGAAGAAATGTTGAGGGATTGAATTAAGTTCCTCCCAGCAATGGAAAGTAATAAAATCGAGATTTCAGTACTCAAAGTCTCCAATGTAAACACGATGTCGTAAGTACGAAATATTAACAATGTAAACATGGTGTTAAATGCAATCGTCGGTAAGGTAGATTGCTACACGGAACGTGTAACCGTAACGTGTAACCGTAACGTGTAACCGTAACGGGTTACACGGGACGTATAAGTTTTACACACGTTTTCGATTCACTCTACCGCCGGGAAAGATGTTTACACATCAAAAATGTGTAACGAAGCTCAGCTTCATGAACATATGTTGTCTTCACTACTGTATAGTTTCTACCTTACTTAAGCTTTATTCTATTTGTTTTTCGATTACGAGACTCGTTAATTTCTACAATTTCCCATGTGAAATAATATTTTCCAAGAAGTCAAGAAGTCATACATATAAGGCACCCAGCAATGATAATTGTTTTTATTTTCATTTTTTAATAAAATCAGGTATTCCTGCTGATTTTCTCACTTCACCTATTCACCCAAGTAATTTAATCCAATCGAAGTGGGAACAACATAAAACGGTGAACAAAATGAAGTAAAGAATAAGATCCTACTTCAAAGGACAATAGACACAAAGGTGACAAAATCTGAGCAGAACAAAACCAAATACTAGGATTAATAAAAAACAACACAAGTGTGAATGTGAATCGAAGAAGAAAAGAGTTTACATCGAAGGTCCTTTGTCAAAGACAAAGAGAATTTCTAAAAAATATATTTCCTTCTCCCTTATGAGAAGGAAGTGGGCGTTTTTTTTGTTCGAGCAACACCAAAATGTCAAAGTGTAAACGTGAACACGAACAAGGGTTCCATCACTTCTCGATCAAGGTGACCTTAAATTTGTTCCGAAGAAAGAATCCCCGCTAGAAAACCGTTTTGGCTAAACAATCGTCATCCACAATGGTCGCAATTTGAGGTCTATAATCAAATGCTGGTAGGAACTTTTGGGGAGTAAAATTTTTGGTGTAAACTATGCATACACTTCGGCACTCTGATGTGTAACAGGAATGCCAACGATATGTAATTATCCTTTTGTATTGCTTACACAGAGAACCATATGTATGGCATGGTGTCGTTCAAATCCAGAAATTGTGTTGTGATTGTGATTGGTCCACCCCTGGAAGGAATAAAGTGTAAAACTATCATTATCACCGCTGTGGTTCCATTGTCGTACCACATTAGGTGCGTTTTATTATTCACAAATCTATCTGGATCCGGATCTGGATCTTCCCTTGAAAATAAAACGATACGGATCTTAGTGACAGCAGTGTTATAAGCCCGTCTCTTTTTATCCTTGGGTTTGTAAATTTTAAATTATTTCTTGTCTCTTTTCTTTACACTGTAGTTTACACTACCTTACCATAAAAAGCCATCTACTCGCCAGTGTAATAACTAATTTTCGGATCTTTGAAATAGATCCCGATAGAAAACAGGATCCGAAATTGTTTTTGTAATACATGTTAAAACTTAATCCAGATCCGGATCCAGATAGATTTGTGAATAATAAAACGCACCTATTATTAAGCTTAGCATAGTCAAAATCTTATGGTAAGTAGAAATAAAAATGTGAAGAGATATTTAATTTATCCCGGCGGGTGTTCGTCGATATGCCAGAAATAAAGGGTAAGAAATTCTCACTAGAGTGATATTTCTAGCAGATTTGGGTTGATCTGATGGGAACTTTTTAAAATCAATTTTTGAGAGAACATTAACCTTTTGACTAGTTAGTAATTTTTTAATACAATTCGTATTATCCGACCGCAATTACCGAAATCCTTTTATTGAAAGTTCAATTGACTTCAACTCTTACAGATATTGGAATACCTATGCTTTAGCACGGCCAAGCAATCGCACGAAGCAAATAATTGAGACCCTAACTTTTTATTTTTAATTAACTTTCCAAATTAAATTTCCAAAACGAAATCAGTAACGCGTTTTTGACTTCTCGAATTTTTAAAAACGAAATCTACCTTTAGGTTAGGTTAAAGTGGCTGTCATTAAAGCGTCTGACACACTTAGACCATTAGATACCACGATCTAATAGGGAACAAAAAAGTTTCCTACTAGTTAAAACCATTTGGAGCTTCTCCTTTGGCTCCGCTGCTTTTTTTGATGGGCTTGCAGGCGATTCAGTAGCACAGCTTAAGTGTTCTTCTATAAGACAATAATCGTCCTGATACTAATATGGAGGAGAGGCATAAGTCCTATCAAAGCAGGATGAGAACGCTTTAGGATTTTTTTAGTGGAAAATTCATCAGATGTTTTTGTAGGTGTCTGAATTGGTGGAGAGTGAAGGAGAGCATAGAACAATGAACTAAATCCATTCAAAAAAGGCAATAATTGAGATAGCTGGGTAATTTAGAAGAAATGGGTATCGTCCCGTAAAATCTTTAATCCCGAAGAATGTTCGCAATAGGAACTACGCGGCTCAGGGGGCGCACAAAAGTGAAAGAAAACCTAAAACAGATTGGGGTGCAAAAATTGAGACCGAGCTAGAGACCGATCTGCCTGGAAGAAGCTTGCTGGCTGAGGCACTTTTCCACTTAAGAGTAAAGGAGAGTGAGTACGAAAGTAACAGCGTGTCGGTTGAAACATTCCATTTTTCAGAAAAACCGTGTTTATTAATTTTTTAACGCAGAACCCTACGCAATTAAATGTAATTACAGACGACATGGCAGGATCGATCTTATGTTCTGCCTTATCCCGGTATATCAGCTCTACCGAGGCTGACCTTTCTTTTCTGACCTCTTCGTGGAACCTTATTTTTTGTTTAACCTGCTATGGACGATTTGACCAAACAGACCTTAGACCATATTTCAACCTAACGGATGAACTTTTGATCTACAGTCAAGAGACCGTTCGTAGGGCAACCTATCCCACAAGGAAGCACAGAGGGTATCACTCATAGTACCCCTGTGCTCCGACCAACCAATACCGACCCCAAACCCTTGATCAGCAATATTAGTCATAGGATTCTGAGAGAGGAAATACAAAAATATTTTAAGTCACAGCTCACGAAGCCCTCTTTCATTCTTGGCAAGATTTCTAAGAACGAAGAATCTAGAATTATACTTGCTTGAGAAGGACCCCGCTGATAAAATCAAGTAACAGAAGATTGTTGATGAATACAACAGTCTGTTGGCTGCACAAGAAAAGGTTCCAAGAGAGTGAAGAGACCATCGTTCTATCAACAAAATTTAAGACTGACGTTCTAGAAAAGACTTAGAAGATGCCATATTCTAGAGGAGCACAACCGCTTACTCTAAGTTAGGTTATCGGATATGACCTCCAGGTATCGGTTGAAGATGACCTCTCCACAAAATAGCAGATGTCTGATGGCTGTGTGGAACTCTATTGAGGTAGAGTTCATGGAGATGGTATTTTCTTATATAATTTTGGCCAGGAGGGGTCCCTACCAAGTTACGACCCTAGCAAGATGTTCAGGGGACGCAGGATGATTAAGTGTGTAGACCGGTTTTTTTTATCCAGACTTAGGAAGCTGAGAGCGAAAGAGTTGACGAAGTAATTGAGACCGACAACGTCATCGATGGCGACGAGGTCTCCTGCGAGTCGCCGACGGGCCCTGAATGCGCATGGCCTTCTTCTGGCAAATAACGCTCTCAGGGCTCTGCATCAGATTTATCTGAAGCACTCGAAATGTGTGTAATCTGAGAGTTTTCCTGAGTGTTTAGTTTTCCTAAGTGTGTTGAAATTTTGGTTGAGTTTATCATCGTAGGAATGTTTTTATTACTGTTTTTTTTTAGTTCGATTTTCGGGAAGATCAATAAATTTGTGTTTTTTCACATATTGACTAATAAAACTTAAGCTATGGGACAAAAAAAAAATCTAACCGAGGGTGTTTTTGGTGGGTTAAGAAAATCGGTTAAGATAAAAAAAAAAAATAAAAAAAATTAGTAACTAATACTCGTAAACCTAATAGTCTTTAATTCGCAATTTCCAATATTGTTAATTATAAGCGAGTAACATGTTTAAATCAAATACCAATACTTAGTTAACTAAACACATTTTTACTTGGGATTTATAGGTACTATAAGGCAAGTTATGCATTCGTAAAAAAAACGAACTTGAGATTTTGATCAAAGTTGACATTACGATGATAGCGAAGATTAAAAAAGTAGGTCTCGCAATTCTGTCTGTCGGTTCGACTACAGCCTAAACGGCTCTGCCGAATTTCTTTAAACTTGGTAGATATTATTTTTAATTTTTCCCCCACACGTTTTTTTCTTTGTTTTCTTAAGACCTAAAATAACAGTATCTGTCATACGATTTTTTGTCGAAATATTATAAATACATATTTCTTTTCTCAAAAACTGCTCAACAGATTTAAAAAAAAATAAAAACACAAAAAAAATTCTTTTAGTTAAAGCTAGATAACGGTTGAAAAAAAATTTGTGAAAAATGGTTTTGTTTTTGTTTTTGATTTTATCAACTGCTTAATACTTTTTTTGGAAATTTAATTTTCATTCGGAGAATAATAAAAACTTAAAGTTGGAGTACCAAATTTTTTTCTTGAAAATGTTTTAAAAATGTTGTATATAAAAGCTATTTTTTTAAGAAACTACAACAACGACTTATAATTTTTGTTCTTGCATAAATTCATATTTGCATAACATTCTTTTTTTATCGCTTACTGCTAAATGAATTTAAAAATTTAATTTTATCCTTATGAGCAGTTTTCTTTAATAACATTCGTTTTTGAAATTGCTAGTCTATTACATAGGACCAAGTTCGTGCGACCCAGTCGTGCATTTTATTTTATTTAATATTAGACAATCTTCTTGTTTAAATGAAACCAGTGGTTATATTTTTGAAATTAAATGAGTATCTATGTAGATTAAAACAGTAAATCCGAGTAATTTAATCTTACTTAATAAATGCGTTAAAGTGACTCAAACTAAATAATCTGCTCGTTTGATTTAACCGAATGGTAATAGTTGACTGAAAATAAAAAAAAATGAACACCAATTTGCTTTAAAACAATCAAAATCAATGAAATTTATTTAATTAATTAACCGAGTTGGCTCGTGTAATTTTAACCGTGTAAATTTGTAGATTGTATAAAAGCAGTCTCACTTGTTTAATTTAACATGAGTTCTGCATTATTTTCAGCCGATAATAATTTGCCTGCGCTTAAGAGAATGCAATTAATCATATCACATGTCAGTGACAAAGAACTGTAACCCATCTTTAATAGATGTTGTCATTAGCTGTGTTTTATTTTCCCCGAGATCTGATCCGGATTGGATTTTGTTTTCAAAATGACATGTAAAACAACAAATACAAACAAAACAGGGCCTTGTGTTGTTTTTGTTATACATACATGTAATTTTGAATGAAAATCCAATCTGGATCAGATCTCGGGGAAAATAAAACACAGCTATTATCAGTGATCCTAATCTAATCAAAATGTATAGCCAACTATCTGCCCCTGTTTTCTCTTACAATGACCTCTTATTTACAGTTTTAGACTTAAATGTTGAAAACATAAGGCACCAAGTTTCTAATATTATGATTTTCGTAGTATTAATTTTGAAAACCTTTTCATAAACTTTAATAGACAACCTTGGGGGGATATTTATTTAACATCCGATGTTGATAGTCAAATCAATGTTTTCAACTATTGCATCTCCAACCTTTTTGAAAAGCACGTCCCATCCAGAACAAAATTTTTGAGACATCACGAATGTCCTTGGATCTCACAAGACATATTAAATGCTATGATTTTACGTGATAGACTTTACCGAAGGTGGAAAAGGTTTGAATGCCCTGAAATGCTTCGAGATTTTAAAATCGCAAGAAACACAAATATTGGATCTAAACAGCTATGGAAGGAAATAAAAACTCTAGGCTTTGGGAAAAAGGCTCTATCGGTTGTTGATGATATTAATTTTGAAGAGTTAAATAGGCATTTTTCATCACCTTCCCCTGTTTTACAAAATAGCTCCTTAGCTCATTTTTTCCCCAGATAGTTCTGAAAATACTTTCAATCTATGCAATACAGATTTATTTAACCGTCGGCAATGCTCTTTTTTCAATAAAATCTAAGTGTGTTGGTCTTGATAATATTCATCCCGATTTTATAAAAATTCTTTCCCCTGTTACTCTTCAGTATATCACACACATTTTCAACACAATCTTTACAACTTTTCCCGCAGAATGGAAAAAAGCAAAAAAATAATTCCAATTCCTAAGGGCTCTAAAAACTCAAAAGAATTCAGGCCGATTGCAATTCTGCCTCTCAAAGGTGTTCGAATTTATACAGTGAGCAAACAAATTAAAACAATAATCGATCGTTCAAGGCTTTTAAATCAGCAGCAATCAGGTTTTAGACCAAAACATAGTTGCATAACAGCATTATTAAAAGTTTCCGATGATGTTCGTATAGCCATGGATGAAAAGAAACTATTTCTGCTCACACTATTAGATTTTTCAAAAGCCTTTGATTCGTTTCAAGCCTTTTCACATAATACGAAGCTTTCATCATTCCTCCCTGTTACAAGAGGTGTGCCACAGGGATCTATACTAGGACCTTTGCGGTTTTCTTTTTTTTATTAATGATTTGCCTCAGGTCTTAAAATATTTCAAATTTCATATTTACGCGGATGATATGTGCAGCTTTATTTGAGCTTTCATCCGAATTTAATTAATAATGGAGTGAACAAATTGAACGAAGATTTACGTTCAGTTATAAGCTGGTCTCGTCAAAACCCGCTCTTGTTAAACCCTGATAAAACCAAATGTTTAACCCATCGGTAGGCATCTACCAAATCCTGAAGATTTTCCACCAATTTTTGTATTAAATTCACAAATCCAAATGGTAAATAAAATTAATAATTTGGGTGTAGTTTTTAACAGCAGTCTGACATGGGCCGACCATATAAATACAACATGTGCAAAAATATATGCATCTCCGCGTTCTTTATCAACATCTGAAAACTTTTTACCCGTGCACATTAAAATACATCTTGCCAAAACCTTGATTGTCTCAATTTTAAGCTATGGTTGTGAAATATGTTTCAACATTAATTCAGCTTCTTTTCGAAAACTTAATCTCGCCCTCAACTCTCAGATATGTTTTTAACCTCCGAAGATACGATCATGTGTCAGCATACACGCCACAGATTCTCGGTAGTGACTTGCAGTGTTTCCTCCGTTTTAAATGCATAGCCCTTCTCGTTAAAATAATCAAAAGTAACTGCCCACTGCCCACAGTATTTGAGCGATAAGGAGACCTTTTCAAACTCAAATCGTGGAATAATAATTAGACCAAATATGTATTCTTACTTAGTATCAAGGCGTCAATTCTTCATTCACTCAGTTACCCTCTGGAATAGTCTCCCCCTTTCAATAAGAACTAAAATTTTACAAAGCCATTTTCTAACAATAGTCTTCAATCATATAAAAGGAAACATTTCAAACTCTTTCTAAATAACTTAATTTAATTTACTTAATTTTTTATGTAGATACTATTATTATTTTAATTATTATTATAATCTATAACTTTTCGTATATGTATCACAAAATTCCCTGTACTATTAAATGAACTTGGTTCACATTGTACAGAGCCATAATTGTAAATAAAATGAAATGAAAACAAAGTTCTTCAGTTCTATTGGAGTATTCTAGCCATAAATTACACATTATGGAAGGCATAATATAAAAATTAGCTGCCGGTAGTTACTAGTTCGAACTTGAGACTTCCATTTCAAATGGATGTTATACGAGTAGATTTATTGAGGTGATTCGAAAATGTCGTTTATATTTCGGCCACCATTATGCACCTTCTCATAGTTTATCTAGTTTAACACCACTGGATATATTTATCATTAGGATGAATGGCAATAAACAAATAACGAAAACAAAAATCATGAGCTGAAAGGCGGAATTCGATTGATGAAACAGAGCTAATACGTACTATACCAAATTGCGACTGGAAATTTCGTCAGAAGTACAAACTAGTTTCTTCTCACGATTTGAACATTTGAAGAAGGAGTTTCATAAATAAAACTTTAATAAGACTTGCGTGCATGTTCTTTGAAACTAACTCGATGTAAATAATGGACTAAAGCGAAAGAGGAAAATCTCTTCTAGAGTCTGGAGTTCTAAAGAACTAGGTCCCCACCATTCTCATGAACCACAACAAGCTGTTGGCTCCACATTTGTTTGTATTTCTTGTTATATATTTCCAATGTAAAAAATTTGGTGGTGCAACAGCTGAAGGACCTGTAACTTGCAGTTCACAGCCATTCCTGTATGCGTGTTACTAGGAATGGAGGGGACCGACAATTTTCTTCCTGCAAGAAATACTCTTAAAAGATTTTCATGAAAAGCTTTTTTGGAGCGTCTCAGAATCAAACTCAAGACCTTCTGCATACAGTCCACTAACAATTATGCCAGGGGGTACTACTTCCAATGTTAGTTTCGATTAATACCTAAAGAAAATACATGTCTTTTTGTCCTTTTTGTATCGAGTATATGGGCACCATCAAAAACCCCAGGACCACTGGAATTTCCTCTTTCCCACTCCCCTTAATAGGACCCTGCGTTTATTCTGTAATATAAATACAGTAATATAGCAGTTTAAATAGTATTCTTTATTTTCTTAACACTTGCACCGTGTGAAACTAAATTTTAAAGTAGCCCCAAACCGCTTCATAATCATAACAAATATTTTAAACACTCAAAAATTTACTCTACTCGTACCAAAAGAAAATTCCCCAGTGATACAAAATTTACAAAAAAAAAACAAAAACATTGAAGAAGGACTTTCTCAAAGAAATCAAAGGTTGATCTGATATCGTTTCGACTAAGAACACGAAAGTTGAAAAAAAAATCCATATAATGAAGTTAAAAATGCTTTCTACCCTCAAAAATACATTTATTTCGTCCTTATTGAATTTCACTGACAATTTATGTGATTCTTGGTTTGCTTGAATGCAAATTTTCTATATTATATTTGTATATTCTCTCTTTCCAGTTCTGAAGGAACCCATTCTCCAGACACTTTTAAATCGTCACAATCATTCAAGTTTTTGAATCCATTGTGAATCGTGTCCTTGGGAAAAAAATCAAGACTGCGGGGGTGGTACAACAGAAAAAGTAAAAAAAAAAACTTAAAAAAAGGACGAAAATAATGTAAATTGAAATTGTATTTTGAATAAATTGTTATGTGTATGCGATAATTTTTAAGTTTACTTTTCTGCATTTGTTGCTTTTTCCCTCACAATCACAGGGGCTTTTCCTTGGGGAAAACTAGGTGGAAAATAAAATTTTGCATAATATTGTGGCTCCAGAGATGGGCCAACCCTACCATTACGTTTAGTGGGAACACAAATTCCGATAAGGAAGAAATATGATTATTTGTTGTTTGTTGTATAATAGTAGAGCCTTTGGGAAGTCCTTAAACTTGATTGTGGAGTTGAAAAGTATTTTATTTAGATATTTTTTAAGTATTGTGATGAAGTGTTTTAATTGATATTTTCTTTTGTGCTGCCGTATATGTACACAACATAACAAAAGTTTTTATATTAAATTTAATGAAAAAACCCTAAACAGTGTTTTTTTTTGTTAATATTCAACCAATTTGAAGGGTTTACTTTTGAGATATTTATCTTATTTCTAAGGAAGAATTGCGTTGGTAAAATATTGGTGCCAGGGAGTTCTTAGACTGCTCGGAATATCTTTAACCTCTCCTTATATTCAACAATTTCTGAAAAATATTGGTTTTTGCATTGAATTGTTTTGCAATTCAACTAATTTACCGTGGGAGATATTGCACTTTTATTGAATTGCGGGAACCTCCACAATTGGTCTTGAACTTTTACCGAACTATAGATAGATTGTCATTTTGATATAGTTATTAATTTAAAAGTGAGGTGGAAGGATTTTCCACAATAGCTCATACCTCGCTTTCACTTCAAAACTATCTGTATGATTAGACTTTAAGAGAAATAAAAAAATTCAGGGCGCAACAGATCATAGATAGCCAGGGACTAGTGACTTAAACTACACATTCCTGTGTGAAGTCGGCAGGGATGGAGGGAATCTATAGTTTTCTCTAGACCACAAAAGGCTACGTTTAAAAGCATTTTTATTTATAAGGGGTGGTCAGGCTTTGGAGGTATGTATGGAATTTTTCTTTTCGGCCTCATTTCTAACACTTTCATTTTGATTAACAAAAAATTAGCAGTGGGAACAGGAGATCAGAAAATCTGGTTTGTAACAATAGATAAGCGTTTTTGATCTCAAAATATTCAGGACCATTTGACGATATTAGATTAGATTAGATATTTGCAATACATTTATATGGTTGGCCAAAAGTCAAAAAGACCTAAAAATTAGTGTTTTCTTCAGCAACTGTTGGTGGTATTGGGTCCACTTAAACGTCTGTATTGTGCAAATTCATACTAAGGGAGTTAATACATTTCATTTAAGATACATTCCCAGTGGTTACGCTAAAGCTTCAAAACGCCGAACATCCAAACGAAAAGCTTCTGCGAGGTCTGGTTCTCGAAATATTTCTAGGCAAAGTGGTTTTACTGAATTTTTGAGAATTTTGAAAAAATCATGTCTAAAAAAATTACCAAATTTTAAAAGTTCTCCAAGCGCATAGACACACATCGAATGAAAGGTCTATTCAATTCCTATATACACATCCAAACGAAAAGCTTCTGAGTGGTCTGGTTATCGAAATATGCCGGTCCAAAGTGATTTTATGGATTTTCGAGTCCCAACTACCTAATAAATAATGTCTTTGGTTGGCGCTATTTCCGGAACCAAGCCTTGCAAGTTTCAAAATTCCTGATTATATTTTTCACGGCTATCCACAGGTAAAAACCGGAAGCTTCTGCGAGGTCTGGTTCTCGTAATATTTCTAGGCAAAGTGGTTTAACTGAATTTTTGAGAATTTTGAAAAAATCATGGACTAACCACTTGTCTAAAAAAATCACCAAATTTTCAAAGTTCTCCAAGCGCATCAATACATACATCAAACGAAAGGTCTTTTCAATTCCTATATACACATCCAAACGAAAAGCTTCTGAGTGGTCTGGTTATCGAAATATGTCGGACCAAAGTGTTTTTATGGATTTTCGAGTCCGAACTACCTAATAATGTCTTTGGTTGGCGCTATTTCCGAAACCAAGCCTTGCAAGAGGCTCTAGTTTCAAAATTCCTGGTTGTATTTTCCACAGCTATCCAAAGGTGAACCGGAAGCTTCTGCGAGGTCTGGTTCTGGAAATATTTCTAGGCAAAGTGGTTTTACTGAATTTTTGAGAATTTTGAAAAAATCATGTCTAAAAAAATTACCAAATTTTAAAAGTTCTCCAAGCGCATAGACACACATCGAATGAAAGGTCTATTCAATTCCTATATACACATCCAAACGAAAAGCTTCTGAGTGGTCTGGTTATCGAAATATGCCGGTCCAAAGTGATTTTATGGATTTTCGAGTCCCAACTACCTAATAAATAATGTCTTTGGTTGGCGCTATTTCCGGAACCAAGCCTTGCAAGTTTCAAAATTCCTGATTATATTTTTCACGGCTATCCACAGGTAAAAACCGGAAGCTTCTGCGAGGTCTGGTTCTCGTAATATTTCTAGGCAAAGTGGTTTAACTGAATTTTTGAGAATTTTGAAAAAATCATGGACTAACCACTTGTCTAAAAAAATCACCAAATTTTCAAAGTTCTCCAAGCGCATCAATACATACATCAAACGAAAGGTCTTTTCAATTCCTATATACACATCCAAACGAAAAGCTTCTGAGTGGTCTGGTTATCGAAATATGTCGGACTAAAGTGTTTTTATGGATTTTCGAGCCCTAACTACCTAATAATGTCTTTGGTTGGCGTTATTTTTGAAACCAAGCCTTGCAAGAGGCTATAGTTTCAAAATTCCTGGTTGTATTTTCTACAGCTATCCACAGGTGAAAACCGGAAGCTTCTGCGAGGTCTGGTTCTCGTAATATTTCTAGGCAAAGTGGTTTTACTGAATTTTTGAGAATTTTGAAAAAATCATGGACTCACTTGTCTAAAAATATCACCAAATTTTCAAAGTTCCCCAAACAGAGCTCTAGGGGGGAACACCAGCATTTATTTTGTGAAGATCCTTGTAGATATTGAATCGTCAGATTGTGTTTCTTGGAGACATGGACATTTTTTGAATGAAACGGTCCTATTCCCTTGAAATTAAATTCAGAATTCGGTTTAAATAAAAGTACTACCCTTCCAAGCCGTCATCCACCAATTTTTGTTTGTTTATTTGTGGTATTGTATTGCCAACCAGTTGTGTTTGCACATCGAGTGCCACACACATTATTTAACAATTTTATTAAAACCACATAATTAAGCCGTCTAAATCAATTGACGAGTTTATTACATCATCATCACCCTTGTGCTCATAATCAAATAACATTCGCAGTCGCACCCTCAAAAATGATATTAGAGGAACGTTTATATGTGCAGACGTACCCTCTTCCTTGGCAAACGCAATTCAAGTTTAATTATATGATGCCTGCTTACAGGTGTGAATTTAATTGAATTTCACCGAGATGTAGATTAGAAATTCAACAAAACAAACATTGACAAACCCTCACCCCAGCTCTTATGCCTCCCATCAGTAGAGGGCGAGGGGCTCTCTTTGCTTATAACGTCCCATCAGGAAAGGAGCTTATTTCACTTCGCCTTATTTTTTTTTATATTCAAAAAACGGGCATAGAAAAGTCCTTGAAAGAAAAAAGGAATAGAAAGAAAATGTTTTGAAAATACCTGCGTTTGTCAACATGATCGGGCGCACCATCATTTTCATCATCAAGTGTGCGGCGTATAACAAGGACTTGGACTCACAACAACCGCGCGGTGCGGCGACAAGGGAATAAAGTAAAAGAAGTCCTTTTGAGCAAATATTAATACAACGCGGTTCGTTTGGATTGGTTTTGGCTTGGTTCACGTGGAATGTTGTAACCTGCGACAAATTCAAAAGCATTCTATATTTACACAGCGAGTCCTTTTATATTAGATTGTGTATACTTTCGCGGCACAATAACGGACGTTTGTGAAATGTTAAATTTAACACTATAAAGGACATAGCCACACAGAGGCACTGCCTGATTGAAGTGGATGTGGATTCATTTGATTCGTTAAATAAACGTTGACACCATCCAAACCACCATCATCGCCCAAGGATGAAAAAAAAATAAATCTTAAATAAAATGATAACAATCGCAAGCCCTGGAAATTTAAATGTCAATACGTGTAAATGGTTGCGTTCAACTTCAAATCAAAGGACACTCTCCTTTCACAATACACAAATCACTATATAACTTTTTTGTGTTGTTTGCCATGATGCTGAAAAGGGGAGGGTGGCTTAAGATTAATCACTTGTAAAATTTATGAATCGAGGAGCACAAGGACGAGCTGACAAGTTTAACCATGAAGAAGAAGAAGAAGATGGAGAAGAAATCGGAAATTAATTAATTTAAAGGAAATCAAAGAAAGTCAACCCTTTTGACTTCTTGTTTTCGTTTTTGAATATCCTTTTTTTTTGCTCTCTGTCTCTCTATACATATCTTTCTCTCTCTGTATTTGAACTATGAAATGAAAGGATTCATTTTCTTTTGATGGAGTCCTTATTTGTGTGTGCCCCCCGTTCAAGACTTACACAAAAAGCAATTGTCGGTTTGTTGGTTGTAATTCACCCACAGCAGTAAAGGACATTTAAATGGAGACATTTTTTATCAAGAGCAATTGTTTGTGTGATTTTTTGTGATTTCAATTTCCTTGATTGAGGTTTAATTGTTTGGAATATTTACTCTGTGATGATCGTTTTTCAATGAGGTCCTTTCATGTCTTTGAAAATTGTATGAAGATATATTTTGAGAATCTTTTTGAAGTTCAATATGGTCTTGGTCTGTTATTATAGGTTGATGTGTTGTAGGCATCACAATACCCGCTTGAATTATGGAAATTAACTTTTTGTGTGAATGACTTTATAGACACATCTGATAGTAGCTTAATAATGACACAGGGTGGCGCAAAAGCAAAGTCATATTGTGAATTGGCTACCATTTTGTAAGACATGAAAAAAATTACCTATATTTTCTCAAAAAGTTTATTTGAAGACGAAAAATGTATAAAAATTATATGGGTCAAATGCTCAATTCTCGAGGTAATGTACATTTGTGCTCGCTTTAGGACATTTTGAATAGACTCCAAATTGGCGATTTCTTCTTCAATGTTAACTTTGAAGACTTTGCCTGTGGTGTTTTGTGGCAAACGCGAGATTTCAAAAAGCCCGCCCAAAAGGAAGTCTACTGCCGTTAAGTTTGGCAATCTGGACGGAAAATTACTCTCTTAAACTAGAGAGCGATCACTCGCCTCGCCCTATAGTTGGTTTCTTAAAATGTCCATCGTTACCCTAGCTGTGTGAGCGGGTGCTCCTTATTCTGGGACCAATGCTCATACCAAATTCATTATCTTGCGGAAAAAAACTCGTTTAACATCTACACGCAGAGCTTATCAAATGTTGATAAAGTAGTTCCATCGCTGTCCTCAAAAATATACGGGCCAAATACTTTTTCACTGCAAATGCCATGCCGATCAGTCACTTAGAGGGTTAACAATACCACTTAAGTGAAAATAGGCTTCGGCTCTCCGATTTTGGAAACGAAATCATGCTCTTCTTGAACTAAGTTTAAGAGAGCATGGGATTAAGTTAACCTTGTTTGACAGTCAGCAGGTAGCAGTTCTTGAACACTTTGCACATTGAAGGGGAGTATCTTCAACTCTTTCACTAAAATTCCTTGCAACGAACGTCTACTGATTACGAATTGTGTGCATAGTCGTCTCGCCGATTTTAGTTATCCCTGTTGAAGGTCGGGGATATCTTAAATCGGCCGTCCATGAGCAATACGTTACCAGCCACTTCTTGTGACATCTTAGTGAACGAAACACTCAGCCGAACGCTCAATTGTTCACACACATGGTTCACAATGACAAGAGACCGAAAACATGATCAAGTAAAGGCTCGGTCAAACAGAACGCGTTTTTACGCCGCGTTTCACCGCCGCGTTCAAACGCAGCGTTGTATTACATTGCAATACATGCCCCATGTCACACTGAACGCGTTTTTGACGCCGCGTTGAATTCACCATGGCGTTGCAACGCGGCGGTGAAACGCGACGTTGTGTGAAATTACAGATTATTTCTAACGCTGCGGCAGTCAAAGGAATTTTAAATTTTTTCAAGATGGAAAAATTAATTGAATTGGTGAGAAATAACCCATGTCTATACGATATGGGTGATAAATCGTATAAGAACATTGTCTTACATACATATTCAATTATTATTATTGAAATATGAGACAAATTTGTCTCTTATAAATGCCGCATTGCTAGGTCTTCTCTTTGTTGGCCTTCGAGATGTGCGACTCTAGCTCTCGGCACAGCTGGTGATATTCGCCGATTTCTTCTCTTTTTTTGTTAATTGGCATGTACCCAAATTCTTTTTTCTTTTACGGGAATTTCGTAAAATAGCAAATAGAAGAAATAATCCCTCTTCTGAATCTGAGCTGCTTGATATTATTTTTGTTAAGGAATGATTGTTTTGTTTGTTCATTGCTTGAAAGCTCTCTGTTTGACGTCCTCTGACGCGGCGGTGGCAACGTCGCGTCAAAATAATCTTACCGTCGCGTTAAAAAATCTTAACGCGGCGTTGAAAACGCGTTCTGTTTGACCGAGCCTTAAGCAGTCACAATAATTCCACGTTAGTCTGGTGTTTACCATTCCATTGATTGCTGTCAATTTATTCTTTATCTGGTGTATAGCATAAATATCAAACCACAATGACAGTTGACGCCATTTGCTAAAATTAAGGCACATTCACATTATGTTCTGCCCTGAGCCTTGTTTCAACCTTTGAAACCTTAACAGTTGTATATTTATAAAAGGGGTCTTGATTAAGAAATTCACCCAACTTCATAACGTTATAGTTAAATTTTTTTATTGTTGATGTCTAAGAGATGTCTAACCTAAAAACAGCAGTATTATACTATTGACTATTTAACTCAGCTTCTGGCAAAATATTTAAAAAAATAATAATTAATTAGACTCTAGACAGAGCCTTCTTTTTTTTTTTTTGATTTCGAAAAAATTTTTAAACATTTAAGGACATAATCTGAAAAGAAAACTAACATTCAAAAATGTTTCAATTTTTTTTTTTATTACCAAAAACCCACAATAAAAAAACTAGCCGACTCAGCTCTCGAGTTCGAGTGCCAATTTATTTATTTAATTCATTATCATTCAATAAAAGACAGAGATTTCATGATTTTTTTTTTTAATTGTTGAATGCAATAAGAAGTACCTACTAAGCACTCAACCCTGGAGTCCAAAGGAAAACAGTTAATGGTAAACAAACTTTCAAACCTATATACACATTTTTGACACATTACAAATTTTTGTTTCGATTCTTTCATGTCATTGTCCTTCAGCTGTTGTTATGGCCATAATATTGGAATCGAACCCACGTCGACGGAGTGACGTCAACCTGTGAATTTTGTTTTACATACATGTGATTTTTTTTTTAAATTTCACTCTCATCATTTTATCATAACGCGCCTAAAGAAACATAGCTAACTTCAAAAACATAAATTGAATTTACTTTTGTAAAACTTTTTTTGTTTGCACATCGATCGGCCAGCTGTTTATTGTCGACAAAAAATGACATAAATGGAAGTGTTCCGAAAATGAGGTAGGTTTAAGCGCATGGAACGCATTCAGCCATGGAGATTTAAATTTGTATCGTAAGTCAGTGGCGTAGATAGCTTTTCGCTATGGGGGGGATTCAATTCAATTCAATATATTCTTTATTCTCAGTATATGTTAGTAACTTAACAATTCAATATAAATATATAAATAATACAGAGAACAGTTAGTGACATCTTTTATATTAATGAATAATTGAGATGATGCCACTTTATAAGAAAAAATTACATTAGTGTAGGGTGCACAAGTAATTAAAGAAATTTAACATTACGTGAAAGAAAAAACAAATTTGAGGAAAACAATTTTTATGAGGCTAAAAAACAGTGGCGTAGATAGCTTTTCGCTATGGGGGGGGGGGGGATAGATCTAGTTCGCTCATTTTTTTTAAAGTTTTAATAATAAAAAAAAAAACAAATAACAAGACTTCATTGAATTCATAATGCCATAAAAAAATTATATTTTTTAAAGATAATATATTACACGCATTAATTTTAATATGAACTAGAATAAATATTGATATACAGTGCCTTGCATAAGTTAAACCGCACCTGTAAAAATGCGTTTTGTGGAAAATTAAAATGGGAATGACTAATCAAGTAAATTGAGAAGAAAAAAAGTTCCGTTATTTTCTCTTCTGGTGTTTAAAAATTAAAAACAGATTTTTATATATTGCAAAAGTATAACCGCACAATGCAAACCTCTCTGAAGCTTCATTCAGTTATGTGCTTCGAAATGACAAGAAACAATGCCGCGTGGTAAACATTTAAGCGATACGGAAAAAGTCAAAATTCAAGCTTTTCGGTTAACTGACCTAAGCTTAAGGGCTATTTGTAGGAAAATTTAAAGATCCGATCGTGTCGTCCGAAATTTCTTACAAGATCCAGAATCTTATGAGACGAAAATAAGACCCGGGCATCTGCAGAAGCTGATACGTCTAGATAAGAGCCGTTTAATAAATGCTGCATCCAATTCGGCGCATTCTTTGCCAGACGTTCGTGACGAATTGGTCTTAGGAATTTAGGTTTCAACGGTTTTTAGTGCCTTAAAAAGCAGTAAAGTAATTGTTCGGTGCAAAATGATGCCAGCTGCAAATTTGACAACAGTCTACAAAAAAAGTAAGAATTTGCCCAGCAAAACATGAAACGGAATTGGAAAACCATAAGTAACATTCCATTAATTTACACTTAACTCTTGTTATTGCAAATGGCATAATTCAATGAATGTTTTTTTTAGATTATTTTCAGTGGCGAAGAAAAAGTTTAATCTTGATGGGTCAGGTGGTTTTAACGGATATTGGCACGATCTGAGAAAGGAAAAAAGTTTGTTTTCTAGAGGAACTTTGGCGGTGGCAGTTGTAAGGTTTGGGGAGTCTTCTGCGACCGTGGTAAGGTTGCACTTGCCTTCACCTCTGCAAAGATGAATAGTTCAGCTTGCACCCAGGTGCTTCAGAATAATTTGGTACCCTACTTAAGACGATTTCGTCGAGTTCGGCATGTCTTCCAGCATGATAATGCCCCAATTCACGTTAGTCGTCAAATTTTGAGATGGTACGAATCGAATAACATACATTTTATGGTGTTCCCGGCACGTTCTCCAGATTGTAACCCTATTGAAAATCTTTGGGAATTTTGACCCGCAAAATGTATGCCCATAATAGGCAATTAAACAGTGTTGCTGAGCTGCGAGAGGCGATTGTGGAAGAATGGAACTGTATAGACGATTCCATATTAAATAACCTTGTCAACAGTATGTCAAAAACAATTTTTAGATTGGTCGAAAATAGGGGCAGCAATGTCCTTTACTAATTTAGCCGAAAAAATTTACTTAAAATAAAAAAACAGATCAAAATAAAAAAGCGGTTATACTTTTGCAATACAAAAAAATCTGTTTTAATTTTTAACCAGCAGAAGAGAAACTAACGGAACTTTTTTTTCTTCTCAATTTACTTAATTAGTGATGCCATTCAATAAAAAAAAAAGTAAAGTGTCATTCCCATTTTAATTTTCTACAAAACGCATTTTTACAGGTGCGGTTTTACTTATGCAAGGCACTATAGTAAGTAAAATAATATTAATTTAAAAAATAAATCACAAAATAAAATCCAGTTTTCTGTTCTTTTTAGATAAAACACTTATAATCTCGTCTGCTAGTATAGGTATTTCGACATGAATAGCTAGAGCAGTCAAACCATTCTAACGATCCTGCAAATAAGTAAACATCCAAACCCAAAGCTTATCACACTGTTATTAAAATAGACATATATTTTTAATAATCTCACTTCGTTGGTCATGCTTCTTTGTATTGTTTTTATTCTCTTTACTGACTGGAGAAAGTTCTTTCGCGAGTTGACGTTGAAACCGGCAGTGTAGCTAATATCTTTAATAAAATATATATAGCTGGATGGAAGCGCTTTTTCTTGCACGTTTACCTATTATCAATTGGTGAGAGACGTAAAAAAAATTTCAGAGTGCGTTTCTTTAACTTATTTGGTTCATGACTGGTTATGTTGAACAATTATCGATCCCAATGGGGGGGGGGTATATCCCCCTGATCCCCCCCCCTATCTACGCCACTGTCGTAAGGCATGTTCGTCCGCATTTTTGACCACGCGACGTCTCACGTCTGCATTTTCTTTCTTCTCTCTTTCCCTGACAAATACATTTCGAGTATTTTGTATTCTCTTTTTTCGCAAATATTTAAAATTCAAATGCAGACAAATAATGTAAATAAGTTTTGAAAATAACTTATTGTAAAGCCATAACTGCAATGAACTTGAAAAGTGAAAATGTTAAAAAAAAATCTGCTATTCTTTTCCAACTCAATTCAAAATTTTATCTCCCATCTCAAAAAAGCAAAAAGTAAATGTTTCACTTTTTGAAAACACTAATACATTGAATAAATTGATTCAGAAAATGACTGATAGATGTCGCTAGTGTATGTGTGTATTCTTTTTCATTTTTTCACTTATTGTACTTTTTGCAAAAATTGCCGATAGTAGTTAACCCTTATTGTTTCAAAATATTATTATAAGAGCTCAACTACTAAAAAAACACATGCCTAATATTTATATTGATACTCGTAATATTTCTTCACTTAGGGGGGTTTACATTCAACAACATGTTCATCAACTTTTATCGTGTTGGCGGATTTGTGTAATGTGAATTTACCTTAATGTTTCGGGTTCTGGCTTTGGGTTTTCACTGAATGTTTTCATTTTTCATATTCTGGATTTGATATTTTATGTGTTAGTCGATTTGACATTTCTAATTGTTTTTGTTTTTGTTTTCCGGGCATTTTTTTGCAATTTTTATTTATTGTTTTAAACAATTTCTGTGTAGTATATTTAAATAATTTTGGCATTCTGCACATCTATGCAAAAAATGCTTTCGTTTAATATGCAATTTATGCCCCTTCGGTTTTTGTGGGCCGTTTTATTATATGATAATCCAGCCGATGCTCAAGAAAAGATATTATTTTCTCAAAGTAGAAATTCTTATAAATGAAATAACCGTACATTCTTTTTGGCTGGTGGTTACAGCATGAAACCACCAAATTAAATAATTTCCTCTTGTGGCTTTTAAGTGAAACCACTTTATGAACGGTTATTCTATATAAGTTCGAAGAACAACGGGACATTTTGTTGTGCGAATCTATGAATAGATTTTTGAAGCCAATTGGCGGCCATATTGTTGGGTGTTCTGCAGAATAGTGCATCAGACCAAGAGTCTGATATTGGCGATATTGAGGAGGTAATTATGCTTTAAAATGAAGTTGAAATCGTTGCAGGTCCGTCCGATGGCGAGGCTTCATATACGTTATTAAATGAGGAATCTGAAGATAAAGTTCCGCGAAGTAAGTATGTATGTATAATGAGAGCTAGACAGCGAGAGAATACAATAGTTTGGACAAGAGTGAATATCTTCTGTGAAGGTTATATGGAAGATTTTGTGGCAGAGACCACACTAAATGTAAATAATGTAGTGTGGTGGAAGAATTGCATCACACATTCAAATAAATAGAAACGTTTTTGGAATAAAATGTTATTGATACTACTGGTCAACCAAGTCAGAGTTGTCTGAGATATTTTTGAACATTTTAATGGGCGAAATATATTTATATGGCTTCTGGGAACATTCATCCGATAAGTCTTATTGTGAATTTGCTATTAGTGTTTTCGCAAAAACCGATATTAAGTCCTTTTTCTTTGAAAGAACTCCGAACTACAGTGACAAGCGGTCTAAATATTTTTGAGCGTATATACCTATAAATAAAATCCGCAGATGTCACCCTTAATTAAAACTCAGAATCTGCAAGACCTTAGCACTTTATATGGAATTACATTATGTTTTCCAAGGATAAAAATTGTTTTCCAAACTACATATAATGTTTTATTTCAGTTTTGTTGATTCAAAACACTAAACACCTGGTGGTGACTGTGGGAAACCACCAATAAAATATTAATAATGCTAAAATATTTCGAAACACTATCCTTTTTTTTAAGGTTAATTCAAGATGAAAAAGGACTATTGAACTCAAATTACAATGTTTGTTCTTAAGGAACAATAAAAAATAGTTACTTCGGCAACACGGTCTTAAAGCTAATCTACACATTCGTGTATATATTTAAAATTATCATTATATTCGGTTTTCTAAATACATAATTATTTTATTTTGTTGCCGTATACGGCTGTCCAAAGTCCAATTATTTAAATGTTTGCAGTTTAACCTTTGAAAATGAATGAAAAGAAATTGTATCGAATTTCACATCTGAAAGTGACATATTTTTCTCCTCAACTCAACCACTCATAACAAGATTTGGGGGCGTTTGAAAAGTCCCTCCCACACTAACTATATACTCGTACTTACATACATATATTTGTCAAAAATGAAACCGAATTGCTGTGACATAAGACACCTTTTTGCCAGCGGGGCACACAATCTATGTAACTGTGTTTTTCCGATACAGTTTCAACTTTCAAATTGATACACCTCGCCACAAAAACCCTCAATACCTACAAACATAAATGCGGAAAAAGCCGCAATCAAAGAAGTAATTTGTTGTGGCCTTAGGCTATTTCCCGCCATTTGCAGATTTTCATTCAAAATCAAAGTGGGTGGATTTGAACAAAAAAACGATACACGACGACGAAGTAAATGCAGGATTTCAAAACCAAAAAAATATTCCCAAAGATTGTGCGGTTGTTCGTAAAAACAAATCACACTCTCCCCTAATTGCCCCGGTCAGGATTCGCGTTTAGTAAAAACGCGTCCGCATGAATACCAAGACCCTTAAGATCACCACAGGCCAACTACTGTTATGTGGCCATACACAAGCCGTGGGATCCTCTCAACAAATCAACCGCAAAACCAACTTATCGATTTAAGTGGCCACTTCTTGCCAAAAACCTCACCGATGATGAATATGACGGCTTCAAGCCACTTCATACTAAACGCGCACATATAAAATCGGCTCGAGTGGGGCCCTAACCAACCTTACTGCTTACTGCCTGCCAAGATCTTGTGTTTTCCTCAATTACTGTGGTTTTCTTAGAGCACTTTTTGCAGCCCCCTTAAGGAAGTGCTGAAATATGTGAAGGATTTTTTCAAAACTCCTCGAAGACCACCACCGTTTATGCTCGGAGAGTGAGTGAGCATGAACGAGAGACTTTCAACCCCTAAGTGGTGTGGTTGGATGGTTAGAATGCATTTATGATTTACTTAAAAATTTTCATTGTTTTATATTTTTTTTTTTTTTGAAATTTTTATCCAGGTATGACAAGGGTTTTATTAATTTTATTTTTTTTTATTAAATTGCCGTCGTCGATTACGGGAAAGAGTCCTTGACTGATTGCTGTTTTGTATTTTGTGTTTTTTTGTGTTCCGGCAAAGTTTCTTGGCTTTATGGAGTGAAAATTGTGATGGAAGTTTGGTTGGGTTTGTGGGAAAATCTCCTTGTGGTCTTCGCGTCCACTTTAAACTGAATTCTGTGGTAAAAGTGTTAAAACGAATGCAAATTCTGACACGCTAGAGAATTATTTTCTCAGGATAATTGCATCCGTGCGTTGATGTGTCGTCGACGATGCTGACGACGACGTCTTGGGATTTGCTCATGCAGATTTGTGTTTCAAGTAGTTTTGCGCATTTTGCGTTTTTTTTTCTTCTTTTCCTAAATGAGATACCTTTGCTAACAGCTCTTTCTCTATTCAAAGGTCCTTTTGCATATAGCCTCTGGCGGATCAAGTTTTTTTTTTCATTCGTCAAGAGTCCTTTTTCCTGACCTTTTTTTCTCTTTTTTTTATTTTTTTTTTCACATAGAAATCGAGAGAGTACTTGAGTTAAACAATTATATCAATTGTCAATGTGTGACGAAGATGATGATGGTGGTGGTCATGGATGCGAAAGAAAAATATCTGCGACACATTTTGGCACAGATAATGATGGTATACCTATGTCCTTTATTGTCAAACTTCATGTGATCTGTCAATATTTGAGTTTTATTCTGGTTTAAATGTAAAGAAAACCAATATCGTTTTTATTGACAAACAGAAAACAAGACGTCCTCAGGAATGGTTGGTTGATTTTTGTAAGAAAAGCAGTCTGTAAATAAAAAGAATCCTTTTTTGACGACTGTTTAAATTGAACGTAGAAGAAAAAAGATCACAATGATGAATGGATAATTGAGCTCGCGATTTATTTCTAATATTATAGTCGTTTTTATGTGTTGCAGAAGGGGACATCACCACATCTGTCGCCAGTTCTTGAATGATTACTTTTTGATGTACCTATATGAACTATTCTTCAGCATCTTTGAAGGGCCTTAAGTGGTTTCTGTGAAATTGGTTTTGTGACAAAGAACAAATTTAATAAAAATTACTTCAATCGAATGTTTTTTTTTTTTTTAATTTTGCAAAAATAAATCATTAAAAGTCTATTTCATTTTGTCATTTTTAACAAACAAATATGTATATGTCCTAAACTAGAATAAAATTCTCATATCTGGTCTGGTGCATTAAAAACACCTTTACACTTCAAAAGGATTTTTTTTGCATTTCAATTTAAAGACTTGAAATTTGGCATGGAACAGTGTTTATATGTCAGCATTATAAGAAAAAATTTGCAGATCGATTGAATGTAACGAATATCCATGGTAATTAATAATGTGTAATCTCCGTGGCCGTTTTGGGATGTGATTTTGATGCTTAATCAGTTTTATTAATATTTTTAATGATGAAAATGATTTTTTTTTTTAATTTTGGGCCTTGTCGTTTGAAAGGCCTTCTCTTAGACTTCACTTTTATGATACCTATGCAAAAAAACAAAATTTTTTTTGTTGTCCCAATACTTAGTTGAATGAGTGTGACAAGATTTTGAAAAAAAAACATAATTAAACATTTTCGCTTTTTCACACAACTAAACAATTTTTAATAATTTTTTACTATGCATCATCTTATAGTACGTCAAAAAACCTTCAATTTCATGTTTTATTATAATTTAATTATTGCAGTTAATTCCTTTAAAATTTACATACAAAATAATTTTTTCATCCGAGTAAAAATTCAGTGTAATCTCCGTGGCCTTGTTATCTTTGTACCATATTAATATTTTTTAGTCTAACCACCGCCAAAAGAAAAGGTATTTAATCATACTTGAACCTAATATAATTTGGATGACATTGAATTACATTGACTATATTAAAATTAAGAAATAGTCGATTTTCTAATCTCCGTGGCCTGTAATCTCCGTGGCCATTTTCGTATTTGTTTTTTAATAAATGTTCTTTTAGTTCATTTCATATTATTATTAATTTTTTTATATTCTAGATAAATATACTAAATTTCATCATTCCTTACAGTATTGGTACCGTAAAAGTTCCATGAAAGTTATGTGTCGTTATTTAAAAATATTTTTTTGAATCTTTCGTGCTTTCAAACAAAATCATTTCGTAAACAAACAACTTTTTTTATTAATTATCCTATTAAATTTATTTGCTTTCCACAAAATTTCAACTATTTATTGTTACTATTTATTTTGTGAATTATTGTTATTTTATGCAAGAAAAGAACATTTTTAATACATTCGAAATTTTCAATTTTAATTTTTATCAAAAAATACTCGTAAAATGAAAAATATTTGAAATTATTTTTGCGCAACTCACCATAATACTCGTGCCGCTGGGAATGCTCATCAGTATACAGTAAAACTTCGCACGTACAGTTAAGTATAGAGGTTCTTTCTTTTGCCGTACGACACGAATGTGGAATTCATAAATCGATTCTGTTTTTCCTCTCCTTTTCAATGTCCAGACATTTAAGACGAATGTACATTGGTTTCTCCTACTCAATCCTCCCACTGCCAAATGCTCGCACTGTGTTAAACCAACATTTAAAGGGTTGTCATAGTAGTAGTAGATGGGTTCACTGGCCAAGTTTTTAAAACTTTTCGAATTGGGCATTAAAAAAAAACTTGACAAGACCTACCGTTGTGCAAAATTACAAGGTTCTACGATGTCGGGAAGTGCTCCATAATTTTGATGATTTGTCAGTCAGTTACGGTTTTTCTGATTTTTGAGGCCTTATATCTCAGGAACCACTAATGCTACAGAATTGAAATTTGGTGAGGCGCTTGTGCCTGACTAGTTTAGCAAATAGTCAGAATATTTTAAGTTTCTGACTTCATTGATACTGAAGATAGGAAGGGGTCAAAAATCACCTGAGTTTGTTTCTGTAAAAAGGGTGTTGTGCCAGAACTTGCCTGGGCACTATCGTGCCCTTTGGTGTTAAAATAGCTAACGCTTGATTCATATATCTTTAGCTTATTTTTTGAGTTTAAACTTCAGTTTAAGTGAATAAAAATAGCTTAAACTATAGTAATGTAGTTAAAGCTATACTAAAATCAGCATTCTTCCAACCCTGTTCTCTTCAGTTAAAGTGCGAATATGACCGACTTTATACGCGTGAGACAACCAAAATTTTATAGAAAACGTTCGACCCTTTTAGACTCGAGAAAAAATGTAAAAGAATGCGATTTCTCAAAAAAGATTGTGTTCTGTAAATGAAGAATAAAAAGTTATTGCAAACTTCTAAACACCAAATGAAAGCCTATTGCATAGTTTGAAATCGAGTTCTCAAATTGAAATCAATGAATGCAATCTATCAATTCAATTCAATGATTGATTTTTGAAGATTGCATTCTCAAAATACGAGTATTGCATTCTGTTGAATTATGTCTATGTTTTTGTGGCACCTTCTTGGAGAGGGGTTAAGATTTTGTATACTGGTGATTCATTAATTAACGATATTAACTACTTTTCGATTGGCAAATGTTTCCTTGCTATAACTTGACACTTATCTCGCCTAAATCTGAAAAGTGTTATTATTGTCGCATCTTTAATCTTTGTTTGTCTCGCCGGACTAACAAATATTTAATCAATTTATCGTAAACTTTCTATATGTAAGTTAAACACGATTCCTTCTTGATGTAATAAAATTACAGTGACGTCTATTGTTTCCATTCTATGGCGAAACAACAATTTACAATGAACCGCCCCTTTATGCATTATTCTTCACAAAATGTGGTGTAGACTGTCGATTGAAGGCCTAACCAATACAACAACAACAATGCAAGGGCCATTCCCAGGTCAAGATCACATAATCCGGCATCACTTATGGATGCCGCGTCTCAATTCCAATATTTATGTAAATGAAAATGAGTGGCAATAAAATGCAATTAAGTTTTACAATGTGCACAGTGCGATTTTGCGATGGTGATGTTGAATGTCCATTAGCAGTCCGGAACAGAAAAGTCCTTTCTGTTGTATTTGTATATCCTTTAAGAATTTACTATGGTAAACATTTCGAGGAACAATCTACGTATAGATATATAGCCCTAAAAACTAAACAATCATTTTATGACTCAAGAGGAGGCCTGCTAATGTGTGTCGCCCTGTGTACTATGCCCTAATCTATTGTTATGACGAAATTGTTTAATTGTCTTTCAATGTTCAACATGGGTTTTCTTTTCGCTACACTGACACACAAAAAAATGTAGGAAGGACTTGAGAGATGTTTTATCATTATGGGATCGTTTTCTCTCTAACTTTGTTAAGTCTCATGTCCTTGCAACGGGAAAAAGGCAAACACAATCACGATTGGCTTAGAGGCGCGTTTCGCGTTGCAATAAAATAATTTAAAAAGTTGTTTATCTTGGAGTTGTATACCTTCGCTGATTAAATTGCTTTATTGTTTTTGTTTTTTTGTTTTTAAATGGAAAATTCGGAAATAATTTGAATTACCCGTATTTGGGTCCCGATAGATTTTAGTTGTTTTTCGTTTACGAGGAATACAGTGACGGATTTGTTTGTTTAAAATTTTTTTGAATGATTCACTCGAAACGAAACTAAATATTTTCCTCCGAGGATTTAATAATTGAACATTTCTGTGCTCTCTATCTTTTTTACTTGCGATATAGGTACTATAGGGCAAGTTCTGCATTTGGAAAAAAAATCGAACTCGAGATTTTGATCAAAGTTGACATTACGATGATAGCGAAGACGAAAAAAGTGGGTCCGACAATTCCGTCTGTCTGTCTGTATGTCTGTATGTCTGTATGTCTGTATGTCTGTATGTCTGTACCTCGAACTACAGCCTAAACTACCGGAGGTATTTTCTTCAAACTCGGTAGTTAAGGGTCTTCGGTGATTCCCTAGAGGAAAAATTGAAATTTTTTTTTTAGCTCCAAAACTAAGGGTACCCCCCATACACCCGTAATGCAAAATCTTATTTATCTCGAAAACGGCTCTAACGATTTTGATAAAAAAAATTAGGTGTGATATTATGGACATGGACTATATTTTGGTGAAAAAAAAAATTGGGGGGAAATGTTATTAGGGGTACCTGTCATAGAACGGTTTTTTTGATTTTCGAATTTCTCTCCAACGGCTCTAACGATTTTAACCAAAATTTTTATGCAGGAGCTGCTTTGCATTTGAAAAAATATAAACAAAAAATTTTTTCGAAAAAATAGTTTTTGGATTTTTAAAAAAATAATACAATTTTTTTTTTGAAAATTCAATATCTTGAAAACCGATACACGATTAAATTTTTAAATTACGTTTTAAAATGTATTTTAATAAATACTAATAATTTGCATATCAATTTTTTTTATAAAAATTTTAAGTAAAATTTAGTACACAAAAAACATGTTTCGGTGTGTCTGTATGTCTGTACCTCTCACTACAGCCTAAACCACTGCACCTATTTCTTTCAATCTCGGTAGTTAAGAGTCTTTGGTGATTCCCTAGAGGAAAAATTGAAATTTTTTTTTTAGCTCCAAAACTAAGGGTACCCCCCATACACCCTAAATGCAAAATCTTATTTATCTCGAAAACGGCTCTAACGATTTTGATAAAAAAAATTAGGTGTGATATTATGGACATGGACTATATTTTGGTGAAAAAAAAATTTGGGGGGAAATGTTATTAGGGGTACCTGTCATAGAACGGTTTTTTTGATTTTCGAATTTCTCACCAACGGCTCTAACGATTTTAACCAAAATTTTTATGCAGGAGCTGCTTTGCATTTTAAAAAATATAAACTAAAAATTTTTTCGAAAAAATAGTTTTTGGATTTTTTAAAAAATAATACAATTTTTTTTTTGAAAATTCAATATCTTGAAAACCAATACACGATTAAATTTTTAGATTACGTTTTAAAATGTATTTTAATAAATACTAATAATTTGCATATCAATTTTTTTTATAAAAATTTTAAGTAAAATTTAGTACACAAAAAACATGTTTCGGTGTGTCTGTATGTCTGTACCTCTCACTACAGCCTAAACCACTGCACCTATTTCTTTCAATCTCGGTAGTTAAGAGTCTTTGGTGATTCCCTAGAGGAAAAATTGAAATTTTTTTTTTAGCTCCAAAACTAAGGGTACCCCCCATACACCCTAAATGCAAAATCTTATTTATCTCGAAAACGGCTCTAACGATTTTGATAAAAAAAATTAGGTGTGATATTATGAACATGGACTATATTTTGGTGAAAAAAAAATTTAGGGGGAAATGTTATTAGGGGTACCTGTCATAGAACGGTTTTTTTGATTTTCGAATTTCTCACCAACGGCTCTAACGATTTTAACCAAAATTTTTATGCAGGAGCTGCTTTGCATTTGAAAAAATATAAACAAAAAATTTTTTCGAAAAAATAGTTTTTGGATTTTTAAAAAAATAATACAATTTTTTTTTTGAAAATTCAATATCTTGAAAACCGATACACGATTAAATTTTTAAATTACGTTTAAAAATGTATTTTATTAAATAATAACAATTTGCATATCAATTTTTTTATAAAAATTTTAAGGAAAATTTAGTACACAAAAAACATGTTTAAGTGTGTCTGTATGTCTGTACCTCTCACTACAGCCTAAACCCTTGGACCTATTTCTTTCAATCTCGGTAGTTAAGGGTCTTCGGTGATTCCCTAGACAAAAAATTGAAATTTTTTTTTTAGCTCCAAAACTAAGGGTACCCCCCATACACCCGTAATGCAAAATCTTATTTATCTCGAAAACGGCTGTAACGATTTTGATAAAAAAAATTAAGTGTGATATTATGGACATGGACTACATTTTGATCAACAAAAATTTTGGGGCAAAATGTTATTATTGGTACCTGCCATAGAACCGTTTTTTTAATTTTCGGCTTTCTCATTAACGGCTCTAAGGATTTTATCCCAAAATTTTTAGCAGGAGTCCCCTTAAGTTTAAAATAATATTTTATATAAAAATATTCGAAAAAATATTTATTGGGTTTTAAAAAAAAAAAAAAAAAATTTTAATTAATATCTTCAAAACCTATGAACTATTATTTTTTGAAATTATTTCCTAAAAGCAATATTATTAAATACTTAAAATTCGCATCCCACATTTTTTTCTTGAAAAATTTTAGATAAATTTCTTATATAAAAAATTTATTTAATAATAAAACAATTTTTTAAGGCTTATTTACATAAATTCATACTTTTCCGGAAACCAGACGGCAATTTTATGCATTTGAACATTATTATCTCATTAAATCCATGTTTTATATTTATAAAATGTATCTTAAATTCCAAAGTACTTTTACATAAGAGCAAGTTCGTGCGATCCAGTCGTGCATTTTATTTTCTATTTTCTGATACAAACTTATGCTTTCAGACTTTAAATAATATAGTTCCTTAGGCCAGGGATCAACTTCATAGTTAATGTCTAGCAATTTGGTGGGATTGCATATAACCTAATAAGGTATTTCCATGTAATACTTTCTCTTAAGGTGTGTCCACACCAAAGAAACATTTCAGGAAACATTGTTTAAAAAACGTTTCTGAAATGTTTCCCATTTGTTTAAAAAACATTTCAGAAACATTGCAGAAACATTTCAGACATGTTTCTGATTTTTTTTTTGTTGTGGACGCTTTGAGAAACATTTCTGAAATGTTTCTTTGTTTCCCATTGTTTCCAAATTGAGTAGTCTGTAATTTTTTTTTCTCGCCTGTGTTGCACCTTAAGCGCGTGAATTTTTTTTCTACTTCATCTATATCACAATTTATATTTTTGCAAATATCAGATATAGCATCGGCTTTTTTGATTTAATTTTTAAAATTTTCGTCAACAAATCTTTTTTCATTTCATACATTTTTATCAATTGGATAACATTCTCGTTGCTCCACACTTTTCGCGACATTTTATATTTATATTAATAACCACTCTCACGCACTTTCAACCTATGTAAATGCTTGAGAAACAAATAAAGTTTCCCATTCGGAATGGGAAACAGAGAAACATTTCAGAAATGTTTCACGAGCGTCCAGACCAAAGAAAACATTTCAGAAACATTTCAGAAATGTTTCTCTGTTTCAGAAATGTTTTTTAAATGTTTCTGAAATGTTTCTTAAATGTTTCTGAAATGTTTCAAAAATGTTTCTTTGGTCTGGACACACCTTTAGAATAAATTTTGCTTTCTGTCTAGTTGTAGATGTATCCAACCAGCATTTCTAGCGGCTATCAAATAATAGGACGTAGAATAATATGACGTAGTACCAGCAGAGATCTTAAAATAAGACTTTATTTACTTTCTTAACCAGCTGGCGATTCATCAACGGTCTCTGCCTGAGAAAAGTCTTTCCGTTCTCTACGATCTCAAGCATGATGCTTCCAGTTATTTAAATACAGCACTCTGGCATAATGGTTAGTGCGTTGGACTGTCATGCGGAAGGTCTCGAGTTCGATTCTCAGCCGCTGCAAGAAAGTTTTTTTCAGGGGTGTACTGCCTCTTGCGAGGAATTGACAAATCCTCCAAGAGTATCTCTTGTCATGGAAAGTGCTGCTCATTAGCCGTTCGGAATCGCCAGAAAATTGTAGGTCCCCTCCATTCCTGGTAACACGCACACAGGAATGGTTGAGAGTTGTAAGTCACTAGGTCCTGGTTCACTTCGAGCTGTTGCACCACCAAATTTATTTTTATTTACTCTGGCATCTACGATAGTTCAGTTTCCCCTGTCGTCCTTAACCCGAAGACTGGGACTTGAAGACTGTCTTGACTGAAGCACTGGTGTGCATTCGCTCGATGTAGTCATCGAAGGATTTTTGAGAGCCCAGTATCAGCTCCTCCTATTCTGCTTATCGTTCAACATAGGATTGACAAAATTTGGGATTTGAAGAGCGGACACAACTTCTTATGCTTCGAGAGTTTTGAACCAAATTGTTTCGGCAAACTGATGCTACTTCAGTTTCGTAGTGTAATTCTTCATTAGATCTCCACTAGTCTCATTCGGCGAATCAATATTAGCTCCGAGGTGCGTGAACTACTTCAAGGTTGTTTGCTATCAGTTTTGTCCTCGTAACTGAATAGATTTTTGTTTGTTTGTTGATAGTATTAACTTCGTATTTCCCTGGTTTGCCTTAAGAACAAGAAGTTTTACCTGTTCTTCATTAGCTGTAAAGGACTCTATTATGAAACTTTAGAAAAAATTGGTGATCTTAATGTCGTAGACATACCCCAATAGTTGGTAATTATCATCAGATGCGCATTATCAACTCCATAACTAGATTGGAAAAATCAAATTATAGTCGATCAGCTAGCCAAAAACCTGTCTAAGAAAAAATAGTTGGGAGAAGCTATCCCCTAATTGCACTATTGCACCGAGTATTTTCTATGCTATGCGACGCAGCTTAGTCAGTAGTCACCGGAATCCCAAGATCGGCCATCCTTCACTAGAATTCATAGATCTCTTAGCGCACAAGAAGACACACTGGTATTGTTGCACGGAGGTTCAATACGCTCATGTTTCATAGTATTTTGTATGCAACATTTAGAAATCAATGACTCAATAGTTCTTGCAGGATATGGTTCATATTTTTATGGATGGGCCATATGGAACTGAAATTCAAGGCATAACACATCCTTCCTTTCACCTAAGCTTGGGTAATGATTTGATGCGTTTGTTCCATCAAAACATCTCCATCGCATTTGAAAACATCAGATACTGCGGTCTTGTTCCTCCTAAAATTTTCACATCCAAGTTTACCTTTTGCATACTGGATGCTGGAACTGATAGTTTTTACTTGCGATATAGGTACTATAGGGCAAGTTCTGCATTTGGAAAAAAAATCGAACTCGAGATTTTGATCAAAGTTGACATTACGATGATAGCGAAGACGAAAAAAGTGGGTCCGACAATTCCGTCTGTCTGTCTGTATGTCTGTATGTCTGTATGTCTGTATGTCTGTATGTCTGTATGTCTGTACCTCGAACTACAGCCTAAACTACCGGAGGTATTTTCTTCAAACTCGGTAGTTAAGGGTCTTCGGTGATTCCCTAGAGGAAAAATTGAAATTTTTTTTTTAGCTCCAAAACTAAGGGTACCCCCCATACACCCGTAATGCATAATCTTATTTATCTCGAAAACGGCTCTAACGATTTCGATAAAAAAAATTAAGTGTGATATAATGGACATGGACTATATTTTGGTCAAAAAAAAATTTGGGGGGAAATGTTATTAGGGGTACCTGTCATATAACGGTTTTTTTGATTTTCGAATTTCTCACCAACGGCTCTAACGATTTTAACCAAAATTTTTATGCAGGAGCTGCTTTGCATTTGAAAAAATATGAACTAAAATTTTTTTCGAAAAAATAGTTTTTGGATTTTTAAAAAAATAATACAATTTTTTTTTTGAAAATTCAATATCTTGAAAACTGATACACGATTAAATTTTTAAATTACGTTTTAAAATGTATTTTATTAAATACTAACAATTTGCATATCAATTTTTTTTATAAAAATTTTAAGGAAAATTTAGTACACAAAAAACATGTTTCAGTGTGTCTGTATGTCTGTACCTCTCACTACAGCCTAAACCACTGGACCTATTTCTTTCAATCTCGGTAGTTAAGAGTCTTCGGTGATTCCCTAGAGGAAAAATTGAAATTTTTTTTTTAGCTCCAAGACTAAGGGTACCCCCCATACACCCGTAATGCAAAATCTTATTTATCTCGAAAACGGCTCTAACGATTTCGATAAAAAAAATTAAGTGTGATATTATGGACATGGACTATATTTTGGTCAACAAAATTTTGGGGGGAAATGTTATTAGGGGTACCTGTCATATAACGGTTTTTTTGATTTTCGAATTTCTCACCAACGGCTCTAACAATTTTAACCAAAATTTTTATGCAGGAGCTGCTTTGCATTTGAAAAAATATGAACTAAAATTTTTTTCGAAAAAATAGTTTTTGGATTTTTAAAAAAATAATACAATTTTTTTTTTGAAAATTCAATATCTTGAAAACTGATACACGATTAAATTTTTAAATTACGTTTTAAAATGTATTTTATTAAATACTTACAATTTGCATATCAATTTTTTTTATAAAAATTTTAAGGAAAATTTAGTACACAAAAAACATGTTTCAGTGTGTCTGTATGTCTGTACCTCTCACTACAGCCTAAACCACTGGACCTATTTCTTTCAATCTCGGTAGTTAAGAGTCTTCGGTGATTCCCTAGAGGAAAAATTGAAATTTTTTTTTTAGCTCCAAAACTAAGGGTACCCCCCATACACCCGTAATGCAAAATCTTATTTATCTCGAAAACGGCTCTAACGATTTCGATAAAAAAAATTAAGTGTGATATTATGGACATGGACTACATTCTGGTAAAAAAAAATTTTGGGGCAAAATGTTATTAGGGGTACCTGCCATAGACCCGTTTTTTTGATTTTCGACTTTCTCATTAACGGCTCTAAGGATTTTAACCCAAAATTTTTAGCAGGAGTCCCCTTAAGTTTAAAATAATATTGTATATAAAAATATTCGAAAAAATATTTATTGGGTTTTTAAAAAAAAAAAAAATTTTTTTAATCAATATCTTCAAAACCTATGAACGATTATTTTTTGAAATTATTTCCTAAAACCAATATTATTAAATACTTAAAATTCGCATCCCACATTTTTTTCTTGAAAAATTTTAGAGAAATTTCTTATATAAAAAATTTATTTAATAATAAAACGATTTTTTAAGGTTTATTTGCATAAATTTATACTTTTCCGGAAACCAGATGGACATTTTATGCATTTGAACATTATTATCTCAATAAATCCATGTTTTATATTTATAAAATGTATCTTAAATTCCAAAGTACTTTTACATAAGAGCAAGTTCGTGCGATCCAGTCGTGCATTTTATTTTTACTTGCGATATAGGTACTATAGGGCAAGTTCTGCATTTGGAAAAAAAATCGAACTCGAGATTTTGATCAAAGTTGACATTACGATGATAGCGAAGACGAAAAAAGTGGGTCCGACAATTCCGTCTGTCTGTCTGTATGTCTGTATGTCTGTATGTCTGTATGTCTGTATGTCTGTATGTCTGTATGTCTGTACCTCGAACTACAGCCTAAACTACCGGAGGTATTTTCTTCAAACTCGGTACTTAAGGGTCTTCGGTGATTCCCTAGAGGAGAAATTGAAATTTTTTTTTTAGCTCCAAAACTAAGGGTACCCCCCATACACCCGTAATGCACAATCTTATTTATCTCGAAAACGGCTCTAACGATTTTGATAAAAAAAATTAGGTGTGATATTATGGACATGGACTATATTTTGGTGAAAAAAAATTTTGGGGGGAAATGTTATTAGGGGTACCTGTCATAGAACGGTTTTTTTGATTTTCGAATTTCTCACCAACGGCTCTAACGATTTTAACCAAAATTTTTATGCAGGAACTGCTTTGCATTTGAAAAAATATAAACTAAAAATTTTTTCGAAAAAATAGTTTTTGGATTTTTAAAAAAATAATACAATTTTTTTTTTGAAAATTCAATATCTTGAAAACCGATACACGATTAAATTTTTAAATTACGTTTTAAAATGTATTTTATTAAATACTAATAATTTGCATATCAATTTTTTTTATAAAAATTTTAAGGGAAATTTAGTACACAAAAAACATGTTTCAGTGTGTCTGTATGTCTGTACCTCTCACTACAGCCTAAACCACTGGACCTATTTCTTTCAATATCGGTAGTTAAGAGTCTTCGGTGATTCCTTAGAGGAAAAATTGAAATTTTTTTTTTAGCTCCAAAACTAAGGATACCCCCCATACACCCGTAATGCGAAATCTTATTTATCTCGAAAACGGCTCTAACGATTTTGATAAAAAAAATTAGGTGTGATATTATGGACATGGACTATATTTTGGTGAAAAAAAAATTTGGGGGGAAATGTTATTAGGGGTACCTGTCATAGAACGGTTTTTTTGATTTTCGAATTTCTCACCAACGGCTCTAATGATTTTAACTAAAATTTTTATGCAGGAGATGCTTTGCATTTTAAAAAATATAAACTAAAAATTTTTTCGAAAAAATAGTTTTTGGATTTTTAAAAAAATAATAAATTTTTTTTTTTGAAAATTCAATATCTTGAAAACCGATACACGATTAAATTTTTAAATTACGTTTAAAAATGTATTTTATTAAATAATAACAATTTGCATATCAATTTTTTTTATAAAAATTTTAAGGAAAATTTAGTATACAAAAACATGTTTCAGTGTGTCTGTATGTCTGTACCTCGAACTACAGCCTAAACCACTGGACCTATTTCTTTCAATCTCGGTAGTTAAGAGTCTTCGGTGATTCCCTAGAGGAGAAATTGAAATTTTTTTTTTAGCTCCAAAACTAAGGGTACCCCCCATACACCCGTAATGCAAAATCTTATTTATCTCGAAAACGGCTCTAACGATTTTGATAAAAAAAATTAAGTGTGATATTATGGACATGGACTACATTTTGGTCAAAAAAAATTTTGGGGCAAAATGTTATTAGGGGTACCTGCCATAGACACGTTTTTTTGATTTTCGAAAATCTCATTAACGGCTCTAAGGATTTTAACCCAAAATTTTTAGCAGGAGTCCCCTTAAGTTTAAAATAATATTGTATATAAAAATATTCGAAAAAATATTTATTGGGTTTTAAAAAAAAAAAAAAAATTTTGAATCAATATCTTCAAAACCTATGAACGATTATTTTTTGAAATTATTTCCTAAAACCAATATTATTAAATACTTAAAATTCGCATCTCACATTTTTTTTCTTGAAAAATTTTAGAGAAATTTCTTATATAAAAAATTTATTTAATAATAAAACGATTTTTTAAGGTTTATTTGCATAAATTCATACTTTTCCGGAAACCAGACGGCAATTTTATGCATTTGAACATTATTATCTCATTAAATCCATGTTTTATATTTATATGTATCTTAAATTCCAAAGTACTTTTACATAAGAGCAAGTTCGTGCGATCCAGTCGTGCATTTTATTTTTTACTGGAAATGGGTTACCTTTAAGATATTTTTAGCAGCTGTTGGAAACGTCTCTTTTAAAGCTTCTACTATTCCATGTAGTTTGTTGACTAGGTGAGCTTCACTTTTTCGCAGTGGCGTGGGTTTTTGCCGCCCGGGCAGAGCCAATTTTGCCGCCCCTAGCAATTTTTTTCTGGGCCTTTAATTTTGTTTGCTGTTTTAAAAAACATCAAAGTGAAACAGCTACTTAACTTACCTTGTTATAATTTAATTTTTTATTCACAGATTTATTATATTTATTTATATTATATTACGAAGACAGAAGTGTCTAATCGGGTGATGATTGCTGAAAAATAAAACCGGTTTTTAAAAAAAATCAACCCGCACTGCCTTTAATTTATTATTATTCTTATAGTAATAGTAATAATTATTATACTTAAAATATTTTTTTTGTTTCTATTATTGTTATACATAAGGAAATGAAGAAACAGAAATATTGGCCAAGGATTATTTTTAACTTAAACATATTTCACAACAGCAGATCAAAATTAAAGTGTTTTATCTTTTAAAATCTGAAATTGATTTGACACCAACGCAATGTACACCGTCTGATTTATTATTTAAAAATCGTTTTTTATATTAGGTATATGTAGGTATGTACATACATATGTACATATAATATAAAATTTCGAAAATAGTAAAAAAAATGGTACGCCATTTTTTAGTACTTATTAATGCGGAGTCAAAAATAAATTTTTAAAAAAACTATCCACCCATTTTGGAATTATCGAATTTTCAAAAAATTATTTTGTTTTTTTTTAATCCAAAATTTGATATTTTGAAAATTTTGATATGCAATATTATTCAAACAGGAGTTCTTGTTTAAAAAAAATCATTAAAATCATTTGAGCAGATAATGAGATAGTCGAAAAAAAATGGTTCCATGAGAGGTACTTTTATTAGACGATAGATTTTTTTTTTACAATAGTATTATCGTAGATCGTATTTATGTATGTTAACTCACGCAAAAATTTTGATCAAAATCGTAGGAGTCGTTTTTGAGAAAAATGAGATTTTCCATGCCGGTTTTTAAACTTTTGTATGGGAGTTACCTACCGTTATTTTTGGTTATATGAAAAATTTTTATTTAAAATCTGCTAGATACGAGTACATAAGGTCAAGAAACTGTTGCGTACCAAATTTTGGTATACAATACTTTTTAACTTTTAGAAAACATTCTGTGTAAAAAAAATCGATTAAAACCAGTGGAATCAAAGAAATGGTTCTATGGAAGGTACCATTTATAACCATTTTTGGGAATTTTTTTATAAAATAGTAGCCCTTTTGTAAAAAAATTACTGATTTTTTTTTAAAGTTGTGGGCACGTTTTTGAGAAAAATAAGATTTTCATTTTTTGCTAAAAAAAATTGTACGACAGGAACCTACCGTTATTTTTGGTATTAAAATGCCCAAAAAACGCTAGGTACCAAGTTTAAAGAAAATCGACCGAGTCGTTTAAGCTACAGCCGAAAGGACAGACATACAGAATTGCAATACCCACTTTTTTCAACTTCGCTATCATCGTAATCAGAGATTACGAAGATTACGATGTCAACTTTGAACAAAATGTCGAGTTTTATTTTGAATCCATAACTTGCAATATAGTACATACCTACCTATGTATATGTATATCGCAAGTAAAAATCATTTAACTTTTATTGATTAATTTATTAATAAATTTTTTCTTGAAATCGTTTCTCTATTTTTACTAATATCTTATTAACCTTCGATTTCTCGGTAAAAAATAGAGAACTCAATTTTTTACAAAAATGTGAGAAAATGTTTTTTATGGAACTTATGGTTCTTGAGATATAGAGAAAACACTCTTAATAAAGCCAAATGGGGGTTTCAACTCCGAAAAATCAATGGATTATTTCCGAGCCATCAGCTAGGTATTTCGTTTCATCAATTTACTTACTTTATGTAATAAATCCAAAGGGGTAAAATGAAAATCTCTTGCGCTTATGTAGGTAGGTACTGTATACCCGTACACACAATTTTAAAAAAAAAATTCACAACACACGAAACACAGACAAGTTAAATAACTGCAACTAACTTCCTATTTAACTAGGATGTTTGCAAACTTTACTGCATTCTACGATAAAATAAAACAGAAAAAAATACAACTGACTAACACACCTTAGATAAAAGATACAACAACATACGAATACATGGACTCTTATGAGCCAACTCACATCGAATCAGTCGAAACAAACGAAATGCTTTTGTCTCAACTTCTAGCCTTACGAGCAGGGTTCGAACCGCAGTAGTAAAATTTTGGAGCAGATTTATAAAAAAATAAACGAATTGAAAATCTCTGGCGTAGATTTAAATTTAGTAATTCAGAGTCAGAGTTGGTTGCAAAAAAATTTATTAACACATTCCCTCTCATGTTGTTTTGAATTTTTCAGTGTGGAAAAAAATTAGTACCTACCTAAATCTTAAAAAACGGAGTAACGAAGTAGATCTATTTTTTTTCGTAAAATTGAAGTAAATTTACTCCGATTGGAGTAAGTTCGAACGCTGCTCATGAGTGGTAGTCGAAAGAAGGCAAACGAAAAAGCTTTGCACTAGGACACACATAGAATGAAACAATCATTTACTGTTCCAAATCAGAGTCGTTGTCGATCATTGTACTTCACACATCCTTGACTGATAAAATTTATTCACAGAAAAATGTATCGGAATGAAAAGAAAATCTTAAAACATAATATACAAAAACCATTTACATTAACGTATTTAGAAAAATTGCAACAAAGTACCGCCCGGATATTTTGAAAAATTGCCGCCCCCAAGCAAAGTGCCGCCCGGGGCCTATGCACCCTTAGCACCCCCCCTCGCTACGCCACTGCTTTTTCGAAAAACTTTCGTTCAGGTCCTAAGACCAGCAATTACCCAAGTTTTCTTAAGACTTCTAGGTGTTTATTCGAACCTAAGATTCTTCGATCTCGAAGCACATCTCTCGCTGTTCTAACTTATTGCCATGTAGTAAATTCTTTATCATAATTCGACCGATTCTTTCCCTGGGGTCGTTGGTAGGCTACGATGATTTTGGGTACCAATTTGATGATATAGCGATATTGGGCCTACTGCGACTGAAGTAGGTCAATGTATTGCGGACAGCTCTTCTAATTCAGGTGGTCTCTGTAGACTCTGGCTACTCAAGGTATGCTTAAACGTGGATCATTAACTTCAGAAACCTACTGCTTCTTATAACCATATTTGAGCTGCTGCTAGGTCTTCCAAGAACTATTAGGGAAAATCTTTGCATCAATCTAAAGAGGTCTGGTTATAACACTCTCGGGAAACTTAATCTACAGATACCATGATATATGATAAAGAACCCTTCTTGAAAAAATGCTGGCAAAATTTTCAGGAAATCTATCGCATCGGGAGAATAGATCTTTAGAGAAAAAAAATTCTTCATCACATATTTGTTCCTGTAGTCTCGGTAGAAAATCAAAATTCGTCGACTACATCGAGCGAATGAACAGCAACGCTCCATCCCAGACAGTCTTCGAATTCCAACCCTCGATGCGACAAGGAAGACCGATTCTCCTGTTTAAATACCAATCCATGGAAGATGATACAGAGCAATTGGTTTAGATGACTACTAATAGCTATCTAAAGTTATCGACATTTTTAGGACCTTTGAGTAGTTTAATAGTTGAAACCTTAGAACAACATTTGCTACACCGCTGGGCTTAAAAGGGGTCATTTTTGGATTTTAAATGTGATAAGGTTGGGCTTTACTAATTCATCAAATTCATCTTTGGATTTGATGAATGAAACATAATTAAAAAACCAGGGCCTAATGAAACTTTTACATGCACCTTTTTTGCCAATGCCAGTTTTCCAAACAGTTCTAACCTCTATTGATTAAGGCCTGTGTTGTGTACACATGATGAATTCTTTTGGAAGAAAACCCAGTTTGTTTTTTGCTGCTGTCAATCCCAACTTATGATTTTTTTTTCACCATAGTTGTCAGAAGGAATAAAGGGAATTGAATGGTGAGCTCAAAAATTGCAATTTATTTTGATGAGAGCATTAGCCCTATTAATTGGGCTTAAAAGTAAGAAACTAGATTTTGAACGAAGTTAAAGGACGATTATTAAGAAGACAGAGTTCTAGACAAGGTGAACTGTGGTTAAAGTCGAAAGAATCTGAAGAAGAATGTTGGTTATTCATCTTCTTTTTTCCAGCGTATTATTCAAGTTTATTATCTAGTTGAATGCGGTCTTGATACACAGGTAGAATTTAAGGGTTGTTCCGAGGCAGACCACTAAGAAAAAATCGTAGAATGTTCTCGATTCTGGAGAAATCAATGTTTTGATAAGGAGACTACACTTGACAGTCGATTTCAAGAAGGAGACGAACAAATATTATACACATGGATCTGCTCACGTAGGGGTCGAAGAATTTTTGGACCACCGTTTAAAAAAAAAAAAAAAAACCGCTGAGTTTGATTTAAGAATACTAAATAATAATAAAACTCTCTATCATACAGAATACCAAGCTCGCAAATCGACTCAGCGTAGATATCGGTTGATAATTGAGAAGGTGGAGATGGACAGACGATTTGATGCATTTTCGTGAAAAAGTGATTGATATTTTTCGTTATTTAACTCCAAGCAATTTTTGAGGTATCAGACAGATAAACTATTGGGATCAAGTTGAAGAAGAGTAGAATTATTATTCGTAGAAAATGTTTTGAAAAACTTGAATCGTTGGCGTACAGTTAGATATGGAAATATTTGATGACCATTTCAATATCGTTTAAAGTTAGAATAAAAATGAAAGAACCCAAGCGGTTACCTTGTGGGACCCCGGTAATTTTAAAATCATTAGAAAAGGTAGATCTAAAACGAAATTTGTAGTAAAGGTTTTTCAGATATGAAGTAATCAATCACGAGAAGATATGTAGGTTCAGACACACGGGTGGACAGTTTGAAAAGAATAAGTCTAAAGGAAAATTTGTCAAAGGCCTTACTGCAATCAGCTGAGACAACAACGACTTCCTTTCCAATTTCTAAAGCTGAGAGCTTAAAAAGATACAAATTCGTTGTAGATTTACATTTGAGAAAACTATGTTTTCTAAAATTTCGTAAAAAATTCTTTCAAAGATTTTGGAATTATGTGAAAGTTTGGCGATGGATAGTTTTTAACTTCAAACTTTTGTCCCTTTTTATGGTTTCAGATTATGAAAGGATATCTGAGAGAATTCTCCTTGAGAAAGGGACACACTGAAGATTTTTGCAAGAGAAAGAAAAAGTGTGGAAAAGCATGTCTATAGAGAAATTTTGGCAAGGGACCATCGGGCGTAGATGGATAATAAGTGGTTCAACGGTATAAGGTAGACATTCTGTAAATAATTTAAATATGTAATTAGAATCGGAATCGTCGGTAAAACATTTTTTAAATTAATTTGGTGATTGTATATGTGATTCCTTTGAAATTTCGTTATTGAAAGATAGAGAAGCAGGATAGCTTGACGTGCCTTTCAGCATGACAGTCGACACACTTAAACTATGAGTTGGTCCATTGTGTAAAAGGAGGATAACCATCGGACTTTCGTTTAAAGTTCGTTCACAAACAGGAAAAAGGATTTGGGGCCTTTAACATGATTGCCTGGCGTTTGGATAAAATAGAGTTGACAGAAGGAGTTGTAAAGTTCAGTAAGATTAAGACATATACCAAGATAATAAGAATAGTCGGTTACCGATCGAGCACGAGTGAAAATGGCCGAAAACTTATTTTTCTAGTTACACAATGATCTTAGTCCGAGAAAGCAAAGAGTAAAAAATATTTATATTAAAATGACTGCAAAACTCAAAGTCCCACTTATATTTTATCTATCCGCCGTTTTTAGATTACCAATTTTCCTTACGAATTTTATTAATTTTAGCCAATCTTAGGAGTTATTAAAATCAAATGAAACATGCTTCTAAAGAGAATCGTGTCTGAAGCTCAATTTCAATATTGAAATGAGTCACCTTTTAAATAAAAATGCCTAAAACGATAAAGTTTGACAACATTTCCCTTTGACCCGCAAGAACCAAGGATATGAGTAAGTTGAGTAGCTAATATCAGTTCTAACAAAAAAAAATAAAAACAAACCTTAATTATTCCACACCAATAAAGCAATAAAATGGCAAACATAACCCATCAAACATTAAAAACAAACCCAAAAACTATAAAAATGTGGTATAGCCCACTAAAACACAAATGGACCTCTACCTACCTAGACACTATTTGCTAGCTATAAAAATGTTGACCTTAATTTAAAAAACTCACATCCTTTGCAAATATTTAACTCATTAGTGGGAGAATGTGTTCTATCCTAAACCTACCTAGCTGTCCTTTGCAGGCCTAAATTAATTTTAAAAAAATATACCTACAAGTTTTATGATTTCTCAGGATTGAGGACATTTTAATTTGATTAAAGGATTAAATCGTGATCTAGGTCATATTGAATGTCTGTATGTAGGTAAGTGGGTATGTCCATGTACATATCTAATTAGAATGCCTTTAACAAAAGTCCTTTTATCATCCCGCCGCCGCGCCGCCGCCGCGGCCAAAGGTGTATACGAAAATTAATAGATTTATAAATTCATGTGCTATCCATTCACACATAAGGCCTCCTCTGGATGGCTATTCAAAACACAATCCATGACTGGACATATATCACAGGTTTAAACACAATGCCCTTTATATCCCCAAAGGACCTTACTTAGGCCGATTTACTTATCACACACAGTCTTCCCCCGTTTGCATTGAGTCATTCACAATATCAGAATTGAAAATCTCCATCGTATTCAAATCGACACGTATAAGTGTTATACACGCATTTACATTGCAGCCAACAAAATAACAATGTCCTTGATATGGCCGAAGCCCACCGACATACACCAGCCCACACTATACAACAATAATTGAATGGGATATAAATTCAAAGTCATCGTTGTTGGATAAAGCATAATCGATTCCGAAATGTTACACAAAAAGGACTCGCACCGAGAAAGAAAAATTACACAATTTTTGGTGTAAAAAAAGGAACTATAGGTAAAAATGTGCGTAGCAGCGGATTTAGGAACACACAATGTCAATACGTATACTTCCTTGAATCAATTTCCAGGATTTTAGTTTTTTTTTGTTGTTGCTGGGAGTCTATTGTTTGCAAGGATTCTCCTTACATCGAAAAGGATAGGGTGGTGGTGGTCGGTGTGTAGGTCTAATGATGATCACTATGAGAAACTTGTTTTTTTTTCTCTATGCTAAAGAAAAAGGTTGCATATTATTAGGTATGTGGGTAAAACCTAAGTCCTGGACGGAACCACATCTTCACATTCACTTCCGATCCAATTATGTCCTTTTTTTGTTACTTTCAGTCTTATTGTTGATAAAATGAGTCCTTTTTCTGCATGTGGTCAGCACAGGTCCTCATTTTGTGTGAAGATACATTCGATAAAAGGTGGAAATAAGGATATATAGAATGTAAGTTTGGTACAAAATAAGGACAGTAGATAATGGGATTTATCGGGGCGGGATGTTTAGTATTATTCTTTCTCAAAAGTGATTGTGTACATTCTATACGAGTATTTCTTCCAAGAAGTGATGATACTTTCTTGCAATTTTTAATATTCAATGGATTGGAATGAACCGGATTCTTAGATATGATGACAATTGGCAATGTTGAACGTGGGAATGTCCTATAAGATGGTGATGGTTTGCATTTCCGAAAAGAAATGGTTTGTTTGTTTTTGTAAATTTCCGGGAAGAATCTATGAATAGCAGGTTTATCCTAGTCAATTTGACAAACACAAAAGTTGTTTATTTAATTTGACAATGCATTTCCTGACAAATTCGACTTAACACAGGCTTACACAGGACTTATGGTTATTTAAATTAGATATTTATCTATATCGTATGGATAAAACTTTTGCTCCTAAAAAAAGGAAATTAGCAACCGCACTGAAAGTCGGGAAAAGGAAAAGTATGTCTTCGAAGAATACCTCATTACATGTGGGAGAAGAAACTTTTCTTAAACCTAAAGGACAGGTATATTTGTCTCGCAGATGGTATGATAATTCTATGACGTAATAATTCCACAAGTTGTCCGAGAACAATTTTGGAAGAATTTTTTGATAAAAATCAAAACACTTTTTTCTCATCGTCAAATTTGAGATTTCTGACGAATTCGAAGCGCACTCCGAGTCCATCCAGAGACCTGTTTCTCATTATCCGCACAGTTAAATTGTTGTTACGGGGGATTTCAATGTATCCAATTATTGGTGCATACTCTATTAAGGTCCGATTAAACCCTGTAGGTATCCCGTGATTTTCTCTAAGTTAAACAACCTAACCCAGCTGGAACCTACACGAATATGTGATGTTCCAGGACATTCAGCCAAGACACTATTGTCTTGTTCCTTACTTCCAATATTAATGCATTATCGTTTCTAGACACATACTACGATTGTTTCAATCATATCAGCAAACATCTCAATTAAAGAAAATATTTCCAGGAGAACCATATATGGGAATATGAGAAAACTAACTGGGAGGGTCTCAATCATTTCTTGAGGGACTCTAACGCGTCATTATGATTCCTCTGTAGTGACGTAGATTTCTGTATAAAACTTTTTCTCGAAATAAGACCAAAAGTATCAAACCGAATAAAAATTCATTGTACTAATATTTGAGCTATTATAAGACTAACCAAGATGAGGGTTACAAACCAACAAAACAGGAAGACCGGAAAAGTTTCCAAAACAAGCTAGGAAAAACCCGACTTTGTCACATTCGAAAAAATAAATTCTTACATGAACAGGAATTAAGGTGAAAATAATTACTGCTATACCTATCATTTTTCTTATTTAACCGGTTGCCGACCTATGAACGGTCGCTTTCTGAGACACGGTGGCGGCTTTTCATTCTGTACGATCACGAGCATGCTGCTCCTACTTATCCAGACAAAGGACTCTCTAATTTGGAATGACTTGGTCTTTAAACGTGCATTCCAATATTTCTTGTCAGCTCAAACTTAGGGCTAGGATTCGAAGACTCGTTTTGCTGGAACATTCTTTTCTATTCATTCGATGCGACCGAGCCAATATAGTCAACTCATTTTGACATTTAAGACAATCCGGAAGCCTTCCGGACTCTTCTGAAAGTGTTCAATTAGGAAAAAATGACAGTTCTGATTCTGAAAAGAAGAGAAATTTGCTTCTGGATTTGAAATCAGAAGCAAAACCAGAAGCACTCACACATTCATATACTTAAACGTCAACCTCAACAGCTGTGATTTTTGGTATTCAAATTGTGCGAACCAGGGTTGGCCGAATTAACTACACTACATTTTCTACATGATTAACTACGTTTATATGAGGTGTTGAAGCGAGCTTGAAGCTCGTTTCGAACCTTTATATACCTGTATTGAGTTGAAATGAGCTTCGTTCGACTCGATCCCAATCGCTCAGCGGTGTCGAGTAGAAATGTGGGTCGAAAATCCGACCCTAATCCAACTCGATCTTTCGATACTGCATACTCGTATAAACGTAGTATTTAACTACGCGTAGTTTATTGAAGAAACTACATGCCTAATTTACTACAATTTGCTACGTCTGCTACATATTAGTAATAATAAATTCATAAAAATTAATTCATAAAATTCAATATAATAAAGGAAAAAAAAAACAATTTTGCACTTTTATGATCTAATGAAGGTTTGCAAAAAAAAAGTTTCATTTACCTTACCATAAGGATGAAGAATTGTAGGAATAACTGAACGTTTAATTTAAAAATTCAAATTTCAAATGCATAACTGACAGTTAATTGACAGCAATGCTACAATTTCTTACATTAACTACAATTAACTACATTAACTACATAAAATACGTAGCAGACGTAACAAATGTAGTTATTTCTAAAAAGTGACAATTCGGCCAAACCTGCTTTCAACAAACATTTTTCTTGATTATTGTACGCATTTAATGTTTCACATATACAATCAAACAAAACTTCAGAATCATCAGAAGAGATTCCGGATTGCCAAATAAAAACGACATTACTCTGATGTAGATTAAGTTCTTAACAACTTTGAGGTAGTTGCTGTCAGTAGTGACATTTTGTCATGGTCGGTGAACAGATGTTTGTTTGTTTGTGGTTAGCATTTAGTACTTGAACTCGACAAACAAGTTTCTTCCGCATATCCTAAAAGATTGACAGTTTTGTTGAAAATTGTGACATCTGTGGTAACTTTATCGTGAACTATCTGCTCCAGAACGAACTCTTTTTATTGGAGTAGAAATTACGGCTGGACCGTTCAAAGAGAGTTGTTTTGAAAGATTTTCAAAGTTGGTGTGCCGCAAGGTTCCGTTCCGTCGCCGATTTTCTTTCTAATATTATAATATTCTCTTAAAATTCTAATCCACTTAACTGATTGCACAGTTTCAGCTTTTCATATTCGTTTCTAGAATCGCATTTCTGTGTTCTTCAGGTGTGGAATTGCAATGGTAGAGTATGATAAGATCATTTAATTTCGATTCGATCTGGGGAATCAATAACAGAAGCTGAAAGGCTTTCAATATTCGGGATGTGCATTAAATACCCTCTATGATGGCGTATTGAAATCTCCAAAATGCTGCGAAGTTGTAAGGTTTCTACCCCCCTCGTCAGGCTAGGGTTTAAAAGGCATATACATTCGCCCAAGATTCGAATACAATTCTTAAGTATGTATTGGCAAGTGCTTCAATAACAAAAGCCTCTGCATTGCAGTTCAAGCATTGTGCCGAGGGGTACCACAGAACATATGTATGTAGATTTAATTATTTGATTAAATATGAATGATTTGTCTTAAATTTTGTTAAGACCTTCTTTTTCTGAAAGCTTTGAAATTCTTTTTTAAAACTTGTGTATATTTTAATACTTTTAAAGAGCATAAACTTTGGTTTCGGTATATACAACACTTGCACTTCTTTTAGTTATGTAAAACCCTTTGACATAATGGTTAATGCATAATGGTAGGTAGATACTATTTCTGTACGTAACAATAGAGGCATTTTTTTTTGGAACAGGTCATCGAAATTCGAGCAACTTTAACTTAGTAATAATATATCGAAGAGAAAAGAAAGTTTAAAAATTATTTCTTTAAGGAAAGATTTCAAGTAGTATTTACAGTAACGCGAGAAACAATTATAAATACCAAAAACGGAATTTTCTAATTTTTAGATTAGAATAACTGGGAAAATTAAGCTAATGGAGCAATTCTGAGATTGGAAGTTCAAAGTATAGTATTTGGGGTCAGTATAGTCTAATTTCAAAAAAAAAAAACTTATTTAGTTAACCAAAATTTTCTGTAAACGGTATATTTAATAGTTTAATAGTTGATTCCTTTTTGAAGAACAGTCAATTTTCTGTGTTATTTGTAAATGAAATTCATTCATTGTTCCATCTAAATGAATTTCTTCAAAGATCAACCGCTTGCAACTTATAGATTTGGAAAGTTCTTTTCCAACTAATTTCTAATAGAATTTGTAAATATTATACAATGATGAGTGGCGATAAGTGTCTTCTTGAATTTAAAATTTTGAGTTCATATTTGTAGAACATGTTCTAAGTACCCCAAGTTACCAACTTTTAGTATCCAGAAGGGAATGAAGTCCGTTGAATTTGACCCACTCTCAGTCACTCATTCTATATGACTGGGCACTTTTAACTGCAATAGTACTCCTCTAAAATACTCGTAGTTTCAAAAGACTTTGCTGTAGAACCTGTCGTTTGTATTTCTCTATGACTATATCACTCGATAAAGGAAATAGAGAAATTTGAAAGGCTTAACAATAAAATTATATGTGGGATATGACATCGTCGATATTTCCCATATTGTCCATGAGACTGACGCAATGATATGGCTGATCTTGACCAATTACACAGGGTATGGTGACTTGTTAGGCATCAGTCTTTTGCAGTCTATTGAAAACTCTACAAGAAAAAGTCTACGTAAACGAAATTATTAATATGGGAGCGAAAAACGACCGACGGATATACTTAAAGAATTTAGGTATAGGCCTAAATTCTTCAGAAAATGGACAAAATGTTACAAATTATTTTATTAATTAATGTTAAGATACTAAAATTTGTGTTTTAATTTATAAAATAAGAGAAGTTTGAATAAATAAATCGGTCGTCTGATATTTTCGAACTGTCAAACTCTAGTTCGTATTCCACATATCATCCAAGGAATATATTTTTCCCGCGGGACCTATCTCAAAATCTGGGGCCAAATTACCGCTTCAGTTATCGAGTAATAAGTGACTGAATTATGTGAGTTTGGCATTACCGCTTACGTTATCGAGCAATAAATTACTCCAATTTGACATTTTCATTCGATCACTGATGGGACTCACTCACTCGTCACTGAAGTGGTAATTCGGCCCCAGTCCTGTTTTTATTTGTTTCTTTATTTTAAACGTGGCAAAGAATAAATACAAATTCCATGTGGAACGAAATGTCAAAATGGACGAATATCCGTTCATTCCACAGTTGTTTGGTCGCCTTTGCATGAGAAATCATGCCTTAAAATTACTGATGCAAAATGTCCATTGTGGCCATATATTCTGCGGCGTGTATCGTCATCATTCATATCCATATAATTGATTATCATCGATCGTAAGCGCTCTCAGTTGGTGGGGATTGCAAAAGCTATGCTGATTTCGAGGAAGTATACACGAACTGATAATGCTGCCGGTACACAATTCAAACTACCCAGTTATCTATTTAATATGGATGTATTACCTTGCCATTCGATGTACCTACATGATGTATATTGGCATAGTCCCAAAGCCAGCATTTTAGCTTGAAACGCAACCGTTTCTCCAAAACTGGGCCTTGTCGCTGATGATGATTTTGTTTTCTTTAAAAACAACATGGCTGCCATGAACTGTCAAAATCTATAATCTATATAGGTATAACTTGAGATCTAATGGTGGAATCTTCAATATTATAGCCTTAGGATGACGGTAAGCTAATAGGCTATATTTATAAATATACACACATGTATAAATAGTCAATGAAAGTCTTATTTGAACGGTAAGAGTCAGATGTTCTTAAAATGATTACGAGTATCACAGTGCGAGCGTTAAAAATAGGAAGATATCGATGCAAATTAGTTTTAAATTTCTGATGGGAGGCAAAAATACAGCTAGATAGAGCACGTCCAAAGTTGGGCTCAGGGTTAAACTAATGAACATTCTTAAAACTTAAAAGCACGGGTAGGTATCACACGGTTGAATTGTTTAATAGGAGGAATGCAATTGGCTATTTAACTTGAACACTGTTTATAAAAATAGTGCTATACCTATCTAATAATGAGAGAGAAATTGCGGCGTTGTTCGAGAGATGCAAATTCCTCTATTGTCTATAATTTTTAAAGCTCTCTTTTAAATTCTAAAAAACTCAAATGGGTTATTTATAAGCAACTGCCTAAATACATATAAATTTAATAGAGAATTGTACTCAAGCTTTAGGCGAATATAGGCCTTATAGATTACAGCCAATTCAGAAGGGATGACAAATTTCTTGCATCTTCGGAGATAACACAAACTTTTAGCAGCGCTTTTGGCGACGACGAATATGTGAACATTCCACACAAGTTGGTCTGTAATCCACATACCTAGTATTGAGATTTGAGAGCTAGGTATTCGGTTTCCTCAAGTGCCATACTCAAGGCCGTCTTAAACTAGGCTGGGGCCCTTGGGCACACAAGAATTTGGGGCCCTTTTGAAAAGTAAAAAAAGCGAATTATATAATAACATTTTTTTACTAATAAGTATGAGTATGACCATTTATTAAAGGTAATCAAATAAAGTATGATATAATATGTCATTAATGATATTGGAATGCTGCTGGTTTTTTGGTGACGATTACGATAATAGTTTCTTTCGGGATTTCTGTTGAGCAAAATTTTCTATTATATCCTTAAAGTCAATTTTTTGAAGGATATCACTTTCTATGCACATAATTGACAAATTACTCAGTCGTTCTTGTAACATTGTTGTTCGCAATTCATTTTTTATTCTCTTAAGCTGCGAAAATGACCGCTCTCCACTACAATTGGTAACCTAACCATTAGGCAAAGGAATATTGTTGTAGCAATTTCTACGTTTGGAAAAGTTTCTTCCAATTTATCTGATTTTATTAGGTTATGTAAGGTTGAGATATTTAAAACCACTGATTGCTTTGCTATGTTTTTTAAATATTGGCTTAAATGAAAACAGTCTGTTTCGAGCTCATTTGCATTAATGTCTTCATGATAAAATTCTGCAAATTCTTTGCATTTTTTGGTCAACTCATCAGATTCGATTGTTGTTAACTGACAACTAGAGCTGTGTCAATCAGGATTGATTCGATTTTTTTTGTTCCGATCATCGAAAAGTATTGATGATCGAAATCAATCATTTTAATCGATCTCAATCTCAATCATTTAGAATTTTAGATTATTCTCGATTCTAGATTCTCGATTTTCTATTTCAATCTCAATCATTTTAATGAGTCTCCATTTTCGATATCAGTTGACTCGATAAACCATGATTTACTCGATTCCATTTGTTCTGATTCAATCAATGTGGATTATGAATGCCAAACGGACGGTGAACTGGAATTTCTGGGTTGAACTCGACATTGAAGAACATGATTGATCGAGTTGGTTGTTGATGTTATACGCCGCAAAAGCAATTGTTGGGTTGAACTGATGTTATTTGATGTATCAGGATCCGGTATGTTTAATGTGGACGTTTCTTAATCCATCGACATCGTAGCCATCCTTTGATGGAATTTGACAGTTTATGACTTGACGAATAGAGGACGAATTCAGTTATGGCGTACAAAGTGTTTTTCGTACAAAATGTCAGTCGAAGGCCCTAAAATGGCCCTTTTCCGGATTTTTTTGACACTTTTTAATGCATGTACAAAGTAGCCATCATTCGATGTTATTTGGCAATTTATGGCTTACAACAAAAGAGTATTTCGTGAAAACTATCAAAGCTAGAGTCAATCTTATTACCAAAATCGAAATTAAAATCGAATAGGAATAGTATTATATCATTTCAGTGAAATGAAAATAATCGAATGATCGATTAGTTGAAATAATTGGATCATTTTTGTAATCGATTGATGAACGATTCGATCATTTGAAATGAACGATTTACACAGCTCTACTGACAACTATTAGATAATTATTTTTGTCCCCTTGTAAAATTTTTAAAATGCAGAATTTTGAGAATTAGAGTTTTGAGTATTATAGTTCTGAAATAGGTACAGAAAAATTATATTGTAAGCTAAAATTTTGAAGAGTAGAATTTTGGGATGCAGAAGTTTGGGAAATGAAATTTTGAAATGCATAAAACCCTTATATATAAAATCTATAGTACTCTCATGAAGAGGAACGAACAACGCGCCGCCTGGACGAATGTATTCCCCAACTTTTCACGTAGAGTTGTGGAGAGTAAGGACAGTCGATAATCAGGAAGGGGTGATAATATTTTCGGTAAAAGCAAACCGCAGGTGCAAAACAAAGCGACAACAAGAAAGCTATTTTCTGTTTTGTTTTTATTCATATTTCTGTTTTGTTTTTATTCATTATAAGCCGTTATAAAACAAATATTCTTGACAAAAAAATATAACAACAAAACACAGAAGGTCCTTCAAAAGAAAAATGCTACAAAACAAATTTGATTTTCTCATTCTCGTCTTTCTCATTGCCAGAGCTGATAAAATTTTGTCGCTCTATCCTCAATTACCATCCCCCCAAATCAAAAGTCTCCACATCACTTTTTTCCGCCGACAGCGCCCTCAGTAGAATGTATTACCCAACTTTTTTTTCTGTTCCATGAGAGTACTATAGATTTTATATACAAGGGTTTAATACATCATTCGGGGATTTCCCCGACCATAGACAATGTCGACATTTATGTTAGGCCTTGCTTAGACGGTGCAACTTGACTTAGGAATCGGAGGGATTGCGTAAGTGATCGCCAGATGGTGTACTTAGTAAATTAGGTAGGACACGTTCGGAAATATTGTTTTTATTAATTAGTACAGTAGGAATAGGCGCAGTCATCGATATAATGGCGTAGTATATGCCTTGTAAATACCTTCTGATAAGATTACTGATTTGTGAAAAAAGTGTAATGTGCCCGACAAAAATGTTCTGAGAATAAATGTGTGAGAGAAATTGTCGGTGCTTCGGGGCCCCCCTGAGATTGGGGGCCCTGGGCACGGGCCCCGTGTGCCCTTATGGTAAAGACGGTACTGGCCATACTCATAAAACGCCGCATAAGGGGAGGGTTTTTAACGACAGTACCTAGACAGCATTGAGTTTTAATTCTATTCCTCAGTTGACAATGCTATCGAGCTTTTCATATGTTGCCATATGCTAAATCGACATCCGAAGAACCAGGAAATGAATCTTGAAATAAATAAGAAAAGCTTAGTGTACTGCCATCAGCAAAACAATTTGATGCATTACGAGCTTGTTCATAAATATGAGAAAGACAGTCGGCGACAAAAAACAGAGCCCTGGGGTACACCAGATTTTATTTTATAAATTTCAGATTTTTGACAATCTAGTAGATACGACTTGTCCGAAAGGTTATTTCTAATCCAACGAAGAAGAGATTATGTTTTCTAAATTGTTGTTGAGAAAATTGAAAATTCGAAAACAAATTCTTTCTAAGTATATGAACAGTATTTTATTTATTTGGTTAATTCAGTGCAGGCATTCAGAGTGTCCATTTTTCTTCTTTTTTTTTTAATTTTCAATTGATTAAGACACAAATCTAAATTTAAGACTATTTTCTTAAAATATGTTAGTACTTACTATTTATTTTAAGAAACTATGGACCTCTTTTTGGACAGCACGTTTTGGGAGTGGATGTAGGTATAACGAAAATATGAGTAAAAGTCCTTATACCTACTTATGAAGCTTAATGCGTCATATCGAATACAAAAGCCTATAAGGTTTTTTTTCAGCATTTGGTAAAGGTAAGTTATAGTAACAAATAGCTAAGCGACACTTAAAGAACTAAACTTATACGCCATCACGTCTATAAGTTGGTGTGGGGATGTTTAGGCATACTAAACCAACTTGGCAAACTCATCGAAGGGATGTATACTTGGAAGAAGATCTGTTGGGTTGGGTTATTAACTCAACTAGCTCTGGTCGTAGTGGAAATCCCCTCTCAATTTTAATTCATTAATGGGTAAAATAGGGATTGTACCGTATTTGAGTCAAGGTTTTAACAACTTAAATTCAATTTTTAAAATTTGTTAATGATGCTCCATCCGGGTGAGAATTTCAACCCGCGTTCAATAGGCAAGGAGCAACCTACCTATAGCATACCTAACCTACATATGATGTACCTATGTAGGTTTAAGGAATATGTTTGTTTTATTTCAGAAAATGTACATACCTATCTAACAACCTACTAACTACTCTATTTACACAACATCTTCATTTGTTCTGCTTATTAAAAGGTAGGTAGGTACCTATACCTCGCTATAGGTATACCCATGTACCTACATACTATGTTATAGTTAGGTATTCAAGTTTGATTTAATTAATTTATTTATAAAATCAGGAGTGTCCCACACGTATCTCACAATGTACCTATATAACCATATCATCAAGAGTGTTGATTTTTAACATAACTCACAGAAATTAATGGCTTTTAAACTCTACGCGTAGGTATTCCCCTATTTAGATCAAGTCCCAGCATAGGTACCTAAAATAAATAGGTAGGTATACCACTCTACCTTCCTACAAACAAAATTCATACTACGTATCTGAAACAAAAAACAATAATTAAAAAAATAAGCCCAAAATAAACATAATTTAAAATTTTTTAAACAGTTAGGCACAATAGACCTCCTACTTACCTCTAGAATGTTAAAAATCTCATATAAAATAGATAGGTAGGTAGATAGTAAACAAAATAGGTAGTACCTACCTACCTAGCTAAACAAAATATCTTTGCTCACAACATAAGTAAACCTACCTAGGTATCATTGAAAATAATGTGTTTGCTTTTGTGTTATTTTGTATGCAGAACAAAACACTACTTCCCATTTTATTTAGCAAACAAAAACAAAACAAAAAAAAAAAAAAACACTCAACAATCCAATTCTCAATCCACTCGCCCAATCACTTGTCATTTGTCAATTGCAAAGATACAAAAATTCAAAATTCCATTTGAATGTCATCCATATTGATAAAAACGAAAACAAAATAAAAACACAAATAAAATATGCAAATTTCATCATAATATCTATACAAACACACAAGAAAAAAAATACCTAAGTATATCTATCTTCCCCACTCAAAGATACACCAACCAACTAAATCAAAAATAGATACAAAACACAAATAGGTATAAAAAAAACACCAAGTTTCAAACTATGTATACAAAAAATAAACCGAAAATTGTGTGTAGAAGAGCCTGGTGTTTAGAAATAGTTAAACAGGACTACCCGCTCCCACCCCCTCCTCAATAGGTACAAGTACAATTCATCCTAACATCCCGTTTTACATAAAAGCAATTCACACCGAAAAACAATAAATTGTGATTGGTTCGTCGTATTCGAGAATATTGTATCTGAAACTTGGTATTTTACATAGATACAAAAATAAAACAAAGATAATTCTTTTTTTGTGTGCGAGAATAACTACCTACTGCTACAGCTACTACGCCAACTAAACGTAAACGAGACAACAGGCAACACAAGAGAACACAAGAAAACACAGGAACACACCCCTTTTGTATCTTTATTTTTCTCTTTCAGATACACACTCAAACAATGAGGCCGAACACAACAGAAACAATCCCCGAACAGTGGTAGGCCATTTAAAATGCCATTCTATCTGAGAATTGCTTGGCAAACACAAAGCCAATATGTGAGTTTAAAGATACACAAGCTCAATACACCTAGTTATAAGTCCAACACGCACACTCGTCCATGGTGTGTTGTTGTTTTCTGCCTTACCTGGTTTTGGGTAGGTTTCTTGTGTATCTATCTCTTTCCGACGAAGTAAACCCAGCCCTCTCACACTCCTTCAACTCAAGAGGCAAAACGAGATGGATTCCCCTGCACACGAATACAGCTATCTGACAGTCGACGTGTGTGTGTAAAAGATACAAAATAAAAAAAAAAAGATAAAACCTAAGTCATTCAACCAACTCAGTGATCGTGTCAGAATCAATTATTCCACAGTCAAGTCAGTCACTGAGATACATTTGTCGAGTTAAGTTGTTCTCGTTTGTTTTGCTTTCTCTTATTCGATAATAAAAATAGAAAAAAAAAAAAAAAAGATAAACTGCACGAAAATAAAGAACTAAATTAATCACCCGATTATCTATCTATATAAGTTTGTTTTGTATCTGAAAGGTTGAAGATAAACATTTACCTCTATTTTGTGCGTGATGATAAACTGTGTCGATTGAAATAACTATCCATCTACACACGGTGTTTTGTTTGTTTTATTTTTCCGTTTGATAAGTGAAAGATACAATATCTATCTCTGAAACTGACCGCAAGAAAAGTGAAAAAAGGAACTTCTTAATCTACCCGGTTGTTTTTTAACTCACGCAAAATTTATTTATCGAGAATGGCAACCCTATCGTCGCATCCACAGTATGGATTCCATCTGTCGAGCGGCGGTATGGACATGCCAACACCGGGCGACTATGCCCCCCAATCCGGACTCAGTCCCTCGGACATGGATATCAAGCGAGTGATGCATTTCTCACAGAGTGGCAGCCTTGCGGCCATTTCCGCTGCCATGGGTGGTTCACCCGTCGGCGGACACAGTGCCAGCAATGGAGGCAATCCCATAATGGGCACAGCCAGCATGGGCAATCATCACATGGGCCTCTCGCAACAGAATCACTCGCCGAATTCGAGCAGTGGCAGTGTGAACGGAGGCGGTCACCATCCCACTTCGCCGGGTCAAGATGGACACATCAAGCGGCCAATGAATGCGTTTATGGTGTGGTCGCGCCTTCAGCGGCGGCAAATAGCTAAGGACAATCCAAAGATGCACAACTCGGAGATCTCGAAGCGTCTGGGAGCCGAATGGAAGTTGTTGGCCGAAACCGATAAGCGACCATTCATCGATGAGGCGAAACGTCTGCGGGCCTTGCACATGAAGGAACATCCCGACTACAAGTATCGGCCACGTCGCAAGCCCAAAAATCCACTCCACGCTGGTCCACAAGGCCTCCAGATGGGTCCCGGCGGCAATGCTAAGCAACAGATGAATGGCGGTTCGGCGGGTTCCTACAATCCCTTCCATCAGCTGCCTCCGTACTTCGCTCCTTCACATCACTTGGACCAGCCCTACCCAGTTCCCTATTTCGGCGGATTCGATCCACTTGCACTGTCCAAGCTCCACCAGACACAGGCCGCAGCGGCGGCAGCAGCCTCAAATCAATCCCAGCACCACCTTGAAGCCCAAAAAGCTCCTCAACTGCCACCCACTACCTTGAGCTCCTTCTACTCCGGCATCTACAGCGGTATGTCAGCACCTTCGTTGTATGCGGCGCATACAAACGGACTCTATAACACCTCAACAGCCTCCTCGCCAGGATCGAGTCCTGGCACCCTAACGCCCAACAACATGGTTGACTCGATGGACAGTGCCCTGAGAAGACCGGTGCCGGTGCTTTATTAAACAACCTAAACAACAACACCTTTCGTCCCCTCTCGGCGAAACTTTCGCTCTAATTTAGTACAACTTCAAAGGATTCTCAAAAAGTCGCCCAAAACCTTTGTGCAAAAGTGATTATTGAATGTGGTTCTTCAAACAAAACAAAAAAAAAAAGAAAACAAAAAATATTTAAATCTAAGCTCGTAGTTATACACACACAAAAGTTGAAACTTAATTAAAAAAAAAAAAAAAAAAACAAAAAACCAATATAAATACACGAGTAACAGTATTTTATTTATTAAATAAAATTATGTAACAAATTAATTTGTTTTAAATGTGCATAGTTGTATAAGTTGCTATATAGATTGTAAATTTAATTCATTTAAATTGTATAAAAAATTAAATTACATAAAAATTGTAAAAAAAAAAATTAACACAAAATTGTTCATGGTCATTTGCAAAAAAAAAATAAAACATTTTCATATTTAATATTGTATAACTTCTATAACTTTTATTTTGTTGTTATTATTATTTTTTAATTTTGATAATTATTTTTTATTTCTGGAAAAATAAAACCTTTGTCGAAAAAAATTGTAAATATTATGAAAAATCTAATAAATCTTATAGTAATTGAATTATATATATAAATAAACTTTAATTAGACTTTAAGATTATCTATTATTATGGCAGAGATATTTATTATTATTAATTGATGGATTGAAACAAAGCAAAAAAATAATCAATTTTATTATTAATTATTTAATAGAAAAACAGAAAAATTGTAAATAAAGTCTTCTTTGTTTTTTATTGACACGAAAAAAATAATGGTTGTTTTTAATGAGACTTTTTCTAATGGTTGATGGTGTTTAAATTCATTTGAAGTCTTGGTATCTAGCTATGTATGTTTCTTGAGATCAAGTTTAAAGGTTACAAGGATTTGAATCTTCTGGAAGATAACAACTCGAAATTAAATTTTTTTTAGGAAGCCGTCGGAATTTTATCGAAATCCTTAACTGGGTTGGAACGAGATTACATTTATCAATCAGTATTATGAATTTGACTAATTTGAATAAGTTACAAGTTGTAAACATTTCAAGCCTTTAGGGTGATTTTTATAGCCATAGGGTATCGGATAGAAAACGAGATGAATGAGAATCAACTTTAATGCTGTGATGCAGGTAATTTCTACCTATTTTCAAGAGCCTTGAGTAAACAGATGACTAATGATAAGAGGCGAAAGAATTTATTATGCTGAAGAAATTGCTTTTTGAAAGTATAGAAACAGAATTACAAAAACACAAAATCTACAGAAGAGTGTACACCCACAAAAATTGTCACTGTAAATTTTACAAAATTTTGAAGTCAAATTTACAATTATGTAGATACTTCTAAATTTGTTTATGTGCTCTCATTCACAATTAATTGTAAGTATAACAGCGTTTGCTTTCATTTCATTCACAATAAATCAATTGAAATGTTAACGATCTCTTGCTGTAAAATTGACAGAGGGTTGTAAATGTTGGTTGTTAAATTTACAAATGAGGATCTGCCAAACAAAAGCGGTTCTGTTCTTATTAATGTGTTTTACATTTCTGTTACATTTACGGGGTTTTTAAAGCTCAAATCTAAATATAATATATAAAAAGAATTTTTATTAAAACCGGTTCTTACCTAAATTAAATAAATATTGAAAAAATTATTTTTTAATCAAAAATAAACCTAAAAAGTTAGTTGTAAGTCTCCAAAAAACAAAAATTAATTGGAGAAGTCCACTTTTGAATTTGATATAATTGATAGCTTGAAAATGTGAAATCTGCAGTTGTTTTCTGTAGTTATTACAACAGGTTGTAGAAACTGTAGACAGCTTTACAGCAATGCAGTCAATCTTCATCTGAATTGGAACAGGCAAGACAACAGACAAACATCAAAAATTGTCAAAAATAAACGGTTTACCATTAAGAGTTTTCTATCTTTAAACTTGAAAAAAAAAAACACAGTGCGAATGAGGTGTCATTAAAATATTTTATTGTTTTAGAAGGCCATGTATTGTGAATGCAATATAACATCTTTGCGTGCATCCGAAACGTCAAATTTTCCATAACATAACTCTGGAGCATTAATTAGGCTGAATTTGTCCAATGGCAATGTTGGCTTTCAGAGCAGTGGTGGTTTCCTATACATTGGTATAGACCAGTGTAGAAATGAGTGACGAGGCACATATGATTTTTCGATCGAAATTGGGCTCAACTTCCAGCTCGAAGGACCATGTTTAGGGGCAAGATGTACCCACTAATTATAATTAAATTATTTAACGATTTAACCAACCAAATATATTTTAATTAATTTATGATTTAATACAATTAATCAATGATTATGTTAATTACTATTTAATTATACATATATATATATTTTATCCCACAGGCTGGCTATTCCTTTAGATTTTAAGTTTTATTAGTATTTAGTCTTTTTTTTTCTTCTTTTATATAAAATTATAAATAAATCATATCAAATGAAGGTTTTTAATCATAGTTTTCCTTCAAATGTAATGTTCAAACTCAAAATAATTTTTAAATGTTCATAAAATTTTCCAGTTGTAAGATATAGTTTAAATATCAAATCTCTGAGCAAGCTGCGTACTATAAAATACTTGTAAAAGCCATTATCTATGAAAATAAAAATATCTATCTATTTATGATTTAAACGTTAAGGTGTCGTACTCATAATTTGGAGGAAATAAAAATGCGCTCTTTTACTACGTTATATGTAAATCAATCACATCAACCACTTTATTACAGTTTCAAAAAAGAAAGTGATACATTTACAGGTGTTTGTAATTTTTCTACCTCAGTGTTAAATTTATATAGAAGAATCAGCTGTGAAGTAGTTATATATTTTAAAGATTATTACCATTTGCAGACTTTAGATGTATTCTTTAAATTTACATAATACTTTAATAATATATTTCAATGCATTTGTTTCCATGTTCTGCAAAGTGTAATTGATATAAAAGAATTCATATTGTTTAGCTCCTTTAAACATCCATCTAAACATGAACACAGATGACTGAAACAGAAACTATGAAACTCAATCATTTAAAAAAAGAAAAATTTTAATCTGCGTCAATCAATTTTAAACCTAAAACTTCTATAGTAAAGTGTAGCTCCGAGGACTTGGTGGAGTACACGTATTTTCTTGTTGGGGTGTTTGAACTTAGTTCTCCTTCTGTTAAAGTTATTGGATGGGAATATTTCTAATTTGGCGAAGTAAAATATATGTATATACACATGTATATTATTAATTAAAAAATATATTCAATAAGAATATCATTTTTTAATAAAAACAAAAATTTAAACTTATCTCGTAATACTTTCGGACAATTGAAAGTTGCTCACTGCCTTCTAAGCTTCTACATCAAAAATAATCGTCTTGTGTTTTATTTAGGTTGAGTGGGTTACGGTGAATTGGCCAACATTTCCATATATCATTGAAAGTTCTTACGCACATCAGCTTTTTTACGCAGATACATTAGAAGAGTTTGGTTGTTCGAGCCGACATGATGAACAATCCGACATCCTAAACTTAAAAAAACTTAAGTTCTGACAAAAATATCGCTGCTGAGGCAATCAATTCCCCACAGCGAACAAGAATTCGCAAACTGCAATTATGTGAATTTTGCATCACGACTTGCTCCTAAGCCAATATACAAACTTCATCTGACCTAGGAGCTTAGAATTAATGACCATATATAACGACGTGTGTTCCTATCCAACATTTTTGAGTATAATCAACCACTAATCAAATAATCACTTTTTTAAACTAAAATCAAATTTATAAACTTTTGTATAAATAATTATTTTTATGAAAATGCACATTTGACAGATCATAGGAGAAATACCGGGAAACATGCATTTGACTGAGGTGTTGAGATGCATTGTACCTAAATTCTCAGCACCGCAGTCAATTGAATGTTTTCTTCAATAATAAAATCAAAACATAATTTACATAACAGTATTTTTCAAACTAAAAATTTGTTTAATTATATTTAAAAACATAAGAAGGAAACACACCGACAAAAGATAAAACATGAACTGTCAAATGTGTAGAATTTATGCAGTCTGCAAATTAAGTTTTTCTTCTCGCTTTCTCTTTTATGTTAATCGATTTAAACTTAATGGTGCAAAATTTTAAACAGCCTATTATTAAGGTATTAGTATGATAGGGTAAACCGACCAATCATTGGCACCTTAAAGTTACTCCCCACTTATTCGGCTTATATAACGTATGGGAATTAAGAAACGACACTTTTTTTTGTTTGTTTTAATTTTTAATTGTATTTTTGTTTAGTGAAAAACATTAAATACCCTATTTTTTTTAAATTAATAAATATTTAATAAAAACTAAAACAATGTCCTTTTACCAATGATTGGCACCATTTTCAATCATTGGCACTGAACAAACCAATGATTGGCACATTGATTTTGTTTAATTTTTAAAGTTTATTAAAACCAATAAAAACAAAATAAACAAATAATGTAACTCTATTATATAATTTAATAAATAAAAGGTAATTTATTTTTATAATTATATTTAAGTCTTTTAAGTTATATTATGTTTACATTAAGGCCGAGATTAGATTAGATTTTTATTGATTGATAAAAAGTGTATTATTAACCTAAGGAAAATTGATACAAAATTATAAAAACCTGTAACTTTTTCATTTACATACCAAAGATTGGCACAGTGCCAATCAACCCAATGATTGGCACTTTTGCTAATGATTGGCATGATTGGCATTGGCATGTGCCAATAAATAGAAATTTGATGGATTTACATTCCTATAGTTGACACCCCTTATAAATACTATATTTTTAATAAAATATTAAAATAAAAAGAACTAACCTCTTTGTTATAGTTCTTTTATAATAACTGCACTTGACAATGGTTTTCCTCTTAAATTTATTATTAAATTACAGTACAATGTCACCGCTTTCCTTACGGTTTTCACAAGTTTCACATTAAATTTGGCGCGAACTTAATACTTAATTTTTAACAGCGTTTTTTTAATTGCTACTAACTTCAGAGGCCAGAAGAAATGATGCCAAGTCATCAGAAATAGGCTAAGGCTAATATTTTTAAAAATATTTTATTAGAAAACTTTTAAATGTTATTAATACGAGTAATTTAAACTGTAAGTGCCAATCATTGGGGGGTGCCAACAATTGGGCAGTTTACCCTACTACTTAACAATTTGCCAACTTTAAAGTAGATTACTAACTAATTCTTAATTTTAAACATTTTCTAACTAGTATCATAATAAAGCAATTTTCTTAATAAATTGCTTCTGAACACACCCAAAACAATAACAGTTCGTGCAAAAAAATAAGTGAACAGATCTTTTGTGGGGTTTGCAAATATGTAGTACAATTCTTAACTTTAATAAAAGGGTAGAGAAAGTATGATGCTAAATTTGATTGAAATTTGCAAAACCGGTGGTTTTACCTAGATTCATACTTAAACAGCCTTCACATCGTACTAATTCAACTAAAATTTTGCGCAATCGTGATCTTTTATTGTTTTTGTTTTTTTTAATAATTTAAAAATAACGTGTAAGCTGTATAATATACATAAGAATATATGCTCCAACAACTATGATGAATTAATTGTTTGTGTTTCTTTTTTTATTTTGGTAATTTTTAACTACATTTGGTCATTTTTATTTTCAACTTTGGACACAATTTTTTTTTTCAAGTGGCAACCGTGGTTACGAGGTATTCGATCTACAGCGACGAAATGATAAAATATCAACTTGTTGAAATGCTTTAGAATAAGTGCTTATTTTGATAAAGTCCTACTTCAATACAAATTTTGAGTAAGAAATGAGTTTTTCCATGAAAAAGGAAATTTCCTTGATATAATTAGAAAACTTGAAAGAAAATTCTTTCCGTCTGGTTGTTCGGCCGCAGTCGAAACGGATCGTCTGATTTTCTTTAAACTTGGTAGATAACACTTTTTAATTTTTAACGTTTTAATAATGGTTTTTAAACGGTTCTCTACTTAAAATATGTTTTTTTTTATCAATTTTCTCAAAAGCGGTTTAACTGATTTTGATCAATATTGAAAAATGTTTGGGATTAAAAAGAAATTAATTTTCTTTTATCGAGATTTTGATTAAAGTTAAGATGACGATGATAGAGAACATGCAAAAAGTCGGTCTCATAATTCTGTCTGTCTGTTCGACTACAGCCTAACGGTTGAGCCGATTTTCTTTAAACTTGGTAGATATCAGTTTTAAGCCCCCTCACGTTTTTTACTTTTTCAAGACCAAAAATAACGGTACCTGCCATACGAGTTTAAAATATTTTTATTTCTCAAAAACTGTTCGACAGATTTAAAAAAATTCAAACAATTTCATTTAGTTAATGCAAGGTAATGGTTGAAAGTTTTTTTTTCGAAAAATGGTTATTAATGGAACCATTTTCTATAGTTTTTGATTTTCTCAAAACGGTTCAAAAGATTTAGATCATTTTTTAATGCTAAACATCCCTAAAGGATTTTCGAAACAATTTTGTTTGGATTAAAAAAAATTCAATTTTTTTCAAAACTCAATAAGTATTTCGAAAACGCCATGCCCAATTTCGTTAAGACTTGACAGTGAAAAGTTTTTTAATACAATCTACGAGATGTCGAAAAAAATTTTTGTTTTATCTAAAAATAACGGTACCCACCATACCAGTGTTGAAAAATGCTTTTCGAAGATAGTATTTTTCTCGAAAACGGCTCCTAGAATTTTAATGTAATTTTTTTCTTGCAATATTTATTCTTAAGATTTATAAAAAATCATTGGGTTTTAAAACTTGAAAAAAAAAAATTATTTTAAAATTGGAGATAGGCTCTTACTGTAGAACATCTTTTTAGAATATATCCCAGAATCACGCCGTTAAATATTATGCACGAATTAGTTAAGGGTCACCTAAATCATTTTTTTTTTTTTTGAAATTTTTGTATCTTAAAAATGGGTCAATATTTTCTTGGAAACTTAATTTTTATTTGTATAATAATAAAGAATTAAACTTGGCGTACCAATTTTTTTAATCTCTACAACGATTTATAATTTTTGCTGTTGCATAAATTTATATTTGCTTGAGAAACTAGATGGTGATAGTTTCCTGTTTTGTTGCCTAAAGCCACAGAATAAAAATGGATTCATATAACCGAGGTTAAGGTAAGGTTAAGCTACTATATAACCGAGTAGATTGACTGCTGCAAAACGAGTTAGTTGGTTGACACAACTGAGTACTTAGATTATCTACTCCAATTGTATATGGATGAATAATATTGCATTTAAACTGCTCTGAACTGAGAATGTTTGTTACATTAACCGTGTAGCTAAGTTACAACTACCGAGTAGATTAGTTTTTCTAATTTAGTACTCACTACAGAAACCGAAAAGACAACAAATCAAGTCTTCCACTACAAAGCATTAAATCTATTACATCAATAATAAATAAGCGATTAACTAACTAACTAACTAAATTTTAACTTTATAACTCTGTTGTAACTCTTGTTGTTCCCGTTCATTTATTTGTTTGACGATGAAAGAGATGCGCGTGCAGCCCCATATAAAACTCAGCAAATAGCCAAGTTACCCACCTGGCCCTAGAAAAGAATAAAAACTCCTTTATAATTTGAAATGTATTTATCCACAGCTTATTAATCGATCACGTAACTTATCCAATCGACTGCATACAAACTATTGCCAAACAACCCAATTACAGGATTAGAAACGATCGCCGTTTGGATAAATACTCGTAAACCGATTTATTTAGCAATAGTTCCGCCTTAAATGAAACATTTTTATAAATTTATTGTTGCCATATCTTCGAGCTATAAAAAACAGCACATAAATCGCCATTGAAAATAGAATTTCCGTTCAAAATTGGAACATGCCAGGATTAAAATTGGGATCAGGAAGTATTTATTTCCACGCATAATGCCAAAAGGATCACTTTAAGAACATCGATCGTTTGTGTCTCGTGATCTGAGGTTCCAGATGTAAGGTTGTTCCTAAAAAAAAAAAACTCAAAAATATGTTTGTTGATTTATTGTTAAGGAATTGCAGGTGAAGGTGGTTTTGATATTAATTCAATCATTGAATAGAATTCAAAGGAGTAAGTTTGTTTTCTTTATGAGAATCATCTTAAAAGATTTAAGCCTTTTAGCTAAAAATCACGTAAACAAAAAACTGGAAAATTTTTAATCCAACCCAAATGGATTTTTTAAGAATCCGCAAGATATTTAGGTAATATTTAAGCAGCTGCAAAGACAACAAACAAAAACATTGAAGGAATAAAAATAAATTGATAATAAGCCTTAAAGTAAGCCATTCAAGGTTGAGGGTGGATAACAGATTGGTTACTGAAAATTTTGAAAGTACAATAAACTATAGGGCTTCCAGAATTACATATGTTACATATTTAATGTAATTGAAAAAATCAAAACCATCATAACCTCCAACAAATATATGAATACCTAGCCGCACCGCCCGCCTCAAATATATGTAGGTCTATTATTCAAATTAGCAGCTTACACAGCAACTCATCAAACGTTCGAGATACAATTTGTCAACATTATTGACATCGACTCCGTAAACACATAACCTAGCTCGATTGTTTTGAATTAGAGTCTGTGTGTATCGGAAAGATACCTAAAGCTCAATGCCAGAACATATAGTTTAATCCGAATTTATTGCGACTCACGGCAGGTCTTCAAATAGAATTAGATATTTGGTTAGCTTGTTGGAGAGTTTAAGACTATCTATAGCTTCTTTGGCTGGCTGGGTGTATTGTGCGGTTTTTTTTTTTTTTTTTAGATATTTTCTTCTATTTATTAACAATGTGTCGGTTTTGAAAATATTTGTCAAACATTATAATTCTTATTTGAAGCATTATTTCATAGATGTTTAGATAGTAACAGCTTTAATAATAAAAACGGTAAGTTTAGATACTACTATATGTACTTCCTTTGTATCCATATGCTGTGTTGTTTATTTTTTTTTTGAATGCAAACAATGGCGTGCCACATAAACAATTGTGCAAATATATTGGGTTTCTTGGATATGAAAACAGAAATCAGTAGGAAATTGGAAACTGTTTTCTACTCCGAATAATTTTATTTGCGAACAATTAATTAAGCTTAGATAATGTCATATAAATACTGATCTTGACAAGAAACAGACCTAGTTGCCAACCCGTAATTGAAAATAGCACGAAATTGCCTGCCATTAAATTGACAGACTTTTTGACATGGCAATGACCCAATGGCAAGCATATTTTAATGTCAAAATGTATGAACGGTCATCGAACTAAGCTTCATTTCAATCGAAATCTTCATCATGTTATCGAAATCTCTTCTCAATAAACGACAATACAGTATAACTTGTTTTAATACTGCAGGATACATTTCTACTTAGAGGATGGTGCTCCGCTCCGTCGTTTGCGAGGACGTCTCGACTATTAAGGTAACGTCTGAGATACTGTCTCTCAAACACCCAAATAATTTTTATTTATTTGAGATGGGCCAACTTTGAACCACACCGGGCAGCCATAGGCAATCATCGGCCGGATGAGAACCATGAAGCAAACCACCTCAACCCTTCTATCAAGCTGGCTACTTTAAAACAACCGTTTCGGAAGGGCAAACGCTCTCGAAGCCCTGGCAAGAGCAGCTTTATATGTATGTCTATCCGAATACAAACACTGATCCTAAATGTGCTATCGAGCAGTTGGAAGTTGATCAAAATTACTGTGGAAAAATCATATTCAGCGACGAGGCCAATTTCTGGATGAATGTGATCGTCAGCAGGCAAAATTGTCGAATTAGGAACGATCACACGAGATCCACCAAATTGCAATGCATGTTGAGAAAGTCATTTTTGGTGTGGATTTTGAGCTGGCGGCATCTTCAGCCCATACTTCTTCGATTTGGTCAGACCTTATCAACCATTAATAACCTATATTGTTTGGCCCGAATTGGATGATATGGACCCCGACAAAATATAGTTGCAACATGATGGCACTACGTGCCACACAGTTGTGCCAGAATGAACATTTTCCACTTAGTGATTTCTGAACATGGTTACCTCACATGGACGATGCGAATTGGCCATCGAGATCATACGATTTGATCCCGTTAGACTTCTTTTTGTGGGGTTTTCTTAAGTCACAAGTCTATGCCAATAAGTCACAAACTACCACTGTCCTGTCCAAGTTTGGATAGTAACTCGACGATTTGATAGAGTTTATCGAAAATTCGTGTATTTGCAATTGACGAATTTCTTCTTCGTCGGATTAGAAACTACTTTTCGACGGTTTTAAGTCTGAAATTCATAAAATAAATACTGGTGTGCCACAGGGCTCCGTTTTGTCTGAAACTTCTTATCCATTAAACTGTTTTGCTGACGACAGTACTCTCAGCTTCTCATATTGGTTGCCATCAGATGTATGTACTTGTTCTTCAGATGTGGATCTAGAACGGCAGCGTATGATGAACTCATTAAATTCTAATCTCATTAGCATTGTCAAATGGGGAACCATAAACGAATTAAATGCTTCAAAAGCTCAATGCTATCTTCTGTGGTTAAAGAGCAACCCACCCCCATGTCGCTATCCATGAGCACCACTTGCATTGCGAAAACCGAACAGATATCAGTATTCGCTATATATACATCAGCGACCACCTTGTGTGGAATGATCATATATTCGACGTCGCCAAAAACGCGCTATGTGTTTGGGTTTTCCTCGATATTGCCAGAAATGTTTCACCCATCTGATCATGCTATAATATATAAGGACTATATTCGTTCAAATTATGGCGTGTGCGCCAATAACTCACTTGGGTCTTTTGAATATACTTAATCCAAAAAGTGCTTTAAAATGATAGGTGATAGAAGTATAACAGAAACATTTGAATCTTTCTAGCACTTTGCAATGTTTCTTGTCTCACATTATTTTATCGTTATTTTTATAAATAAAATGCACGACTGGGTCGCACGAACTTGCTCCTATGTAAACGACTAAGGATATCAAAAATGAATGTTATTAGAGAAAACTGTTCTTAAGGATAAAATTCACTTTTTAATTTTTTAAATAACTAAAACAACTCCTTTAGCAGTTGGAGCTAAGCACAGGATGCCATGTGTTTTAAGCAAAAATTAGTTTATGCAAGAACAAAATTATAATTCGTTGTAGTGGTTTCTTAAAAAAATAAGCTTTTATACAAAATTTTTAAAACATTTTTAAGAACAAAATCTTAGAACGCCAATTTAAAGTGTTTATTAATGTACGAATAAAAATTAATTCTACAAACAACAAAAATTGATCCGTTTTGGAGATATATCGAATTTTCCAAAAAAACTAGATTTTTTTTAAATTCAAAAAAATATTTTTTTAAATTCAAAAAAATATTTTTTTAAGTTTTGAAATGTAATGTTTCTTAAACTTTTTAGAAACTTGTCATTGAAATTCGTTATGCCGATAATGAGAAATTCAAAATTCGAAAAAAATCGTTCTATGGTAGATACAGTCAGTAGAGGGCGGGTCAATAAGTCCGTGACTTTTTGAATTTCTGACCTCTTTACTGAAACAGCAACACTGCTCCTGTCAACAGGCATCTGTCAGTTGATTCCTGTCAAAATTTAAACTTGCTGCGTCAGTTAGTTTGTGTTTGACAGCTATTTTTATCAGACTACTCACTAATTTGAGGAGAAAATGGAAAAAAGTGAATTTCGTATGTGCTTATTAAGCATTATTTCTTGCGAAAAAAAAACCATTACCGAGACCAAGGCTAAGCTTGATAAATACTATGGGGACTCTGCACCATCGATTTCAATGGTAAAAAAGTGGTTTACTGAATTTCGTTGTGGCCGTACAAGCACTGAAGATGCCGAACGTCCTGGACGCCCACTTGAGGTCTCTACACCCGAAACAATCGAAAAAATTCACGATATGGTGTTGACCGACCGAAGATTGAAAGTGCGAGAGATTGTGGAAGCCGTAGGGATCTCGCATGGCTCAGTGGTTTCAATTTTGAATGATCACTTGGGCATGAGAAAGCTTTCCGCAAGATGGGTGCCGCGTTTCCTCACAGTCGACCACAAACGCAATCGTGTAACAACTTCACAGGAAGGTTTGGCGTTGTTTAATCGCAATATGGAGGAGTTTTTGCGCCGTTTTGTAACCGTGGACGAAACATGGATCCATCACAAACACACCAGAGACCAAACAACAGTCAAAACAAAGGGTTTCTAAGGGTGAATCGGCGCCAAAGAAGGCCAAGGTGGGTTTGTCAGCCAATAAAGTTATGGCGACTGTTTTTTGGGATGCACGCGGCCACGCGGGATAATCCACATTGACTACCTTCAAAAGGGAAGAACAATCAATGGGGAATATTATGCCAACTTATTGGACCGATTCAATGACGATTTGAAAAAAAAACCGACCTCATTTGGCCAAGAAAAAAGTTCTTTTCCACCAAGACAATGCAAGGGTGCACACATGTGCAGTTGCCATGGCAAAAATCCATGAATTGGGCTATGAATTGCTCCCTCATCCACCCTATTCTCTAGATTTGGCTCCGAGCGACTACTTCTTGTTCCCAAACCTGAAGAAATGGCTTGGTGGAAAAAGATTTGACTCCAATGATGAAGTCATCTCGCAAACAAAGGCCTATTTTGAGGACCTCGACAAATCATTTTTTTTGGAAGGGATACAAAATTGGAGAAGCGTTGGACAAAGTGTATAGAGCTCAAGGAGACTACGTTGAAAAATAAAATTATTTTTTTATCAAGAAATCTGTGTTTTATTCCAAAAGTCACGGACTTATTGACCCGCCCTATCTAGATTTCTAATTTTTTTTATTAAACTATAGATCGTAGAAATTAATCAAAAAAAAAATTTAGCAAAATTCTCGGAACCGTTTTCGAGAAAAACACGATTTTCGAAAACTATTTTTTAACTTTTGTATGGAGGGTACCAACCGTTATTTTTAGGTAAAATAATTTTTTTTTCTCATTTCTTGTAGATTATATTAAGAAACTTTCATTTATCAAGTTTTAAAAAAATCTAGCATGGGGTTTTCGAAATATTGAGTTTTAAAAAAAAATAATGTTGAAATATTTTTTTAAAAATCCAAAAAATTATTTTTTTCAAACTCAAATTCACAATAATATTCAAACTATTGGGGACTTTTAGTTAAAAAAATGATCAAAATCCGTTGTACCGTTTTTGAGAAAATCAAAAATCAAAAAAATGATTCCAAAAGGGGGTACCAAAAATAACAAATTTTTGTAAAATTTTGTTCAACCATTATAGTCCAGTCAAAGCGTCATTTGACCTTGCGCGCAGAGTCATGGTCTATTTTTTTTTCATGGATCGATAGGTGCTTATGAGAAAAGCTTAAAACCAAATTTGCACTACATGACAACTTTTTTACCAAAGTTATTGGTAAAAATGTATTTTGTGTCATTTTTTGGTCATTTGCGAATATCTCGGCTCCACTAACTCGTACAAACGAAAATTAAACATGTATTTATTCCTAATAACATTATCTATTATGTTCTAAAAAAAAACATTTGTTTAAACAAATAAGAAAAAAGTTATAGTAAGTTAAACAAATTTTTTGTTGTTTAAAAATCACTTTTTCGTGATTATTAAGAAAAAAGCTCATTTAACGATGAAATTTTTATTTTTTATTATTAAAGTTCTTGTAATTCCCTACAATTTAAAGAAAAAATCAACACTCTACTACGAACGAAAGCCGAGTAATAAGTTATTGAACATAGGTAAGTCAGCGCACCCACGCATTTTATGATTTTATGTTTTAATTAATATTTCAGCCCCAGTATGTCGCAAAGTGAAAATAAAAAACTGTATTGCTAATAACAATATTTTCTATCAACTTGCATTTAATTTAATATGTTTAAGCAAAAACATAAAAAGTTACCGTTGGTTTAAACGTTTTTTTTCTTGTTTTTAATACCTTTTTTTCATAGTTATTGAGAAAAAACTGTATTTTACGGTAAATATTTTTCAGTTTTGGATTTTTGTTTTATAGTCCTGCTAATTTTCTTCTAATTAAAAAAAAAATTAGTCCATTACGACAAACGGGAGCGAAGATATTCATGATTTAAAAACTGAGGAAAGTTTACAATTTAGTATTTTAATCTTGTAGCTTGTAATTTTGGTGTCGCCAGCAACAAGAAGCAACAAATATGTGTAAGTATGTGTGGGGTGTTTGAAGGATACCAAGATATCTTGTTGCTGGCGACACCAAAATTACAAGCTACAAGGTTAAAATACTAAATTGTAAGCTTTCCTAAATTTTTAAATCAGGAATATCTTGGCTCCCGTTTGTCGTAATGGACTAATTTTTTTTTTAATTTGAAGAAAATTAGCAGGACTATAAAACAAAAATCCAAAACTGAAAAATATTTACCGTAAAATACAGTTTTTTCTCAATAACTATGAAAAAAAGGTATTAAAAACAAGAAAAAAAACGTTTAAACCAACGGTAACTTTTTATGTTTTTGCTTAAACATATTAAATTAAATGCAAGTTGATAGAAAATATTGTTATTAGCAATACAGTTTTTTATTTTCACTTTGCGACATACTGGGGCTGAAATATTAATTAAAACATAAAATCATAAAATGCGTGGGTGCGCTGACTTACCTATGTTCAATAACTTATTACTCGGCTTTCGTTCGTAGTAGAGTGTTGATTTTTTCTTTAAATTGTAGGGAATTACAAGAACTTTAATAATAAAAAATAAAAATTTCATCGTTAAATGAGCTTTTTTCTTAATAATCACGAAAAAGTGATTTTTAAACAACAAAAAATTTGTTTAACTTACTATAACTTTTTTCTTATTTGTTTAAACAAATGTTTTTTTTTAGAACATAATATATAATGTTATTAGGAATAAATACATGTTTAATTTTTGTTTGTACGAGTTAGTGGAGCCGAGATATTCGCAAATGACCAAAAAATGACACAAAATACATTTTTACCAATAACTTTGGTAAAAAAGTTGTCATGTAGTGCAAATTCGGTTTTAAGCTTTTCTCATAAGCACCTATCGATCCATGAAAAAAAAATTGACCATGCCTCTGCGCGCAAGGTCAGGCCCTTTTTCATGACGCTTTGACTGGACTATTAGCTAGCTTTAACTAAATGCAATTTTTGAATTTTTTTTTAATCTGTGGGACAGTTTTTTAGAAAAAAAAAATATTTATAAATTTCGAAATCGTATGGCAGGTACCGTTATTTTTGGTCTTAAAAAACCAAGTAAAAAAACATCCGGGGAGAAAAAAATAAAACCCATATCTACCAAGTTTAAAGAAAATCGGCCGAGCCTCTTAGCTTTAGTCGAACAGACAGCCAGACAGACGGACAGAATTGCCAGACCCACTTTTTTGGTCTTCGCTATCATCGTAATGTCAACTTTGATCAAAATCTCGAGTTCGATTTTTCTTACGAATGCATAACTTGCCTTATAGTACCTATAAGTCGCAAGTAAAAAAGGAAACAAGTTAAATAAATCCTTTATTAGTATCGTTGACGATTTTGACTCTAAGTGTCCGGGAAGATTTAAAATTCCTACAATTACAAAAACTTCGATTAATGTTGTAACGAAGCGTCACACTCCTACGACCGACCGACACCAATCAAATTCCATCTGCATACCCACCAAGTGAAATAACCAACGCCAACACGCACCCGAAATACAAAAACAATGTATATGCGATATTGTGGTTCATCGTTATAGAGTTCACAGTTGGTTCCTGCAGGAGAATTGCCTTATGTACCCAAGAAATCCAAAGAAATTCGAAGCTTGCTCGCCGAAGTTGATTAAGGTTTTTACCTTATAATACAGAAGCACAAGTTTCCCCCGATATTCCCCTTCTCTACTAAGAGTCGATGGGCCGTTGCTCCATAGCGTGCTGTGTGGTAACAACAAAACACCGTATTATTCCCCTTCATCCTTCCGATGTCGATGGGCACCTGCCGTATTATTAAAGTTATTCCCCTTCATCCTTCTGATGTCGATGGGCACCTGCCGAATTATTAAACTATTCCCCTTCATCCTTCTGATGTCGATGGGCACCTGCCGTATTATTAAAGTTATTCCCCTTCATCCTTCTGATGTCGACGGGCACTTGCCGTAGTATTAAGTTATTCCCCTTCACTCTTCCGTTGTCGACGGGCTCTTGCCGTATTCTTAAGTTATTCCCCTTCACCCTTCCGGTGTCGATGGGCTCTTGACCGTATGATTAAGTTCGTATATACTAGGTAGTATTATCTCTAGGTATTATTGAAGTAATTATCTATAGGTATCATATTATTTAGTCTTAAGCCGCTTTATTGGATTAATAAAATAAAATCTGAAAAAGGAAAATCTACTTTTCATTTGGAGAGAGTAGTTTGGTCGACTTTCTATACTCGAGTTTCGTGCTTTCTCGAGACTACCCTGGAGTCCGGCGAGCTTACCTCAGCCTTAGAAAAAAGAAGCATCACAATGTAACTACCAAAACTGATACTTACCTACAAAATGAGTGTAAGCGGAAGTATCTACTATCGGCATGTTTTTATTTTCAAATCACCTGGCCAGTGCTCAATCATCCAAAGCGAATTACGTCTAGGTAAAAATCTCAAGCGATTTATGTTCTGCTTTGTTGTCTTTACCTCATAGTGTCGAATGTTTTGGAAACAAACACCAAATGACAGTTACAAACGATCATTAAAGTATCGAATTACAATAAATTGTTTTGGAAGTCGCCCCATCAGCACAGACTTATTGATATATTCTATCTTCAAAAAGATTCGTCTCAGAGTTTTAATGACAAATTGTTTTGCAACTTTCTTGTATAGTCTTGGCTTGAAACTGTAAAACAAGCCATTCAGGAAAAATTGAAAACCGAAAGAAAGAAGTTACCTAATCTATTCAAAGTCACGAAGCATGTATAGGAAAGGCTGGCAGAGGCATATTCAAGTTGAACTGTATACTGCATATCTACGATTTGTCGGGGACTTGGGCCGCCTCTGGACATCTGGACACATGCAGCGATGCAAATTGCTACTGAAATTAAAATTCATTGAATGGAAATCTGGGAATGGATGATGTGTTTTTGTGTTTACGACTTAGAGATGTTCCTCTGCTAAATGTGTGCTATAGCAACAACGCCACCACCATCAATGGGTCTATCATGATATATGTATGTTTGTATCTACGGAGAAGCTAAAAATGTACAAAGATAGATACTCGTAAGACTTCCTTCCCACGTGGTTTTGAAAAGGTGTCAGTAGTTATTAGTTGTACATAAGTTGTAGCCATGGAAACGTTTTGAAAAAGGTAATGATAATTTATGTTTATGAGTTTTATTTTTCACGCTTATCTCAAGAACCAATAGACTGAATTTTATAAAATTCCAACGCACTTGCGTATTGACAGCCTTCTAAATGATGATGAGTCCAACTGCCATCGTCAAGTAAATATGTACATACATTTTGTTGGACTAAAAGCCATTAAAAGCTATTTTTAATTCATACACCCCTTTTAGACCAGTCCAGCTGAATCACTTCATCATATCTGTTCGATATTTGGCGAAATGCGCTTAGCGACCACTGAAAGTTTGTCTTATAACGAGATATTATTGATATACAAATTGAATATGTATACTATCTCATAACGGCCATGGGGTAGTAAGAACGATTTTGACCGAACCTAAATCCCTAAATACAATTAATAATCTTCAGAATAGCTCAAGCGATTTCTATAAAATTTACAATATACATCAATCCTCCTCTGGACCTACATATCGTTTTTAGAGTAAGATATATCTTCCGGAAGGATTGGGAAGATGACATGCTTTGTAAAGAGAGACTTCGATAGCTGTGCTGATCGAATATGGGGTATCAAGTTCTTATGAGACTCTGGCATCTATTGTTTTTATCGGAATTCTTATATGTACTTTCAGAAGAGGAATACATGAAGCCTTGAAACGGAATTTGAACAAGATTGCATTTAGATTTGACGTACAATGACAATGGTTTAGTTAAGTTACAAATAGCAGTCGAACTCATTGAGTGTCCAAAGGGGTGACAAATCCTTGAGAAAAAGGACTTAGTTATAAAAGACTTTTTCAAAAATTCCCCGTGTGCTCCTTTGCTACAGAAATTAAGGGAACATACAATTTTCTTCTAAGACCGAATGCTAAGACGTAAAAGAGGAGGATTTGTCAATTCCCTGCAAAAGCGACTTCCTAACCCTTGGAAAAACATTTTTTGTTTTAAGGTTGTAGTGCATGGGAAACAAAATCAGACCTCTAAGGTGGCAGTTTAACCACTTTTCAGCATGGTAGATCTAAAGATCTGCCAAAAAATGTACTATGTGGTCCAGCTCTGTTATCGAAAATGCGTACATTTGCTATGGATGAAGCTATTCTTCGTTGGATTAAAAATAATGTTTTGTTCAGATTGATCAATATAATTCGTATAAGATGGTTTTGATTTGATATTCATAAAATAAAATGCTGGTGTACCTCAGGGCTGCGTATTCTTACGTACAACTCTCTTTCTCAATGATGTCTTATCTGAGACTTCTTATTGTATTGCTGATGAAATACATTGCCCTCAGTTTTTCACAACTTTGTCTTTCAGAGCTTCAGATGCAGAACTATAACGGACTCTATCCCAATCTTCGCTGTCTTAAACTCCTCCGAAAAGCTTAGAGTAGGGACTCTATCCCAACCTTCGCTGTCTGAGTCTCCTCTCCTCCGCCGCTGTAGTTAATACTAGAGACTCTATCCCAACCTTCATTGTCTTAATCTCTTCCGAAAAGCTTAGACTACGGGCTCTATCCCAACCTTCGCTATCTAAGCCTCCGCCGTCGTAGTTAAGACTAGGGGCTCTATCCCAATCTTCGCTGTCTTAATTTCCTCCGCTCAGACTAGGGAATCTATCCCAACCTTCGTTGTCTTAACCTCTTCCGAAAAGCTGATACTAGGGACTCTATCCCAACCTTCGCTGTCTAAGCCTCCACCGTCGTAGTTAAGACTAGGGGCTCTATCCCAATCTTCGCTGTCTTAGCCTCCTCCGCTCAGACTAGGGAATCTATTGCAATCTTCGCTGTCTTATTCTCTTGCGAAAAGCTATCCCAACCTTCGTTGTCTTAACCTCTTCCGAAAAGCTTATACTAGGGACTCTATCCCAACCTTCGCTGTCTAAGCCTCCACCGTCGTAGTTAAGACTAGGGACTCTATAGGGACCCCGCTGACCTACCTCAGCTGGAAACAAAAAGCAATCACATTTTGGCTCATTAAATTCAAATCTCAACAGGATTAGAATGGACAATCAAAACCCGTGTGCAATTTAATTTTCAAAAACTCAATGTTGTCTCCTGTCATTCATTCGGACTACACCCCAAATGCCACCGTCCACGAGCGGCACTTGCACTGAGCATATACCGAAAAGCTTCAAGTTCTCGGGCTCGGGCACTGATCAGCCTAATACTCCGGTTTCAGGGTATGCCCATCAGTTAACCCTTGAGCTTAACTTTGGACGTACTATTAAGTTCAGAGAGTATTTTTTAGCCGCACTTCATGAATGTTGAACACTTAACACGGCTTAATTTGTCTCTCCCATTGCGATATTTAGACACCAATGTTCATCAAAGCCTCCTTTTAAGTCTTTTTCCAATTTTCCTTAACGCTCGTATCGTGCTTAAATATTTTAAGGGTAGTCATAATTGGTAAAACCTAAAAAATCGAGGTCCTCTTCAAACTTCTCGAGACCCTAGTCAGCAAACATTTGCACGTATTGCTCGCCGCATAAATCTTCCACGGTGATTTGCCTCTAATATCTGAAAATGACAAAACATGTAAAAAAATGGCCTCCATGAACTGTCAAAATCTACCTGTCACTAGTGGAAAAACAAAATGTTTTTTTTCTGTTTATTGCAAATTTGCAGACCAAATTTTAATAAAATAGCTAATTGTTAGAAAATTAAACGGGAGCGTATCGGAATCCCGCTTTTCAAAAATTCCGAAAAAAAAGTTTTAGAATCCCGTCTGCTAAAATACTGCTTTTTTAAAATCCCGCTTGTTTAAAATCTTGATCTATTATAATCCCGCTTTTTAAAATCCCGCCAAATCCCGCTAATCCCGTTTTTTTGCATACGTAGCTAAAACTTATTGATTTTATGTTGGTTATTTTCCAGATTCTTTAAATGCTAAAGAAACTTTGCATACACCGAACCTCGCACCTACCCCAAATCCTATAGTGTGCCCAAGCAGGGGGGTCGCAGGGTGGCAGAATGCCCTCTTAGATATCTCACTGCTTACACGTCGTAATAAGAAAGGGGATTATAAAAAACGGGATTTTAAAAAACGGGATTTTAAAAATCGGGATTATAAAAAGCGGGATTTAAAAAAAAGCGGGATTATAAGAAACAGGATTATAAAAAACGGGATTATAAAAACGGCATTTTAAAAAACGGGATTATAAAAAGCGGGATATCGCACCCAACCCAAATTAAACGCTTAAAGCATGAAGCACGGCTCCATAGGACAAATGAGGACCTAAGTCAGAGGGAATATGTTATGCAGATTTTGCTGAGGAAGCACAGTGGGCAAAGGGCGCTATGTAGAAAGTCTTATCTGAGCAAGAAGTTGAACGATTTAATTGACAAATCAAATCACATGTTCATCTCTTCTAAATCAGCTAACAACGGTTTTTGAAAGTTTTTAGAGCATGGCTCAAAGGCCATAAATTTGGTCACTAGGCTAGATTGCTAGGGGCCGTGATAGGGTAGAAAGCGATAAAAAGTTTCTGAAGAGTCTAGCCCATTGCCCAAATTAACTCCGGAGTTCGCCGTATATGGGTACCAAAAGACCAGTTATCTGTGGATGATATTGAAAGAAGAAATTTCTGCACAAAGTGTTCTCTTAAACAATATTTGAAATTGAAGATTTCTCGAGAATGTTTCGTTCAATTTCAATTAAATCTTGACTCTGATGCGGTTAATATTAAAAAGGACTACTTTGGTCTAAGTAAACTGGATTACACAAGCTTTCATTACACTCAATGTCCCATAATATTCCCCAACAATAACCCAACACCACAGAGATTGACACATCCTGTCTGAAAATTTATACAATACCACAAAATTCGTCTATAATATTTTCATTTCATTGGTTTTCTAAAGGACATATAGGGACATGGACACACATGAACGAATAACCATACAATTCATCCTTGTGTCCACAATGACAATATTCATTCGTTATTTATTCAAATGTGGGAACATTTAAGCATTGTCCTGTAATCATCACCTGTGATCGCATATATCCTGCACACTCTGGATCGATATTACCTGTGCATCAAATGTGTATATAAAATGTTTCATAATTTATTCCTTATTGTCAGGACTGCATACACACATAAAGGTGCTTCCATTCATATAAATATTATAACCTACCTACTTTCACCTCTGTAAATAGTCCTGGCGATGTCATTATCGGAGATTTCATAATTCAGAAACTCGCCCCTGTGTAGAGTGTCGTGTGAGTCCTGTGATGGCAATTGTTGCAGCAGAATAAGCTATCAACCCTTGCCAGATATCACAGGGAGTAGCTTTTTGTTTTGTATGAACCAACGAATTTTAACGGACAGCTACAACGACAGAAGGACGTGTGTAACAGTGATGTTTTTTCTCTCTGCCTAAAATATATATTTAATATCAATTATTTGACATAGCACCCAGAAGGCTCTGTCAAAATTAGCCGACAGAGGGTGGTGGGGTGTGTTTCTGATGTTGAGTTTGTTTTTTTTGTCTGCCCCGTTTATGCGGCAAACAAACGTATTACAACGAACATTACGGCATTGTGTACGCCTTGAACAATATGCTAATGAATTTATATGAGAGTACAGCTAGAGTGATGGTGGTGGTAGTGGAAGTTTGTGACCGAAGCCCCTTCTTTATAAATATATGAAATTCCAGATAGGGTAAACTCTAACTACCCCCATAATTTTGAATGAGGCCGAATGCGGCGAGTGCCAGAGCTAGTGCATCACCCTTAAGCTCAATCACGTTATCATACGCTACAGTGATTTTTCGTCAAAACTTATGTTCGAGTGTTGAGGGTGTAAATTGGGTGAATTTTTTTCTTCCTCTCTGTTTGGTGAAAGATTTAACTCGAAAATGTAATCTTTAAGGGTTATTTGAATCCAGTTTACAGTCCATAAGTATACATACTAAAAACAAGGGTGTTCTCTGAAAGATGGGTGGTGGTGTGTGGCTTGTAATGTTTCGCAATAAAGTGGTGTTAAATAAAATTTAATAGACATATGTAAGTCAGTGTCGATTCAAATAGGATTATACATTGCCTTGATAGCTACATATGTATTTAATGCAAAGGGCTTGGGGGCTTAGTGAGAGCTTGGAAAATATGGAAATTATTGTTCTATAAAAATTTAATATTCAATTAATTTTGGACACATTTATTTTAAAGTTGTAGAATATTTGCGTAGTTCTCGACGCTTTCCACCATTTAAGATCCCGAGTAATCTGCTTCCAATATGGTTCTCGCATTTCGCTTGAAGCTGGATCTGAGTGGTCCAATTTTCAATGACTCTTCTGCATAGATCCGGCTGAATTTGAGCGATGGTCTGTGTTATGTTCACCCTACGGTTATCGGGGGCTTGTGGTTTATTTGCATGGACCTGCGAGTCCAGGAAACCAGCGGGGTTAAATGGCATGACCTTTGTGGCCAATTCACGTTACCTTTAAAAGAGATTACCCTACCCTCAAATCGATCACGCAGAATGTCAATCGTGGCGTCCGCTGTGTAGCCGGTAGCGCCATCTTGCATTGAACCAGATGTCACCTAGCTCCATATGGTTAAATTTAGTCCTAAGAAATTGGTTATTTTCGTTTTGAGGCGTTCGTCATTAACGGTGAAAGCCTCACCAACGTCATTTTCGAAAAAAAACGGACCATTGACGCAATCGACCCAAAATCCTAACCAATCTGTATTTTTTTGAAGATGCATTGTCACCTGGTGAACCTCATATGGGTCGGTGTCATCCCATATACGGCAATTTTGCATGTTAACACGAATCGCTGTGACTCGTCGCTAAAGATGATTTTTCGACCAAAATTGGGCTCTTCTTCCAAACGCTCCGAAGCCAAGTCAGCAAACAAATAGCTTTGTCTATAGCCATGAACTTTAAGCTCTTGATGGGTCAGTTGAAGTTTGTGCGGGTGTATGTCCAAGACCGGACAAGTTTCAGTTTGCGAAAGGCACACTGAGAAATCGACGACTGCCTTGGGTACTGGTGTATACTTTCACGAACCGCGGCGATTTTTTCGGCCAATCATGCGTTTCCTTGACGAACGAATGTTGGCTGAATAATTATTTATCGAACCGATCTTCTTAAATTTGGTCACTAAACCTTGAAGAGTCGACTGTGAAAGGCCACCACATCTATCTCAAAATTGTCGTAGAGAACAAATTTTATCATTTGCAGAGTGTTACTTGCCATGGTAATTTGCCATCAATAACTAAAGCCGCTGCAAGAAAGTTGTTTTTTTGAGGGGTGTACTGCCTCTTGCGAGGAATTGACAAATCTTCCAAGAGTATCTCTTGTCATGGAAAGTGCTGCTCATTAGCCGTTCGGAATCGGCAGAAAATTGTAGGTCCCCTCCGTTCCTGGTAACACGCACACAGGAATGGTTGAGAGTTGTAAGTCACTAGGTCCTGGTTCACTTCGAGCTGTTGCACCACCAAATTTAATTTAATTTTTTAACTAAATAATAAGCAATGGATGTGATAGATTTCATCAAAATAACATGGCCACCACAAGCCGCTGAAATCTACCCGTACCAATTGAAAACCCGTTTATAAGAGAGTTTCATAGATCTTGGACTTCATTCTCAGCGTTAGGAGAGTTTTTGACAATTTATTGGACACAGATAAAAGCTAGCGTTTTCCTAGGGTAAATATTCTTAGGACTTCCACACAGATGTCATTCGTAAAGTTAATGTTTACTTCATGGTAATTGAACTATACAATTGTGCACTACTAAGTTGCTGCTATTAATAGACATGTTCTGTCACAACTAGGTGGCCCGATCACATAGACTTGGTCTTCCGCTCGTTTAACTTTCACATATACTTGGTTGACAATTGGAACAACTTTATATCCTAGCAAATCTAGGATCACTAATTGTGTGATAGTCGAATGTACAGGAGAGACACTCAGATGTCCTCTGGAAATTCTTTCTGGTGTGCTACGGTGTTAGCTTTGAATGTGTTCTTCTCTGCAACTTGCAATTTCCTTTTCTAAAACATTCCAGCTCTGAACGACCTCTGAGTTTTTGCATAAAAATGGAAATAATTGCCCGAACTGACATATGCCATCGAAATGGAGTTACACATTACGTCTAAGATGTCGGATACACGTGCTTGCACCGATAAGTAAGTACAATACCTTTGGAAGTCTTAATGTTTGTGATAAGTGGCATTGATGCTTATCAGGTGGTCACTTTTCAGCTAAGAGTCAAAGGCGCAATATTTTAAACATTTAAAACCGGTTCTAAATTGTTTAAAGTCGACTTTAAAAAAGTATGATTTAACAACAGGAAAACGCTTCTTTATGTTCATTCGAAGATGTATTCGATGTTTTTCGGAATTAAAGCGAATACATCTTCGAATGTAGAGGTTGTTATTTTTGCCGCACTACTCGAATGTGCAATAATTGGCTTTTCTCGACTTTTTCTCAGCGTTGTGATTTACAAACTTTCAAGATCGAACTAAATTGACAGCTCCTTTCAAATCTTCCCAATGTCTTACACCTCAAAAATTAAATGCACAACTGCGTCGCACAAACTTGGTCTTATGTAATAGACTAAGAATTTAAAAAAATTAATGTTTTTAGAGATAACTGTGTATATGCATAAAATTAAGTGTTTAAACTCTTTTAGTAGTAAGTAGTAAAAACAGAATGCCATGTGATTTCTTAAGAAAATATGAATTTATGCAAGAACAAAAATTATAATGGTTCTATAGTAAGTTTAGTATAGTCAGAAATATATTAATTTTTAGTAAAAACTAATCGAAAGCATACACAATTTTATCAGAATTTTAGGTGCCATTTTCGAGAAAAACAAGATTTTCATAAACATATCTTGTAGACTATATTCAAAAACTTGTAATTGTCAAGTTTTTAAAAAATCGAGAATGGGGCTTTTGAAATATTGAGTTTCAAAAAAATTCGATTTTTTTTTAAATCCAAAAACAAATTGTTTGAAAATTTGAATACATAAAATACGATCTAAACTTTTGAGGAGCTTTAACATAAGAAATGATCAAAGTCGGTTGAACCGTTTTTGAGAAAATCAAAAAAAAAAAAAAAAAAAATGGTCTTACCATTATTAGATAGTTTTCGGATTTTTTTTCCAAGCATTACCTAGCCTTAAATAAATGATTTTTTATGAAGCTGAAGATCGCTGCATCCAAATTTATGTTTTCATTTAGGATAGCAGATCTCGATAAGTATCAAAGATATTGGAATATTTTAAACGCCAAAATGTTGGGCGCAAATTTTCCTAGGGGCGATGTCTGTTACTTTTTTTAAATTGGATCCCGTTATATTTTATTTTAGTGAGTTTTAAAACTTTTAAGACAAACAAAATTTTAGGAGAGGATATAGACAGCAATAATTTTTTTAGAAATAAAATAAATATGACCCAATGTAGAATATACGTTTCTCTAGGGGCGATGTTTCTCCTTTTTTTTTATTTTTTTATTAAGCTTATTATTTAACCATGATTTAACCATGAAATTAAAAAAAAAAAAACAAAAAGCTTGGACACTTATAACTTTGGATTGACTTATCGTAGGTAAAAAAACGGTACATGAAAAAGTTACAATTTCCAAACTCTAGGGGCGATGTTTTTTCTTTTTTTTATTTTTTTGTTTATTAAATTTTTTTTTAACATGAAAGTTAAAAAAAAAAAAAGTTTAGACCCTTATTACTTTGGGTCAACTAACCGTAGGTACTCGTATAAGAACGGTACATAAAAAAATTAGAATTTCCAAACTCTAAAGGCGATGTCTTTTCTTTTATTTCATGTTCTTGAGTCATTTGTGTTCTAGCAAACTTGGTGCCAGTGCCATACTTGTAAACGGTGGGCAGAATTTGGATGTCTGAACCATTGTATATAAACTTTAATGTTTATATATACAATGGTCTGAACTACTTGAAAAAAAACTGAGGAAGAGTTACAAAATGTATATTTTCTCTTCAGTTGTGACTGTTGTTCTAAATGGCTGGCATTACAAAAGGAATAAAACTTGAATCATCGTTAGAACTAAACCTAGCATAATTTTGTTTTAGCTAAACTAATAGCTCAACACCATCCTTTTTTGTTTTAGCTAAACTAAAAGCAATAAATATTTTTCAATTCAAATTTGATAAACATATCTCATAATATCTATTCAATTATTATTATAGTTATTCTATAAAGTATATTCATTCTGGAATTTTCTTTTTCTTTGTCTTTGCTGAAATTTTGTTTTTGTTTGTATAACAATTAATTTTTTCTTTATATAATTCCAATTTTGTATATTTACTATCAGAATTATTAAAACTAGAATCGGAAAAAAAAATTCATAATGAAGTAAATATTATAATTTTGATAATATACAATTATTAATATAATGCAATAAAAAATATAAAAATATTACAAATAACCAATATCTTAACTAACTAACACAAAACGTAGATATCTATTTTCCTTTTTGTTGTAATTTGTTGCTAGACAACAAATGACTCAAGAACATGAAATAAAACAAAAAGAAAAAACATCGCCTTTAGAGTTTGGAAATTCTAATTTATTTATGTACCGTTCTTATACCTACGACTAGTTGATCTAAAGTTATAAGGGTCTAAACTTTTTTTTTGTTAACTTTCATGTTTAAAAAACTTTAATAGACAAAAAAATAAAAAAAAAGAAAAAACATCGCCCCTAGAGTTTGGAAATTCTAATTTTTTCATGTTCCGATTTTTTACCTACGATTAGTCAATCCAAAGTTATAAGGGTCCAAACTTTTTTTTTTTTTTTTTTTTGTTAATTTCATGGTTAAATCATGGTTAAATAAGCTTAATAAAAAAAAACAAAAAAGAGGAGAAACATCGCCCCTAGAGAAACGTATATTCTACATTGGGTCATATTTATTTTATTTCTAAAAAAAATTATTGCGATCTATATCCTCTCCTAAAATTTTCGTTGTCTTAAAAGTTTTAAAACTCACTAAAATAAAATATAACGGGATCCAATTTAAAAAAAAGTAACGTCGCCCCTAGGAAAATTTGCGCCCAACTTTTTGGCGTTTAAAATATTCCAATATCTTTGATACTTATCGAGATATGCTATCCTAAATGAAAACATAAATTTGGATGCAGCGATCTTCAGCTTGATGAATTTTTTTAATTTTTGTTTTTAATTTGTGGAACAGTTTTTGAGAAAAAAAAATATTTTATAAGATTTTGAAAAAAAATCGTATTTTTTTAAACTATATTTTTATGCGTGTTTGAGAAAATGGCTAATATTTAAAAATTTTGATTAAACTGCATGACTATGCATTTTCAAAAGAATCAAGAAAAAAATACACAGAAGCCTTATCAAAAAAAGTACACGAGAAAAATAAATATTTTTTTTTCTCAAGTTCAAATGTAAAATAAAATTAAATGCACGACTGGGTCGCACTTACTTGCTCCTATGTATAATAGACTAAGGAATTTTAAAAACGAATGTTATTAGAGAAAACTGTTCATAAGGATAAAATTATTTTTTAAAATTTTTTTTTTAAACAGAATGCTATGCAAATATGAATTTATGCAAGAACAAAAATTATAAGTCGTTGTAGTGGTTTCTTAAAAATAGCTTTTATATACAACATTTTTGAAAGATTTTTAAGAAAACAAATTGGTACGCCAACTTAAAGTTTTTATTATTGCACGAAATACTGAGCAGTTTTTGAAATATCGAATTTTTCAAAAGAGAAAGGATTTTTTTTTTCAAAAATTCAAAAAATATTTTTTTTTAAGTTTCGAAATGCAATGTTTCTTAAACGAAATTTTTTTGTATTTTTATTTTTTAAATCTGTCGAAGAGGTTTTGAAAAAAAAAAAACATATTTGTAAGATTTCGAAAAAAATCGTATGGCAGGTACAGTTATTTTTGGTCTTAAAAAAAAGAAAAAACCTGTGGAGGGAAAAAATTAAAAATGATATCTACCAAGCTTAAAGAAGATCGGCCGAGCCGTTTGGGCTGTAGTCGAACAGACAGACAGACAGACAGACAGACAGACAGAATTGTGAGACCCACTTTTTCGTGTACTATATCATCGTAATGTCAACTTTGATCAAAATCTCGAGTTCGATTTTTTCGAAATGCAGAACTTACCCTATAGTACCTAAGTATATCGCAAGTAAAAATGTATTATCAACTTAAAACACACTCATAGAGCGTGAACTAAAGCTTTTAGCTTACATACTTACAACTCTTATACTTTTATACTTACAACTTACAAGCGCTATTAAAGAGTTCAAAAGTGCTCCCAAACTAAATGAATTAGCTGCAATTGTGCTCCATGTTTGCTCTAAAGGCACATCTAGATAGGTTTTTAAGCTTTATACAGCTTAAAATGTTTCTTGGGTTATTTTTGGAATATAAAATACACGACTGGATCGTAAGTAATTCCTCTTTTGTAAAAGTAGTTTGAAATCTAAAAATTGTTTATAATTATAAAAGCCTGGATTTAATTTGAGCAAAATGGTGAAATAGAAAATTATGAATCTATGCAAACAAAGTTTACAGCCCGATTCTCCTTCTTGTGAGGAGTCACAAGTCACAAGCTCTTGTGACTATTCCTTGTGAGGATTGTTGTGATTCGATAACATTTTGGTATTCTCCCCCTAATCGTCACAAGAAAACTCACAACGAAACTCACCACAGTATGGTGAGATTTTTAAGTGTCATGTCTCATGTGTCATTATTTGAACAGCTGATTATTCAAAACGAAGAAATTACTTTATAAATGTGTTGTTTTGGAGAGCGAATGGAACATTTGTATCTCTCAAAGTTTTAAAAAGCCGTCGGAGCTGCAAACTTCTTGATACGATTAGTTTCTTAAAAAAATTTTTGTTTATGTAAAAATGTTACTTTTCATTTTCGTGGGAAAGATCAGCAATAATATTCACTAGAACAAAGTCCACTTCCATTTTTGTGTACTCACAATTATCCACAAATCTAGAAAATTTTCTTACAAAATATACTGAATGTCAATCCAAGAAACTTTAGAAATTAATAAGTTGTAACCTGCTCTGAAGGAGATCACAGTTTCGATTGTTTTTGACTGTCACAAGTTGTGACTGAGTGGCAGAATTCGAAAAAGTCGCTAAATCAATTTCACCTCTTCTTGTGACTTGTGAGGCATCACTGACTTTGGGGAGAATCGGGTTGTTAAAATCGTTTTATTCTTAAATACATTTTTAATATAAGAAATTTTTTAAAATGTTTCTAGGAAAAAAATTGGTCCTGCGAATTTTTAGTATTCAATGTATAGGCGCAAAATTTTAAACAGCCAATTATTAAGGCATTAGTATGATACTACTTAACAATTTGGTAACTTTAAAGTAGTTTACTAACTCATTTTTAATTTTAAACCTTTTCTAACTAGTATCGTACTAAAGCCATTTCCGTACTAAATTGTTTCTGAACAAACCTAAAACAATGACAATTTGTGCAAAAAACTAAGTAAACAGGCCTTTGGTGGCGTTTGTAAATGCCAAAGAGTCATATGAAGTTAGCACGATACTAAAAATTTAATTTAATTAAGGAGAAAGTATGATGCTAATTCGATTAAAACCTGCAAAATCGTTGTTTTAACCTAGTTTAATTCTAAAATAGCTTTAAAGTAAGGGACGTTTTAAAATCGTACTAATTCCACTAAAATTTTGAGCCATAGATTTTATAAAATAATTTCAAAAACTATTCAAAAACTTGTGAACGTTTTAAGATTTTCAAGAATTTTTTTTTGCAAAAAACACAAAAAATATTTGTTGGAATATTTTTAGTATACAATATTATTTTATAATCAAACTTCTGTATAAAAATATTGGTCTAAATCGTTAGAGCCATTAATGGGAATAAATACGATTTTGTAAAACGGCTGTATGGTAGGTACATTTAGTTTCGCAGCTAAACAAGAATTCAATTTCTCCTCAAGGAAATCACCGAAGAATTTTAAATACCGAGTTTGAAGAAGAGGTACAGACATACCTACATCCGACAGATGCCAGACCCAGTTTTTTTCGTGTTCTCTATCATCGAAATGTCAAATTTGATTAAAATCTCAAGATTTTTTTCCAAATGCAAAACTTGCCCTATAGTTCCTATATCGCAAGTAAAAATTAATATTTCATTTTTTGTTTTTCGACAAAGTCTAGACATCTGGTCCAACTTGTTTTGACTATATTTTCGGCAACTGATCGGATCAATAAAATAAATAAATTAATTTTTTTTTTTCTGACATTTCAAATGTTTCTCTGTGCTTCTAAGTTACCGCACCGTAGTCATAAAACTGTACCACTCCATCATCAATTAATAATTTTGCACCTTTATCTTCAAAAATTAAAAACAAAAACCTCACACTTTGAATTTTTTTTTCAAATTTATGATACCTCCGGCCAAATAACTTTTAAGTTAGCAATCTATGATTTACGAGCTTCCCGGTTATAATATTATTTTTATTAAATTTTTATTCCGAAAGTATAAAAAACAAATAAATTATTCGAATATTTAATTCGAAAATTATTCGCCATTTAAAAATTCATATTTTGTATTTGTATTTTTTAGTCAACATATTTTTGGTTAAAAAAGAAAAAAGAAGAAAACAAAAGCCGATTGTATCCACACAAAGAGTTAATTAATTTAGTATTCATAAAAGTGTCAAGTGTTTTTTTTTGTCTGTTAACCAAACAATATTGACAATGGCCTTATTCGTTTAAACAATTTTCATTCTCCATAGTAATATATATTTTTTTTTAACTTTTGTTTTCGATCGTTGTTTCTGTCTACTCTAGATTTTGGCTGTCATTATGTCTATGTTGAATAAATAAAAGTGTCTTTAGATGTGTTTTATTGGGACACACATTTGGGTACAATAATATTTTGATTGAGCGACAGGTGTGTGGAAGTTCTTTAGATCTGCGAGAAGGTGCCTAGTTTGTGGAGCTGGCAGATGTGAAGGTTGAAGAAAGGGTTCATATATAGTGATCTGTTTCTGTTCTATTAATTAATTGGCAACAAGTTATGCCTTACAACGAAATTTTCAATAAAGAAATTCAATGTTTGATAAACACAAATTTGGTTCGTTTGATTGTGTTCAAAACACCTGGTTTCTCGAAATGTTTTTAAAACAACTTTTTAGCCTTTTTATGTTTTGATAGATTGTTAAAAATGATCAGCAAACGTGCGATGGAATTAAATTTTAGATTCCCAAACCTGAATATTGTTATTTTGAAGATTTTATTTTTTGGCTGACTTTATTAAAAAAAAATTAATAAATCATAGATAAATAAATTAATAATTTTGAATAATTGAATAATTCAACTTTTCACACCTGTCACACCAGTGTTAACGCTAATTTATCAATCTCATTATGATTATTGTAAAGGGGTAAGATATTCTAAGGCCTTCTTTGGCTGTTTGCCTTTTAGCGAGAAAGTAGGTAAGCCGATGTCAATCATCATTCATAAACCAACCGGGTATTAATCAAATTGCTTCTGTCTGTAGTTTCTGTTTGATATTGGAGTCATGCAGTTTTTGTAATTGAGAAAAATACACACCACGAATTAGTTCATGGCAAAAGGAGGGGAACAATTTTGGCATAGTTAACAAACTCAGCAGGAGCTAAGTGTAGTGTAATAAATTGAATTTTGCGCTTCTGTAATTATAGGCTGGGAGTTAGGGTTGTATTTTAGGATGTGTTAGGAAGTGACTTAATGCCAATTATCTTCGACAACATGAAATTAGACCAAGTTGTTTTGGAAAATAGCACAGTAATTTGTTCTTATTTCTCTTAAATTATTTTATCCCGTCAAATAACATTGAATAATAGTTACCTAATGGTTGATGAGATTTTATAAAAAGCCGGCTTTTCGAAACACCGAACGTAATAAAGTCAACGAACCACAAGGAATACCTAGTTAATCAATTCAAGAAACATTTCAAACAGCTGATAATTGGGCGCCATATATGTTTTCGGTCCGAAAATCGTCCATTCAAACTGAGACAAATATTGGTAAAGATCAACGAACTTCAAGTCGAGGCTCACAGATTTTTCATCGACTTCAAATTTATAAAGGGTTTTTCAGTTTTTACGATTAGATTTTTGAGACCTGTGCGGCCATGTTGTTTTGGTGACATCTGTCAAATTTATTGCTTTTTTCAGTTACTGATACCAAATCACAATGGCAAGCTACAAGATTGAACAGCATGTACAAATGATAAATTTTTATTATCAAACTGAGTGTTCATTAGTGCAGACGTTCAACTTATTTTACGATAGACGTTTGGTAGCCAAATTTAAGACGTACAGTTCGATTAATCAGTCAAAATTCGAAAGAAAGATCGGCCGAGAATATCGCCACGGTCCATGAAAGTGTACAGCAGAACCCACGATTTTTCTCAGTGCACTAGAACTCAGTATTTCGCAGACTTTAACTTGGCGAATTTTGGGCCGTACAACATCTAATGTCGCAGGAGCTCATGAAACACACCGTTTGTAACTTGGGAGCGTTTTGGAAGGGCACCTAAATTTTGGACGAAAAATTATCTTTAGCGAGGAGACACAGCCATTTGTTTTAACCAGCGAAATTTCCATATATGGGAGGTCACCAATGCATGCGAAGTTCACCAGGTGACAATGCATCCTCAAAAAGTAAGCGTTTGTATGGATTGGGCCGGTGTGGCGGCGTCATAGTTCCGTACTTTTTTGAAAACTAATTTAGTTCGGCGGTCATCATCAATTGTGGGTGCTACAGAACGATGATAACCAATTTCTAGAGGCCCAAAATTTAACCTTATAGACCTATACACAATGTCCAGTATGCCACAATTGAAATTCTGCATTAACAATTTGAGGGTAAAGTTATCTTATTATGAATTGGCCACGAAGATCATGCGGTTTGACTCCGCTAGACTTATTCTTGTGTGGTTCCCTGAAGTCATTGATCTATGCTATGCGAATAAACTACTATTGACCGATGATCTAAAGGTGATCATAACATCGCTTAAGTTTAGCCGGATCTATGCGGAAGAATCATTAAAAATTTGACCACTCGAGTCCGTGCCACCGTAAGTAGTTGAGGTGGGCATATAGACGGAGTCATATTTGTCATAATTGTCATAATGGCACACATCTGTAAAAAAAGAATTTTGTTTATACCTTACACACAGCTTGAAACCCTTTTTAATGATCATCATAGGATTTGTTTATGACGTGAAATAGGATAGTACGTGGTGCAATTTTCAATTGGGCAATAGTTTCTCCGAAATTGTTCAAGCACGCAAATGGTTTTGAACTAATAATGGACAAAATGATGCAAATCATCATCGACCGTTCACAAAAACAGGCAAAGCTTCTTGTTGTTAAGGTAAACGAGAATAAGATCCTAGTCTAGCGATTACGACAAAACGTAGTTAGGGAGATCATCTACTTCCGAGTATATACTAAATATATAATCCATGAACGACACCTTAGTGGAGATTTGACGATTAATTTACCTAAAAATGTGTTAGGAAGAGAGGTAGACAAATAGTATTCAGTTCTCCAGTGTGAACCTGCACCTGTATCATCAAAAGAAGTTAGCAAAAGCTGTGTCGAAATCATTTAAATCAATTCTGATTTTATAAAAGCTAGGGTTGGGATAACGAACACCGATTACGAATATGGAATATGGATAACATCGGATAAAGGATAAGATACTGAGATGCTTTTATCTTGCAGCTGCGCTCAGTTTGTCGAAATCGAAAGATATCAATTCAATTGATTTCAGCTCATATGTATCTTACTCAACGTGTCAAATTTCTTTGAAAAAGTTCTAGCCTAACAGATATACCTAAGCAAGTAACTCATTAGATCACCAAGATCATAGGTGATCTGCAGCAATAGAAAAAGTATTGGAGCATATAAAAACTTTGATTATTTAATTTTTTCTGGGTTTCCTGAAATTGTCAAGACGTTTTGAAGGTGTTAATGATAAAACTTTTTAGTAAAAAGCTGAGTTGAAACTTTGGTTTTGTAAAATATCATTGGTTAACTAAAATTTCAATCATAAAATGATTTTTTTTTTCGCTGCGAATAGAATGTGTCATTATTTCAAAAAAGAATCTTCATCCTTTTTACTTGCGATATAGGTACTATAGGGAAAGTTCTGCATTTGGAAAAAAATCGAACTCGAGATTTTGATCAAAGTTGACATTACGATGATAGCGAAGACGAAAAAAGTGGCTCCGACAATTCCGTCTGTCTGTCTGTCTGTCTGTATGTCTGTATGTCTGCATGTCTGTACCTCGAACTACAGCCTAAACTACACTGGAGGTATTTTCTTCAAACTCGGTACTTAAGGGTCTTCGGTGATTCCCTAGAGGAGAAATTGAAATTTTTTTTAGCTCCAAAACTAACGGTACCCCCCATACACCCGTAATGCAAAATCTTATTTATCTCGAAAACGGCTCTAACGATTTTGATAAAAAAAAATTAGGTGTGATATTATGAAATAAACTATATTTTGGTCAAACAAAATTTTGGGGCAAAACGTTATTAGGGGTACCTGCCATAGACCCGTTTTTTTTATTTTCGTATTTCTCATTAACGGCTCTAAGGATTTTAACCCAAAATTTTCAGCAGGAGTCCCCTTAAGTTTAAAATAATATTGTATGCAAAAATATTCGAAAAAATATTTGTTGGGTTTATTTTGAAATTTTTTTTTTAAATCAATATCTTCAAAACCTATGAACGATAATTTGTTGGAATTATTTCCTAAAATCAATATTATTTAATATACTTAAAATTCGCATCCCACATTTTTTTTCTTGAAAAATTTTAGAGAAATTTCTTATATAAAAACTTTATTTATTTAATAATAAAACGATTTTTTAAAGTTTGTTTGCAGAAATTCATACTTTTCTAGAAATCAGACGGCAATTTCATTTTAGATTCATGTTTTATAATTATAAAATGTATCTTGAATTCCAAAGTACTTTTACATAAGAGCAAGTTCGTGCGATCCAGTCGTGCATTTTATTTAACATTTTAGGTAAAGTAAAACTTTTGTTCATACATCTTGTGGATTATGCTTAGAAACTTTTATTTTTTAAGTTTAAAAAAAATCCAGCGTAAGGTTTTCGAAATATTGAGTTTTGAAAAAAAATCCAAAAAAAATATTTTTGAAAATCTTAATACACAATTCTATTTAAGTTTTTGGAGAGATTTAGCAAAAAAAACAAGATCAAACTCGGTGGTACCGTTTTTGAGAAAATCAAAACCAAAAAAAATGGTTCTTTGGGGGGTACCCTCAATAACCATTTTTCGGAACATTTTCTTCAACTAGTACCTAGTGTTATATTGTAAATTTCAAAGACCGACACCGTTGACTTGTTTCTTTAGACTCCTCGTCTTCGTGTCAAACAATCGATCGAGAGCCCAAGCACATCCATGGGAAATCGACACGCGCTGACCATTCAGCACAACTCAATTGTTGCAATATTGCATTTTGGTTGACCTAAATTGATATCCGTAAGGTGATACGTTTCGGATACAATATATCCAATATAAGTGCAACCAGAACAATTGAGAATGCATTAAGTTTAACGCACTACGACTTCCTCAGATAGGTATGGGAATACAACATCCCTCCCTACCCGGGCAGAACTCGTGAACGATCAGCTGGGTGACACTTGACAAGATCGAACTATATTTTATTGTAATTTTCTCTTAAAAATATTTAACAATTTTAATATGTATACATGTATAACTAATATTTTTTTTATATATATTATTAATTTTTTTACTTTTTATATATATACATATATTATTTAATTTTTAATTTCTTTTTTTTTTTATTTCCTTAACATGAAAAAAATTTCTAAATGCAGATACATTAGTTTTTGTTATATACTTTCATTCATATTTAGTTCAAAAATTCCTTGCAAGTCCGATTCAGAACCTCACAAAGTTGACAAAATAATGAACCCAAAATGATAATAATAAATAATTGAGATTATTCTACCTAATTAAATTTGAGAACTTTTACATTGACTTTTATTTTTTCTCATTATTATGAATTATGATGGTTATCTGTTTACATTTATGTTGCATACTCTAAGATTTAAGTGTTGTTCCTTTTTCGCTTCTGGATCAGTACTAGTAAGTTGAGCGAGAGAACTGTAGTTAAATGGACTGGGAATGATTGTCTGCTTTTCTCTTTTTCCTAACATACATCATTATAAAGTAATCAAATTAAGATTAAACGAATGATATTCTTGTCATTCTTTTTTTTTTTTTTTTTTTTTAAATATTAATTTTGTTTTCTTTTTATTGTATTTAATGACGAGTATTTTTTTTTTTTTTTTTAATTTTAGTTTTAATAATATTGTTATATGTTTTTCTATTTTTGATTTTAATAATATTTTATTTGTTTTTTCTATTTTGCTTAAAATGTTTATGTTTGGATACAAACGACGGCATCTATTTTGACGGCATTGGTTTTTTGCGGGACAACGTTCGTGATATTCGTTGTGATTTGGCTTGGGTTGGTGGTGGCACGTTCATTCGAATATCTGGAACAGTACCATTTTAACAACACTAGTGCTATTACCAGAAAAATGATTGATACAAATGAGTACCGATGGATATCAACTTCCAATTGCTGACTGATCAAACTCTTTCTGTTTTCAATCTGGTTCGCTTCCAATTTAAGATCGGCCAATGACTTCTTCCCCTCTACCAAACTCGCGATCATATCACCGTGACTGCCTACGACAAGAGCGGGCGCTTTGAAAAGGTCCTCACTGTAAGATTGCCATATTTTGTTCGTAGCACTTCAATTAAATCGGAATGGTTCACTCTCGGTTGATGGATCTTAAAATTGGAACTCCAAACCTGCTCGTACGGTATTCGAAATTCTTTCGTACTTATTTCGCAAGGATTTAAAATGTGGAGAATCCCAAATCCATTAAGCTCCGGAGTTTCATATTGAAAAGCCATTTATTTTTTGTTGACATCTTCGTGATTACCCCCTTGGATAATGGAGCGGCGACGTATTTACAGTTCATCTGTGACGTAGCAGAGTGTTGTAAAAGTTCTACTAGGCACTCGGAGCTTCCACTGGTATGTATGGGTTTTTGGAACTTGCATACCTTTATCGTAACTGATGAATTGAACATGACATCGGAACATTGCAGCAACTCTGGTTGGGACATGCTCACAAATAAAGCATGATCATCTGCTTCTGCGATAAACTCTGTCTTAATATCTAAAACCAGGTCCCAATGTTGATCGAGTTTCGTACGTACTGGATATATTTTGTAAACAGAGAACATCGTGGCTTCTGGTAGCGGAACCGTGATTTTTAGAACGATTGAACTTCCGTGGGGAAAAGTCAACAGCTGGACTGCTTGGTACAATGCTGCTGGATTTAGGGTAACTCTTTCGTATTTAGAATGCTTCAGCACTGATGATATATTATTTGCATCCAAAATGAAGGGATGAAGCTTATTCTGGTACAAGTCATTCAAAACTGATAGTTCAGTTGTTTGGCGGTTTTGAACTTCGAGTAATTTTGATGTTACTAATGAGATCAACTCGTTTATCTCCACTTTCAGTTTCATTGCAGCAAATTCTTTGATTGTTGCAGTTGCAAAATTTTCAAAATCTGTCGTGATGTTGTCGAGACTTTTCCCAATTTTTGCCACCTCGGCTGTTAAGACCTTAACTGGTTTACTGAGCCTGTTAAAGTTGGAGCTCGTCACAGTTATCTGCTTCTTAAGAAGATGTAAGGCTTCATTCTCGTTGTTATCCAAGGTGTTGAGTTGGTTGTAAATCTTCTCGGCATCTTCATTGTCCATAGTTCCAAAAGCCCAATGAAAGAATTGTCCAATTGATTCTATGGCCCTCTTGTTTCTTCGGTGGGAAACCATATGTTTTAGTCGTATGTTGTTTTGCCGAAGGTTCGCTATTATGACCTCTAATTCGTTTGTCCTCAGATTGCAATTAGCTTTGAATGTTGAATTCAAAGGTACGCACAACTGCTTGATCTTAGCGTCACAATTGTTGACAAAGGTTAGCACTTCAGAGAAATCCATTGGTGTTATTTTTGTATAAATGGTCCATTTATTGTTGTAGAACACTGCATTCCCAATGCCTTCAAATAGTGCCGGAGTTATAGGTAGCTCTTCGATTCGGTAAGGAGTTGATGTCGTTGCTTTGGAGAATATGTTTGACGCGAGGAAAATACAACTTAATTAATGTCAACTTTGATCAAAATCTCGAGTTCGATTTTTTTTTACAAATGCATAACTTGCCTTATAGTACCTATCAGTCGCAAGTAAAAAATTGAAAGTGAGATATCTCTGCCTGTACCTACCGTACAACAATTTTTTTCGAATTTTGAATTTCTTATTATCGGCATAACGGATTTTAATGAATTTTTTCATAGAGAAGGTCTTCAAAAGTTAAAAAAATATTACATTTCAAGACTTTAAGAAAAATATTTCTTGAATTTAAAAAAAAAATAAATTTTTCTTGAAAAATTCGATATCTCAAAAACGGCTCAATATTTTTTTTGGAAATTTATGTTTTATTTGTATGAGAATAAAATTTTAAATTGACGTACCATAAAAGCTTATTTTTTTAAGAAACCACTACAACGGCTTATAATTTTTGTTCTAGCATAAATTCATATTTGCCAAGAAGTTTTTTTAGTCATTTCAAAAATTAATGTTATGCTTATGAACAATTTTCGGTTCGACTTAACTGTAAATTATTTTTCAAGAGTTAAACCAAAAGAGTTTAAAACTGAAAACTGGGCTTAAGATTCCACGCCTTTCTAATTCACTATAAGCTGCTTTAGCAAAGGGTATACGGTGGAAAATGTTCAATAATTTATAAAGTTTCCAAATTAAAAACGATATTAGATTTATCTTTGCTTTAAAAATATTTTGTTTGTTTCCCCAAATAAGACTGCAACGCATACAAAAAAATACACAATACACAGATCATAGGTCCTTCAAAAATTGTAAAAACAAGAAGCCAGCAAATCCGACCACCGAAATTTTCCAAAACATTTAACAAAGCCCAAACTTGTATCAAATTTTGCATTGCGCACATATTAAACCGATATTAAGGTTTTATTGTTCGCACGCCATTATCCTTTTGATAAGCAAAAAATAGCCAAACAAAAGGCAAAGAATACCAAATGGACACAATTTTCGGACAATAATTGTTATACATCTGTCTTCTGATATGTTTTCTATCTTGTTGTTCTTCGTTTTGCTTAAGGACCTATACCTCTTAGCTCATTGTCATTCCCAGAAGGAACAAAAAAAAAAAAACAAACCAGAAGTCCTACATTGACAAACAAAAAACTGCCTTGAACCCTTTTGTGCAACAGAAAAGAAGCTTTTTTAAGGATAAGAAAACAAACGTTTACCCTCTCCAAAGATACTCGTACATAGACTTGCAAATGCGATGACCATGAATTGGAACTCATTTGAGAAGCCTTATTCTTTTTGTGTTTGTCAATTTCTTGTTTGTTTGCTTTGTGATTTGCCTCCGAGCACAATCGAAAAAATGAAACTAATAGACCAAAGGTCAGACAGGGATTTGGACACTTCGCGAAATAAATATAAAAGTCGCTCAATGAATTAGTCGCCCAAGGCGAGAGGATTTTTCTTTGATTTGTCGACAACAATGAGGGCCCTTTTTTTATTTCCAAAACGAACAATGGATCTTGTTAGCACATTTACTGAGCATAAACCTTCCTAACAGAAAAGATGAAATTTCTTGCATATTTTTATGAATGTCCTTTATGATCCTACGCATATGATATTTGTTAAAAGTAAAAATTAATAATTCTCCGCGATCGTTTTACGATCACTTCACAAAAGATAAATATTGTACCCAAGGGGTTTGCTGTCGGCTTTAGAATTAACCATCAGACGGAGATACACATTATGCCTTTCAAGACGTGACTGGAAACTGACTGAAACATATGTTGCAGCTTTTATCTTTTCGTATGAATTGCTTTAGTGGCACCCTTTTTACGATCGCATGTATTAATGGTTATTTTGGTTTTTGTATACTTCTTCGGGAGTAGAATTTTTAAGTTGCTCATTTTGCCTCCAGCTATCAACTAGGGATTCAAAAAGGGGATTTTGTTGAAACACAGATAATGTATAGGAATAGTCTAAAGAAATCGTATTTTTGCCTCCCATTACAACTATTTATTATAAGATTTAAGTAAAATTAATTTTTTAATTTTTGAATCGATTCATTTTATCATTTTGAGGAGTGCGCTATCAGGTCCAAGGCTGGGGCAGACTGTATGAATTGGAGTTTATTAAATATGGTGTGTTTCTTTTAAATACGAGTATGTTATACAGAAAAAGTTGAATGATAATGATATTGGAATACCTTCTGGAACGTATATTACCATATCATTTAAAGCAGAAACTAGTGTTTGCTGAGAATTCCAGTGAGCTTGATTTCCACGGAGTAGTCTTATAGTATAGAAGTTCACCTAGTACACCATGTCAGTACAACTTAGCCAACTAATTTTGGGGGCTCAACCGGGATTTTTACGCAGGACCTCTTGTACCCAAAGCGAGAATAATACCCCTAATGACCCGAGTCCACGTTCATGATATTAAAATATTCTTGTTCTACCCACTGAGCTAGCCATGCTCCCTCAGGTGTACCACATACCATCACTAAGTCAGTGTTGACCCCTAAGAACGTTGGGAGAACCGTGATAATTTGTGGCAGTCCCATTTTTTTTTAGAAAAGAGAAAACAATTCAAGTTATTTACTTTAAATTTTGTCTACAACTAGCTGGGTGGTCACAAAATGTCTACTATATAAAAAAGTTTCCTTCGACATTATAGCTTAAACTATTGGTCGACGAAGTGGAACAACTCCTATTCAAAAGCACAAATTTGAGCAATAATGAAACCAATAAGTAAATTGTAGATACCAGAGGGATTCAAAGGTGTTCAGGATCCAAAACTAAGGTATGAAAAGTGGTTCAGAATACTCTAAGCCCACAAGTGCTTGCTTATTCGCTGTCATAATCGGATTCACGACTTTGTTTTCAACTCCAATATTCGTTTTGACAAGTTATTAAAATAATCGGGTCGAACACAACCCAATTTGAAAGAAAAGTCTTAAAACGAAATAAAAGTCCTGCCATATAGGAAGAAGTATAAAAAATGCATCGTTACAGTGGATAAGGATTCAAGTAAGAAAGCGATGAAAACATAGCCAAATATTGATACACGTTTTTGAAATATTTACCCTTTTTTCAAGATATGGAATTTGAAAAAATCCTATAAAAGATCTCGAAAATTTGTAAATATAATATATGACTTTAAATTTTAAAAAGCTTCTGTATAAATATTTTGATAGAAATCCGAAGAGCGGTTGATGAGAAAGTCAAAAATTAAAGAACCGTTCTGTGACAGGTAGCCTCAATAACATTTTTTCTTAAAATTTATATTGACCAAAATGTAGACGATGACTATAATAGCAAACCTAATTTTTATTCACCAAGTATATGTATGTAGGTAGTTAATGACAAGTTACGAATTTTTCAAAAAATCGATAGGGAAGTCGAAAAACGTTTTTCCTTAAACTTGGTATATAGCATTTTTAATCTCCCCCCATCATTTTTTTTCTTTTTTGATCTAAGTCCAAAAATAAAGCTACACATTTTTTCGAAGTTTTCGAAAATAAAAAGTTTTTTCATAAACTGCTCCACAGATTTTTAAAACATAAAATTCAAAACCTTTCATTTAATAAAAGCTAGCTAATGGTTCAAAAAAAAAAAATTAAAATGGTTATTAATGGTAAGCCCCACAGAAAAAATTTTTCCTAAATCAATTTTCTAAAGAACGGTGCAAATGATTTTGATACATTTTTTATTCTTAAGCTCATTAAAAGATCTTAAAAGTTAAATATTAAAATTTAATTTAAACATTGTTATATCGATTTTTAAAAATAATTTGAAATTAATTTTTTGTTTGAAAACTCTATATTTCAAAAACCTCTTGTGTGATTTTTTTTAATCTTGACAATAAACAGTTTTTTGATACTATCTATACTCTGTCCAACAAAAATTGTCAGTACAGGGAAGATAGGACGTTTGTCTCTCATTCTGGTTGCATTGCCATGCATAAATGTGCGCCTTTTAAAGCCCTCACAGGGATTCCGTAGTTTACATTATAATTCGCCGCAAATGAGAGTAAAAAACGCGTAGGGGTACCGTCTTCCGATTCAAAACGACTGAAAACAATATTCAATTTACCTTTTCCCACAACACCAGGCGGTAAGATAATAGGCGCGTTTTTTTTAAGTTGAAAAGCAATACGACAACACTCAACCAGTGGCGGCTGCTGGGTTGTTGAACAGGTGGTGCACTTTACTTGCTCACTAAGTAGATTAGAAGAAGATTAGAAATCGCAAAAAAAAACAACAATTTACATGTATATGTTGATTTTTTTATTATTTTGTATAATTGCTCGAAGAATTTCGACCATGTATAAAACTGACACACTTATTACATTTAGCAAGGAATCATGTTTTTTCTTTTTTCACTTAAATGCGTCAAATCATGGATTCAGGTTTCTGTCTAAATCGATTCTCCGCCAAAAATATTGCATGTAAAATTTAAAAAGGGCCTTGGCGATCCGGCTAATTTTATATTAACTTTATTTTAAAAAGATTTATTACTGTCTTTAATATACCTAATCACTGTTCATTTTATCCCACACCACACACTGTACACAGTACAGAATCGAACCAAAACCAAAATAAAAAACAATTACTAACCTAACTCCTACAAACCAACACTATTTAACCAGTCACGGATAGAGCGAAACAACATTACATATTCGCAGGCGCAACACATTCTAATCAAACATCGGTTGCTCTCGTTAATCTTCGGTTTTCGTGCGCCGCACGAGAGCAGGCTCATTTCTCGATACATTTCAATGAAATATCTTTTGTCTCACGCATCAGGGATATTAGCTTGTAACTCATACAAGTTATATTAGCTTCGGCGAGCGCACGAGAATTTTTACTTGCAGGCAAAGTAAGTCTTAATAGTAAAGCAAAGCGCTTACATTGTTTCGTCATAATTGGAAATTTTACTTGTTTATGTTCTTGTATGTTTAAAAAATAAATATTTACATGGTAATCTAAAAATAAAGATGCAGTAATATTTTGTAATTTTTAAATCTTTTGAATTGGTGGTTCAGCGCACGAGCGCACTTAAGGTACAGCCGCCACTGCTCCCATGTAGTACAGGGTGCGTTTTATGTTTGAGGTCGATGTTTTCTTTCGCAATTACTTTGAAATGAAATGCAATATCATAATTTTTATTTTTGAAGTAAAACTTCATTTCCGGCGTTGGGGGTAAAAATATTTTCTATGCAGCTGTCAGTGACATTTCAAAATGACACGTTATCAGTCAAAGACAGCGGCAAGTTCTTGGAATACAAAATGTTTGTACGTTTATAGGTTAGAATCTTACAGAGGCTTCGCTCGAGGGAAAAGAAGTTTTACTTCTACCGCGAGTACCCCCTCGACGGGTTTCACCTTGTTGTGGTGGGGGGGGCTTACGCCTATTCTCCTGCTGTGAAGCATCAGCAGGTGGAATTAGGTAACTAAGAAAACCCAGCAGGGAGTTAAGGGACAGTCAAGTCAGGATTGAGACGATATGAGATGGTTAGGATTCGGTTGACATGCCTAAGCCGGAAACTTAATGCATCTAGTAGTATTGATCTTGGTTGGTAAGGTAGGGTGGGACCGTAGGGTCTCTGGCTGCTTAGGTGGCTGGGGGTCTGAAAGTCCTACCAAAAAGGGTGTGTGTTGAGTAAAATTGGCATGGTTCTTTTGGTTCATTGAGCCAAAAGAACCTTTTGATTGATCTTGATGGTAGTGTGAATGGGACTGTGGATTCTCGACTGGGCATGCAGTTGGGGGTTCTAGGTCTCACCTAGGCAGTTAAATTAGTAGCGTCCTTGTCCGTTCGCGGATGGGGATTCGAAAGTTTTTCTGGAAGGATGTAGAGGAGGTTAAGGATGTCTAAGGTGAATAAGGATGTCAGAGGTGTCAGAAGTGGCAGATGTGGCAGAAATGTCATATCTGTCTAAGGGTTCAAGAGGTGTCAGAGGGGTCTGACATGTCTTATTGATTGTTTGAAATGTGCTGCTGCTGGACTACTGTTAAAGGTCGCTTACTGTATACATGAGGCTTGGTGGCATGTCTCCCGTGTGTACCATGCGTAATTCCCAAGCGATCGTGTGGTGAGTGATTTTGAAGGTGGGTCTAGTAGTTGGTGCATGGATGATGATTGGTTGGATGTGTCAGATGTTGGGAAGTTCTTCGGCTGGTCTTTGCCCAGCTGGAGTTCTTCTGAGGTTTAAAGAGGAGTCAGAAGGTTTTAAGAGGTGTCAGAAAGGGTTTGGGGTTCCGGGTACTTGTACCTGGCGTCCTACGTTAATAGCGTAAAGTGGAGCGTCATCCAGAGTTCTTCGGAACAAAGACCGGGGCGTCACCCGTGATTACCGCAAGGTGATCAAAAGACAGGAGTGTCTCTCATTGCTTACCAACTGGTAACTAAAGACCGGGGCGTCACCCGTGAATACCGCAAGGTAATCAAAAGACAGGAGCGTCTCTCCTTGCTTACCAACTGGTAACTAAAGACAGGGGTGTTTTCCTTGAATAGCCGTAGGCGAGCTAAATAAGACTGGGATGCATATGAGTTGTTCGTTGACCGCCCTCGACTTACTTCTCAATGTGTATCCTAAGCGGGTTGACACTTGACAGGCCCCGAGTTTTGCAGGAACTCATCTGGAAGTGACGGGTTCATATCCATTAACTCCGAAGCTGAGTAGGATTAAGGCATGTCCTTTTTCCGTTTCGCCTAGGGCGGATTTGACGAAGTTGCGAGGCTCCACCGGTAGCTTTATACTGGTACCACGGGTGATAGTGCCCAGGATTTTGAGGGCAATTGTCCACGTCTTCGGGCGTGTTAGTTCTCTTTATTCTGCTATCTTGAGGTCGGTCCCCTAGTGGGAGATCGTGGTGGCGTGGCTTACTCCAAATGCGGAGGCGAATGGTTTTCAAGATTCTTTTCTTGGATTCAAGAGGTGCAGATAGACCTAGACTTAAAGCAAGAGGTGTGCATATGCTGCAACATATCACAACTTTGCGACCGAAATAGCTTGCTATGACGGGGTTAATGGCTAGGACTAAATCTGGCTCATATGGTGGTAGGCCACCCTTGGGGTCAAACCTTTAATTGGTAGGTATCCACGTAAAACAAAGGTACATTCTACCGCGATAACGTCAGTACACACAACCTTTTTTTTTGATTGATTACGTATGGATAATATTAACATTATGTATATATTATTATGTCGGTCAAGTAGATGCCTCTGGCCGTAGCACATTTTACATCAAAATTTCGCAGATTTCAGACGTAATTTCAGCAGTTTCGTTTCTTATGTTGCTTTTAAGTATTGACGTTCTGGTTGGTTTGTTGATGTACACCTTTTCCTTCAAGTACTCCCATAAGAAAAAATCGAGAGTCGTCAAATCAGGGGATCGGGGGGACCAGTCGCTACCAACACTTTTTGAAATTTCTCCTAAAATTCACATCGTATTCCGGGCTGTGTGTGGTGTGGCATCGTCTTGTTGGATTGTTCTGTAGGTCTAATTGATCAAAATCAAATTCAGACACAAGGAAGTTATCGAACATGTCCCGGTCTAGTGGCATCCTCAAAGATATACCCCAATGAAATCGCCTAATTGGCCAACCATACAGTTACTCTACGAGGGCGTTGTGGTCTTTGGTGTATCAATCAAGGGTTTCCAGCGACCCAATAGCGGCTATTCTGTTTATTAACAAAACCAGCCAAGTTGAAATGTGCTTCGTCGCTTATAATGATCTTTTGCGAATTTGGCGGTCATTTATAGCGATCTGTTAATCTCGAGCACTCTAATTTCACCGACGTTGATTGTTATTTCCCTGCGATTTCTTTGTCAATTGACATACAAAGATCAAAATGCAAATCGTCATTTGTACCTCTCCGCAACATTAAACACAGCAACAATCTGCTTCACTACATCAATCTTTTCTGGCGTATATTGGCTAACTTCTTGCCCCGTTCTTACATTATTTCACAGTATTTGTAAATTTTTAAAATTTAAAATTATACGTTGAACTGCTGGGCCCATGATTAACACCAAAAAAAGTCAAGTAATTTTCTCCTCGTATCCACAATTACAAATGAACAATTAATTAATTAAAATGTTTTAATAATTTTAACAGGTTGTTGGCAAGTGAGATGCTCCATAATAAATTCTTATCGACCACTTTCTACGACTGTCAAATAAAAACAAACAAATTTCATTCACACAAAAATGGCAACCAAACAAAATTGACCTGGAATATAAAACACACCCTGTGCTTATAGCGCAACTAAGCTTATTCCAAAAATTTTGTTTAAGAGTTCTTGAGTCCGTTATTAAATTACTTGAAAATGCCCTTAAACTGAAAGATATCCATGATTGTTCTAAATTTTCTGCACATTTTACTATCGGGTTTCACAAGGTGCAGGGAAATAAGTCCCCAGGAACTAAGTCTACTGAGGGACTAAGTTCTCACTTGTGCAGGGAAATAAGTCCCCATGATCTAAGTCCATTGGGGGACTAAGTTCTCAGTTAATGGGAGCGAAATCCACTTTACTAAAGTGGTCTTTGTTCCCATGCAAGGTGGGAAATTCGTTACAAAAAACTGTGGGTTTTAGTTCCCTTTGAATGTGAAATAAATTCCCATGTTAAGCCATGGGAACGACACGTATAAATAGTGAGCCCCCCTGATTGGGCACACTATAGGATTTGGGGTAGGTGCGAGGTTGGGTGTAAGCAAAGTTTCTTTAGCATTTAAAGATTCTGGAAAATAGCCAACATAAAATCAATACTTCCACGTGTTCATGCCTTTCGTTGATGTTTAAAAGCTTGTGTTTTGGTCGTACAGCATTTTGAGATACAAAATTTTGAGATACAGTATTATGAGACACAATATTTTATATATACAGTACTTTGTACGTACAGTATTTTGTACATACAGTATTTTGAAATACAGAATATTAACCATACAGCATTATGACCCGCTCCCGTTTACATCTCTCTTTAATTTTTTCACTTCTCACTTAATGGGAACAAAGACCACTATAGTAAAGTGGATTTCGTTTCTATTAAGTGAGAACTTAGTCTTTCAGTCTTTCAGTTCCTGGGGACTTATTTCCCTGCACCGTTTCACAAACTGTTCTTCCTATCAAAATTATCTTCAAAAAATAATTCATAAAATTTGTAAAGCTTTCAAAATTTTCTTGTTCGCAACAAATTCAAAATAATAATTTTTAAAACATGCTTCCCAATGTTTTTCTAAAATTCAAAATATTAAATATTTCTCTCAAAGTATGTTCCCATTCTGCTGTACTTCTGTAACTTTTCTTTTTATAACTCGCGGAAACACGTCCTTTATCCACACATTCTATTGTTCATTCAAAGAGATACTCAATTTCAATTTCAGACCCTTCTTGTTTTGAAAAATAAAAATGTGCATAATAATAATTTTATCAAGGTGATCTTCGCGGGATATATGATCTATACTTCTATAGCATCCTCTTCTTCCCTTGTACACATCCATATCCATTTTGAAAGGAAAAAAAAAATAAAAAACAAAAAAGTTTTATTTTTCATCTTTTGTTAAAAAAAAAAAAATTATTTTATACATCCTCAGATTTTCAACACCCAGTTTATAGTGTCTATGTACACAACATCAATTGTTCCTATGCCTATCTGACTGACAGGACTACAATGGTAAATCGGCAATAAAACGGCGCGGCGGGCAATTGAATTCACATATATATACACAAGGGATGACATTTAAAATCCGCACACCATTTTATCCATTGTCCTTTGAGTGCTGCCAATTGTATTCAAGACAAACTGAGACAAGAAAAAATTGAATAAAATGAAAAATATCTAACAAACCAAAAATGAAAACACAAAACCAAATAGAGAAGATACAATTTTGATTTCTTGAGCAGGATAAATAAATAGAAAGAAAGGAAGAAGAACAAACGTCTCCAGTTACCTTTTATTTGAGTTGTTCATTCACACTTTCGATTTAGTTTATTTTTTTGGGATCTTAACACGGAATTCCTTGGAACGTTATGCAATCATTTATGGAAGAGGACAAACATACTCACTGTTATGGTAGTCAAATGCGGGATAAACGTATAGAATGTCAAGGTACTTAATGCTCGGGACACGAGTCCTTTTGCTTTGTTAATTCATAAAATAAAGAAACAAAGTATTTTCTTAAGAATTGATGGTGAATGTGTTTTTTTTTTCTTGTGAAAACCAAATTATGCTACCGATTAGAAGGCATTTCCAACAAATATTGACAGAATTTTGTTCGAACCATTTACCTTTTCCATTGGAACGGCCAAATAAATTGCTTCTTCTGGAGGTCTTGGAAGACAAGAACTATCGAATCAATCTTAACGATACCCTTTGGGGATCAGATTGTCTACATGTATTGTTGTTGAGCTCAAAGTGTGAACGTAGAAAAGTTAGGTGCAATTCCGGAGATCCCTCATCTTTCTCTCTTTTAATGCCCTCTGATTGGCTCATGAAGTGCGCCTTAATCATAAATCTTCTAAATAATCTTGCATCTATACAAGTTTTCGGATCTTTTAAATCCAAAGATTTTTTAGAAGATTATGGTATTACCAGTAAGTAATCAAATTAGACTCTAAGATTTTACTTATAATGGGTGATTTTTTTGTTACTATTTTCTTTTTGGCAACATTTGTTTTGACAGCTCACACACGTTTCGTGTTTTGTGTCACTGTCAAACATCTTCAGTTTGGTCTATAATTTAGCCATGAATCGTCTTATAAACCAACAATGCCATTTTATGGTCAGTTTAATCGACCTACTTAGGCCGCTATTCGGGCTATTGTGACTAAATTTCGCACCAAATTTACATTGTTGGACATTAAACCACCAACACGCTTACGTAGAGTGCGAACTGAGGAAAATATCGCAGCTGTATCGGTCAGTGTTAGTGATGAACGCGAATTATCGATTCGGTGCCGTTCGCAGCAATTGGGCACCTGTTACTCCGATACGTGAAAAAATTTTGCGGAAGAATTTAGATGTAAAGCCCTTCTGATGCAAGAATTGAAGCCGAATTTTTGGTGAATGAGCTCTTCAAAAGTTGGCCGAAGATCCACTTTTTTATCGAAAAATTGTATATTCAGCGAAGAAGCTCATTTCTGGTTGAATGGATACGTAAAAAAGCAAAACTGCCGTATTTGGAGTGGAGAGCAGCCAGAAGCATTTCAAGAGCTTCCAATGCATCCAGAAAAAGTCACTGTTTGGTGCGGATTATGGGCTGACGGAATCATTGGGCCGTATTTCTTCAAAGATGATGCGAATCGCAACGTTACTGTGAACGGTGAGCGCTACCGTGCGACGATAACAAACTTTTTTTTTTGCGCAAAATGGAAGAGCTTGAATTGCATGACATGCGGTTTCAACAAGACGTTGCCACATGCCACACAGCACACGTAACAATTGACCGATTGAAAGACGAGTTAGATGAACAGTTTATTGCACGTTTGGGGCCGGTCAATTGGCCGCCTAGACCGTGCGATTTAACGTCTCTAGACTATTTTTGTGGAGCTATGTTAAGGCTCATGTCTTTAGCGACAAGCTCGCTTCGATTGACGCACTGGAAGCCAACATTGAAGCATTTATTCGTGAGATACCGGCGGGATTTTAGAAAGAGTATGCCGAAATTGGACTAAGCGGATGGACCATTTGAGGCGCAGCCGCAGCCAACATTTGCATGAAATAATCTTCAAAAATTATACTATATCGACCGTTCTATCGATTGAAATAAAGATTTCATGCATTTTCCTGAATTTTATGTGTTTTTTTTTTATTTCCGATAGCTCTTAAAAAAATCACTCTTTATATTCTGCATTTTAAGGTAATTTTTTATTGGTGATCCATATTAGGAAGAAGAACTCTTAGTTCTTCCAGAGCAGCAGGAAAATAGTTTCAGCAAGAAGATTTAGAAAAGGTGTTGTACGGAAGGCACCAAGGTAAATTCTAAGTGCAGTGTGGAATGTAGTTTTTAGTTTGCAAAAAATTACTCTATACATGTATCGTTTATCTGGTAACGTCCCAGTCCCAGATACCTAGGTCTTTGATGCAACATCGTGCGGTGTTTCCTTATTAGTATTGCAGAACCTGCAAGTGGCACTTCTCACTAAGAATATTGAAGGATCTTCTCAAGGAAATACTTGATTATTCGAAGTTTGTTCCTGCTTGTTAGCCTTTGACTTGCCTCAGTTTTGGAAGTCCATATTTTTGATCTTTGGGCTCCTCTTTTATTTTGATTTTATTTTTAATCACATTTTCTCTTATTCCGCAATAAGGCTAAAGGTCTGTTAAGATTGTCGTCCCTCTAATCCCTCAAGATTATGGTTTTTTATTGTCCCCTGCGTGTGAGGGGTACCCATTTTAATTTGGTATTATATTATCTTTTCCAAGCCTACCCATACGCTCCCATACCAGTTTATGAATTTAAAATTTCGACTGCTGCTTTTCTAACCTCAAATGATTTGGTTACGGTAGTTCTTTTTAAGATTTCGTTCGGGACATTTTTCTATGACATTTATTTATGCATGTTAAATACAAGTGTATACTGCCCTCTGTAATCTACATCATTGAAAGTTTCATTGCGGGAGCCTTAGGCAAGGTTAATCGAAAAAACTCGGCCGCTAGGATGCTAGTACCCCTCTCTGAGGACATCCTATTGTTGTGATGCTTTGCTCAACATTTTTTCCTGAGTATACTCCAGCCATTCTCGTGACTAGTACTTCATTTATCCATCTGGTTAAAGTGATGAATAGGCATTTCCTGTCAAGTCCTTAATATATAGCCTCACGAGAAAACCTCAAAGAAACCGTTGATGTCTAAGAAAGCGTATAAAGCCATATCTTTAGTATAATAAGGCTATTTTTACATTGCTTGTAAGCTCAAAAATGGAGGTCTCAGTAGATCTAACCGACCTATACGCATTTTTATTAATACTACCGATTTCATGAAGTTGTCCATTATCTTCAATTAAAAAGATATAAGGCTTATCGACCTGAATGGCTTTTGATATGTTGCATCTCTTTTCCCAATTTTAGTCACAAATACTGCTTTAGCTATTCTACATTCAATTAATACCTCTTTCCCTTTCAGAAGGGAAATACCATCTTAATCCTATAATTAAAAAGGTGGAAAGGTACCGATTGCCCATTAAAATTTTTGTCTTGAACATATAGTTGAAGTTATCATTTTCTCTTTCCGGTTTGGTTTGTGTGTAGTTCCAAGTAATAAGAGACGAACCGCAATATGAATATTAAGTAACGGAGTGGATCTTCACTTCTCATTTTCCGTGAAGCTTTCATTAGGCTTACGGAGTACTAGAGCTTTCTAGAAACTAGTTGGCACAGTCGTAAAAGAAATTCCTTCACAGAAAATCATAAAGCTATTCCTTTTGACTTTCCTCGTTTCACTGTTATTTTTCGTTAACTCTCTGGAGTAATTTCCACTATCTAGTTTTTTTTTGTCTCATTGAAGAGTTTTCATACCTTGGATAGGGAATCGTCTGGCTTAAATGTCTCTTACGAGTATGTGATAAATTCTTCAAATTTTGTAATGGAAAAGCCGTTCTAAGCCGTTCGGATTCGGAAAATTCTAGGTACCCTCATTTCACAACATTCACACAATAGTGGTTCCGTTTTAGAGCCAATTCATGATGATGATGAAAAATACGTCCCGCTCATATCCCCACATTTGATTTTTGATTTAACTGCCATTAAGCATTACCATTATCTTAGTTGGAATTCGTACATTTGTATGTATTCCATGGACTCAAACTCATTTAGAACGAACCGCAAACAAAAGAAGGACCCTCAATTCCCAGAATCATTCTTCTCGAACTCAAATTCATTCCAAAATCTATACTGCCACATCGATTGTTTCATGCTACCAATTTTAGTTAAGAAACAAAATACACAACTTGTTTCTTCTCTGAATGGTCTGTTAAAATTATCACATGGCACCAAATTATCCATAGGAACTGAAATAAGGTTTTTTTTTCTCTATTGTATCTCCCGTCTACGTTAGCAATGACCAAGCCATACCAAGTCAAGTCAAATAAAACTTTACATAATCAATTAGTAAAGGCCTCCTAAAGACTTACCAAAATGCCACTGCACTTTCTGTTCAACTTGTCTTACAATGATGCGCATCATTATCATCTTTCGATTGTTATGGGTCCATCACAAAGGGAGCACATTCACTTCACGGCAAAAAGGGAATGATGCTGATGCTGATGCACATCATACACATTTACCCACATTCTAGTACATCACACATTGCACTAAGCAAATTGTCTAGTGATGGGTTTTAGAATTTAACAGGTCCGTCTAATATTTGCATTATTTGTTACATCATTGACAGTGCATTTTTCGTGGAGTGAGGCAGGGCTGGATTTTGTGATTTTTGTTAAAAAAAAGGTGCTTAAAGTTTTCTTTCTTCACGCTTCAAAATATTCTTAAGTTCTAATTTTAATTAATATACAAATAAATTGATATCTTTTTAATAATTATTAACGGAACCATAGCTAGAGGGGCCCTATATTCTCATCAAGAAGACCCAGTAGGCATAATTCCTACCAGTCTTGGAATCCAAAGTTATAAATGATTACTTCTATTATAAACATATTTCATTTATGTATTTTTTAACATTTACCAATTTGTGTTACTCGGCGCCCCTGATGGGAATTTGCTGTTGCCAGAGACCAGACCTTACCTATGTATATCTACGAAGCAGGCCACTAGAAACGAGTAAGGACTAAGTCGCATCTAATAAAATAAATCATTTTGTCCTTTACCTTTTACAACTCTGAGAGTTTAAAATTGTGTCTTACAATTTTGTGTGTTCCAAATTTTGTATTTCTTATGATTTGAAAAGTTTAACATAAGTTCTTGTTCAAGTTGAAAATTTTATAAAGAAATCACCCTGATCCATAAAACCTTTGAATAAAAAAATATTTTAGCACAAATATTTATTTAAAAGAGATGGGCCCTAATTTAAGTTCCTGTGAAACAAGTGCGTACCTGAAATATTATTTTGCTTATTTTTTTTTTTTATATATTTTCTTATGTTTGACAAGTTGTTGTGTACTATTTGACTTCCGTCTGTCGTTGCAGTGTGTACACACTGCATTGCACACACATTTTCGAGGCTTAAGGTCTTGAAAGGTTTGTTTAGGGTGCAAGGCGTCACTTGTGTTTACACTGCCACTGTCTCCACGACACAATCTTTTTGTTTGCACCTAAAAAAAAATATACACGAATGTAGGTTTATGCTTCTTGCAGCAAAGATATTATCCCAAAATCAAATCCAATGTATGAAAAAGTGTTAATGATGTGTGAGGGAGCGAGAGGTAGCCCCTGTTTGGGGATGCTATTAGAAGTGACTCTTATCCGCATGGCTTACCATTTAGAAAATTGATTGGCTTAATTGCTTGGGTAAATCATAATACGTATTTTCTGTCTTCAAGTTTCAAACAAAATGGTTGTCATTTGTGAATGCGTTGAGTAAAGTTGTATCGTGTATATGTCGTTTATCGATCCAACGAATATTTGCCAAAGAAAACTTTTTATTTTCATATTATTTTCACAACAATATGCGACAATATGCTCGGGTGGCTTTTGAGAGGCATTATTTCGTCTATTTTAGAATTGGGGTTTTGTTGCTTTGGCATATTTTAACACCTTCTCTGTTCGAATGCGTTAGAGTTTGCTTTTTTATAGTTATGCAAGTTCTATTCAAATCGAAGTTTGAGAATACAAAAGAGCTGATAATCGAACTTTAAATTGAAACAAAATTCACAATTGAGTGTAGAAAAAGAACAAGTACTGAGGTATTCACAATTATTTACGTTTATACATATGAATGTGGATACATTTAGATGAAATTGATATTGTTTGATATTTGAAGAAGCTATAGTTAAGTAGATTGAGTGAGTTAAATTGTGAAGGTAGTTAGACGAGTACTTGAAAAACGTTCTAATCCAATTGGCAATGGAAATTTATGCCTGTGATATTTCACATTAACACCTTCTGATTTGTTTTAAGTTCGATTCATTCACATCGGATGCAAAATATTTATATTTTGTAATAGATTAAGGGTAGGTAACACCTATCGACTTCATTCTGAGGTTTTTTTTTTTTAGAAAGTTCAAGAATATGACACTGAATTCTGATGTTTTGAGTTTGAGGCACAAGATCTAAATGAAAAGCTACTTCGCTTATACGTTTCTTTCAGTATTGAAAATATTGTTCTGAAGAAGTACCAGACGAACATTTATATGATGGTCTGCTCAACAGACTTTTCGAAACACGGTATCCTGGGTCAATGATGCTCCGATGTCCGTGATGGACTGTGATCATCCTTCCGATTGTTCAACTGAAGGTTATGTACCTTGCAGATTATTTGTCTCGTTGGTTTATGAAGTCTACACAAAGGAGATATATCTGTGGACAACAACGAAAGCAGAGGCCTAGGGGTCGGAACATTTAGATCCTTCAAGTCTTGAACCAGTTATAAGATTTCCTTATAAACAGTTTTCCAATATAGGGTTTTTTTAACTTTAATAGATTTTTTCGACCATTTTGTAGAAGCTACATCTGTCAAATAGCCCTATTAAGTGTGTCTTTTTAAATCAAAATGAAGAGTTGTATCGTTTATCAAAATATGCAGCTGATTGTTCTATGAAGGTGAGTCTTCTGTTCGAGGAACATTTCACAAGCTTCGCTTATTTGACGCTCTTCCCAATCATTCTTCCAAGAGGACTATTCACAACGTTGCACAGTGCGGCCAAAAGCCGTTTTGTGCGGCCAAAAGTCGAAAAACGTAGAGAATGATCCACAAATTGGTATATAGGGGTTTTTGGGGTCGCTGATTACGAATCTGTTATCAGAATCAGCAAATTCAAAATGGCCGACCTAATATGGCGTCATATCATACGAAAAAACTTATCAAAAATGAAATAACTTTGATAGTTGGTTAAAAAATTTTATTTTGATATTATTATTGTACTTGAAAATTTATTAAAAATGAACAAATTCAAAATGGTGGCAATATATGGCAATATTATATAACAAAAACAATGGAAAAAAATTATTTATATATTTTTATTGAAATTGAACACAGTAATTTATAAATCATAAGTTTAGAAATACAAAATGCAATATGAGCAAACAATAGGTATATAAGTTAATCCGATATTTACGTGAATTGCCCATCTCGTAACAGTCACAATCATCTACATCTGTATCTGTTTCAGAAGCGGAAGAGCTGTGAAAAGATTGTTGTTCATCTTCTGTTTGATTATTTACAGGTGGAGATGCTAACAAATTGATACAGTCCTTAGACAAAGATTTAATTGGTTTTAGAGGTATGTAATTCCCGACAACTAGATATTAATGGATCGGATGCGATTAGGAATCTTTTAAAAACATCCTCCATTGTCTTTTGACGATAATGGTTTCTTGAGAAATTAGCTTGATAGATTTTAGAAAAATTATTACATGCTTCTTGTGCATCTTCCGACATTTGACAGATAGGTAACACTGAATATTTTATTATTTCGGGCCATGAATTAAAAGTTTGTGAACTAACGTGGGCATACAATACCAGGGATATTGTTGTAAATTAAGGTACTACTACGGTCTAGAACGCCAAAAAACGCACGATTTTTGGGAATTTTTTCTTCGGAAGCTTTATTAGATAATAACATAATTTTTTTTTTAAATAATGAATACATGCATCAAGAGTACACGAATATTTTTTTTGTCTTAATTTTCTAATTTCATTCAGACTAAAATTATGGGGGGGATTTAGGGAAAGAGACTCTACTACGAACATTTTTCATCTCCTAGGGGTCTCCTTTAGACAGAAAAAAGTGACAAAAAACCCCTAACTCAAAACTTTTATTTTATACTTTTGACCGTAAAAAGATGCCTTCGGCCGCACTGTGCGTTGTGGAAAAAATTCAAATCAATAACAACCGTACATATATCAACGAAAAGCAAGATCTGCTGAAAATATGTCCGCTGTCCATGAGCCTTTCGCTGATGATTTTTGAATGAACGTAGCAATAACAAAAATAAAACTCAATGACAAGCTTGTGGAAAAATCCATAGATTTTATGATACTTGGGAAATCCTAAGATAGCATTTATTTGACGGTTCAAGAGTTTAAATGTTCAAAATGACAGACTGTTATGTAAAATTTAAAAAATGTTTTTTCGCCTTAAGCTCCAAAGTCTATATTAATAAAAAATGATTTTGTGTGAGTTTAAATATTTTTCGTTTTATGTTTGTACTAAAACAGTCATTCATAACATGTGTTTAAAGTATCCTCCTTGGTTTTGTATGCATGCTCGAGTGCGTTTTTGGATTTCACTGATGGAATTTCGAGAATACGGTCTTCTAATTCTCCTAAATTTGCTACTTTGGTTGAATTAACAAGTTCTTGCATTATTCCCCATGCAAAGAAATCCAATACTGTAAGGTCAGGAGATCTTGTAGACCAGGAAATGGTCTTCCTATCCAACGATTACCGTACTCTTCATCTTACCAATTCTTAACCTCTCGACCATAGTGGACGCACTACTATTGCAAATATGATGAAGCTAGTTGCATAAGTGGAATGTCCTCCAGTAGTTCTGGTAAATCATTGCGAAAAAACTTCAGATAGTTTGTAGCATTCAGTTTAGAAGGAGTTTGAAGGGCCGATTAATTTGTTTCCAATTACACGTTAGGTCGAGTATTTTGAACTGCTCCTGTTTCCCGAAGCCTTCGAAATGTATGTCTAAGCACACGTAAGCTTGGATAAAGTTCCTGCTATCTTTGTCGTGTTCTATTTAAAGCTTCATGGCACAACTCATACGCGAAAATAATGTCTGCGTATTCTTGGTTATTGGTATTCTTGAATACCGCGTTATCTTTATTACGCTTTTTCTGGAGAAAATTGAGTCTAAAGTAAAAAAAATTGTCATAGGCAGGAAAAATGGAACATGCTAGAAACTGGATATCTCAATACCCAGATTAGATATCAAATTTGTTTAAGCGCGATTACAAGTGCTATTATTTTTTCTAAAAATAAAAGTTTAGATAAAGTTTTTATCATTAGTAGTAACAGCGCAATTAACGTTAACATGAGTCAGGGTATACCAAAGTAAGCCTTTTCTTAAATCCCCGATGAATGATATAAAAGTTGGAGATCGGCCCTTACTGCAGAACGATTTTTATCGTAAGAATATAGTTAAAAATCACACCTTAAAATATTTTACACGAATTGAGGGACACCCTGTATATAGAAACCTGAAATCTACACTAAAACTGATTAAAACTAGAACAGCCACATCAAGTCTTATTTTTGTGCTACCTTTTATTCTGTTTACCTAATTAATTCTATAATTCTACACTTAAATCCAAGACAGCCATTCTATGTCGTCTTTCTATTACCAGAACTGATTCTCCTGTCACTCCGGTGTAAATACTGAATAGAATCGGTTATTTGTCCGCTCCATGCTAAAGAAGTTACATTGTCACTGTTGAGAACAAACTTTCAACCATTGAGCATGTCATAAAGCATGATATATTTATATATTAGTGGCATACTTATGATTGAGACCTTCTTACCATAAGTTGTCGAAAGCCTTCACCAAATCAACCAGAAAGACTCCATTAAATTGCCTTTTAGTTTTGTTTAACTGGATATATTATAGACTAGATTAGACACGGTATGAATTGTATCATGTACCATTTTAAATCCAGCATAATATGGATGCCTTCGCCCATTTCTTCGAATACCTTACTTATACTCGGAAAAATACTTATTGACCGGAGATTCGCAAGGATTGGAGTTGTCCTTTCCGTTTTCGGGAGAGGATGTACCAGAACTATTTTCCATCGTTCTGGATAATATGCGTTGTAGTTGTTAAACAGTGTGGGTATATATAAATTTCTATTGCCTCCGAAGGTATCTGTCAGCTGCCTTAGTTCCGCGTTGGATATACCATCGACTCCTAGTGACTTCCTTTTCTTTGAGAATGAGATGAGCTGGAGCTCTCCACCTTCGTAACAGGGAACTGGGCCCGTTTCGCTGGGCGAGAATGGCGTTTGTGTTGGTTGCATAAGACATTCGCCTATGAACATCCAATTAAAAGAGCTTACCATTTACTTGATTTCCTGTTGCTATTAAACTTTTCTTATCCAAAATTTCGCATTTATCAGATTTGCATTCAATGACGAGGCCATGTTTTGTCATTTGGCCGACTGATAATAAACTCGCACACAATTTAGGAAAATACAAGACGTCTTTAACGGTAATGATTTTTAGCTTCCCCTTTACACAAATTTTCAAATCAACATCTCCTTTCCCTTCTACATTCAGATTTTAATTATCGGCAACAATCACCACTTCCTTTCTTACAAAGGTAAAATTTTTTATCCAGTCTTTTCTGTTGGTCTGCGTAATTTAAATGCCAGAACTTTCCAGTCCCATTATCATTCTTTTGTAATTCCAACATCCCCACTAGAATCTCTATTTCTTTAAACCAATTGACTTAGTGCAATATTTAGATTTCTCAGCTGGTAACCCCTTTGTTAATATATCAGCAATCATTTCCGAAGTTTGCAAATATGTAATCTTGATCAAATTTTCATTGATGACGTTTCGGATGAAATGGTGTCTCAAGTCTATATGCTTCGTCCCTGCATGATAAACATTTGTTGAAGTTAGACATATCGCGCTTTATCTCTTAAGACCTCAGCAATAATTAGATTGTGTATCCTGGGGATTTCTTATTTGATATCACTTCTGTTGGCATACAAGTTTTTTATTCCTTTAAGCGCCCGTAACAAAGGGAATTTCACATTAGAAATTGTAGCTGTCATAGAATTTTCAATTTTGGGTTCACCCCTTCTTCGATTTCTGCCAGCGCGTAGGACCCGTTTAACTCCTTTGTAGGCTTTGTTGATTTTTTCAAATTGCAATACCCAAGAACACAAATTTTAAAAAAATATATTAATTCATAAAATATTGTGACTGTGAGCGTGAAAAGTCCTGAAAGACTTGCCATGTTGGATTAAAAAATAAATCAGTTCAGTTCTGTTTTTTTTTTTTTTCATTTTAAACGCACCGAAGTGAACTTACAGTTCTTAATTGGTGATTTAATGCCGCGCAGCATAAAATAAATTCATCATAAACTTTCATACTAATGATACAATATTTTATGCTCTAGCAAACATTTTACAAACTAATACCCGCACTTGTATATAGGTCTTCCCTAATTATTTTGTAAATCATACATTTCAATAAAACGTCACCCTCTACTTCGTTCGCTCTCACTTTATCTCTATCTCTGGATTTCTCTTTTATATAGAAAAATAGAGCTGCCATCACCTTGTATTTTATAAATTCAGCAGAATTCATATTTGCATTCATGCGGATGCACAGGGGATTAATTAAATTTTCATCAAATGCGAATTAAATTGCCGTGATTTATGGATTTATCCGCTTCGTGCAACTGCACACAAATTTGTCAAACACCTCTTGACGTGATGTGGCAATGATGCGACCACGACGACAACGACGATGACGACGACGTAGACGATTGCCGTTGTCGTTGTCTCCGCGATGCTGATGATGTCGTGTAGCGGAGTGGTTAACATCATCATCTGTTGTCTTCGGTCCTTTCTCGTGTCAAACATCATCATCGCCATCATTAACAACCACTCGCGGCAACAACTTCGCCTTTCGCCATCGCCAGCCACATTCACCAATCTGCATATTTACCGTATATTCCCCCGCGTCGTGCCGCCATATTGGTGCACAACAGGATGTGCGGCACCATCTATTGCAGTAGCAGAGGTATAAGCAGGGTGTCGGGTGAGAGTGTTACCAATTTGTCAAAAGCACCCCGGCTTTGACAATATTATAATGCCTGTGAGTACTAGCGGGGTGGCAGTGACAAGGTGTGGAGGTAGGAACAGGCGCAGGCCAAAAGCAATTGAGAGAACACTTGAAAAGGATTAACCCCCTGTGTTGCGGCTTTTTAATTTTATTCATTTTCCATTCAACTTTTAAAATGGTGGCAAATAATATTCGTCCTTAAAAGGACGCCGGGATCATAGATAATATGTTTCAAAAGTGATGATGCAGGTGTAGATTGGAATGTTGGCATCAGACGATTCTTCGGTTTTTTTTTAATCCACGAGTCTTCTTCCTTAACGAGATGATTAATAGTGTTTTCTCGTCCTGTCGTGCATCCTGGAGTTATTATCCTGTTTGTTAGGATTTTGATTTGTAGCTATTCTCCCAACCGTCTGCTGTCCACGTTGACATCGGGGGGAGGTTAAGAGTCTTCCCTGTTCGCTCACCCATTGCTTTTCATATGCGAGTATAGCAGCGCAAATATAATTCTGCGTGAGTGGTGCGGCAAAAGTGTCCTTTTTATCCTTGATGGCTTTTGTACAAAATAATCCAGCGGAATTGTTTATATTTTTATTTATTACTTTTTGTATTTTGTAACAATTGGCTGGGTGTCCATCTGACTTGAGTATCCGTTCGCCCATAATGCACAGCGCACCCATGCCATGCAGCACGCTGCCGCTGGGTGGAGTGTACAGTACAATTGTAATTTATTTCTTCCTGGGAATACAAAAAAAAACTATAAGAGAAATGAGTTATTTGCTGTAAAATTAGAAGTACTTAGAGGGATGATTAGAAGATACATTTGCATAAATTTGTCATAATTTTATTGGAATTACGAGTATTTATTTATTGGCTGCTGGTGTAGCTTATTGTTTGAAGTCCTTAAGTGCGTGTAATTTGTTAGGATATGCGGTGGTGATTTTTATGGGATTTAACGAGGGAAAATTTATTTATTACTGTTCTTTTATAATTTATGAGCTGTTTCTCGTTATACTGTTTAAGGGATTAAGAAAAGCTTAGCAGCTAGCTTGCTTTGATAACGTTTTGGATATACGAGTAACTTCTTTAAGAAACTACCATCGTCCTTTTCGCATAAGTCCTTTTTCACTTGAAAAATAAAATAGGTCATACATCAGCAGATTGAGATTCGTAAAAAAATTGGAGACTTTGATCAAACTTGACACAACAATGGTTAAGGAAGCCGATAAAAGTGGGTCTCTCAATTCCGCCCGTTTGCCTTTTTGACTGAAGTGCAAACGACAGGGTCAATTTCCTTTAAGCTTTTAAAAAAACTTCATTTCTTCACCAAAACTCGTGCACATATTTTAATGAATGAAATTTAATACAAAATTATAAAAAAATTGAAGCGGTATTTCAAAAATTTATGGAATGCATATAAAATGTTTAAAACATATTTAAGAAAATAAATTGTTTAAAATCTATTATATGCAGAATTATTAGGACTTTTGGGAAGCTTCTGAGTGCAAGATTTCATTAAAATTGATAAAGTCAAACGCCAAAAAATAAACTAAGTTTTGTTTTTTTTTTTAATCACGGCTTAATTTGAAATTGTTTCAAATAAAATATAACAAAAATTTATGAAAATCGAATAAGTCGATATAAAAACTAAAATAAGTCTTTAAGCTTTTTAACATTTGTTTACAGGGTGGGTATCGTTTTTTTTGAATGAAAGACAATTTTTCAAAAACTGTTGGATGGCTGGGATTAAAGAACCACTACTTGCTTGTTTTAAAAAAAATCTACGTTTTGGTATTCAAAACATTAGGTTACAAAAAAAAGTTAAATTTTTTTACACATCTGGAAAATACTTTTTTTTCAGAAATTTTTAAATATAATGATCGAAAATGTATAAGAGTATATGTATAAGAGTATATGTATATATATCTCCATTCTTCTTACCGTTTTCGAGAAAATCGAAAATAAGAAAATATTACCATAAGAAATTTTACCAAAAGGTATCCTCAAATTCTAGCAGCTTTTTGTTAAAAATCTTTCAGCACGTTATGGAGCAAAATAATATTTTGTCTTACTGCCTTAAAAAATTGTCAAGAATGTACCGTTATTTTTTTAATTTAAAAATATGAAAATCGTAGCGCGAAATGATCAAAACATCATTGAGGAATTTATTCCCATCCGGATCAAGTTTGATCAAAATCTTGACTTCAATGTTTTTACGATTCGATAACAAAGTCAACCAAGAAACAGTTCTTTATTTTTGATTTTCTCAAAAACTTTACAACAAAATTTGCTATAAAAAAAGCTATAAACACTTTTAAGTACTAACATTTTCGAAAAAAAAAATGATTTCTTGAATTAAAAAAAAAATAATTTATTATTTTAAATATACAAATATTTCAAAAACTACATGTTCGATTTTTTTAAACTTAGCACTACGGACTTTTCAGAATAATTTTAAAGATTAAAAAAATATAAATTATTATTTCTTTAAAATGTTAACAAACAGTTATGAAAAATGTTAATTTTCTCGGAAACCGCTGTTATGATGTAATTTTGATAAACTTTTGTCTATATCATTAAATTTTTACGGTTTACCATTTAACAGTACCTTCTATAGCACCATTCTATTTGGTTTGTTATTTTAATAGTTTAGAATGGCGGAACTTCAATCAGAAAACTCAAATAATTTAATAAATAATTAATAAAAAGATATATTAAATAAACAAATGAAATGCACAAAAACCGGCCTATACCACGAAAATTTACTGGAAGGAAATTGAAACGGCCAGCCATCAAAGGGATGGGTGGGTTTAATAAAATTTGCACAACTCACAATATATTCATATATTGGCTTAATAATAGGATTTAGGAAGCACTGTGGTTTTTGTAATCGAATTCGATTAATTGTTATGAAATATATTAAACAGAGATTTTTTGTATGGAAGCAAGATGGGTTTAAAAAATATATTATTTCGGAAACCTTTAAGCCGGAGTCCAGGATAAAAACGAAAAACCTTTTTTCAAATAAAATATGAACAGTAAAATATTCAATATGCTAACGGACGAAATCAAACAAAAATGGGTAGTTTACGATAGATTTAGGTTAATTGAAGTTATAAATCTAACACAGACCCAAAAGAAACAAATTAACGGAAGTGACACTAATAACAACACCAACTAGAATTTTGTTTGTAAATAATAATGCAAGATATGGATTCATTAAAAAAATCGAACTCGAGATTTTGATCAGATTTGAAATTACGATAGTGAAGTCGAAGAAAGTGGGTCTTGCCATTCCGTCTGTCTGTTCGACTATAGCCTAAGAGTCTCGGCTTATATTTTCTTAACTTGGTAGATAGCATTTTTAAATTATTCCCCCAACACTTTTTTTGAGTCCAAAAATAACGAATTTTGATTTTTTTTCGAAATTTAAAAACTTATTGTTTTTCCTCAAACACTGTTCCACAAATTAAAAAAAAAATCACAAAACATCTTTAATTTTCTTAAAACTTGACTATTACAAGTTTTTTGCATACAAATTATAAGATATGAAAAAAATGATTTTATCAAGAAAGAACTGTAGGTACCCATCATATGAATGTTAAAAATGGTTTTTGAAAAGTATTTTTCTCGATAACGGCACCTCAAATTTTATAATCTACCTAGATTTCAATAAAAAAAATGAATGAATAATGAGAAATTCAAAATTTGAAAAAATGGTTCTATTACCTACCATAGAACCATTTTTTCAGAACCAGTAATATCTTCATTTCAATTTTTACTTGCGATATACATAGGTACTATAGGGCAAGTTCTGCATTTGGAAAAAAAATCGAACTCGAGATTTTGATCAAAGTTGACATTACGATGATAGCGAAGACGAAAAAAGTGGGTCCGGCAATTCCGTCTGTCTGTCTGTATGTCTGTATGTCTGTATGTCTGTATGTCTGTATGTCTGTATGTCTGTATGTCTGTATGTCTGTATGTCTGTACCTCGAACTACAGCCTAAACTACCGGAGGTATTTTCTTCAAACTCGGTAGTTAAGGGTCTTCGGTGATTCCCTAGAAATTTTTTTTTAGCTCCAAAACTAAGGGTACCCCCCATACACCCGTAATGCAAAATCTTATTTATCTCGAAAACGGCTCCAACGATTTTGATAAAAAAAATTAAGTGTGATATTATGGATATGGACTATATTTTGGTCAAAAAAAAATTTGGACGGAAATGTTATTACGGGTACCTGTCAAAGAACGGTTCTTTTGATTTTCGAATTTCTCACCAACGGCTCTAACGATTTTAACCAAAATTTTTATGCAGGAGCTGCTTTGCATTTGAAAAAATATAAACTAAAAATTTTTTCGAAAAAATAGTTTTTGAACTTTTAAAAAAATAATAAAATTTTTTTTTTGAAAATTCGATATCTTGAAAACCGATACACGATTAAATTTTTAAATTACGTTTTAAAATGTATTTTATTAAATACTAACAATTTGCATATCAATTTTTTTTATAAAAATTTTAAGGAAAATTTAGTACACAAAAAACATGTTTCAGTGTGTCTGTATGTCTGTACCTCTCAGTACAGCCTACCCCTGGACCTATTTCTTTCAATCTCGGTAGTTAAGAGTCTTCGGTGATTCCCTAGAGGAAAAATTGAAATTTTTTTTTTTAGCTCCAAAACTAAGGGTACCCCCTATACACCCGTAATGCAAGATCTTATTTATCTCGAAAACGGCTCTAACGATTTTGATAAAAAAATTAAGTGTGATATTTGAGGTGTATCCACACTTTCCCACTACACTGTAGTGAGACTCGTATAAGTTAAGGTAGATTAAGTTTAGCAATAAGGTTATTATGTAAGAAGAATGGAATAAAGTTTTTAGTCTTAAGCTGAACAGTGAACTTGTGGTTTCCTTTCATTCTCCCTTTCGGTCGTATACATCATTGGCGACGAGGATTAATCAAATCCATGCTTAAGAAGAAAATGTGTTTTTTTTAAAGTTAAATGAGTAAAGACAATTCAGTAATAAAAAACGAAGACAAAGTAGTCCCGATAGTGACGAGAGTGCCGAAAATGTCGAATTTTATTGGTCGAATAGAGTATTTTAATACTGGCGACGATTTTGACTCATATATCGAGCGAATGAAGCATCTTTTAAAACTAAATAAAATTGAAGAGAGTGGAGACAAAACGTCGTTTTTAATTGCGATTGGCGGTGCCGATTTATACAAGGTTATGAAATCCCTGACATCGCCCAAGACGCCGGAGGAATTGAAGTTTGAGGAGTTAGTCACATTACTTAAAACACATTTTTCGCCAAAAAGAAATGTGACGGCGGAACGCTTTAAATTTTTGGCTAGAAACCAAAATCCAGATGAGACGTTAGCAGACTATATAGTAACAATTAAAGGTCTAGCCGACACGTGTTCTTACAATGCGTTCTTAGATGAAGCGCTAAGGGATCGCTTCTTGATGGGCATCCGAAATAAAAAAATTCAATCCAAATTAATAAATGCGTCAGCCAAATCATTCAACGAGAGCTGCGAATTAGCTTTAAATATGGAAATGGTGGAACAGGAATTAAATAACATGGCGGGGGCGAGCGATCAACAGATGGTGAACAGATCGCATGTGGAGCGTGGCAGGGGTCGAGAAAGTTCGAGAGAGAAGGAGGGGCAATTTTCATCGAATAGTCATAAGAACAGTAATAGGTATGATCGTACAAATTTTCAATGTTATTACTGCAGGGAGTGGGGTCATTTGGCTAAACACTGTTATAAAAAGAAAAAAGAGAATGTAAATCGCAAACAGGGGTACAGTAAGAATCGTAACGGGGAAAATAAATCAAAAAACATAAAAAGTATTAATGTAAATGGGGAAACTGAAAATGAAGGTGAAGATGATGATGATGAATTAAGTTTTAATTATATAAATAATGTGACTTTTAGTCTGCATAATATGTATGATTATGATTTTTTAATAAATGAAACTGAGACCGATTATTCCAACAGTTTAAATTTTTTAAAATTAGGTAGTCATCCTCTTTACATTCAAGTGTCTTGCGATGATCAAATTTTGCGATTTGAGATTGATACTGGTGCATGTAATACAGTGATTCACAGAACAACTTACAACAAATTTTTTTATAAAAAAAAATTAAAAATAGTAAATCAAAATTTGCATCTTATTTCGGGGAACTCGGTTGATGTTGTTGGATATATGTTGGTGAAGGTTAAACATCCGTGGAAGGATAGTGAATATACACTAGAAGTTGTGGTGCTCGATGGGGAGAAACCATTTACCCCTTTGATGGGCCGTTCCTGGGTAGACAAACTGTTTTTTGGCTGGAGAGAAAGTTTTCAAGGTTGTAGAGTTAGTAGTTTATCATGTGCCAGTGACGTAGAGGAGAATCTGTTGAAGTATATATCGCAAAAATTTACATTTGTTTTTTCAAACAAGTGCGATCCCATAAACAATTTTAAAGCTAGAATTATATTAGAAGAAAATGCTTCTCCAATTTTTTGCAAACCATATTCGGTGCCCTACGGATTGCGGGAAGCTGTAGAGAAGGAATTAGAGCGTTTGGTGAAGGATGATATTTTATACCCAGTAAGGTATAGCGCGTGGGCGTCACCTATCGTAGTGGTTGAAAAACCTAGAGGGGGTATTAGGTTATGTGTTGATTGTAAGGTGACGGTTAATAAGTTTGTTAAAACTGACCATTATCCTCTTCCCCGTGTCGATGACATATTTGCAAACCTATCGGGTTGTTCATGCTTTTGTGTGTTAGATTTAAAAGGGGCATATCAACAACTCGAAGTGGTAGATGAATGTCAAGAATTGTTGACTATTAACACACATAAGGGTTTGTTTCGATTTCGACGACTAATTTTTGGCATAAAATGTGCACCTGCAATTTTTCAGGCCACAATGGACGAAATTCTGAAAGGTATACCTAATGTTCAGTGTTATTTGGATGATATTTTGATTGGTGGTCAAGACGAAACGGATTGCAAACGAAATCTAGAGAATGTACTTAAACGGCTGGAAAGGTTCAAAGTCAAGGTTAACTTGGAAAAATGTCAATTTCTTAGAGAAAAAATTGAATATCTGGGTCACATTATTACAAAAGGGGGAATAAAACCCAGTGATAGTAAATTTGAGGCAATTCAGAAGGCTCCGATTCCTCAAAATATAGACGAACTTAAATCTTTTTTAGGGTTGATCAATTATTACTCTCGCTTCATACCTAACTTATCTAGTGAGATTGGCGCTTTGTATGCGCTTACTAAGAAAAACGTTAAGTTTGAATGGTCAAAGGAATGCGATGAGGCTATGCAAAGAAGTAAGATATTGCTGGTAGAAAATAATTTGTTAGTTCACTATGACCCACAAAAGGAAATTGTTCTGCATTGTGACGCCAGTCCCTATGGAGTAGGAGGAGTTTTATCTCACGTGATTGATGGCGTTGAGCGCCCAGTTTTATTTGTATCTAGTACGTTAAGCAATGCAGAAAAAAATTACTCCCAACTTCATAGAGAAGGGCTAGCCATAATATTCTCTGTGAAAAAGTTTCATCGGTATATATATGGCAAAAAGTTTACTATATATAGTGACCACCAACCTCTTAAGGAACTTTTTAGCTCCACAAAAGCATCCCCGCCCGTAGCTGCCGGTAGGCTCTGTAGATGGGCAATTTTTTTGAGCATGTACCAATATACATTAAAGTATAAAAAGGGTTCTCAAATGGGCAATGCTGATGGACTTTCAAGATTGCCGTTGCCTGTTTCAACAAACTTAGAGACAGATGCGGTTAATTTAATTAAACCATTTATAAAGGACAATATAGATATTTATGCTATTCAGAAGGAGACTATTAAAGACAAATTATTACAGCGTGTTCAAGAGATGAATAAGAAAGGTTGGTCGGGTAACATGCCTTCTGATTTAAAAGCTTACTTTGTTCGACGGAATTATTTAAACTTTGAGAACCAGTGCCTTTATTTTAAAGATAGAATCGTTATACCCCAAATATTAGTACCAAACATTTTAGGACTCCTACACGAGACTCATATAGGTATAGTAAGAATGAAAATTTTAGCTCGAAATTACGTTTGGTGGGATGGAATTGAGCAAGATATTGAGAGTTATGTTCTAGAATGTGAAGTATGTGGCAAGATGAGTAATAAGTCTTGTTCATCAGTACAAAAAGCCTGGCCAAAGTCGTTATATTTTTTTGAGAGAATTCACTTGGATTTTTTTTACTTTAAAAACAATAATTTTCTGATACTCGCGGATAGTTTTTCTAAATGGATAGATGTCAAAATTATGAATACAATTAACGCCCAAAATCTCATAATGAAACTGAGGAATATATTTTCGTATTTTGGTTTACCAAGCACAATTGTTTCAGATAATGGCCCACCATATAACTCCGAGGCTTTTCTTAGCTTTTGTTTCAGTAACGATATAAAATGTTTAAAAAGTCCAGCTTATCATCCGCAATCTAATGGACTTGCAGAACGAGCAGTTCAAACCACCAAGTCAGGCCTAAAAAAGATGTTGGAAGGTAATAGTGATAGTAGTTTACCGATTCAAACTCTCCTTGACCGTTTCCTCCTAAAATATCGAACAACACCAACTACTGTCACTCGAAATTGCCCTAACGACCTAATCTTCCAGTTCAAAACACAGACATTAATAGACAAAGTAAATCCTAAAGTTAAAACTATGTTACAGAAAAATAAAGAACAGAATATAAATGAAGTAAATACTAATCGAAAGGTTGATCATTACAAGATATTTTTTAAAAAGGGGGATGAGGTTTGGTATAAATTAAAAAGAGGTTTAAGTCACTCCTGGGTCTCTGCATTAGTTTTAAGTAAAATAGGAAATGTAATGTATTTAATCAATGTAGATGGTTATCATAGAACTGCACACGTAAATCAATTACGAAAAAATAATACTTGTAAGCCTTTGAAATTTATACCTTGTTCTATAAGAAAATCAAATTATACTGATAAAGAAACTTTTGTAAAACCTTTTCAAAAAAAACGAAAACGATCGGTTACAGATGATTCTGAATATTTTATACCAAGAAGATCAGCCAGAATAAAAAGTAAGCGACAAGATACAGTAAACGTTAAGTCATAATATAATATGTAATTATTTTATTAAACTATACTATCTTGTAGAGTCGTTAGGGGTAAGTGTACGCACTTTCGACTTTGAAACATGATTCCAAGCGCAATATAGAAGATAAAATATAGGGCTTTCTTAAATTACAAAGCTGCACATTTGGCTATTTATAAAAAAAAGGAAAACTATATATTTTTTTCAATTTACTTATATTATTATTGAAAAAACCAAAGCAAGTCAGATCGCGTACACTTGCCCCTATCTAGGGGTAAGTGTACGCATGATGTGGGGTAAGTGTACGCATGATTTGGGGTGCGAATTTCCAGCGTTTCAGTTTTATTATTTGTGACTCCTTTTATGTTAAAAAATAAATAGTTTTTTTTTCATAGAAAAACCAGAAATATATAAAACATATAAAACATGGATTTAATGAAATAAAAATGTTCAAATGCATGGAAATGCCGTCTTATTTACGGAAAAGTATGTATTTACGCAAATAAAGTTTAAAAATCGTTTTTTTAAAGTAATTTTTTATATAACAAATTTCTTACAATTTTTTCTAGAACAAAATTTGGGATCCCAATTTTAAGTGCTTTTTTTACCAAAATGTAGTCCATATCCATAATATCACACATATTTTTTTTATCAAAATCGTTAGAGCCGTTTTCGAGATAAATAAGATTTTGCAATACGGGTGTATGGGGGGTACCATTAATTTGGAGATAAGAAAAAACTTTCAATTTCCCCTCTAGGGAATCACCGAAGACCCTTAAGTACCGAGTTTGAAGAAAATAGGTCCAGTGGCTTAGGCTCTTGATCGAGGTACAGACATACAGACATACAGACAGACAGACGGAATTGCCGGAACCACTTTATTCGTCTTCGCTATCATTGTAATGTCAACTTTGATCAAAATCTCGAGTTCGATTTTTTTTCCAAATGCAGAACTTGTCCTATAGTACCTATATCGCAAGTCAAAAAGGAGCTTCATGTTCATGTTTAAAAAAATATCTGCAGTTCAATTACAGATCACAGCAAAAATCGCAGTAGAATACTGCTTCTTTTTCATAGGAAGTGCAGTCCTCGTGCCACCATATGTCACATTTAATACATTGGATCCATTCTTCCACTGGTACCTAGCGGCTTAGGAAAAAATTCAAAAAAAATTTATATAGATATATAAGTGAATATACAATGATTTTGTTTTTAATTACATCAATTAAAAATTCTATTCTTTAACCCGTATACACACTATGTAACTATATTCCTTAATAATATATCTTCAAATAGAAACTTGTTTTCCTTTCACATTTCTTTGTCGGGGTAAGTGTACGCACGCGCACACTTGCCCCAAAAGATTTGCGCACACTTACCCCCACTGCACTTTTTTCAATATTTTGTTTATTTTGAATAAATTAACAACAAATTCAGTAGAATTTTCACTCAAGTACAATGTATATATAATATATTCAATAAATAATTAGCACTCAATGTGTTATAATAAAATAACTGAACACTAACACGTTTTTAAAATTGAGAAATATTTTAGTAAAACTTACCTTTTTTTTTGTTTGGCTTCCCTTCACAATACAAACTAATCTAAAGTGCAGCAACAGCTGACCCAGGCAAAGGACAGATACCTACAGAATTGTGCATTTACAGATACTTAATATTCATTGTCATTTTCGAGAAATTAACTGTGCGTACACTTCCCCGCTGCGCTCACTTACCCCAAACGACTCTATGGATATAATTTCATGAATTTAATTGAATAGAGTTTGAATATAACTAAAGCTAATTTAAATTTAATTGAATACTTAAAATCTAAAGTTGGGGGAAGTGAGGTGTATCCACACTTTCCCACTACACTGTAGTGAGACTCGTATAAGTTAAGGTAGATTAAGTTTAGCAATAAGGTTATTATGTAAGAAGAATGGAATAAAGTTTTTAGTCTTAAGCTGAACAGTGAACTTGTGGTTTCCTTTCATTCTCCCTTTCGGTCGTATACATCAATATTATGGACATGGACTACATTTTGGTCAAAAAAAATTTTGGGGCAAAATGTTATTAGGGGTACCTGCCAGAGACCCGTTTTTTTTTTATTTTCGACTTTCTCATTAACGGCTCTAAGGATTTTAACCCAAAATTTTTAGCAGGAGTCCCCTTAAGTTTAAAATAATATTATATATAAAAATATTCGAAAAAAATATTTATTGGGTTAAAAAAAAAAAAAATTTAAATCAATATCTTCAAAACCTATGGACGATTATTTTTTGAAATTATTTCCTAAAACCAATATTATTAAATACTTAAAAATCGCATCCCACATTTTTTTCTTGAAAAATTTATTTAATAATAAAACGATTTTTTAAGGTTTATTTGCATAAATTCATACTTTTGCGGAAACCAGACGGCAATTTTATGCATTTCAGCATTATTACCTCATGAAATCCATGTTTTATATTTATAAAATGTATCTTAAATTCCAAAGTACTTTAACATAAGAGCAAGTTCGTGCGATTTAGTCGTGCATTTTATTTTAATTAAATTACTTTTAAATATTTATATATTTTTATTATTACAGGTACCGTTATTTTTGGTCTAGAAAAAGAAAAAACCTGTGAGGGGGAATATAAAAGTGATTTCTACCAAGTTTAACGGAAATCAATAGAACCTTTTATGCTGTAGTCGAACGTCGAACAGACAGACAGAACTGCGAGGCCCACTTTTTTGTCTTCGCTATCATCGTAATGTCAACTTTGATCAATATTTCGTGTTCGATATTCTTGCCCATACATATAGCTTGCCTTTTATAGTAGCTATAAGTCACACGTAAAAATTAATTAATTTTTTTTTTCGAAAACTCAAAAACAGTATAAAAATTTAAAAATGTCGTTCCAAAATTTTATCGTAAAAATGTTTTAAAAAATTTGTTTATAAAACCTTATTTTTTTAAGAAACCACTACAACGATTTATAATTTTTGTTCTTGCATAAATTCATATTTGCAAAGAAGTTTTTTTAGTCATTTCAAAAACGAATTTTATGCTTATGAAGAGTTTTCTAATAACAATCATTTTTAAAAATTCTTAGTCTCTTACATAAGAGCAAGTTCGTGCAACCCAGTCGTGCATTTTATTTTCTTCTCTTTTCTAAAGAAACAAAAATGTGTTGAGGAAATACAAAATGGCGATGAGTAACCTCTAAACGATAGGTATCATCTTAAGGAAGATTTCTAATCTACCATAGCTCTGTTACTTAAAGAAAATCTTATCTTGTCAGTTATTATTTTCATCAGTTTTTGGTTTTCAGTGACGTATGGGTATTGGCGGACTATTCACTGAATAGTGAAAGTGAATTGGTCAACTCAAATTTATCCCACACGTTGCGAATAATCAGATAGAAAGACAAATATGGCGACCATTAAATGAGGGAACCTCGCCAAATGTTGCTCGAACAGAGAACCCACTTTCATAAAACTTCAAATTGATTTGGCAAAGTAGACTTAGCTAAATAATAGCCATAAGACAGATTTAGCTTGAAAAACATGGCCACATTCACCTGGAAATGTTCGAAATACCTTTTGGAAGACCATTAACATGATTTTGCAGAATAATTCAACTATCCGTGTGTCTAAAATATTAGACGACTTAAAAAAAACGACGAATATCAACAAATTTCGTTTAATTATTTGAGACAAATTTTTTTCATACAAAATTAAGTAGGTAAACTTCTAACTCAACTTAAGGGGAGTAACATCGATAAACCTAACAAACCTCAAACGTCCACAGTTACGTTAACAAATCTTATACCAGTATAAACATGACAAATGACTTCGGAACCGGTATAAAAATCCCAAGGACATCAATTGTCCCAGTGGGTAAAAATGATTTTCCAAATTCGATCATTTGTTACAATATTTTCACGACACCTAAATTCGCCCGGAACATCAGGAATTAATGATTCCTCCTTCGGTCTTATGATTTATGATCTGCAAAAAATGTTTGTAACCACTTAGTGCCATCATCGTCTCAGCTTGATTAAGTGTCAATTAATTTTACTTTGAAAAAAGTGTTGCTCCTGAGATTTTGTGTTGCTTGAATTCGTCATCAAAAAGAAGGTGATGTCTGATTTGGAGTACCAGTTTCGAATCAACCTACAACAATAACACCAGTAATTATGACTCCCAACAAAAAGATTAAGTATAATATCATTCGCGAGATGATATTTGCTTTGTGACCATCAAGCATAAAAAACAATCCCGGATTGTTGTTGCCGAAACACAAAAGAGTCACAGTCAGTTTTGGTTGCTATGAAGCGGTCGACGTGCGGGACAGCGGCGACTTTATTGACTTAAAGTTAATTCAAAGCTAATTGATGGTCATTGTATTGCTGGGGCGGGTTTGTCACGTCAATGGTACATTTATGAAATGCGGGAATCAGGATAGATTTTTTTGTTGTTGTTTTTGTCCACTAATTAAATCCATTAAGTGATTACCCACTTCTCATATGACACATTCCCATGGAACGAACACACCATCATTATGGATAAATCGTTACCGATGCTGAACATTCTTCCGGTTTAATACTCCTCACTGAAAAAATAAAAATGAAGATACTCGTACCTTAACTGCACGAATGGGTCGCATAATCTAGACTTTTATAGTTTATAGTGGGTCATTAATTAGGCTACCAAAAATCTAGTTGATCATAATTCTTTAAGTGAAAAATAAATCAAAACATTTTTCGATACTTAGTTTGGGGAAATATGTTCATCTAATCATTTAACTTAGAAACTTAGGAATTTTTGACGATTAAAAAAAAAAAAGTATCTGTAACAAAAGTTTTTTCAGAAATCTTCATTTATTATTATTTCTCTAAAACTTTAAAACAATTCTGCACTATTCATTAAGCCTTCCAATATCCATCTCAGTGTTACCACTTCCGGAAAAATGTCGAAGGAGATTTGAAGAAAAAATGGAAGTAAATTGAGAAGAACCGAAGTATTTTAAAACGACTTTTTACTTGCGTTTAGAAAAAATTAAACTCGAGATATTCATCAGTTCATTACAACCCAAAAAAGTAGTGATTCCGTCTGTCTATATGTCTGTAGGTCTGTACCTCAACCTGTAGGCTACAGGAGAAAGTGAAATGGTCTGTTCCTTTAGCTCGGTTCCTACCATGCCATAATGAAATGTCATATATATTTCGAAAATGGTTCTAATCATAGACTATACCCACAATGCGGTCTACATTTTGGTAAAAAAAAAATTATTAACAGCACCTGTCGTAGAATCTGTTTTATTTTTATATTTTCAACTTTCTCATTTCCGACTCTACCGATTTCGATCAAAATTTTTATATCGGAACTTCTTTGATTTTGAAATAATATTGTACGCAAAAAACGTTTTTCTTAAATGTCATTACATTTCGTTCAATTTTAAAGAAATATCGTATATAAGAAATAAATGTATTCGTAAAAACTACACAAGCAAGGATTCGTGTACACATAAGTGTGGTGAGTTTCTTTGCGTTCATTTTTTGTATGGTAATTCATTTAGTTGCACATACTCCTTAGATTGAAATAGAGAAAACGAAGTAATTTTTTTTTTGTAAAATTGAAGTAGTTTTAAACACAGATTTATAAAATGAAGCAGATTTCAGTATTTTGATGAAGGTGCGAATTAGGAAGTAGATTTTAAAATATTTTGAAAAAAAGAAGTAGATCTACTTCAATTGAAGTAAAGTGGTACCACTGATCCATCTCATTCAGCTGAATAAGAATGTGATCTATCGATAAAAAGTCACTTCCAAAAAAAAAAAAATCACGTTTTTCCTAAGAGTTGAATACCATGCGACAAAGTGAATGACATCTTCTCTTTCCGATACGTTGCAAAAACTGTACTCCAGTGGCAAATCGGATCGGAAATTTTATTTTTTAATGATTACTGACTAAAATTTGATGGGCTTACTTGGCAAGTTTGTTTTTATGCCCAAATTCGAAAGCTTTTAAAAACTTGACAAGTGAACCCATCAAATTTTAGTCAGTAATCATTAAAAAATAAAATTTCTCTATTACATTGTAGCTGTTTCAATATTATTCTACTTTAAATATTCGGTATTAAACCTTCATGAAGTAAGAATTTGGCGTACTTTTAGATCTCAGTACTTTTCACGGTATAGAAGAACTTGGTTCTTTTTTTTCTACATTTATGTTTTTGGTCTGATCGCACTCCTTTTTGCAATGATTTTAATAATTTGCCATGTCAAAATCTCGAAAGATACGGAAAGATAGTAGGATAGGCTCTACCTACTAAAATCAATATAGTTTATAGCTTCCTGGTATATTTTATTTTTGTTATTGTTTGTTTTGATTTGCGCTTCAATTGTTTCTTCTTGTCCTGGCAAGATACCTAACACTATAACAGTTAAGAGTTATGTAAACTCATAATTTTGCCAGGTATGCAAATGTTTTATTTTTTCATTCATGTTAACATAACATAGAGTACCAAATCGGGCACTCTAGTTCTCAGAAAAGTCATGAATTTTCAAGATGCATGTATAGTTTCAAAATGATAATAAAGACACTTCGAATGAAAAATCTTAGATTTTCTATTTTTCGCTTTGAATGTACATTAAGCTATACCGCTCTACCAAATTTCATCATTGTACAGCAATCGGAAGTGCTCCATATAAATTAAACATGTTCTCAGAAAGTGGGCGGATACCACTCCCCTGAATGAAAAATCTCAATTTTTATTTTTGGTCCTTTATATGCGATTTGAACCCTACCGTTCTACCTAATTTAATTGTTCTACTACAATCGGAAGTGTGCCATATAATTTACATCAGTTCTGAGGAAGTGGGCGGATACCACGCCCCTGAATGGAAAACATCAAATTATATATTTTTTTCCTTGTATGCGCAATTTAAGTCCTACCGTTTTACCAAATTTCATCGTTTTACAGCAGTCGGAAATGCTCCATTCAACCAATACCAATTCGGAGAAAGTAGGCGGATACCACTCCCCCTGAATGGAAAACCTCAAATTTTTTCCTCTACTTGCATGACAAGACCTACCGTTGTGCAAAATTACAAGATTCTACAATGTCGGGAAGTGCTCCATAATCTTGATGATCTGTCAGTCAGTCAGTAAGTCAGTGAGTCAGTCAGTTACGGTTCTTGTGATTTTTGAGGTCTTATATCTCAGGAACCGCTTATGCTAAAAAATTGAAATATGGTGAGGCGCCTGTGCCTGACTAGCTTAGCGAATATTTGGAATTTTAAGTTTCTGACTTCATTGGTACTGAAGAGAGGGAGGGGTCAAAAATCGCCTGAGTTTGTTCCTGTAAAAAGGGTGTAGTGCCAGAACTTGGTTGGGCACTAACGTGCCCTTTGATGAATCTTAAGCGTGTCGATGAACATCGGTGTTACTCCTGTTTCAATAAGAAGCATAAAATTAGGTGTTGTAGAAGGAAGAGCAAAAACTCGTTTCATAAAGAAACGAAGTAATTTTTCAACATCCTCATATTCTTTGTATCACTTGCGTGCAGTAAAACATGATGGATTTTGCAACCGATAAAAATAGTTTGTATTTCAATGAATGATTAATAGACTTAAGTATTTGCAATGCAGTTTTTCCATGAAACAGAAAGGGCAGCTTTGGCTTCCTGCAGTTTTGAATCGATGTGTTTTTTCATACAGATGTTACTTGTTATAATGACACCGAGGTACTTGAATTCCTTAACCACTTTTACTTCCTGCCCCTTGTACTTCCATTTTTCATAGGTGGTGTATCTTCCATGTCCTTTTCTAAATATCATGATGCTTGACTTATTTAGATTGACTGTTAGATTCCAGGTGTCACAATACTTTTCTAAATTGGTAATCATGTTTTGAAGATGTTCGTGAGATTCCGATAGCAGAACGATGTCATCAGCGTATATTAATCCCCACCTCCTACGTGCTCCACTAAATCCTCGATAAAAAGGTTAAATAAAAGCGTGTTTAATGCACATCTCTGCTTAAGACCCATTGAAGAGCTGAAATCTTTAGAAAGGCATTCTCCATCCCAAACAGATATAGAATCTTCTGCGTAGAGAGATCTTAGAATACTGATCAGTTTTGACAGCTTAAGAAATAGTGCCTCTCTATCAATACGGTCAAATGCTGCCTTAAAATCTATAAAAACAAAACACATACAGTTTTTTTCCACGATTGAGGTACACTTCAGCAATATTTGTAAGTAGAAATATTTGATCCGTTGTTGAGTAACCTGGTAGAAATCCTGCTTGAAATTCGCTTAGCTTTGAGTTCTCACTCACCCAAGTTGTAAGTCTGCTGAAAATCATACTTGAAAACAGCTTCATAGATGCATTTAAGAACGAAATCCCACGATAATTCTCTGCAACAGATAAGTTGCCTTTTTTAAATAGCGAAAAAATAATCGAAGACAAAAAACCAGAAGGAATATTTCTTGACTCAAAAATGTCATTATAACAGTTCAAAAGAACAGATATAAAATCAATTGGAATTCTATCAGCTCCAGCAGCCTTGTTATTATTAGCTCTATCCAACGCTGCATTCAGTTCTTCTTCAACAAAGGTAGAATGCATAAAATTGTCCTCAATGAGTGGAATCGCATAGTGAAACCTTGCAGCCCTACAATCAGTACTTAACAACGACCAAAAATATTCTTTTAAATGAGAAGCAATTGCAAGCTTCGATCTATTAATTCGATTCATTATCTTCCAGAATTCAGCCGAAGATCAAGCCATTGCCAGTGAGCTAACAACACTTCTGTTATATGCTGTTTTTTTTTGTAAGCACAGTGCTTTATATTTTTTGTTTGAATCTACGTACAATAGTTTAAAGTTGTTAGTATTGAATGTTTCAAACAATGCGAGAAATGAAAACGAAAGGTTCAGGTTTTCAGATTTTTTCGCATTATCGCTTTATTGTTCACCTTCGGTTTCCTTCTTTAGGAGTCTTTCAACTTCAGATTCCAAACGCGCATTCTGAGCTTCCAAAAATGTAATTTTTTAACACATTCAGCTTGGTTGGCTCGCAATTCTGCAATGTCATAACCCAATGCAGCAATATCGTCTTTTGTGGCCAAATTTTTAAGATTTTTTTTCAAATAGGCTATTCAGTTCAGTGACAGTCATGCTGCTTACGGTGCTTATGGTGGTATTCGGATTCGGGAGATGTAGCCGAGATTCCTCTTTTATGCATTGGCAGTTGTAATTAAGGTTAGGTTTGAGTGCAGATTTTGTTTCTTATTTTTTTTAGTATCAGGCAGTAACTTATTATTTCATTTTATTTCTAAACTTCAGCGGCAATCCCAAACGATATACGTCAATTCTATCAAATGCCGCCTTAAAATCACTAAAAAACTTTCTGCCCTACATAAGAAAGCTCTCCACTATGCTCCTCAATACGAAAATTTGGTCTATTGTTAAGTACCCTGATCTAAAACCAGCCTAAAACTAAGGTTTTTTTAAAACAGGTTGTGAGCCTCAATGGAGGAGACCTACAATTGTCTGCCGATTCCTAACGGCTAATGAGCAGAGTATCTCATGACAAGAGATACTCTTAGAGGATTTGTCAATTCAAAATTTGTGCAGAACTTTCTGAATGACAGTCTAACGCACTAACCATTATGCCAATACTTAATTAAAAATTGCTAAGAGATGTTCTCATTTCCATATTTATAAAACTTAATCCGAATACCATTCGCTCCAGCCGCTCTGCCATCTTTTAGACTCTGAATTGCCAAATCTATCTCTTGCTGTGTCTAGTATAACGTTGCTGAATTTAGGTATCGCGTAATGCCACTATGTTGCTATTGTAACTGGAGTTAGTAGTTCCTTGAAATGTTCACACAGAACCTTCTGGTAAAGCTTTGTGTGGAAACTAAATTGTTTGCCATTCAAATCCTCTGTGAGTTTCCAAAATTCCAATGCATTCTTACACTTCGCCAGCCCTGTTTGCTTTTGTTTCAGAACATTTTCAGCTCCTTGAATTTCCTATTGGAAATAATATAGTTTTTTTCTAAATAAACCTTGGGAAGAGTTACGAAAGTTTTTCAGCCATGCAAAAGATACCTTGCGAGCTCTTTGAAATTCCTTGTCGAACTAAGGTTTGCTTTCTCCTCTATTGCAATGCTGTTGAGGTAAGACGTCTTTCCTATACGTTGCAGCATGGGAAAGTTCACATCCTGGCGTATTTGACGTTTTAACACAAGTTGGTGTCTATAATGTTGCAGCCTTCGAAGTTTTACATTTGAGCATAGGAAGTAACTGCATGATGCTTGTAATTCACTCATGTGAATGTCCTTGTTGGTAGAAGGTAACAACTACAAGGAAATGATCTGAGTGCAGTATTCCTTAACCTCAAAATCTGTAACGAAGTGCTTCCAATCTTTGAGGAAACTTAGTGAGTTGAATCCAAAATTTTAAAAAATTTCCTATTCTTTACATTTCTTTGACAACAAATTCCAAAAAGAAACCTTCGGTTTTAAGACTTTTGTTTAAAATAAGAAAATATCTGCCTAACACAATGGGTCTATGGTATGAGACATTTTAATCAGTTGAAATCAGTCTTAGAAAGCTATGTTTTCTTCCAAAAACTAAGGCTTTTCAAGTTTGGCAGACATTTTTAGCTTCAATGGGTAAGATTTTAAATCTTGTTGCATATATGTAGTTCGCATTGTGTTTTTGTAATATCTCTATGTATGATTCGAAGTAAGTCCTTCCCTAAGAAAACTTAAAACTTGTATACGGGCTTGACACCCCTTAAAGGCTTCTCTTTAACTTTCCCATTAAACTTAAACTTTTCCCCACGAATCCACAATTTGCCCCAAAAGTACTTGCATTATGGAACTAACGCAAGCAACATAGACCCAACCCCGACATATGGTTTGCTAAAAACAAAAAAAGCTGGACAAACTCTTCCAATTTCAAACTAGAGCATTCGAAGTGGTAGCGGTGGCGGCGGCACCCCACCCCCACCCACTTGATGGCAAATGAATTGGATTTTCTATCGAAATTAATGTTATTCAGATGAATAGACAGGTTCTTTGTTTGGGCAACGTTCAATCGGTCGGTGGGTCGTCAGTGGTTTTATTCCCATAGAATCCGTCCCCTCTGCCCGAGCATTCCCCGACCTGATGTTCATAGAGTTTTTATTTGTGTGTCTAAAACAGTCAATACGGTTCAATGGACATCTCGAATTAATTGTTCTGTTTTTAGAATTAGTTTGGATTTGAATTTGAATTGAAATTGATTTTGATGAAGAAGCATTGGAAGCGATGTGTAGGTAAGCTGTGTCGTAGCAGCATGTGGCATGTGGCATGTGGCACACCCCCTTTTCACCTGTTTATTGTTTCCGATGCAGAGATTCTAATGTCCGGTTTGAGTTTGAATTTATTTTTTGAATTGAATTACGTAACTCGAGGAATCTGTTTAGATAACCTAAATCGATTGTATTTTTTTGTTTGTTAATAGGAGGGAGGGAGAGAATTCAAATGGAGCGTGTTTGTAGGGTGCAGTTGCTTTTGTTTAGAAAAAAACAAAAGGTTCAATGGAAACGGGTCAATATTTTTTTTATTTACTCTATAGTGCAGCTATTGTTTGGTGAACGTACAAAAATTTGTCGAAACTTAACATTATGATGATGAATTAGTCCAACAACGTGAGTTTTAACATACCCACCGTTGGGCTATGCATCTGTGCGTCTGTCCCTCTGTTAGTCGTTTTGTATGTTCACTGTTTGAATTTGCTTCAAATTTGGTTCTGATCATATTTATGTCATTCACTAGGAAATTAGTTCAAACTTTTATTTTAGCTCATCTAGAAGGGTTATTGTCATACAACAATTTTCTGAGATATAAATATTAACACAGAAAAAGGATCTGTTAAAAACTATGTTAGACAAGTGTAAAATTAAACAATCTATTTAAAATTAGACGAACAATTAAAATTAGTTAATTAAATCAATGTGATTGATTGTTTTCACCAAATTGGTGTGCAATTTTAACAATCTTCAGTCGATTAAATTAAGAAATTAAATGTGTTATTTTGTACCCTCACCATTCGGTTAAATTAAACGAGAAGTCAATTTAGCTTTAGACATTTTAACCAATTTAGGTAGGTAGAAATGGCGACTACTGGCAGTCTAGCATTGTGGCCGAATTAGCGCTGAAGTTCGCCATTTTGATACCATAAGTCCATAACTCGTATGAAGCTGTGGATGGAATTGATTTGGGAAATTGTGGACATTTTCAACGAGTCATCCTGTTTGGATTAAGTTCAGAAATATGAAAAGAAAAATAGTGCAATCTTTGAAGAGATCAGCAAGAATTTTTTTTAGATTTTTTTTTTTTTAATTTAAAAATCTATTAATCATACTGAGATAAAAAAAAGTATATACTTTATATACATGGAAGTTTACTTCATTTACGTCTTAAGATATTGAAGCTTCCAAAACGCTTTGAGCTAAATTTCAAACCAGTCTCAACTGACAACATGTAATTTCGATAAAGTACAAATTTATCAATTTCAAGTTGACCAATTCGAATTCTTTTAATTTTTTGTCTTAAAATTGAACAAAAAGGTTTGAACTAGCTCTAATGTAAAAGACAAAACATTTTAAAATTAGTGTTATTAGAGAAAAACTGTTCATAAGCATAATATTAATTTTTACTTGCGATATATGTAGGTACTATAGGGCAAGTTCTGCATTTGAAAAAAAAAAAATGATCAAAGTTGACATTACGATGATAGCTAAGACGAATAAAGTGGGTCCGACAATTCCGTCGGTACTTAAACTCGGTACTTAAGGGTCTTCGGTGATTCCCTAGAGGGGAAATTGAATTTTTTTAGCTCTAAAACTAACGGTACCCCCCACACACCAGTAATACAAGATCTTATTTATCTCGAAAACGGCTCTAACGATTTTCATGAAAAAATTGGGTGTGATATCATCAATATGTAATACATTCTGGTGGAAAAATATTTTGGGGGGAAATTTTATTAACGGTACCTGTCGTAGAACCGTTTTTTTGATTTTCGACTTTCTCATTAACGGCTCTAACGATTTAAACCCAAAATTTTCACCATGAATGCCCTTTAGTTTAAATTAATTTTTTGTAAAAAAATATTCGAAGAACTATTTTTTGGGTTTTTAAAAAAATTTCAATTTATTTTTTGAAAAATCAATATCTTGAAAACGTGTGAACGATTATTTTTTGAAATTAATTCCTAAGATCTATATTACTAAACACTTGAAATTGGCATCCAAAATTTTGTTCTAGAAAAATTTTAAAGAAATTTGTTATAAAAAAATTACTTTAATAAAACGATTTTTAAACTTTGCTTGCGTAAATTCATACTTTTCCCGGAAATCAGACGTCGGATCCATGCATTTGAATATTTTTATCTCATTAAATCCATGTTTTATATTTATAAAATGTATGTACATATTTTAAATCCCAAAGTACTTTTACATAAGAGCAAGTTCGTGCGATCCAGTGGTGCATTTTATTTAAACTCTTTTAGTAGTGAAAAATAAAAACAGAATGCCATGTGAGTTCTGAAATAAATATGAATTTATGGTAGAACACAAATTGTAAAGTGGTTGCAGCAGTTTCTTAAATTAATAATCTTTTATGTCACAAATTTTCAAAACACTTCGAATAACAATTTTGGTGCGCCAACTTTAAGTTTTTATTATTGTACGAATACAAAATAAATTTAAAAAAAAATACTGAGCCGTTTTTGAGATATCGAATTTTACAAAGGTTATCTGTATAAAAATTCATTTAAATCCATAATGCCGATAGTTTTTTTCAAAATTTGAAAAATGCAGTCAGTAACATATTAATTTCAAAATATTTTTTATTAAATTATAGATCTTAAAAATTAATCAAAAGGAAATTTTGTTTTAGAAAAATGCGATTTTCGAAAACCATTTTTTGACATTTGTATGGAGGGTACCGTTATTTTTAGGTATAATAATTTTTTTTTCTCAGATCTAGTAGATTCTTATTAGAAACTTTTATTTGTGAAGTTTGAAAAAAAAAAACAAAAATTAGGTTATCGAAATATTAAGTTTAAAATAAAATGCACGACTGGGTCGCACGAACTTGTTCCTATGTAATAGACTAGGAATTTTAAAAACGAATGTTATTAAAGAAAACTGTTCATAAGGATAAAATGAATTTAAATTAAATTAAATTCTTTTAGTAGGTAGTAAGAGATAAAAACAGAATGCAATGCAACAATGAATTTATGCAAGAACAAAAATTATAAGTCGTTGTAGTGGTTCCTTAAAAACATAAGCTTTTATGTACAAAATTTTTAAAACATTTTTAAGAAAAAAATTTGGTATGCCAACCTTAAGTTTTTATTATTTTACGAATAAAAATCTAATTTCCAAAAAAAATACTAAGCCGTTCTTTAGATATCTTCTTAAGTTTTTAAATGCAATGTTTTTAAAACTTTTTTGGAGCTTTTTTATAAAAAATTTCATTAAAATCCGTTATGTCGATAATGAGAAATTCAAAATTCGAAAAAATCGTTCTATGGTAGGTACAGTCAGTAATATCTGGATTTAAAATTTTTTTTTATTAAATTATAGATCGTAAAGATTAATCAAAAGAAAAAAAATTTTAGCAAAATTCTCGGAACCGTTTTCGAGAAAAATACGATTTTCGAAAATCATTTTTTAAAATTTGTATGGAAGGTACCGTTAGTTTTAGATGAAACAAAATTTTTTTTCCCAAATCTTGTAGATTATGTTAAGAAACTTTTTTTTGTCAAGTTTGAAAAAAATCGAGCATGGGGTTTTCGAAATATTGAGTTTCCAAAAAAAAATTTTGAATTTTTTTTTAAAAATCCAAAAAATTAAAAATTGAAAATTTGAATATGTAATAATGTTCAAACTTTAGAGGAGCCTTAGCATAAAAAAAATTATTTAAATCGTCTGAACCGTTTTCGAGAAAATCAAAAACAAAAAAAATGGACCCATGGGGGCTAGGTTAGGTTAGGTTAGGTTAAAGTGGCTGCTGACCGGAAAAGGTCAGCACACTTAGACCAATATTTGGTCCGTTGTGATACCACAAGGATTTCAAAAATCCCCCTTACTCGTTAAACCATTTTGAGCTAATAATGAAGCGTTTGAGACAGTGAATGTCGGAATTATTTAGATCACTAGGATCGTTATAGTAGTAGTCTCCCAAGTGGAGTCTACGTCTTTGCGCTAGGGCAGGACAAGAGCATAGAAGGTGGGGAATTGACTCCTCTTCTTCTTCATCCATGCAGCTTCTGCAAAAGTCATTTGCAGGAACTCCAAGACGAGAAGCATGTCTTCCTATTAGGCAGTGCCCAGTAAGGACACCTATGATGGAGCTAATATGCAATCTACCAATAGAAATTAGTTGTTTTGAGCGTTTAGCATCAAACAATGGCCAAATCAGTTTAGTAGACCGGCAAGTTGGGGTGCTGGTCCACCTGTGGTTAGCTTTCTTTATGGTGTCTTGCTTTAGCATAAGTTTACAAGTAGCTAGGGGTATACCGATGTTAGATTTGCTATCCAACAAAGGTAATATTGTTCCGTTTTTTGCAAGTTCGTCAGCTTTACAATTTCCTGGAATGTCTCTATGCCCCGGCACCCATGTAAGGTGAATGTTAAACTGTTTTGACATCTCCACCAGAGATGATCGACAATTTTGGGCTGTTTGTGAGTTAATGGAGACAGAGTCCAGTGACTTTAAGGCAGCTTGACTGTCTGAGAAGATACGTATATCGGTTGTCGATATAACGTTTTCTTTTAGCCAAGAGAGGACTTCTTTTATTGCTAAAAGCTCTGTCTGGAACACGCTACAGTGATTGGGAAGACGAAAAGATAGACAAAGATTTAATTTTTCGGAGTATACGCCTCCACCGACCCCGTCATCGGTTTTAGATCCATCTGTATAGAAATGAATTGTTTCGTCTATCAACAGCGACTCATTTTCCCAAGAAGACCTGGAAGGGATGGATACTTGAAAATTTTTATCAAATTTTGGATGAGGGGTGGTGTAATCGACGTTACTAGGTAGACTACTGAACGAGTTCAGTATAGTAGAGTGACCAATATCATTATTGATCCACTGCGAGGAGGCTATAAGTCGAATGGCTGTGTTAGCGGCCGATTGTTTGCTAAAAATATCTAGCGGTATGAGATGAAAAAGAACATCAAGTGCAGCAGAAGGAGTTGAGCGGAGAGCTCCACCCATGATTAAACAGGCTGTCCGTTGGACTTTGCTGAGCATATCGCGGTTTGTTGCTTTTTCCAGCGCAGTCCACCATACTGTCACTCCATATGTAAGTATCGGTCTAATGACTGAGATGTATAGCCAGTGTGTTATATGAGTTTGTAGACCCCATTTATTACCTACGGCTTTTTTGCAAGAAAAAAGAGCTATGTTGGCTTTGTTGACTCTCTCTTGGATATTGGGCTTCCAGCTTAATTTCTTGTCCAAAATAAGACCCAGATATTTTGCTTTGTCTGAGAATTTAAGCGGTATACCTTTGATGAGGGGAGGGTCTATGTGTGGGATTTTATATTTCCTGGTAAATAGGACAAGTTCAGTTTTGTGGGGGTTGACACCGAGTCCACATTGATCTGCCCAATTAGTAAGCTTGTTTAGAGCATTTTGTAGGAGTTCTTTCAGAGTATTAGGATGCTTACCAGATATCGCTATCGCAACATCGTCCGCATAGGCAATCACCCTGTGGGGGCTACCAAAAATAACAATTTTTTGTAAAATTTTTTTCAACCATTAGCTAGTTTTAACCAAATGAAATTTTTCAAATTTTTTTTTAAAAATTCTGTGAGACAGTTTTTGAGAAAAAAAAATATTTATAAAATTTCGAAAAAAAATCGTATGGCAGGTACCGTTATTTTTGGTCTTAAAAAAAAAAACAAAAAAAAATGTCCGGGGGGAAAAAATTAAAACCCATATCTACCAAGTTTGAAGAAAATCGGCTGAGCAGTTTAGGCTGTAGTCGAACCGACAGACAGACAGAATTGCGAGACCCACTATCTTCGTAATGTCAACTTTGATCAAAATCTCGAGTTCGATTTTTTTTACGAATGCATAACTTGCCTTATAGTACCTATAAGTCGCAAGTAAAAATTGAATTTGTCTTAAAAATCAAAAAAAAAAAAATGTTTTTGAAAATTTGAATGCACATACACAATAATATTTAAACTTTTGGGGACCATTAGCGTACAAGAACTGATCAAAATCGGTTGTACCGTTTTTGAGAAAATCAAAAACAAGAAAATTGGTTCCAAGGGGATACCATTAATAACCATTTTTTTGACATTTTTTTGTCAACCATTACCTAGCTTTAAATAAATGATTTTTTTTTAATTTATTTAAAAAAAATGTAAAACAGTTTTTGTGAATAAAAATCGTAGGGCAGGTACCTTTATTTTATAAAAAAAAAGTGTTGGGGGAAAAATTAAAAATGGTGGCTAAGTTCATAACTGTAAGATTGCAGCAGTCATACAAAATTTGCGTTCATAAATATAGATAAACTGCATTATCTTTGCATTACAGCAGTCAGTAACTGTGTTCATAAAAGGAAATTGACAGTCTGAATGTAATCAAGTTTATAGTGGTTTTTGTTCTGTTACCGCGCTGCAGGAAGTTGGCTGGAGAAAATATGTAATTAAAATAATTGAATATTTTATATTTTTTGTGAAAATTTGATATGTTTTTCTATTAAGAAGTTATAATATATTTTGCAATAATGATGGTCAGATGCTGATATCAAGCTCCTGATCTCAATTCACTTGCCAATGGAGTCTGAGTCAATAGCTGGCCGCAAAAAGAAATCCATTCTCTGAGTATGGAAGTTATCAAAAGAAAATTCCAAAAATTTGTCACGATATGACACAGTTCAATGGATAAGCGGATTCTCCCAAAATATTACCATCCCGAATTATTCCTTTAGATCCAGTCTTCAATGATTTGCCACTTTCGGTTAAAATAGCTCGTTTGGTGCCATTATTGGTATTTCAGTACCATTTACAGACCCGAGAACGTTCGGAAATGGATTATTCCTCAAATCAATCACAATATTAACATATTTTTGTTAGACATTTTGCACAAATGTTGTTTTGCTTAACTACGCGCGTCAATGAAAAAAATAATTTTAATAACAGTAGGTTTTTTGCCGACAAATAGCTTTTGCATTTATGAACCTTTTTTTGCACTGCAGAACTGCCGCATATTTGCAACAGTTTTTCTGTTCATAAATACATCGAGTAAATATTTTCTGCATGGCATGTGCAAAATTGTTGCAATTATGAACTCAGTCGCTATCTACCAAGAAACCCGTTTTCAATCGGCGGCGGCGGTCTGCTAATACGAGATCGCGAATTTTTGACACATAATCCTCCGTGGTAGCCATTTTCGGGGCACCTGGGCGGGCTCATCAAAAACCGATGTGCGACCACGTTGAAACTTGTTATACTAATTTTGCAGCGAAAAATACTTCAAGAAGAGGAGATATCAGAGAATTGTACTAAATATCCAAAGAAGTCGTCGGGAAAATATGCAACACCAATTATCATGTAATGGATGTGGATGGCACAATGTTGGTATCAATTGAGGTTCAGCTACGCAGATGGAAGGATTACTTTTTTGCCCTGCTGAATGAGGATTCCACTTCGGAAGAGTGCTGAAGTGCTTTAGCTAAACGAGATGCGTAGGTCCTGGGTATTGTCATCGAACCCCTTTCAATAGCGGCAATCCAACCTACGATAGAGTTCCTCAAAAACAACGAAGCCAGCTGGACTTTATGGAGTACCAGCTGAATTCTTCAAAGATCATCCCGTCACAACGAAACGGCTAGTAAGCTACATTCTTTGATATACAAATTGTTTGAGAAAACGAAATGGACTGGAGGTATGAAGTGATTTTTAAGCTGTCAAAGAAAGGTTACCTTAAGAATTGCGTCGTACTACCGTTTTGTGCGTTTTCTCAAAACTAATCAAAACCAATATTCTCGAGCGAATAAAAGGCTACAATCTGCTAAAAAGGCTAGAATCTGAATAATTTGATCACGGTCTTGTTAGAGTACTACCCCCAAAAATTGTTACCATTATAAGAAAGTCTTACAACAACGCCAGAGAGGCAGGGCATTCGATGAAGACCGTTTGAAAGGCTTAGCTATTTTTTATTTGCCGATGATGTTTGTCTCCTGTCAAATTTCATCAGTGAGATGAACGGCATGTGTCAAACACTGCAGTCTTAGAATAAATATCAACAAGACAAAAATAATGCTCACATGCCACTCCACACATCAGCGTATTTTTCTACAGGAGACAACAGTTGAAGAGGTAAATTACCTTGGAAGTATTATATCAGCAAATTGTGGTACGTTACTCTGTCTGAGATTTGGAATCCCAGTCAAATTTTGATATCCTTCAAATCTATATTACGTATCTGCCTGCAAAACCTGGAAATTATCGGCTATCATCTCGAGGAAATTGCAGGCTTTTGCGATTACGGAAGATTCGCTGGCCACAAATTATTTCTTATATATACACATATTTTGTACCCTGCGAGTACTTGCACTGAAAGACGCCTAGTGTACTATTTTGACGGGTTAATGTGATAGCAGCAATGCTTCTAAAAACGTGGGTAGGCCTTCAACTAGAGTTTAAAAAAAAACATAAAATTGAAAAATAAAATCTCGCATCTTCAAAACACCAGTGAATTTGTTCCAAAAGACAAACATATATACATATATGTAAGATAGAGTTTTTCAACTCACTAGGAAGCTAATTTGCAAAAGGTTCTTGTCTCTATTTCTTTTAAAATTGATCGTGCTTTTCGCTTCACTTGAATCTAATATCTACCTCATAAGAAAATATCAAAAATCCACATGGATAAACTTCCTTCCGTTGCAAAATGTATACACCCATTGATCCATTGAAAAGGATAATCCTAATTCAAGATGATTTTTATTTCCCTTCGAACACAAAAGTATCCACATGTTACGCAACCTTAGAAATCCCATATCAATTTAACACATTTATTATGTGTGCGATATACTATACACCATCAGCGGCGTTATTTATTTTGTATGCCATTCACGATCACTTGCTATAATCTTCGGCTTACTCAAACCAATCCGGCGTTATACAAAGCCTCGTTTTATCTAAAACGTTTTTTTTCTCCACTGTAATTGGTTAAATCAACCGAAAAGTCTTTCATTAAAAAACAGGAATTCCATTGTTCGGGAAATATCAGTCAAAAAATCTTCATCTCAAAGGACTTTCCACAGGATATAGACACAAAATCTCTATCTAGATACAGACCGGTAATCATGCGAAACTGTACAACTTCCCTGCCCTCAAGTCATCCTCAATTGAAAGAGGACAAACAAAAGCTGCTTAGCCAAAAAATAAAATAAAAAGTAGAATAGAATGCGCTTATGTAACTAGGACATCGCCATACTTATATCGTCGTTATCCTTGCATCGAATACAGACCTTGATCAAGATCGACTGGAAATTGTATTTCATTGAAGAGCTCTTCACTAATTCAGCACACACCGATGTAACAATTCAAATCGAGGATACTTTAATTCCAATTCTTATCTCATCTCCTGCTTTTTGATCCTGTTTGTGTATGAAGAGAAATATGTATATCCTGAATCACAATGCGGAGGGGTGTAAAATTCGTACCTTATAATATCGCGTAGTTTACGATAGCAAAAAAAAAAATATAATATGCGCGTTGGATTTGTTATGAATTTCATAATGAATGGAAAACTATATATCCTCGTGGTCCTTGAAGTGGGTACAGTGTGGTACTCTCGGCGGCGCAGCGCGGCGTATTGAAACTGTGTTTATCCTCAAGAGCTCACGCAGAACAAAACAATTATTCAATGAAACACATTACAAATATTGCCACATTATGTGGCTGTTTCGAGAGAGCAACAGCGAGAGGGGGTTGCGTTTAGTATAGGTACAATAGTCACTCAACAATACGCCGAATGAACTAACAAGGACTATTTCCGGCAACCTCACAATATTATCCCTGATTCTATATTATAGATACTCTTGTTGTTCTGCAGCAATTGGAGGATAGAATACTCGTATACAACAAGCAGCAGCGAGAGGCATATGTTGGTGGTGTTTTGAGCAAATTGATAAGCGTAATGTTGGATAATTGAGATCCTTGCTTTGCAAGGAGGGAGTTTGTTTTTTATTCAATTTTTTCCATTTTTATTTTGAACATCTGACCGTTTTTGTTCCGCAGCAAAGAGGTGTCCTTGGAAAATTATGATTTTCATTATTCGCAAGTCCTCCTTTAGCTGGAGGTGCCTGCCTGCAGGGTGATGAGGATGATAAGGATTAGAATTAATTGATTAAATTTCTGTATCAATCTTCAAATGAACCCAAAACTACTAATTAGTTCCACTCATCATCATCATGATTACCTGTCACTTCTCTGCGCCTTTGTTGTATCCAACATCCCTAATTCGAGTTCCGAGTCTTTTTTTTTCTTTTCTAATTAAATTAATGTTTTTATTATTTTAACGTAAATTTGTTTTTATCAATTCAATATGGTGAATGACCAACAATGCCAAACAATTGCAGGTGGCGTGTCATTCGCGTTTCAATGTCCAATTGTTCGTGTATCTTTTGTTTGAATAAATAATACATTTTGAGATTGTTTCGAAGAGATACTTGTCTCATGACATTTCCATTTCAATTGCTCACAAAGCATTTTGTGCAAATGCATGTCGATCAATTAATGATGGGACTTTTGTTGCAATTGTTTTCCATTTTTGTTATTCTTTATTTGATATATAGTTTGGTTTTTATTTGCGATTGGAGTGAATTGTTGCAATGCCTGATGCATGCATATTTCGATTGCGTTTATTTTTTTTAAATAAAAATCATAACTTTAGCATGTCCGTTAGTGGCAGAACAAATAATATTACAAGGTGCCTAATTAAGTAATAAATCTGCTTTAGAAAGAGGCATTGGAAAAAATTGGAACAATAATTGAGAAAAAGATACTTTCGGAGATAATGACATGGACTCAGAAGTAAGGTTATCGCTTGAAAAGCTTTCTTTCATAGCATAATTGGTAATAGTTGGATATTTGTTCTGAAAATTTAAAATAAAACTGCAAAAGTGACTTAAAAGGTCGTTAAAGTTAGTTTCATAACAATTTAGGTTGACCTTTTTTAATTACTTAGAGTTCCAATTGTTCATATTTATACAAAAAAAATAATAGCGGCATACCAGCTCGAAGAGAACCCTAAGGCTAGCCGCGCACTGGTAACTGCGATCGAAATCAAATAGTTTAATCACCACACTCTTTTTCATACTCTTTTTCTCTCTTGCACTTATAGAAAACAGCTCAACTATTGTGAATTAATTTTAGGCAATCGTTTAGTTTGTGTCAAAACACAAACTTTTTAGTTACTCGAATCGAGTTGCTCTAAGTGCGCGGTGTCCCATATAAGCCCATATGTTTCATTTTAGAAACTAAACAGTTGCGAAACTATAAATTGAATGTGCGCGCCTGGGCTAACCTATAGTAGCTGAGGCTAGGTTAGGTTAATGGGCTGACAGTTGATTTTGTTACCGTCACACTTAGATCAATGCAGATACGTATAGTGATACCCTAGGGATTGCGACTCCCATGCATTGAAACCTATGATCATCCTATGTCATTCAAGCCCGTTAACAGTGTTAATGAGCTCCAACAAGCTATATCCTGAAATGTCGGAGAGTTCTTTTAAGTCATTTAAGAAATGTCTGTCGTCATGTAATTACCTGGTTGAGGAGAGGTTAGCCACCTTTTAAGAGTGTGATCCTTTCCTTTACCCCCCGACTTGAAAAATCATCCCTTCACCAGACTCGTAGGAGCATGTGGCTCCTGACAACGTCTGGTAGATGAGTTTGATTCGACAGTGGTTGGTGTCCATTTGTAAATAAGTCGAAGGGGCTGTTTCATCCCCAAAAAGAGTTTACCAATCTAAGGGAGAGGTGGCCCCATCAACTCAATGACACTCGTGTTCATCGCAGAAGTGGCAATCGCTGGTGTTTAGGCGAAGTTTCCATTTTCCGTTTGTTGCTGCTCCTGCAAGAAACACGTCCATCGTTCAGTTGTTTTCGTTCGTTCTATCATTGTCGTCCGTGGCCTGCTTATGTCTTTTGAGCGTGGTTGGAGACGATTTCCAGTGTCGTAGTTGGCTGGATGATAGAGCTTAGAAATTTTCAAGCCATTTGGTAGCGTTAATAAATTTCAATATGTTTTTGCTTGGAATGTTAGAGACTTCCTCCAAGTCGTTGAAGAAGTGTCTCCCTAAGAGCCTGTTTTTGCGCTATGGGCAGTGACACAGGTAGTGAGGAGTATCAGCGCATCATGGACCTTTTCGTCACCGCATCTTCTGGATAAGTCGCGCATACTGACTTTCATCGTGATGCTCACGAGAAGAGAAAGATACTTTTTCTCAGTTGGATGATAATGTCGGTCTTTTGCTTGCTGAAATTAGGTCATGGTTTTCTAGTTATAAGACAGATATCGAGCGAGTTCCATCTCTTGTTTGTTATAGCTAGAACTCTACTCTCGATTAACTATTTAACATTACAGGGTGGGACCTGAACTATTAGGTCTGCGTGATTAAGATCAATTGTTGTTACTATTCTTGTCAGATCGTCAGCACTTTCATTACCGGGGACACCACTGTGACCAGGAACCCAAGAGAGCCTTATGTTGTGCTGTGTACCACGAACCTTAAGCTCTTCACGACATCAAGTTATAAGTTTCGATTTGATTTCGATGGCAGAAATTGCTTCTATTGCCGCTTGGCTATCAATGAAAAAGGTGATATCAGCTTGTCTAGCAGCTTTCACTGCTCAGCTTGAAAAACACTGCTTTAATCAGGAAGTCTGAATGAACTTGCTAGTCCAAGGGTTTCTGAAAAGAACCCTGCACTAACAACAGTTTCCATCTTGGAACCGTCGGTATATGTATATTGGTATCATCGATTCACAGGTTGATGGATCGTTGGTTTTCCGGTCTTAAAGGGCTTGTAAAAGTCTAAACCGGGTGTTATATAGTCAGTATATACCCTATTTCCCATGTATTTCTGTAGAATCTGCACATGGACCTCATTGCCCAATGATACCAATACCATGCCGTTCGTTGTATCTTGGTCATGGTTTTAATCTAGTAATTTACAAGTCTCAACTATTCCTTTGTGCCTGTTGTCAGCTGGAATAAAGGCGATCTACAATTTTTGTTGAGTGCTACAGCCATGATAATACTTTTAGATGATTTGCCACTTCCTCGCAAAAGATACAGAACTTTAACTGTGGCCTAAATATTATTTACGGAATAGATAGATAATAATCAGTGCTTTTCAATGGATATACCTCCAAAACTTTTAATGTTAACTCTGGAATACCACACCCATTCAACCCTGAGTTCCTTGATGAAGTTAACATTTCCGTAAAAGGAGCATATACACAGTCCCAGAGAGCGTACAATTTAGCGATACCAATTTAGCTAGCGACTTAATGAGGAGATTATTTACTGAAACCATCTCCAATTTCATTCTCAAGAGACTGCATCAATCGGTGATGATCTTTCTGGCAATTATCCCCACGTTTCTTGTGCTTTCTCCTATCTCTTCGGTCCCGATCGGAAACAGTCCTACGGAACCAAATTTTCTCAGCGCCACCTTGTGCGAGTACGTCTCGATCATACAGAAGTCGCATATCCACAGTTTTTCGGGCGACGTGGTAGATTACCTTGCGCCAGTTCTTTCTTGTATTCCATGGGGCTCCAGTAGGCAGAATCGTTTTAGATTTTTGAAAGTTGATTTTCAACTTCCGGTCATAACAAAATTGCTGAAATTGTAGAAGTCCCACTGCAAAAGAATTCTGATGACGTCAAGTTTTGGAGCCGTTCTATACGAAATAATAAGATCATCGGCATACTCAATTGCTTGAGTTATACAACCTATCAGATCGATGGTGTAAGTACTGAATAGAATCGGCGAGTTAACCGCTTCCTGCTAAAGACTATATTATTTAATGTTGATTGCTGTGGTAGAAGGTACATTATCACTTTTGACAACAAGCTGTGTACCATTGAACATATCATATAGCATATATAAAAGTGGTTTACTTATGACAAGTCTGGTCAGCTTTAGATATAAACCTTCTAGCCATACGGTGTCGAAGACCTTCTCCAACAAATCAACAAGACAAGCACCAATATAATGTCTTTTGGATTTGTTCCATTCGATATCAGAAACGATTGTAGACGCGGCATGAATGGTGTCATATCCCGCCTTTAAACCGATATGATTTTCCAGTAGGATATTACTGTCCTTCGCCCACTTGGACAGAGCTCTATTTATAACTTTCCGAATATTGCTGGCACTTGGTAGAAGACTTATCGACCGGTGATTCGCCAGATTGAAGTTGTCCATTGACTTTTTCGGGAGAAGATGAACCACGGCTGTCTTCCAACACACTGGACAATATGCATTATTCAGTGCATTGTTAAACATGTAAATATCCACTGCCTCTAAAGGTAGCTGTGGTAGTACAACGTTGATAAACCATCGACTTCTGCTGACTTCCTTTTCCAGAGAGAATCAAAAATGAGTTAATGATCCGTGAGGTTTACATTTGCCAAGTATTCTTCATTGAACCTAGTGAAACGGAGGTTCTGTGATCGTCATTGCGTTATGTCATTTTGAAGGTAGAAGTGGTGGGCTCTGCTTTCACCTTGAACATTTGCTGAAAAGCAGCCCCCACAGCCTCCAATTTCTCTAGCGTATCTTCAACGACAAAGAGGTCATCGACCAAGACAGCGCACGTCCACTGGATCTATGCCTGCTGTTAGAAGTACGTCTCTGTTTTCTGTCGTTCTCTGGAGCTTAAGACACGTAAGTTCATTTTGATCATTCCGTCGAAATATCTCGTTAATTTGTGGAAAAATACTCGGACCGGACCACTAGAGTTAACGGCCCGAATATTATTGTTCCAGTACATATTAATAGATAACCTACTCGTATATATAATTTTTTTCATCAGTTGGTTCATGTTCCTAATCGACGACTTCCGTGTCGGTACAAGAGTTTTAGTTTTGTTAGTTGTCCACTTTTTTGTCCATCTAGTGCGTCATTAGTCGCGTACATGTCGGTTTCGTTACGTTATTTGTATGTTGGTATTGTTCTATTCATAGTTCGTAGGATTGCTTCGTCCATTTGTTCTAAGTATCGGCCTATTTCGTTCTTTGTCAAATTTCTGTCATTGGGTACGGTACTTACTATAATATTGTAAGAATGCGCAGTTAAATACTCTTCCAATTCCACGAGCTCGTTCGACAGCTGTATTACTACGGCGAGTCCCAAGTGATCGCTGTCGTTGTCTATCGTTTGCAAACAGTTTCTTATCCATTGACTCACGGTGGCTGTAATTGTTAGTCTTGAGTCTTTAAGCAATAGATCCAGATAGGCACCGCTTGGTGGAAACTATGAACAGCAGGTCGAACATTTACATTTCGCTTGGGTTGGCATTAAAATGGTAATTGTCTTCCAAGTTCAGTTCTAAGGGCTGAAAAAGTTTGTCGAGTTCTGTCAAAAAGTCAGTTGGCTGAGGTGATTCCAGTCCATAAGTCACGATGCACGCAGTACGCCTCAAGCAGCCGAAATCTGCGAACTTCACTATTATACTCGTACATTTATGACTAATGCCTTTTCCTACAAGGAGTACAACGCCTCGATCTTAGGTGGAGTTGGGTCGACCTCTTCGTACGATATTGTCATTATTGTGCGTCAATTTATGTTTATGACTTAGCTTAGTTTCGCTGGCCATAAGCACATATGGACTTTGGTCTTTCAACAATTCAACCATTTCCTGTGGATCAGTGTGGATCGTATCTGTCACTTTTGCCAATTGAACGCGTTCATCATCATACCGCGTGTCCTTTCTCTGATGTGGTTAGGAGTCTAAAGTGGTTTTGGATGCCTCTATGATAGTATTATGAAACTGGAGCGTCTGTGGTAGTCAAATGCATAGAAGACAGTTCCTCGTTTATGTGGTCTTTGCTAGCAATAGCAACTCAAGGTATGCTGAGGCATCAAAAATACAATTCCTTCTTCTGGGCTGTTCGCGATTTCTTTTCAGTTGGCTCTTGAGCTCTGAATTTCACCACAACTAAGAAATATGTTTCCTCCTCGAAATGTACGGATGTCTCAAATGTCGGAAACTGATCTTGCGACTATTAGCATAAGATCAATTTGGTTGATGTTTCGAAAATCTGGAAAGCGCAGTTTTGTTTTGTGAATCCTTTTCCTTGGAGAACTAGGAACGGTAGTGTAGTTTTGATCATATCCATAGTGTATCCTGGATTGATGTAACAGATGTCTAAAGTGTGGTTCCCCACTTATCTCGAGTGGTGTGTTGTGTTGTGTAATCGAATTAGCACAGTAATCAAGCTAGCTGTGTTGAAAACTGTTATTATTTTCTTACGCATGTTTCTCTTTCCGAAAACACTATCTTCTCTTTCCCACATAAAAAAGAAAACGTCAGCGACCAGAGTGGTATAGCGCAATAGAAACACGAGTGATTTTGATACGACACACCACATCATTTAGGTAGTAAAAGTCACTGCGGGCTTTTAAGAGATACATACATACCTATTCAAGAGTATTCAATTTGAAAAAAATTGGGGTTTAATTTTTTGGTCCAGCTGTTGAGGTTCAATTAAAGCTTAATTCTTTTTATTCTCTACCAGTTAACTTACTAACAGTTAAGCTCAAAAACACTCTATGTCATAAAAGATCCTTACCCAGATTGACATACAAAGCTGAATATCTTTTAAGCAAGATGTAGGTACACATAGGCAGCTAGGTGGTACCTACGAGAATTATATTCATCAAGGCGTTTTAATTCGACAAGGCTCGTTTCACTTCAACACATAAGCTTACTACACCTCCGAACAACAAAACGAATCCCACTTACGACAAAGACACGTAAATGACTGAGGCTGCCTTTCTTTTGAAGTCAACTCCATCCATTTACCGTTATACTTTACACTTCCTGCATTATATTCGTCATGTTAGGGAGTTAGGAGCATAAAGCGCATATCAAAGACACAACCTTTCCAAAACAAAAAATAAAATATATAAGAAATAAGAATCCCTGTGTTGAGGTGTTGGCGAATATGGTTGTGGCTGGCGCGCACCTTCAAAAGCCTCATAGTGCTCAAGGAGCATAAAATTTAACGCACATTAGCTTTTAAGCCTTTGACGACCGATGTTGCCGTCGTCGTTGTGGTTGTTGACTTTTCATCAAAAAAATTTAGAAGCCTAACTAAAATGCTAATGGAGAGATGATGATGGTATAGCGCGAGGACGCGCCGCGACGCTCTCATCTTTGTGTTGGCATAAAAGGAGCTCCTGCAAGTCAAGATCCTGGCTGATGAATTCCGTTTCGATGGTTTAAATTGGTGCTTCGGAGTCACAGAGCCATGTTGCGCGCGTCTTTTGCAAGTCAAACACAGCCAAAAGGTTCTTTTCCTTCAAAGGATAACATAAATAACAAGGACATGCATGTGCTGCACATCGGAGAGCTTGCCTCCTTTGTGCCGAGTTTATTATACGAGTGTGGTTTTGAGAGCAGAGGAGATGACGACTCTGGGTCAGCTGTGAGATGTCTCAAGTTTGCCTTAACTGTCATATAGAGTCTTGGCGCAAGGTAATTAATCATAATCCTGCGGGAATGATGCTTCCTCTTATACCATTCTACATTCGATAAGCATTCAAGCGTGATTTTTGTTTTTCAATTTTTCTATTTTCTAATACAAAGCAAAGGTCGCCCCTTAAATCAGTGTAATGGAAACTCATAAAGATGTCATTTAGACAATATTCGAAGTGACACATTTTGGATAAGTTCTCATCCTTTATCGTCCTTATTTGGATTTTATTTTTGATGTTTTATTTTTTTTATTTGGCTGATGGCAGGATTCATAATTTCATAATTATTATTGTTTGGGCAGGGGGTTTGTTTGTGTTTATTTTTTTAGTTTGCGTGGTAAAAAAAGATACTGCTCGAGGTACTTCAGATGAGGCGCACACTCACACCCATTAAAAGAGCAAAATTATAAGTAAATATTATTTATCGCTGAAGTTATGAAATATATTTTTTCTTCTGTCTACTTTTTATGATTTATTTATTTTTTTTTTGTCGAGGGAAAGGATGCATCAGTCGTGGGACTTTGAAAAAATTTCGGAAAAAAATCGAGAATGGGATGAGATTATTTCGTCTGCAATAATGTTTTCGTTATAGGAAAAAAATTGTGGAAATTGCTTGAGTGTGTCCTTGAAGTGAAAGTGGAAAATTAAGTTTATTTAGCTGAAGTGTATTCGTCGTTAGTTATATTTGCTGTGCGAATAAACATATTTGGAGGAATATTAGTTGACGGAATTATCTCGGCAGGACGTGCACAATATTATGGTCGTGAGATTTTGGTAGACAAAATTCAATGGCCATATAATTGGTGCTTCAAATGTTTTATTAGTAATAACAAACCGAAAGAACGATAGTTTCCTTCACTGCGTGGTTAAAAGTTTGGAACTACATCTGGCGCAGAAGGGTTTTTACCATCAACTGTCGATCTTTTTCAGGGTTTAATGCGTTCTGTAGTTGGTTGATGACTGAAATCAAATTGAGTTGACAGTATAGTTTTGTTTCACCCACGCAAAAAAGTGATTAGATGTCAATGCCTGTCTAATGGATGATCACCCAGTAAATTATAACCGCCTTGAATTAAACTAAACCCTTATACCTAGTGTTGAGTGGGTCCTCTTTAAAGGAGAATTCATCTAACTACCTTGATATATCGCAGCTTTACTTCACATATACATACATTAAAACTGTATTAGTTTAAGTTTTCTGAACACCATAATCGGTAATTACCAGTTTGACTTTGGGCCTGGCAGATCGACTAAAAACAAAATCTTCACATTGAGGTAAATTCTGGAACAGAATAACAAATTTTAAGTCAGGACTCACAATTTTTTCATGTACTTCAAAGTCGCTCTATACTGGAAAACATATCCAGCTGTATCGCATGATTTTGAAAAATACACAGCGAAATAAGAGAATAAGCTATTCCCAACTATTCAAAGCATGCACACGACTCCGGCAAGAAGATCTATGATCTCTTTCTGTTTCTGGAGCAGGTGATGGGCAGGACAAGCTGTAACAACTAGTCCAATATCTTTAAAAAATCTGTTGAACTATTTATTGGAGTATGCAGATGATATCGACATCATGGATCGTTCCCGATATCCTTCAATAAACAAATATACATCTCTCCACCGATTAGGACAACACATAGTAACTATTGATAGACAGAACTTCGAAACAGTTGAGTAGTTCATCTACTTCGAAGTAAATACTAACTCCAGAAACGATGCCTTAGTGGAGATCCAACGAAGAATTGACAAAAATGTATGTTTTATTTGATTTTCAATTAAAAAATTTAAATGGAAGCTGCAAGTTTCATGAAACTACAAAAAATAAAATGCACGACTGGGTCGCACGAACGTGCTCCTATGTAAACGACTAAGAATTTCAAAAATAAATGTTACTACTGAAAACTGTTTTAAGGATAAAATTCCTTTTTTAAATAACTAAAACAACTCCATTAGCAGATGGAGCTAAGCACAGGATGCCATGTGTTTTAAGCAAAAATTAGTTTATGCCAGAACAAAACTATAATTCGTTGTAGTGGTTTCTTAAAAAAATAAGATTTTATATACAAAATTTTTAAAAGATTTTTAAGAAAAAATTTTGTTAAGCCAATTTAAAGTGTTTTTTAATGTACGAATAAAAATTAAATTTGTAAAAAACATATTGATCCGTTCCTGAGATATCGAATTTAAAAACAAATAGATTTTTTTTTTTTTAAATTCAAAAAAATATTTTTTTTTAAGTTTTGAAATGCAATGTTTTTTAAACTTTTTAGAAGCATGTCTATACAAAATTTCATTAAAATTTGTTGTGCTGATAATGAGAAATTCAAAATTCGAAAAAATTGTTCTGTGGTAGATACAGCCAGTAATAGGTATCATGATTTCAATTTTTTTTTTATAAAATTATAGATCGTAAGAATTAATCAAAAGAAAAAAAATTTTAGCAAAATTCTCGGAACCGTTTTCGAGAAAAATACGATTTTCGAAAACAGTTTTTTAACTTTGGTATGGAGGGTACCGTTATTTTTAGTTAAAATAATTTTTTTTTTTCATTTCTTGTAAATTAATAAAGAAACTTTTATTTATCAAGTTTAAAAAAAAATTGAGCCGACATATTGCGTTTTCAAAAAAAAAAAATTGAAATTTTTTTTAAAAATCCAAAAAATTATTTTTTGAAAATTTGAATTCACAATAATATTGGGGACCTTTAGCAAAAAAAATGATCAAAATCCGTCGCACCGTTTTTGAGAAAATCGAAAACGAAAAAAATTTTTTTCAACCATTTAACTAAAATTATTTGGTTTTTTATATTTCTCAGTTGGCAACTATTATAACCCCGTTTATATGCCGGAAGCTCGAGTTTAACTAGGGTCGAATTTTCGACTAAAGTTTTTTATCACTTGAATTTAAATGGCTTTTAGATGGCAGCAGGAGAAATGGGGTGAATGTATTAATATCACTTCCAAGCAACAAATAAATTAAATAAACACGCGTACCTTCTACAAGATCCAAACACGCAAAAAAGTCCAACGTGCATTTTCTGCCAAATCGATTCTGCGACTCAGTTTTTTTCCCACAAGTTTCGTCTATTTTTAAAAGCAAATACATACATACATACATAGATACAAAAGTATATAGGTACTGACATTTGGTGAAATTATTATTTGTGTGAAAAGAAAACACTCTCCCACAAAATGCGACGTCATCATTTTGAAACTGTCGATAAAATCTTTGTCAACAGCCTTTTAGCCTTTAGCCAAAACGATCAAAGAATAAATTGATTTTAAATACATATGAAAAGAAATAAAATAAAGAGATTATTTTTTTTCAGAATATAAATCGAAAAATGGTCTTAGGGTTATGGTTGTAAAAATTCGGTTCAACTTTTAATCCTTGGCTCAGCAATTTTAATTCACCAATTTTGGTGGATTAACAGAGATTGAACGATGATTCAATCATGTATTTGGTTATTTTTACATACTTGAACCTTGAACCGTTGAACCTCAGATAATTCACCGAATTCAGTGTGCTAAAATTGCTCAACCACGAACCAAGCACGTTTGCACAAGTGGCTCTTAGTCTGCTACTCGTATATTACATGAGAACTTTAGAGTCATGACACTTTTCGAAAAAAATATCCGATTTCACCTTTGCACTCATGACTCAAACGTCGTCGTGTTAAATTCTATTAACATAAATTGGATGGAAATACATATACATATCTCTCAAAATATTCGAGTTCAATTGAGTTTCACATGGTGAGCCTAATTCACTGCCAAAACGACTCGTGCAAGCATCAAAGTGGTGTCAACATCTAAAAATGAAATCCCAAAAATGCATTCGATACTCGAATAAACATCAAATTTTTATCAGCAGCAGGATTTCACTTTAGCTACCTTTTATCGGCAGCTACAGATAGCTTTCCTAAAAAAACACCTCTATAGACTAGCTACACAATTTTTTTTGCCAGCTTATAAGGAAAACATATTCAGAACAATCTTGTCAAGGGGGTTTGTATTTTTCAAAGTGTTTAAGAACTCTTTCGACAGTGCGAATGTGAAAGAAGATTTGTCCTTTAGAACCCATAGAGTCGCAACACTGTGTTGCAAAGACTTAGTTCCAACTAACAGCGCTGCAATCAAATTTTCGTTTTCTTTTAATTGTGAACGAGTGTTGAAACCGACGACTTGGTTGTATTAATTAAAAAGATATTTTATTGCCCAGTTAGCGATGTTTTCTAGATTGACATTAATGACCCACGCTTGCACAATCTTGAATTAGTCCGAGAGGACTGCTTACGAGTATTTGAAGTTGAGCATCGTCACCATACAGTTCAATAGAGGAGCTAGTAAGAACAGATGGCATTTAACTGATATAAAGATAAAATAACGAAGGGCCCAAGATAGAACCTTGAGGCACTCACGTGGTTACAGCAATAAAGTTAGACAGCTTATTCCGCCCAGATAGTTTGGAAAACAGAAGTTCAGTATCAGAGGATGACAAATCAAAAATTATTTAGGACGTTATTGCAAAGAAAAGTGTGATCAACGTTATCAAATGCTCGAGAGAAAAATCGAGCAGTAAAAGAAAATTTATTTGATCGTTATTTAATATTATCAACAATAATAATCAGAAGGGCAGTAACGTAGCTATGCTTTACTTTTACTCTAGACCCAGACTGTCAAGGAGAGGGCACGAGAAGCCTGCATGAAAGAATTTATTTACACCTTCATTAGTTTTTCGAAGCCTTCGATAAAAAGGGAAGTATAGAAATAGGCCGATAATCCTTACCACTTGAAATCGTCGGAATTGATATAATTTAAGGTTTCTTCCAAACTTAAGGAAACACACTAGTATTTTAAATAATGTTAAAAGCAAAAGTTATGTAAGGCAAAATAAAGGGCATTATCATTTTTATAAATTTAAAAATTAGAACATTTTTGTATGGTAAGTAAATCTAAGTGTTAGATTTAAAGTCTTAAAAAATCTAGAATAGGTTTCGAAATTTCATAAAAAAACAATACAAATTTTATTTTAATTTTTTTGAAAATTGGAAAATTATTAGCATAAAAAAATGATCAACATCAGTTGTACCGTTTTTGAAAAAATCGGCAGCAAAAAAATGAACCATTAATAGATATATTATTGAAGATTGTTTTTATCGATTAGGTACCTCTTTTATACTAAAATAATTTTTTTAAATCTTTTAAAAATAATAATTTCTTAAATTTCCGAAAAAAAAATTGTATTGCAAATATGTTTGATCTTCAAAAAAAAAAACGGTGGGAAATAATTTAAAATTAGTATCGTTCAAGTTTAAAAAAATTAGCCAATCCCTTAAGACTGTTTCGAACATGCAGAATTGCGAGATCGAGTTTGTTTATCTTACGAATCATCGTGACATCATCATGTTAAGTATGGTCAAACTATTGAATTCGGTTTTCTTACGAATTACTTTTACATTGGAAGAAAAAATATGGAAATTTAAATTGCCACTCATTTTAGTAGAGTTGCACCTTCTCTAAAACTTCTGTTATAAATATTATATCTTATACGTTAAGGGCTTCATTTCACTCCAAAACGATCTTAATTTATTTCAAACCAGGATACAAGAATTTTTTAGAACTTAATATTGTCAAATGTCAGTCCACAACTTTCTTCCGTAAGCAATTACACCTACCTTATGCCCCCACATATCTCTTTCACTATGTTCCTATATCACAAACTTGATCTATTCAAGACCCTGGAATAATTTGCGATAGTCATTTAAACTTCCATACCATTTAGAATCTAAAATTAAGATCTATAATTAGCTAGGTCTCTCCTTGAATATGCCAGCCCAATCTAGTCACCATATCATATAACTCACATTCCCACAGAATTGAAGCAGTGCAAACCAGATTTCTCCGATTTGGCCTTTGTGGTCTTCTTTGATCTGAGATTCTCTTCTCAATCCCAATATCAAGATCGATTTAAAATGATCAGTTTTCAAAAATTACAAAAACTTCGCGCGTTCGCAAACATTTTCTTTGTTCACAAGATCGTCTCGCTGGGATTATCAATTCGGCCTTTCTCTTAGAAATGGTTTTCATTAATAAAGATCCACTCCCTTCTTCCGTCTTTCCCATCACCGCACAAACTATGGCCTCTTTGAACCGATTTCAAAATTTTCTCGTTTAACCAATAACTGCTCCATCCCATAGACGTAGGCTCCTTCTTGGAGGTTTTTTTTTTCGAGTTCTATTTTTTTTTGACACTCGTGATACACTTGAACGGCATAAGTTACAAGTTGCAAACAAACCTCCAAATGAGACTTAAATACAAATTCAGATTAGAGTTGCATGGCATATTGTTCCTAAAAATTCCTTACCTCAAGCTATCTTCACTTAACAAATAAGTAAACAATTAGCTAGCTTGTTTATTCTTTTAATTTTAAAAATAATTAATTTGGTTAAATTATAGGGTAACTTTGCATTAAAATACAATAAAAATAAAAAATATTGAAAAACTCTAATAAAAATATAATAAATGTATTCATTGCCCCTTATAATGAGCGCCATTAATATACAAATTACAATCGCATCTTTGAAGTTCCTTACAAAAAAAACTCGTTCCATATATTATTTAAAACTAAAATCAAAAATATGTATCAATAACTTGACGACGGAAGTCAAAATGCAACAAAATTTCTATAAATTTATAATTTCATATTTCCAAATAAATAACAAAAATAAAAAAAAAAGTGTAAACTTAATTAGTTCGCCTTTGGTTGAGCCCTGATAATCCTCACTTCGGCACAAAAGGCAACAATCTTAAGCTTATTGACCATTTTGACAATAAATTAATAATTTCTTGTGGCGAAAAATGAATATTTTGAAATTTATTAAAAAAGAATAAAGTTCATGACTATGTCGCATGGCTTAGTTTTATTTTGCTTAAATTTTTTTATTTAAATAAGATAAAATTGATTGATTAAATAATTTAAAAAATTGTTTCAGCAAATTCTGCTAAATATTTGTTTTCAAAATTTCAAAAATCTATATTATTTTAAAAAATGAAAAACATCTTAAAAATTAATGAAAAATCACCGCAAACTGTAAACATTGTCTGCTGTTCCTAATTTTCATATACATTTTTGGGCCTATTTTAACATAACTATAAGGGCAAGTACTTGCGACCAGTTGTGTATTTTATTTATTTTTGACTTGAGTTGTGTTTTCTATCTAAGCCTTTTTTTAATTATCTTTCAGGCAATTTTGAAATTTTTTTTTTATTTCTTATTTATTTCATGATGCCAAATTTTTCTCCATTACAAATCTAAAAAAATAGTTCATAGGTGAACACCATTCAATAAAAAGTTAAAATACTTTTTGAGTCTATAATTCGCCATTTTGGAAAATCTTTTAAGGCTCTTTGTAAATAGAATTGTAATGTTTGTTTAATTTATGACGTTTCCACACATCCACCTCACTTGTGCCTAACATTAAGCTAGTGGTGTGAAATTTTACACACTTTTATTGCACTGAACACACTTCATCACTCAAGTTCAAAAATATATTAAACTCTAGAACGTTCAGCCACTTTTTTTGAGATGCGGTTCAAAATTCCATGCAAAACAGTTTCGCACCAAGTTCTTACAATTACTTTAGCCGCAGCGGTTAATGGCAGTGTGCAGTTGGATATAGAATCAGAGAGGCACAGCATTCATATCTGAAAATAACTTTTATCAAATTTCGAATTCAAATTCTTATGGATCCATAAACTTGCCCTTATACACTCCGTGTATATCGCAAGTTAACAAAAATTCAACACAACCTCCACGCCAAAGCAGCACACCTTAATTTATGCCGACACCAACTGGTTATGCATCCAATAAAAGTTAATAATTTTTTTATGAGAAACGTTCTCATCTGAAGAGGGTTTTGGATACCCGACGTGTTGGACGAGGTAATCTGACAGGTATTTTTGTTTCAAATTCATGGGAAAGGGGTTTGAAACGAAGTAAACGGGCTGGGATAAATGTCACTTAAAAAAAAAAAAGACCTTTTGACTTGAAAATCAAAGACGAAATCAGTAGCCATCCGGCTACTTGATCGTGTCTGATGTGAGAATCACAAGAATTCCAAACTCCTGTCCTGATCTGATTTTTTAATTTTGACACTTTTCCGGAGACCGTATAGTAAGCACGGGTGTGTATGTGTTTGAGAATGTGTGTCAAATGCGAGTCCGAATTTATAAAAGGAAAAGTCACTAAATCCGACAGCTGGACATTATGCATGTTTAATGGTTGAAAGGAGTTCCAGAACAATGCCAATAGGAATTAAATGTGTTGTAATTACAAAACGTCATATACATCTGCGGGGGTCAGTGGAGGAGGCAACTCCATTCAAAATAGCTCTTAAAAGGCGAGAGCCTGGGGCATCACATCACACCGATCGTTTTGCCTTTTGTGAGTCCATTTAAATTGCCTATGAGCTTAAGAGGCGGATTAATCATGTCATTGGGGGACTTGACAGAAAGGTCTGACAGCACACTGCCGGCCCTGTCGCTGGACAGAATATGTGTCGTTCTTATATCAAAAGAATGCCTTTGGGATTTTTTTGTTTTGTTTTGCGTGACGAGGAATGCATTGATCCGTTTGACTATGAATTAATTGTTTGATGGTCATGGTGGTCTTAATTGTCGGAAATTGCCGACGAATTATTTTGTTGGAGGTTTGATCGCTTTCAAATTGGACATGTTATTGAAATGGATTAATACAATGTTTGAAATTTGTCTACCTATATGGGTATTTCATTGTATGAAGTAACAGATAAAATAGAATAAATTAAAAATATAAAACCCTTAGACCTTGTGTTCCTTATATCAAGATAATTGACACTGCCACATTGGCCTAATACGCCGTTTGTAAAACCAGGCCAAAATTTCATGAAACCTGGTAGAACCGAAAGCTAAAAAACCAAAGAAATCCATACACATTTCTTGGGTCAATGTGTGTTTTTTTTTTTAAGGAGCAATGGGCAAAGTTGGATATTGTGAATTTTTTCAAACTTTTTTGATGGTAATTTTTTAAAGCTTCTATTATATAAGCTAAATTTTAAAACAAAATTGATTTAACCGATGACGACAGCAAAAACAAATCGTTGTATGGGAGGTTCTATTTAGAACAGATTTTGGTAATTGTTCCCACTTTTTGAAGAGATAATGTTTTTGAGAAAAATATGATTATATTTAACGCTTTTAAACAACTAATGGACCAGGTTTTAGGTCTTAAGAACAAATTTCTTTTTTAAAATCTTACATAATGTTATAAGACTACTTGATTCCAAGTTTAAATAAAAAATGGAAGAATTCGTTTTTCAAACGTTGAGTTTTTGAAACCATGATCTTGAAAAAGGATTTTTGAATTTTTGTAATTTGTAAAATTTGATGAAAATCCGTTTTATCTTTTCCAAGAAAGTTGAAAATTAAAAAAAAAAGCTTCTATTGGACGAAGAATAAAAAACTATTTTTCTTATATAAGAAAATTAAGCTAAAGGTAGCCTTGTTTACGTTTTTTGACTGATACAAGATTTTCTTTAATAACCTTAAAATAATTTTATGGCATGATACCGTAGTTTTGGACCTTAGAAAGCATTGAAAAATCATGACGGGGGAACGTCTTAACGTCGCTAAGTCTGAAGAAAATTGATCAATTCCCAATGCTCAAGCCGATCAATAGGAGTCTTCCCCCGTGTTATGGTTAGTGCGTCTTTTCATTTCATGTCTGGAACTCATGAAAATATTGTAGGTCTACCTCGTTCCGGTCAACAATGTCCACACATAGGCTCTGTATTGCTACAAGTTCCTGCGTCTCAAATTTAATTGTGTTTTTTTGTAGAACCTAGATCTAGCTGTAAGTATAAAGTAATTATTTTTGAGAAATAAAAAAGGTATCATTTTTCATATCTTCGAATTGCGATTAGCTTAATGGTAGAGCATTGGATTTCCCAACCTGCAGATGCACGAGCAGTAATTAGAGTCATTAAAGGTCAGTTAACAAATCTTCAAAACAGATACAGGAGCAGGCGACTTGGGTAGACCAACTCCACTTTGTGATCCCAAGCTTAATGCTTAGAGCTTAAGGACTTAATATCGCAAAATTATTCTTGTTGATAGTTAAATTGTTTTTTTTTTTTGTTGACCATTGAAACTAGCGAGAACCAGAAACATAAATTAGCGAACAATGTTAAGATACATTCTCAACTCAAGAAGAAGGTTTCGAAATCTTCATCTATTGCCAGTAGATTCAAAACAGATAACTACTGACACTGTGGGTCAATAAACCAAAAAACTTTTTACGAACGAACGAGTACATTCCGAAGTGACCACTGCGGGATTGCCGTCGTCTTTTGAACGAGCTTATGAAGTTCGAGGCGTATGTGCTTCACAATTCTATATATTAAAATGCCCTAAGAATACTAGGACACACATGGTCGAATATTTACCTAACAAATAATAAGAACCTGACAAAACAAAGAGGCTGAGGAATAACATCAAATGAACAATGACGAACTGCACAGAGTGAGACGTATACTTGGATGAAGCTATTTTTCACGGTGAAATTCTTAGTATCGAAGATCCCTGGGAAGAATTGGAAGCTGTGAGAAATGTTCCGAATCAAGATCTAGGAAACAAAAACCTCCTTGACCACTTCGGCCTTCGAAATGATGTAATAGAATAGCGATCGTAGAACCCTGATTTCACCGGGCTCAACTGAAGAAAACTGAAACGGGCCCAGCTCTCTTTTACTTTAGTAGTTCATCTCAGTCAGATGTCAGAAGGAGTCATCGGTATATATAAAATGTTGTACTAAGACTTTAACGTTAAACAATTTTTTTGAATATTGCATTTTAACAGTCGTACCCCTATCGAAAAAAGAAAAGGATAACTCAAATCCAGGGAACCTTCGGTCGAAAAAGTCTTCTTCAAAGTATCATCAAGGTTTTCGAAAAAAAGTTTTTAATAGAGTTCTGTCCAGGTGGTCGGATGATTGTTGTCATAATACCGGTTAATCACTTCATGCCATATCTAAAGTAGTCTCCGATATCCAATAGATTAAATCTTAAGAGAAATATTCGTGTGCTTGTGTGGCAGGTTTTGACACAATATGGTTAGAAGGTCTCTGCTATAAGATAATGGTCTTCGGCAGGGAGATTATTATATTCAATATTAACATCAGCTATTTGGAATGTAGTTTAACTCAGGAAATTAAATAAATCAATGATCTAATAGCGAGCAGAAAAGCTCCAAAATTCCAGATCATCAGAACTCTTTTGCAGCTCGACAAGATCCAACGATATTGTCATGACTGGAAGTTGAAAATCAGCTTGCAAATATCAAAAGCTATTCTGTTTATGATTACATTGCGTGAGCCTTAAGGGATAAGAGAAAGAACTGTTGCCAGCTAGTGATCGTAGGGCAACATGGACAGCCACTGGTGATTAAAAGTGTACTAAAAGACCTTGGCATCTGTTGGAGCAATATTTTTATTTCGACAGACATACATATAGAGGCTCTGAGCAGGACTAGAAGATCTTTTGTCCTGAAGAAACTGTTGATTTATAGCACCTGTTCTGACATCATCCAGCTGATGATTCCCAATTCCCGGTGCGATTATAAAAAAATTGAAAAATATACAGGTGTTTTAAAGGCAGCGTCCAAGATGCTTTAGATTTCTCAGAATAGCAGTGTCGGAAGATAACACGTCGGTCATTTAAATGTTGATAGGCGACTTCTTTATACTCAAGACGTCATCACACAAGGCGAAGTAGGGCACCTTCTATTTATTTAGAGTCCAGATAATAAATAGATAAGGATAAACCCTTAATGGTTGAACGGAATTGTGTCGATAGAAGAGAAATTCGAATAGGACTAAATTCGAATAATTCAAATATCATCGTTAACATTTTTCTTTTGAAAACTTGTAGCACCTTCATGGCTGTATCTGTCTGGGATTTTTAAATTAAATTTGCTGCTATGTGACTGACTCGGCCATTAAAGATTCCTGGAGCCAGAAAAATTTCGATCTGGAAACCTCCTTTACTTAGAATCCCAAGAGCCCATGGATGTAAGTTTCGATTTGCCGAACAGCTATTAATGGTGATGTTAATGTGGCGGAAGTTAGAGAGTCGTCTGCATAAAGAGACTTTTACCAATCAGTTTAGGACGGGTTTGTCGACACTATGGTGATATCTGTTGAAATTCCTGTGTTTTCGACGAAAGCCGAAATGCGTGTTTTTGGCATGATTGCGTTTTCACTGCAGAATCTTTTGAGCGTCCCGATAATCAATTTCTTCGATATTTTGATGATGTTGTTAAGAAGAGATATAGACCTGTAGTTGAAAACAGGTTCGACTTCTTAGAATTGCCATCATTTTGGCTTTTTCCATCTTATTGCACAGTGTTAAATACTTGATTGTGTTATCGGTTGTTATCTGCTACTTCTTTTTACGAAATACATAAATTGTTTTTAATATGCTCTTGTACTTTTCTACTTCCTGGATTCCAACTTTTTGACCAGGTACACGTCGCTGTAAGGCCCGTTAACCTTGTTGTTGACTCTTCTCATCCATACTCCATCGATACATACTGCACAAAAATCAGCCGAAGAATCTTCCTTTCAAGGCGTCCTAGCAGATTCTCATCCATTTTTGACACGTAAATGCTTCTGTTCCATCCAGCAAGACCGGGATGATTTAGGGTATTATATAAGGTCTCCTGGGTTCTTTAAATGAGGGCTCTACTGGTCATATGCCTTCTAAGCCTGAAGAAACAGAGATTGGCGAGAGTGATTCTTCGTTTGATCTCTACACTGATATTATTTCGAAGGTAATAAAGGGGTGGTGTGTATCGATTTCAAACTACTGGGCTTATTTTCAAATTCTGTTGGATTCTGAACATTTGATTTGCCGGGCTTAAGACCACACTGATAGGCACCGAACAGATCGTTGATAAACAATTTTAAGGTATCACACAGAACAGGTGCCGGGACTTTGTATGCGACGTCTGTAGTTGACACAGGTCAGAGCATCTCCTTTCTTTGTGGATGGGGCAGAATATACCGAAGTTGCTTTTATCGGGCATACTGTCATACGACTAAATTTTGAAGATAAGTTGGTGTATACTACCCCTGACTTTGAATAGTTCGGCTGGTAAGCCATCCGCACCAACAGCCTTTTAGGCTTCAAGCATGGCTTTCGCTAACCGCACTTTATTAAGGTCGGGTGGATGGAAATTTTCACCCAAGTTGAATGGATTGATCTCTCTGGCTGGATGATGCTTGTTGGTTGTGGCCGTAGTCCATTCTGGACTGCAAGCGCCATCTTAATTAAGTAAGTGAGGAATTAAGAGCTATTTCATTGCGAACTTCTAACTTATCATGGTGTGCTATAAGTTGAAAATTTATGAACTTATTATTACTTCTCCAAGTGGGTAAAAATCCTATTGTGCAGTTTTGGACTTCAAACTTTTTCCATTTGTTCTTCCAGAAATACCAAGAATGTGGAATACCTTATTTGTAACCCGTTTCCAAATAAAACTATTTAAAGGGCCAATAGTTGTTGTACCCATTTCGAGATGTGGTAACGGCTATGTGTCTGTAGATCCTAAGGTTAGGTATAACTTCGCTGTCTGTAATCATATTTCTTTCAATTCATTAAACTTATCCAAGAACTTACAAAAAAAAATCATGTAACAGAGCAACAAGCTGGTCTTAAATGTACCACTTGACTTAACGAAGGTTTCCCAATTCAATTTCACTAACAAAACATAACCATAAAGGACTTACATCCTGCATAAAATAATTTCCTACTCTCAACAATTCCCAATTAAACGGCTCCAAGTATCACAAAGCCTCTCATTCCTCTCAAAGTACCAACTCTTAAATGGCTCGACATTTATTAACAATTAATTTTTCATCGCATTTAACTCAGGTAAAGGCTTTTGAATACAAAATAGCAATACAATAAATTCAGTATCCGAAAAAAAGGAACACATAAGTTGAATTAAAAAAAAAACAACTCTCAAAAACACTTCAATTAAAATGAACGAAATGAAACGAGGGCAGCACGGTTCTCAAAAAAAAAAATTGAAGAAAAAAAAATGAATTCTAAGCTTCTGTTCTTTAGAGCTAGCTGATTGGTGTGTTTGTAGCTGAATTGTTCTCATTATTGAAATTTTATGTTTGAAAAAAAATTAAAAAAGTAAAAAAAACCTCCTTGACAAACTCATTCATAGCACATTAAAAATAATATTCACTGAATAAAATAATTGTAATTGCCGTCAGTCCAGCAATTGAAAAATCCACACTCCACTTTATCCACAAAAAATACCAAGGCCTATTGAGAAATTGTGCAAAATGTACACCTCATTTAATTGGAGAGGCTCGATTACGACTATGTTGAGGAGGACGATGACGATGACGATGACGACGACGGCTCAACTCGACACAAAACCGCCCCCCATCACTGACTGCATCAGACTCTGTCAATGGGTTAAAGGATTTTTGTGCCCACAGAATTCGTCATAAAGAAATACACAAGGATCAAGGATATAATAAATCCTTTTTGCCTCAATCCAAATCCCCCACATATTATAATGAAACCGCATCACAAAATCGGGTGGATATAAAGTAATTTTTTTTTTCGTTTCGGAACCGAACTAAGCCACATAGAGGCCCTGAGGCACATCAACTTCTGGAGGGCCTTATATTTTTTTGGCAATTCACAATCGATTTAATATTTTTGAACTCGTTTCTGTCAAATTGGAAGCATTTCAAAAACTATCGTCTTCATAATCTACAGATATATCAGTCCGTGCCAGGTTATTCAATGCTATCATTTATAGCTGTCGATGCTTTCGATTTCATTTTTGAAATTGCTACCCCTTCGGATTCGGTGTTAATTGTGAGTGACTTGATTTTTCCAATTCGTCAATGGGTCCTTTTTTCCGATGAACAATCGTACTACATGTCTTTAAGTCCCACATTCGACAAAGCAATACTTTTCACCGTCCACATTCCGCCACTTTTTCTCATGACTTTTCTCATTAAGGCAATCTATCTTTTCCTTAAGCTAATTTTTCAGTGCTAACTATAGCTGCTGATTGGTAAATCTCACTTAACAGTGGCACAAATCCTGACATCGTTTAGATGAAAGTTAAATATCTATCTATCTATCGAACAGCTTTAAGTTCTCTGTGCAGAATGACCAGTTATTTGATGACGCCAAAAACAGCTTAGTGCCTAGATTTTCGACCTTTAGGTTTCGTTAGAAGGCGTGATGGGCTTAGGAGAGACTGTTTCGGACGTCCTGGAGACTGCTTCTAAATCACCGACTGATCGCGAAGTGATCAATTCGGTTGGAAGTTGCTTGTCTGCCCGTCGACACCCAACTGATTTTGTGGCACGTCTTGTGCTCAAACATGGTTCCTCCTATAACAAGGCGGTTGGCCATACAAAAATCGACAAAACGTTCGCCATAGTCGTTCCGGTTTCCAACACCATGCTTTCCCATAACATGCATGAGCCCATCATTGTCATTGCCAACCTTGGCATTCAAGTCTCCCATTACCATTATGATGTCTCCACCTGGTGTACTATCATAAGCAGCACTCAGTCGGTTATAAAAGGTCTCCTTCTCCTCGATAGAGGAGAGCTCCGGAACCTAGCTCTCATGAACCTGTCATCTAACGGCTCCCAGGAAATTAAGCTCTTGAGAGCTGTTTTAGAAAGCAGCAATCCAACGCCAGATTCACGGTTACTTCCAGGTGCCTTTCCGGAGTAGAGTCGTAGAGTGTTACGGGTTGGAGACTTACTCGTATATTTCCCCGAGCCCAACCATCTAACTTCACTGATCCCTAAGATGTCCATCTTATACCGCATGAACTCACTCTCTAATTGGAGGAATCTGGTATTTTGAGGACCTTCACAATTACATCTCTTAGGTATCGAAATAATGTTTCAAGTCTATCACTACTCTAATGTTATATTTAAAAACAGTGTTCTAGTGAAAAAGCCAGTTGATTTTATCCCTTAAGACACTTCCAAGGAAATACCCGAAATATTGTAGGAATACCCATCAATTCACCGTCAAAATTCAAAGCTTCAAAACTAATGTGCTTTATACTTTTTGTTTAATATTTCCCATTAATATTTCGTTGAAATAGTCAAGATACAGCTCGGAGTTATGAAGGACAATGTTCATTTAATTTTTCTTAGCGAACCAAACCGTAAGATGAGCAATTTAACTTACTGCATAATAACTAGAAATATTTGGCACATCTATAATAAATCAAGACAACTTGACGAAATGGCTCTAGAACGTGCCCTCCGTTTCATTCTTTAAATCCCGAGCTAGCGGACTGAGGGCTTTGACGAAGCGGAGTTCCAATACCAGTCATAGTGTATGTGGTGTTGGATAAGTGTGGTGGTCCAATTTAGTAAGTGGTCCGAATTCCGGATGATTGTGCAAAAGCAAACACACAATAAGGGAAATCAAAACTTACAAGATCCTTTCAATTTTTTTAACTTAATCCAAACTGGATAGCTCAATATCCACAATTTCCCATATCAATTCCATCCACAGGTTCATGAAAGTTATGGTATCAAAATGGCGCACTTTAGCCATGCACTCTCAAAGATGATCAAAGCTTCTGACAAAAAATTTCCATTCTCTGATTTTTTCAATCTTAGTGTGATACGGTTTGAAGCCGCAATCATTGCATAGACTTAATCCTATTTAAAAGATACAGGGCCATCATAAGATCATCTCAATCTGAGCAACTCTGGTGTCCCACAAGGAAGCCACCTTGGCCCTTTGACTTTTATTTTTACTGTGTAATCACAAACTTTTTCATATACATAGGTCTGAGCCAACTTTTATCCACTCTTGAAACTTGGTGTCCAAAAAACTTTCTTAAACATACATAATTATGTCGAATTATCATATTCTCCCTCCTTTGACGAATTTTATCAACAGTAAACCAGTTTCACCGGTTGATTCGCTGTGTGATCTGGGTGATATATGTATGTGAGAATAATAAGGTATTTAATTTCCTATCTAACTAAAATCAGAAAAACGCAATATTATGCGTTTGCCAAAAATTTCCCTCAGTTGGATGAGCTGTATGAGCTTTGCCACCATCTTGTTGGAACAACAACTCTGAATTGTTCTTTACCTCTGGCCTCAAACAGTTTTCAATCACTGCCCAGTGTTAAAAGCCTTCCACACTAACCGCAACTTGTCGAAGTATCAAGGTTTTCCTCAATACCTGCTTGCACCCTTGCAATGTTCACATCATTTCGAGCAACAAGAGGAGTTCCAGCACGCGGAAGATCACAGACAGATCCTTGTTGCTAGAAGAAAATTTCGATATGATCTTTGTGCCTGAATAATTAAATGTCGACTTCCAAAATTAAATTGAACAACTTAAATTTTTTGTTCTTACTTTCTATAAATTTATCAAAATTTTCAAAATAAATTTTGAAACGAAAATTTAATTTTCTTATTATTGTGTAAACAAAGATTGAATTTAAAACAAAAATCACTGACTCGTTTTTGACATAATCAAAATAAGAAAAAATTGAATTTTAAGATATTTTTTTTTTAGATTTGACATGCAATTTTTTTTTAAATTTTTTAGAAGCACCTGTAATTTTTTTAATTAAGCCCGTTATACCTATAATGAGAAAAATAAAAGTAAAAAAAGCAACGGTTCTAAATTAGCTCGGTTCTATCAGTAATGTTTTAATTTCAACAAAAAAAATCAAAAATCTACGTGCCGTTTTCTAGAAAAAAAAGATTTTCGAAAACCTTTTTTTAACATTTGTACCGGGGCTACTGATATTTTTGGTTAAAAGAAGAATTAAACAAATGTACGTCTTAAAGAAAATGTTAGAAAACTATTAATTTTCAAGTTTAAAAAAATTTTAGCGAGTGGTTTAAATTTTCAAAAAAAAAAAACAAAAAAAAAATAATTAATTAATTTAAATTTAATTTTTTTTAATTAATTAATTGATTTAAATTTCAATACACATTACTTTGATCTTTTATATGAGCTTGAGCATACAAAAATTCATAAAAATCAGCTGTGTCGTGAGGTGGTACCATTAATAACCATTTTTTGAGTTTTTTTTTTCAGCTTTTACTAAAAGAAAAATCTTTGGAAATTTTTTTAGAATAAAAATGTTTTCTCAAATTTCGACAAAATGTTTATCTATCATACCGTACTTTTTAGTAAAAAAAAGTTTGAAAAAAAAAATCGGCGAGCCGTTTAGCTGTAGTCGAACAGACCGACAGTGAGTGAGACCGATTTTCTCGTCTTCCGTATCATCGTATTACCATGTCTAAAAAAATCTCGAGTTCGTTTTTTAGCATTTAAATCTGGGAAGCTGTGAAGTGATAAAAAAAAAATATAATTTTAGTCTTCACCGAGTTCTTACTTTTTTCAATTCATAAACACGCTGCAGACAATTCTCGAACTCTGTCAAAGTGTGTACTTAAGAGTGTGGCGAACCCTAAACTCTTAACCCTAAACCTAAGCCCGAACGTTGTCTTAAGCTACTCCATAAATCCAGATAGATGCCTGTCATTTTTGAGTTTTGTTTCGGAAAGTAAAATATACCTACATATTTCAATTTAATTAGTGTTTCTTTATTTGCGAATAATGTCCGTAATAATTCGAACATTTATTAATAATAGGCTGTATTGAGCAGAGGTATTTAGTTTTATTAAATTTTCGATTTGGTTTGAGCAATAATTATTAATTATTTTTTCCCTAGAAATTAGCTAAGGATATTGCCGCGTTCTCATCGAGATAAGCAGAGTGCATTCGAAGTAACAACAGACGAGCACTTTATTGATAGATTCCCGAAACACTTATTTATGCATGGATTTAATAAAAGAATTTAAGCTATTCCTAAATAATACTCAACAATACTCAAATATTTGTATTAACAAAAAGTAATATATTTATTTGATTCATTATTATCTTTACTTACTTGTCATTGTCCAAATCTGGTCTTCCAGACAGATAGATCTTTTTGGCTTTGGTCTACGTTTGGATATCGCTGCCATCATTTATCATTTGAACTTTTCACCCAATGGTTTGAGCGTGATACAAAATATATCATATGAATAAAATTTGACATTTGAGATATCGATTTCACTTGTAGAGAATCGAATTATGAGTGAAGCTGCTATAAACTGTATCACTTCACAGCTTCATAGATCGATAGTTAACCCCTGTTTGGCAAATTGTTCACAAACTTTAAAATTTTCACTTTGATGAAACTGACATTTGCTTATTTTTTATTTCTGAAAGCAAATACTGACATTGTATACGACACATTATTAATTAAAAATCAACACCGCATATTTTCACTTTTAACTTGCGACTATAAGGCAAGTTATGCATTCGTAAAAAAAACGAGATCGAGATTTTGATCCAAGTTGACATTACGATGATAGCGAAGACGAAAAAGTAGGTCTCCAAATTCTGTCTGTCTGTTCGACTACAGCCTAAGCCGCTCGGTTGATTTTCGTCCACACATTTTTTTAAGACCAAAAATAAAGGTACCTGCCATACGAATTTTTTTTTTTTTTTCGAAATTTTATAAATATTTTTTTTTCTCAAAAACCGTCCCACAGATTTTTAGAAAAAAATTTCAAAAAATTCATTTAGGTAAAGCAAGTTAATGTTTGCAAAAGTTTTTACGAAAAATGGTTATTTTTGGTACCCCCCTTGAAACCATTTTTTTTTTGTTTTTGATTTTTTCAAGAACGGTAATATAATCTACAAGATATCAGAAAAAAAAATATTTTACCTAAAAATAACGGTACCCACCATACAAATGTTAAAAAATGGTTTTCGAAACTTGTATTTTTCTCGAAAACGATTCCGAGAATTCTGCTAAAATTTTTTTCTTTCGATTAATTCTTACGATCTATAATTTAATAAGAAAAATTTTCAAAACAAGATATTACCGACTCTACCTACCATAGAACGATTTTTTCTAATTTTGATTAAACATTATCGGCTTAACGGATTTTAATGAAATTTTGTATAGAGAAGCTTCTACAAAATTTAAGAAACATTGCACTTCAAAACTTTAAGAAAAATATTTTTTTTGGAATTTTGAAAAAAAAAATCAATTTTTTTAATATCTCAAAAACGCCTCAATATTTTTTTTTGTAAATTTAGTTTTCTTCGAACAATAATAAAAACTTTAAATTGGCCTTATAATTTTTGTTTTTGCATAAATTAGTAATTGCATAGGATTCTGTTTCTATCTTTTACTACTAAGAGTTTAAAAAATAAAATTTATCCTTAAGAACAATTTTCTCTAATAACATTCATTTTAAAATTCCTAGTCTATTACATAGAGGAGTAAGTTCGTGCTACCAAGTCGTGCATTTTTTTTTATTATACATCTGTCAGTTTCATTAAATTAATTACTGTCATTTTTGTCGTTGACAGGTTAAGTTCCCTATCAAAATTTCTATAAGCCAGTCCAAAATATTTTACATTCCAAGCACAGCGGCTTATGGTGGAAGTATCGATTGAAAAGATTAAGACGTTATTCCACTGAGCGAGGGCAATCCAGTTGAACAGAACTTATTTCAATGCGACGCAGATGTACGACCTATTCATAGGGGTTGAAACTGAGTTCAATCTCGCCTCAACTCTGCATAACTTATCATTAGCATGTCCTGCTAATAGCATGCTTTTCGACTTCCTATTGCGAAAAAAAAAAGTTTAAACTCTCCCTTTACTGAGCCTCCTACCCTTCCTATAGACCTTCCAAAAACTTTAAGCCGTTTGTTCTTCTTACAATAATTTAGTAGAGTCAATTATAGGTCAAACAAAACTTAAGGAAGGGGCCCCATTCATATAATTTGGCCTATCATGGTCATGCATGAGATAAGCAAATCCAGCACTGGCTGCTATATGGCGTGCAGAGTGCGGACTTTCAGGATCAAGGCTCTGATTTCAGGAATCAGGAAGTAGCAAAACGAAAGAAAAGGCGGCTCATTCAATAAATTGGTAGTGTACCTACGAGTGAGGGCTGCATATTATGATGGAATAGTGCGACGCGACGAGACGAGGCCGCGGCAGCAGCAGCAATTTATGAAGAGAGCTGTGTGTTATTCTTCGGGCCACTCAATAAATGTTGTTCTATACCACCAATGGCTGCCACTACTCTCAGGACACAGTCCAATACACAAAATTTACATTATAACTGTAATTTTAAATGCCATGAAACCCTCTTGACATTTCGTAATTGTTTTCAAGTATGCCAAAGGATTTGCCTTCCATCATCGTATCGTATGGTTTTTTTTTTCCTCGCAAATGCAAGCTCCTTCGTCCTTTTGGGCCCGCTCTTGTTCTGCGGTTGGTTGTTCTTTAGAATATTATTTCTGTACGTGAAAAGGACGTTCTTTTTTTTTAAATATTATTATTTTGTTGCTGAATTTATAATATGTATATTTTTCGAATGAAAAAATATACACACAAGTTGGGTCTTTTTTATATGGCTGATGAAAGAGCACTCTCTTAAGGTGCGGCTACACTTCGTCTACCATTTTTGATATTATTATAGAAAAGTTTTTATATTCCTGTGTGTATTTTTGTAAGGTAGAGGAAGGTTTATGCGCTTTTATTGCGAAAGTTAATAAAAATGAATGCTGAAAAGGAAATGAAAAGCAAATAAACTTGCCGTTCTTTGTACGAAATGTCACTCGAAAAATGTAAATGCTCGCGGTGGGATGAGGACGAGGATGATGTTCTGATGATGAGTGCATTCAAAGAGGCTTAAAATTGTGGGAGGAGACGATATCAGGGACATTCGTTATTTGAATAGATATGAAAGCAAGTTAAGATTGAAAGGAAAGAAAGGGAGGCCACACTAGGCTTCATTTATGGAACAGAATGAATTTTTACAAGTAGCATGTGTCAGTAGTAATATAGTGATTTATCCTAGAAAACTATTTACAAAACTTGATAGGTTTAGTTAAAACATATTGCGGTTAAGGGTTTTTAATATTTTTAAGTTTGTATAGAGCGTTACGGAACTCTACAATCCAGAGTGGAGCGGGGCCTCAACCAACAAACTTCTCTCAGACATCAGTGCCGTGGATAGCAAGAGGACCAAAAATCGCAGGCCAATTTAGTTGAAATCGTCCTCCACCTGTGAGCACCATCTGAGTTGCAGTCTTCCTCTACTTCGCCGTCTCTCGGGGTTAGTTTGAGAGATTTTCTGGGTAGAACCATTGATGGTGTTCATTTAGAATGATCTCTACACTTTTTGCCTTAGTCGATATCACTATATAGCCCGTAGACTTCGTTGTTGTATCTTTTCCACCTCTCCCTGACTTTATAGATGAACCAAAAATCACACGTTGAACTTATTTCTCATAACAGCCTTTACCTGTCTCAATATTTCCCTCCTATTACGATATTCAGAACCAATGCATCGGGCAGCCAAAATCCCTTTATTGCGCGCAAAATATAACAAAAATCTTCTGCGTTGTCTTCCACCTTTGACAGAGTCACTGCCTCTGCATCATTAAAAGACAACCGGCATGATTAATGTCTTATAGAGGGACTCTTTCGTTGTTCGAGAGATGACTTTGCTAGTCAATTTCCTTCTCGGCGATTGGCAAAATATATTCTTCGTTTGATATCAGCGCTAGTTTGTAACGGAACCGAAGGTGTAGTCGGCTAGGTTCCAAGATGGTATGTTCCCTTATCTCGCTCAAGCAGAGGTGCTAAAACCCACAGTAAATAGAAACAAGCAGCACATATTCTGGAACTACCTATCAAAGAACCCAAACCTTCCCTTCCCTCACCACCATTACAACCTATAGCTTACAGGAACTATAGGCTGATCCTGGCAGCAGGAAGAGAAGGGTGTCCAGGCCACGACAGCGTGGCATGCTAGCGGATAGCACGTTCTAGCTCGTCGGTGGGGGGTCCTTGCTGTTGTAGCACTGGACGGTTGTTACGATATTATACATGCCGGAGGATATTTAAATTTAAAAAAAATCGGGTTCAAAAGATGAGATCCCGAATTCGTCCTGTTAGGTTAAATTGGTCCAAAATTTCGTAGTGAGGAGGGAGCGAGATGAAGTTGCCCCTCTGAGGAAGTACCCGCCCGCATATCCTGATTGATATAAACCTGGCTATTACGTCCTCGAGTTTTAGTAATAGCCCCTAAAATAATATTGTTGTCCACTAAAACGAAAACAAATAAAACCTAAACCGCATAACTAATCGTCAACAAAGTTAAATTTATTATACATTACATAATCGCTATATTATATTATGTACGTATATGCTTCCGGTCTACCATTATCTTCTGTAGATTTATATCATCTAACATTTCCAGCTTACCTGGTCACATCCACCCATGACGTTTTATAATCAACGCTCCATCCTTAAATTATTCTTACTAGTACTAAAAATCCGAGAGAAACAACTTCCCATAGATAATCTTACTGCAGAGAGCGGAACCAATTAAGAGACGAAACGTTTTGATTTTCATTAAATAATAATTTTCAATTTTATTGAAAAACAAAAAAAACTTAAAATCTATCAATAGGCTAAAGTCTAGAATCTAGATCCTTAATTTATCAAAACAAAACTAAAACTTCCAAGTAAAAAGTAATTCAAAAAAATCTTGAAAACCAACAGTCAACAGTGTGTCTCAGGAATGTTACCAAAATATTTTACTTAAAAAAAACTATAAACCAAAAAAATTTAAGTTCCTAGAAAGTTATATTTACATATACAAAATTCGTTTTATTTATATTAAGCTGATAATTATAGTATTTTCCTTCTTTAATTAAATTTATTACTCGTATATGAAAATTAAAAATTAAGAACTGAGTAATGTTTGGATAATAATTTTACAAAAAGAAAACAACTGAACTTCATTTCGAATCTTAGTCGAAAACCAAAGAAAAAATTAATATTTTTACTTAAAAAAAATTACGTCTTCACCTCACTGTCTCTTACAAAAAAATACTACTCTTTATTAGTTAAGCAAAACAATTAAAATCTTAGCGATAAGAAAAAAACTCATTTAAATTCGCCGAGAACTATGAGAAGTGCGGTAGGATAAACTACACTGCAGTTCTATGTTGCAGATCGTTTGACATTAATTTAAATAACATAGACATTTCTTTATACATAAAAACTTACCACACTTCTGTGATGAAACTTTGATGAGGTGCACCGCTCCAAAGCTGTTGTTATTGTTGCAGGTTATGTTATATTAAATAATCAAACGATACACAAACATGCTACCGGTGAATACTTGCACTGATTGATTATTGGTATTAATTTTTTTCATAAAAAAAAATTGGTTCGAATTTGCACAGAAAAAATAAGATTAAGAATTGATTTAAAATTTAAATTAATTTTTTTTTTTGTAGATTTTATTCAATATATATTTTTTTTTATTAGAGAGTAGGAGGGAGACAGATATATGAACATACAAAAACTAGATAGATTAAATATATAAAAAAGGTATATAAAGAAAATAATTAAAAGAGAAACACTTTTGACGGTATTTAGCTGCTAATGGAGATGAGGTCTTCGTGGTCGATGGAGACTTAGCTTGTCAATCCAATCCTAGGTAATCGTATCGATTGTTTAGGTGTTTTGTTCATCAATATTGATTGCGTGTTTGGTGTTTGTGCGAGTGTTTATGTGATATGGTTATGTTCTTGAGTGGTTTTTTTTATATAAAGGTAGTTACATTTTGGTTGTGTTTTTTTGAAATTTTTTTTTTTATATAGGGTAGTAGTCAGAAGTAGGGTAATTTAGATAATTTTAGAATATTTTTTTTTTTGCATGGTTATATTTTTTGTATATAAGTCCAATTACATAGACATTTATGGGTGTTTTTTTTTTTCTTTTCTCTTTTGGTATTCTTTGTTTTTCAGGTCAGGGAACTTATTTTTTTAAAGACACATTTTCGGAACATTTATTTACATACATATATACAGTTTTTTTTTTTTTTCTTCTTGTTGGTCGTAGTAAGGAATAATTTTTTTTTTTTGTGTAACTTTACTTTTCTATGCACGTTTTTTTTTCTTCCTTTTTTTTTTTTGGCCCATTTTACGTACAACTTTTGGAATATATTTTATACATTTTTACGTTTTTTTTTTTAATTTCCTTTTTCTTTTGCACGTTTAGGGTATTTGGTATAACACTTTTGTTTTTTTTTTTTGTCATGTCTAGCTTGCATGTGTTTTTTTTTCTATTTTTTTTGTTTAACCGGTTTTTTTACATAAAAATCTATACGTATATATATACGTATATTGCCTATACGTTGCGAGCACTCGGTTTTTCCGTCGTATACGTATTTGGGTTTATTAGCGAAATATTTTTATGAAAACGCGATTTTAACTTTTAGAAAATTTTCGTACTTATTATTTTCTTTTTGTTTTTCGAATTGAAAAAGAAACTTTTACTTATAAAAGGAAAAGGTACGGAATTATTTTGCCACGCCGTATAATTTTAAGTCCCGCCGCACGGCTGCAGGGTAGCAACTTTCTTAAAATCCCAAAAAACACAAGAGAGCTATTCTTCTGTCGAAGGCCCTTTTATAGTCCCTCAGCCCCCTTTGACACGATTTCCGTTTCGAAGAAGATCGCGAAAAGAAAATGGCGTCGAAACGATTCCGGAACAGGGATTTCTGGCTAAGTTTTAGACCTAAAATTATCATATTTGGTCTCAAAAATCATTTCAGAATTTTTCCAAAATAGATGTGGCCAAATACGAAACTTTAAACCCGCTCAAAAAACACGATCGGAAACGCTTCCATATTGTAGCAGATAAATGTAGTGGTGTTGACTACGATTTTTGTTATTTGTTCTCTTATTCCGAGATTCGAAGATGGGATGAACAGCAGCTACGACCTACGAGTATATTATCTCCACTCTTCTCTTTCTCAATTGAGAAAATTCGATTAAATTTTTTCTACTCTCATCTCCATCATCAGCTTTAAGTTCCACAAAAATTGAGTGAAATTAAAACTCAATACACAAGTTTTTCTTTTAAGCTATCATGAATTCCAGGCATTCTAAAACTGTGATGACTGTTGGTTTCAAATTTGTTTTGAACTTAGAACAAATTAAATATCTAGAAAACCTAAAATAACGAAGATCGTTTCCTACAAGTTGTCTTAGTTTATAGTGAATAGTAAATACACTTCGTCTATAAGTAACTCAAAGTTATAACTGCTGATAACGTGCCGTCCAAGAATTCGTTGTTAGATCTTTATTCATTCTTGACATAGCATATCTTGACCTCCATGTCGGAGGTTCACTCTCGCCCACATCTAGCCTTAGATATATAAAAAAATGTTTTTCAGATGTTCATCACTCTTGGAATTGACAAATCCTTCAAGAATATCTCGTTTCATGAAAAGAGCTTCTCATCTTAGCCGTTCGGTTTCTGGAGAATATTTCTTATTCCCTCCATTTCTGCTGACAACACGCATACACAGCAATGGTTGAGAGTTGTAAGTGAACGGCACTCAAATAGAGAAAATCAGAACCAGTGTGTTTTACTGCAATCGTTTTTGTTATTTTCGTTGAACCCTGGTACATCCCATCATATCAACTAAGTAGGGTAAACTGCCCAATTGTTGGCACCCCCCAATTATTTACAGTTTAAATTACTCGTATTAATAACATTTAAAAGTTTTCTAATAAAATCTTTTTAAACTTACAGTTTAAATTACTCGTATTAATAACATTTAAAAGTTTTCTAATAAAATCTTTTTAAAAATATTAGCCTTAGTCTATTTCTGATGATTTGGCATCATTTCTTTTGGCCTCTGAAGTTAGTAGCAATTAAAAAAACGCTGTTAAAAATTTAGAATCAAGTTCGCGCCAAATTTAATGTGAAACTTGTGACAACCGTAAGGAAAGTGGTGACATTGTAGTGTAATTTAGTAATAAATTTAAGAGGAAAACCATTGTCAAGTGCAGTTATTATAAAAGAATTAACTATAACAAAGAGGTTAGTTCTTTTTATTTTAATATTTTATTAAAAATATAGCATTTATAAGGGGTGTCAACTATAGGAATGTAAATCCATCAAATTTCCATTTATTGGCACATGCCAATCATTGGATGAGGTGCCAATCACTGGGTTGATTGGCACTGTACCAATCTTTGGATGCCATGCCAATCATTAAAAAAAGTGCCAATCATTGGCTATTGGCACTGTGCCAATCATTGGCATATGAAAAAGTTACAGATTTTCATAATTTTGTATCAATTTTCCTTAGGTTGATAATACACTTTTTTATCAATTAATAAAAATCTAATCTAATCTCGGCCTTAATGTAAACATAATGTAACTTAAAAGACTTAAATATAATTATAAAAATAAATTACCTTTTATTTATTAAATTATATAATAGAGTTATACTATTTGTTTATTTTGTTTTTATTGGTTTTAATAAACTTTAAAAATTAAACAAAATCAATGTGCCAATTATTGGTTTGTTCAGTGCCAATGATTGGAAAATGGTGCCAATCATTGGTAAAAGGACATTGTTTTACTTTTTATTAATTATTTATTAATTTTAACAAAAAATAGGGTATTTAATGTTTTTAACTAAACAAAAATACAATTAAAAATTAAAAAAAAACTGTCGTTTCTTAATTCTTAATAAGTTATATAAGCCGAATAAGTGGTGAATAACCTTAAGGTGCCCATGATTGGTCGGTTTACCCTACATGCTCTCCATCTCATCAAAATATTTCGAAAGCCCTATGTTCGATTTTTACTTGCGACTTATAGGTACTATAAGGCAAGTTATGCATTCGTAAAAAAAATCGAACTCGAGATTTTGATCAAAGTTGACATTACGATGATAGCGAAGACTAAAAAAGTGGGTCTCGCAATTCTGTCTGTCTGTCTGTCTGCCTGTCTGTCTGTTCGACTACAGGCTAAACGACTCGGCCGATTTTCTTTAAACTTGGTACATATCATTTTTAATTTTTTCCCCCCACACGTTTTTTTCTTTTTTTTTTTAAGACCAAAAATAACGGTACCCCCATAAGAATTTTTTTTCGAAATTTTATAAACATTTTTTTTCTCAAAAACTGTTCAACAGATTTTAAAAATAAAGATACAGAAAAATTTCGTTTAATTAAATCTAGGTAGTGGTTGAAAAAAAATTTCCGAAAAATGGTTATTGAGGGTACCCCCCATGGAACCATTTTTTTTGTTTTTGATTTTCTCAAAATCGGTTCAACCGATTTTCATCATTTTTTTTTTGCTAAAGCTCCCCAAAAACATAAATAGAATTGTGTACTCAAATTTTCAAAAAAAATTTTTTTGGATTTTTAAAAAAAACTTCAATTTTTTTTTTCAAAACTCAATATTTCGAAAACCCCATGCTAGATTTTTTTAAAACTTGATAAATAAATGTTTCTCAATATGATCTACAAGATGTGTAACAAAATTTTTTATTTTACCTAAAAATTAAGGTACCTACCATACAAATGCTAAAAAATTAAAAAAAATGGTTTTCAAAAATCGTATTTATCTCGAAAACGGCGTCTAGAATTTTTTTTCTTTCAATTAATTTTTACGATCTTTAATTTAATAAAAAAAATTTTGAAATTAAGATATTACAGCTTGTACCTACCATAGAACCATTTTTTAGAATTTTGAATTTCTCATTATCCACATAACGGATCTTAATGAAAATTTTTATAGAGAAGCTTCTAAAAAGTCTAAAACACATTGCATTTCAAAGCCTTAAAATAAATATTTTTTGAATTTTTGAAAAAAAAATCTATTTTTTTCTTTTTTTTTGAAAATTCGATATCTCCGAAATGGGTCAATATTTCTTTTCGTAAATTTAATTTTTATTCGAACAATAATAAAAACTTTAAATTAGCGTACCAAAATCTTTTCTTAAAAAGCTTTTAAAAAGTTTGTATATAAAAGCTTCTTTTAAAGAAACCACTACAAGGACTTATAATTTTTGTTCTTGCATAAATTCATATTTGCATAGCATTCTGTTACTACTAAAAGAATTTAAAAATTAATTTTATCCCTATGAACAATTTTCTTAATTTTTAAAATTCCCAGTCGATTACATAGGAGCAAGTTCGTGCGACCCAGTCGTGCATTTTATTTTTAAACATTACAATCAAAAGTTTTTTTAACACAATCTACAAGATGCTAGAAAATTTTAGTTTATCTAAAAATAGCGATACTCACCGTTCAAATGTTAAAAAATAGTTTTCGAAAATCGTATTTTTCTCGAAAACGATGTCAATAATTTTGATAAACTTTTTACTTGTGACTTATAGGTACTATAACGCAAGTTATGCATTCGTAAAAAAAATCGAACTCGAGGTTTTGATCAAAGTTGACATTACGATGATAGCGAAGACTAAAAAAGTGGGTCTCGCAATTCTGTCTGTCTGTCTGTTCGACTACAGCCTAAACGGCTCGGCCGATTTTCTTGGTAGGTATGGGTTTTGATTGTTCCCCCCCACACGTATTTTCTTTTTTTTAAGACCAAAAATAACGGTACCTGCCATACGATTTTTTTTCGAAATTTTATAAATATTTTTTTTTTTTCAAAAACTGTTCGACAGATTTAAAAAGTAAAAAAACAAATTTCATTTAGTTAAAGCTAGGTAATTGTTGAAAAAAATGTTCCTAAAAATGGATATTGAGGGTACCCCCCATGGAACCATTTTATTTTGTTGTTGATTTTCTCAAAAACGGTGCAACCGATTTTGATCAGTTTTTTTTTTTGCTAAAGCTCCCCAAAAACTTAAATAGAATTGTGTATTCAAATTTTCAATTTCTTTTTTTTCAGAACTCAATATTTTGAAAACCCCATGCTAGATTTTTTTAAAATTTGATAAATAAATGTTTCGTAATATAATCTACAAGATGTGAGAAAAAAAATTATTTTACCTTAAAATAAAGGTACCCACCATACAAATGTTAAAAAATTTAAGAAAATGGTTTTCAAAAATCGTATTTTTCTCGAAAACTGCGCCTATAGAGTTTTGATAAACATTTTTTTCTTTCAATTAATTTTTACGATCTTTAATTTAATAAAAAAAATTTTAAATTATGATATTACAGCTTGTACCTACCAAAGAACCATTTTTTCGAATTTAGAATTCCTCATTATCAACATAATGGATTTTAATGAAATTTTCTAAAACATTGGAGTTCAAAATTAAAACAAAAAATATTTTTTGAAATAAAAAAAAAAAAACATTTTTTTTTTCATTATCAGTTCAATTATCAGTTAAAATTAAAGTGAAAATCGTGTAAATTTAACCAATATACAACCAGTGTTGGAACCTTAGTTGGTTCCGCTCATTAGATGTCCCAACAAGCTGTCATCGTAAAGTTAATGTCAATATCAATATATGTCCAAAAATATAAATTGCAAGTCTTATTCTTACGCGTTTAAGATTACACTAGTCAACTCGGTTAAATATTTATATAAATCTAATTTATTGTTTTTAACTAAATTTGTAAACTAACCAATCTTCAAAATAAGAAATTAGAAGTGATATTTTGACCACCACCATTCGGTTAAATCATACGAGAAAATATCTACATATTTTTAGAAATCTTAACCCATTTACTTAGTAAGACTAAAATTACTATTTCCACAAATTTTCGATGGAGTTCAGTTCAATTAGCAAGTGGAATTTGTATTTTATATATTTTTAAAATAGTGCAATAAGCAGTTACTTTTAAGATTTGAGGAGTTATTATTTTTGTGTTATTTGAAGGACTCAAGTGAAACAAACACGACCCTCTTTAAAATTTTATAAAAGCACCTTTTATCTTACCGCTTGGTGATGTGGAAAAATATAGATTCAATTTGCTTGTCAACATATTTTTGACTATACAATTTTAATCTTTAGTTGGTAACCCTTTCTATGTTTGCCATAGATCTGCTGCATCGCATAATGCTCTCTACGGTAAACCTGTAATAACTTTAAAATGGATTTAAATTATTGAAATCTAATAATTATAGTGAAAGGGAAATACAGTATTTTTCCTGTACTGAAAATACAAATTGGAAGGAATATACGTTTAGGTTTTCCACAAGCTGTTGACCCCTAGTTAATTAATTTATATTTTGTAGAAAAGCTAGTGCATACTCCTATCCAATTTAACGTCTACCGCTTAGAACACTCGTACCAAGGCTGTCTATTTGAGCGGTTTTATTGGGCCTTAGTTTCGATAAATCTATCTTCATCTCGTCGATGTTGGTATGTACGAAATTGTTATTTTCTGTCGTCTTAGTTGAATGTTGCAATCTTTCGAATAGCGAAATTCGGTACATGCTGTACTGTGAAATACAGAGATTCTTTCCTTAGCACCACTACACGAATGCGGAATGCTCTAAACTGCCTTTAAGTTAATATAGGAGACTTGATCGAAAAAGTATCTTTCGGTCTCTTGTGAGCATTCTACACCTCCTCTTGTGAATCTTGACAAGTGGAATCTGCGTACTAAGCTTTCACTATCTTTACTAGCTCCCTTATTCTCCGAAGTCAATCAAGCTAAATCGGTTGTCAATCTGTACTTCGACTCAGATCTGAAAGAGTATAAAAAGCACATATCTTTGGTATCAATATATTTCTCCTCTTTGGAGTCATGCTCGCAAATAAGACTTTTTTAGAAGATTTTCGCCTTGATGCCAATTATCATAACATGCACTTTCACATAACTGAAACTCAAGATTCTTCCTTAATTCTTATTGCAACGGCAAATCCCTAACTGTGGCCGTAAAACAAATAGAAGTTATTTTTAATTTTTTTCTGACCGACCGAACCCATTTCATTTTTTGGATGGCGGTAATACTCGTATATGCTTTTTAGAAATCTGGGACACGTGGCATACTAAGGGGCCCAACATTGCACGTACAGATCCAAATAAGTTCGCTGTCCATATTTCGTTTGCTTTGTTCGTTAATAATAAATCCGGCCGTATACTAGGCTTGTTTTTACTTTGCATTCCTTTAGTATAAGTAACTCCAAGAACGGATAGCCGAATAAACTGCTCCTCATAAACCTAAGCTTCGCATATTAGGTAGTAGTCCATATAAACTGATCCAGATCATGTGTTAAGTCTAATTGGTTGATGCGACTATTGATAACATCTCCGGAGTTACCCTCAGTGCCTTGGTGCAAACACTCCTCCTGACACCTGTTATTTCCTGACACCTACATATACATATACTGAGAGACTCTATCTTCACCAGAATTTGGTATAAACCTGGCCAAAAATATTTGGGCACATTTACTTCAAATAGGTACCAAATGACTAAAAAGTTATTTGGAATGATAAATTTTAATTTTTGTTGGTACAGTAAGACCCATTTAAATGCCCTTCAAGATTAGCCGGGAGAAGAAAAATTATTAAACATCAAAAGAAGCACGTAAAACACTGTGCTATAAAGCTTTTTTAAAACTAATTTTTACTTGCGATATAGGTACTATAGGGCAAGTTCTGCATTTGGAAAAAAAATCGAACTCGAGATTTTGATCAAAGTTGACATTACGATGATAGCGAAGACGAAAAAAGTGGGTCCGGCAATTCCGTCTGTCTGTCTGTATGTCTGTATGTCTGTACCTCGAACTACAGCCTAAACTACTGGAGGTATTTTTTTTCAAACTCGGCAGTTAAGGGTCTTCGGTGATTCCCTAGAGGGGAAATTGAAATTTTTTTTAACTCCAAAACTTACGGTACCCCCCGTACACCCGTAATGCAAAATCTTATTTATCTCGAAAACGGCTCTAACAATTTTGGTAAAAAAAATTAGGTGTGATATTACAGACATGGACTACATTTTGGTCAATAAAAATTTTGGGTCAAAATGTTATTAACGGTACCTGTCATAGAACCGTTTTTTTTATTTTCGACTTTCTCATAAACGGCTCCAACGATTTTAACCAAAAATTTTCACCAGGAGCTCCCTTAAGTTTAAAATAATATTGTATATAAAAATATTCGAAAAATTATTTGTTGGTTTTTTTTTTTGAAAAAAATTTTTTTTTTGAAAAATCAATGTCTTCAAAACCTATGAATGATTATTTTTTGAAATTATTTCCTAAAATCAATATTATTAAATACTTAAAATTCGCATCCCACATTTTTTTCTTGAAAAATTCTAAAGAAATTTCTTATATAAAAAATTTATGTAAATCGATTTTTTAAAGTTTGTTGGCATAAATTCATACTTTTCTAGAAATCAGACGGCAAAGTACTTTTACATAAGAGCATGTTCGTGCGATCCAGTCGCGCATTTTATTTTGTTTTGTTTTTGTTGAAATTAAAAAAAAAATTTTCGTTTTTTAACTATTTAGTCAAATATTAAAAACCTCTTTCTGATAAATATCATATAGTTTCTAAGAAATTAGAAAAAAAACTGAGAGATACCTTTTTCCCAGAAACCCCCTATTTTTTGTTTTTTCTTATGAGTGGTTTTACAACCTGAAATTTTCTTAATCCGGGTGTTCAAATTTCATTCCGAAATTTTCTGTCCTAGTATGCAGGTATAAGCAAATCAAAAATACATGAGATACTCTAACTCCAAAATTCGAAAAATTTGGGATGTGGATTAGTAGAATATTTTATGAATATTTACGAGTACATAATGGCGATGTTGTGTGATCCACTAAATCTTGGAGCTTCACTTCGGCAACTGTCTCACTAGCACGGATATATATCTTTGTTGGCCTGATGAATCACTTCGTATTGACTAGCAGTTAAATTAGCTTCGAAGAATATCCTCAAAGCTTTTTCAGGTGTCTGACGATCGCAGCTGCTTTCCGGAACTTCATAGGCCTGGGGCCAAATTACCGCATCAGTGAACGAGTGAGTGAGTCCAATCAGTGATCGAATGAAAACGTCAAATTAGAGTAATCGATTGCTAGTTGACGTAAGCGGTAATGCCAAAGTCACTTAATTCAGTCAAGTATTACTCGATAACTGATGCGGTAATTTGGCCCCTGGTTCGAGTTTTGGTCACAATCTGCATCACTTTTGCTATATCAATATTTCTCGCCGCTCTTTGACCCGCGTATGTCAGTTCATCAACGGACACAGTCTTTCGAAGTTACACTGTTTTTCGATGTTTTGTTAGGTCACTTGATTCCCCAAATTCTTTGCTTGGGGTGACCTTTAGACCTTCCGGGAAGTATGCCAACATGTAGTGATGTAGTGTTATTTCTTCTGTAAGCCACTCTTCATTCTTACTCGTATTCAAGAAACGCCCTTCTGTGCTATTGCAGATTTGCCATCTCCGTTTATAATTCGGTTTGAACGCCTTGATATAATTTTATGAAGTTCAACTTTTTTCTCTAACAAAGGTCTTTACGAGCTTCCTCTTACCAACTCATGGAGCTGTTTTCTGGTGATAAGACAAGGTGGAATTAGTCATCTAGGATAATATAAAAATCTATTAGTTAGGGTTGCTTTAGAGGAGGTTTTTTCAAAGGCTTTGTTTTTTCTTAGGTCATTTTAAATTCACATACATTTAACCTTTGCATATCAGAACTGGAAAAAAAAGTGTCTTGATCTCTCATCTTTGGCTAAAAATGCTACTATAGAACTAAGCTAGGAGATAGCTAAGAATTTCGTAGAGTCTGTTTGAGTGATCTTTAAAAAAAAATTTCTGTAAAAAAGCCAGGGGTATCTACTGCCCTTTGATGATGTTCAAGGTGTTTTTTCCTATTCGATTTTTCGTCTTTGGGAAAAAAAAGATACTCTTTTTTTCGAATCAATAGTTGGACAGATACTTAACCATTTATGGCACTTTATATAAGTTCTATTTATATCATACATCCCTTACTTACCTCATTACATTGTGTGACCCCTTCTCTATTATACAGTGACGACTCTCCCGCTGATAAGCATCGCTTAAAAACCAGATAAATCGAAATAGTTGCAATCTCTTCTCCAACCATGGATGAAATCCGGTTAATAAAATTACTTCCAGACTGTTGAACTTGTTAAAACAAACCGCCCTTCACAACAACATCCCCTAATCTCTGTGCTCATAATACACATGAAGCTATACCTCAACACGAAATCCGTTGAATTGTCTCACACTAATTTTTGGAAGAATACCAAGAAAAAAAAAATAAACAACCCCCTTGTGCTAAACCAGCGATTATAAACGAATAACAATGGGGTGCGCCGCGCCCTGGTGAGCTTAGAAGTGACTATATAGTGGCCTAATTCATTTTGACAGCTCGGAAGGACCAAGGACACAGCATGCGCAATCGCCACTACTTTTCCACAGCGGGGTCTAACTATTATTGTTGAGCGTTATTATGATAATCGCGGTGGGCTTCCATTTCGCAGTCTTTCTCGAATCTGCACAAACAAACCCGTGGTAATTGCTTAATTTCTAAAAAAGAATTTTTTGATACCACCTATTTGTAGGAATAGCTGCGGGGCTGGAAATGATCATGTTTTTCAGGGTTTCCGATGGAAATTCTATCGGAAATTGGTGGCCTTTTTGTTTGTCAATGTTGTTGTTTATTCACTTGGATGTCATCGACACGGCGATACTGACTGTATCGCCAGCGGCTGTTTGTATTGTTAAATCGATGTTTCTTTGTTGTTCAATTTATCGTAAGCAAGCGTGACGTCATTAATGGTGAAACTATCTTACATGCAACCATCAACTGGATGTGCAACTATAGAAATTCTATGATTCGGTTTGGGTGCTGCGCATCATTTATTTCGTAAAGATCATTAGTGATCATTTTATTGTTTACTGTTTACCGTTTTTGTTACTAACACTTCACTGACCAGCACAAAAAGGCAAGGGGACGAGCTCAATGGATGTACCTAATGAAGGTAAGAACGTTTGTGACAGAGACAATCCATTGTTGTGCGATTGTGAGAACACAAATTACTGTGTCGATGATTGTCACAGATTTTATTCAAACACACATAATTTTTATGGACGAGGGTTTGAAGCACCTAAATGCGACTTTGTGGATGCCTCATTGCAGCATTGGTATGTGAAATGAAATAACTTACTGCATAATATTGAAATTGATTATTTATGTGACGCTTGCCCATACGGAAGACAAAAAATGTATGCACGTTGAAAATGGGAATTATTTTATGCACAGAAACTGGGCTCTGTGGATACGGGCTATTAGGAAGTCTGGAAGGCTCTCTTTTTTGATGGTTTTCCGAAACGGATCTTAGAGTTTTAAGGGTGTAGGCCAAAAACTTTATACGCCAAAATTCGGCGTTTTTCTCTTGTAGCCCCGAGTGGGACACTGGCTGAGTTGTCAAAAAAAGAACTTTCTTACTTTTTTAACTCAACTTTTTTAACGCTTAACTTGCATTTATTTTTTAGGTGGGAAATCGATCGGACCTCGCTCGGTAAGAAATTTTTTTTTTTCATTTTGCATTAACCAGGAATTGATTAGAAATAAAAAAATTCTTCAAATCATCGATTTCTCAAACAAAGATGACAATTTGGAAAGTTTTATAAAATAAGGATACAATGACATTTCAGTGCTTAATTGTGCTTCTTAAAGAGATCGGAGCGCTCAAGTCACGCTCGGTTCGTAGCGAGCTCTCGCCGCTCAGGTCTCGCTGTGTGCACCGCTCAGTACATAACAAAAAGAAAAACGCCAAATGTAAACTGGCAGATTTCCAATTTCTGTAAGCGGCCTGTAATCGAGTGATTCAGACCATTTTGAGCTAAGGCATTTGCGGTTGAGATATTGTCAGTACATGCATACGTGTCTCACTGGTACATGAACATTCAAAAGTGAAGAAGTTATTCACAAGTGAGACTATTATTACTACCGAAAATGGAAGTAATTTTTGTATGCAATATTACTTTAAATTTGAAGGATCTGATGTACCTACATAAATTTTATTAAATAGAGATTTTTACTTACGACTTATAGATACTAAAGGGTGGTCCAAAGAAAACGCACGATGTTAATTGTAAATCAAACAAAAAGTTTTTGTTTGAAGCAAAATATAGGCCAAATACTAGCCATGGCTTCGGTGACATACCTCTATCCGATGGTCCATATTTTCAATGACTGAGATATAATGGAGGGTCAATGTCGTCAATGTGCCGAATTATCTCATCCCTTAGCTCTTGAATTGTTCTTGACATATTAACGTGCACTTTTTCTTTTAAATATTCCCAAAGAAAAAAGTCCAACGGTTTCAATTCACATGATCAAGGCGGCCAATAAAACTTCGCCTAGACGTGGCCATTGAATTTCTCGCGCCAAAGAGCCATTGTTACGTTGGCTGTGTGGCAAGTAGCACCATCTTCTTGGGAGCACATATCATCCAGGTGCATATCCTCAATTTCTGACCACAAGAAGTCCGTTATCATCTCGCGATAGCGAACACCATTCACGGTAACTGCTTGGCCGACCTCATTTTCTAAGAAGTACGGCCCGATACCGCACCAAACATTCACTCTTTGTGGATGCAGCGGCTTTTCAACAATCACTCGTGGATTCTTATTTGCCCAAATGCGGCTATTTTCCTTGTTAACGAACCCACTGAGATGAAAGTGTGCCTCGTCGCTGAATATGATTGTCGTTGTAAAGTCACCATTTACTGCTGTCTGTTCAACCAACCATTGTTTTTACATTTCCTACCGACCCGGTTTGCTGAAATTTGCGCACAATTCTACCGATTGTGGACACATTTGGTCGATTATGCTGACAAACATTTTTTGAGTTTAACGTCCATTTTCGTAAAAGGCTTCAACAATCTGTACCTCTCCGTGGTTAAATTTGTCAAATACTGAAACAAAGAAATGTCAAATTAAGTTGGGCACAAAAACTTGACGTGAAGGTGTGACTCACATAACATCATGCATTATGGTTGGACCAGCCTTTATTTGGCATGTTGAAATTACTATGATAGCGAAGACGAAAAAAGTTGGTCTCGCAATTCTGTCTGTCTGTCTTTTTAACTACAGCCTTAACGGCTCCACCGATTTTTGTTAAACTTGGTAGATATCGTTTTCAAATGCCCCCCCCCCCACAAATATTTTTTAATACCAAAAATAACGTTACCTGCCATACGATTTTTTTCAAAATTTTATAAATATTTTTTTTTTGCTCAAAAACTGTACTGTAGATTTAAAAAAAAAGATATAGATCATAAAAATTTCATTTTATTAAATCTAGGTAATGGTTGAAAAAAACTTGTACAAAAACTGGTTATTGAGGGTACCCCCCATGGAACCATTTGTTTTATTTTTGATTTTCTCAAAAACGGTACTACAGATTTTGATCATTTTTTTTTAATAAGATTCCCCAAAAATTTGAATAGTATTGTGCATTAAAATTTTTCAAAAAATTTTTTTTTGCATTTTTAAAAAAAATTTCAATTTTTTTCTTAAACTCAATATTTCGAAAACCCCATTCTAGATTTTACTTAAACTTATAATAAACAAAAGGTTATATATTCTGCAAGATGTGGGAAAAAACAAATAATTTTACTAAAAAATAAAGGTACCCACCATCAGTGGCGGCTGGTGGGTTGTTGAACAGGTGGTGCACTTTACTTGCTCACTAAGTAGGTATTAAGATTAAAAATCGCAAAAAAACAACAATTTACATGTATGTATATGTCGATTTTTTATTATTTTGTATAATTGCTCGAAGAATTTCGACCATGTATAAAACTGACACACTTATTACATTTAGCAAGGAATAATGTTTTTTATTTTTTCACTTAAATGCGTCAAATCGTGAATTCAGGTAACTTTATCTTAAAAAGATTTATTACTGTCTTAAATATACCTAATCACTGCTAATTTTATCCCACACCACACACTGTACACAATAGAGAATCGAACCAAAACCAAAAAAAGAGGCTGGGTGCGACCCACACTGATAACTTCCCATTTGTTTAAAAAAAAACTGTTAATTCAATATTTGTCAACATTTTACCAATTGTACAAAATTATACTATGTATGAAATAAACCAAATTAGAAGTCAATATCACTACTAGTTCTCGAGAAATTTGAGTCGAAAAACAGTTTTTACCAATTTTCAATAGAATATTATATAGTTTTTTATTTTTTGTAAAAAAAACTGTAAACAGATTTTTTTGAAATTTTCACCAGTTGTCAAACACATTATTTTTCGTAAAATAAAATTATTTTGAGTTTCAAATTGTTTTCCGTTCTTAGAATATCTGAGTTATGAAATTTTTTTTTCAGTTTTTTTTTTAATTTAAAAAAATATCGGTAAGTTCATTTCTTTTCCAAATTCTTACCAAATCTGTATGACCTTATAATGAGTACATTAAATTTTATTTGAAATCAATAGCATTATTTTTTCGTGAGATATTTGAATGTAACCAAAATTTTTACTTTTTTTTTTAAACCGTTATAGTGAAAAAACTACTCACTGAATTTTAATAAACGCCCTTTCAGCCTCTTTCGAAGTTATTATCTATTAAACAAAATTTATTTGAAGTCGATATCTTTACTCGTTCTTGAGATATCGACGACGAAAAATGGTACCAGAACGTACGGACGCACGAACGTACGTACACACACACACACAGACATCTCTCTAAAAATGATTGATATAGCCTCTAGGGACCTTGAAACGTCGAGAAATGTCAAAAATTCCAATTTGACAAATCGGACCGACTACAATAACTCCCTATGGGAAGTTAATAAAAAACAATTACTAACCTAACCCCTACAAACCTACACTATTTAACCAGTCACGGATAGAGCGAAACAATATTACATATTCGCAGGCGCAGCGCATTCTAGTCAAACATCGGTTGTGTAGTTAATCTTCTTCGGTTCTCGTGCGCTGCACGAGAGCAGGCTAATTTCTCGATACACTTCAATGAAATATCTTTTGTCTCACGTGTCAGGGATACTTGCTTGTAACTCATACAAGTTATATTAGCAGTCCTCGTGCGCTCGCCGAAGCGCACGAGAATTTTTATTTGCAGGGAAAGTAAGTCTTAATAGTAAAGCAAAGCGCTTACATTGTTTCGTCATAATTGGAAATTTTACTTGTTTGTGTTCTTGTATGTATGTTTAAAAAATAAATATTAATATGGGAATCTAAAAATAAAGATGCAGTAATATTTTGTAATTTTTAAATCTTTTGAATTGGTGGTTCAGCGCACGAGCGCACTTAAGGTACAGCCGCCACTGCCCACCATACATAATGTTAAAAAATGGTTTTCAAAAACAGTATTTTTCTCGAAAACGGCGCCTAGAATTTCGATAACATTTTTTGTCTTTCAATTAATTTTTTTGATCTTTAATTTAATAAAAAAAATAAGATTTACAGCTTGTACCTACCATAGAACCATTATCGACATAACGGATTTTAATGAAATTTTTTAAAGAGATGCTTCTAAAAAGTTTAAAAATTATTGCATTTCAAATTTTAAAAAAAAAATTATTTTTGAAAAAATGTCTTGTTTTTTGAAAATTCGATATCTCAAAAATGGCTCAATATTTTTTTTGGAAATTTAATTTTCATTCGTACAATAATAAAAACTTAAAGTTGACATACCAAATTTTTTTCTTAAAAATGTTTTAAAAATTTTGTATTTAAAAGCTTATTTTTTAAAAAACCACTACAACGATTTATAATTTTTGTTCTTTTATAAACTAATATTTGCTTGAATCAAGCTCCAACTACTAAAGAAGGTGTTTAAGTCATTTAAGAGAATGAATTTTTTGTCCTAATGAAAAGTTTTTCTCTAATATCGTTAATTTTGAAATGCGACCCAGTCGTTCATTTTATTTTTTTCTTATTAATAGTTTTAGAAGATTAGCTGGTTTGACTAGAAGAGACAAGTCTCTATAGAAGTGTCACACCATTACTCTTTAACTTTTTGCCATAGGTTGATCATATTATTCTGCAGTTTTGTTTGACTATTCTTTTTTTAAGGTCCTCTCATTGGGCTTAGATTTGGTGATTGGCTGGGCCACAGCATTACATTCACATCGATTTGTTGAAAACAGTCACTTACCAACTTTCAAGATTGTTTTGGATCATTGTCTTTTTGAAAACATCACCGAAGGGGGAATTTCTTCCCCTAAAAAAGGCAACATGACATCTGCCAACATGGTCTTCTACATAAACTTCATCATGAGATAAATTGGACCTGATTCATTCCAAGAGAAGCATTGTTTTTTTTACATCTGATGTGAATTCCGTGCAGCATTATTCCCAAATAAATTGATTTTCATCTCATCACTCCAGAGGTTATACCCCCATTTTTTTCCAACAGTCTGAGTCATACCAAGATTTGTCGGATTCTGTAAAATGCTTTCCACTTTTTAAAGTTTGCTATTCTAGGCAAGGGAAGGATTCTCAAAGAAGCTTGGACCGATGATAATGCCAGTCCAAAATCTGAATTTCTCTGGATGCATTGTAATTTGGTAAATCTCGTGTTGGTTATGATCGTCCCAAATTCAGCAATTTTGCTTGTTGACGAACCTATTCATCCAAAGTGAGGCCTCGTCACTGAATATGACATTTCGACCAAAATTGTGGAAAACTTTCATCTGGTCGAGTTAGCTAACCAGTTATACTCGTAGCGACAAACGTGGTTGTTTGTGGTCATTAACTTTGAGCTCCTGGGTCAGTAGAAGTTTTTACGTATGCAGACATAAGTCATGACACAAAACTGATTTTGGCGGATTATTCATTGAACCGGCCGACTCAAATTTATCCACCATATTGCGAATAGTTTTCTCAGAAGAAGAAGCAACTTACAATTTCATAAAACTATTAAATCATTTTCACATGTTGCTGAACGCTATAACTCCCCACATTTATTTGGAAAGACACACTAAATAAATGACAGCTAGTTTGACAGATGAAGCTTCAACAATATGCCTGCAATCATCTGTAAATGACGTAAGAAAATCTTTTAGGTTAATTGAAGTGATAGTTTAAGTTAAGTTTTGGTGACATATATTATGATGGTAAAAAAATATGTTATTTTTTATCTAGTTAATGATGACAAATCAACATAGGCAGTTACAGGATTGAATAGCACGTTCAAATCATATAACTTTATTATCAAAATGAGTGTTCGTTAGTGCAAACGTTGTGTTTGTTTTACGGAAGGTGGAGAATATCTCTGCGGTCCGTGAAAGTGTACAGCAGAGCCCAAGGCTTTCAATTTCCGCCTAGCACAAGAATTTGGCGTTTCGGAGACTTTAACTTTGCAAATTTTGCGTGGGTACTTAGGCCTATATCCGTACAAGATCTAACTGACTAAGGAGCTCAAACTTCATGAACAACGCGGTTTGTCCGCTGACTGGGCTTGGTATCGTTTTGAAAGAGAACCCCTGTACGAAAAATCATCTTTAGCGACGGGGCTCATTTTTTGATGAATTTTGAACGACGACTCTGCACAGCATATGGGTGACAATGCATCATTAAAAATGTCCCATTCGTTGGGGGCTTAGCTCCGCAGCGTCATTGATCTGTACTTTTTCGAAAACGATATTGGTGAGGGGATCACCATCATTGCCGAGAGCTACAAACCGGTGATAACCAATTTCTTATCGCCCAAATTGAACCATATGGACACAGAAGACATGGGGTTCCACCAAGACAGCATTACGCCATGATTGACAATCTCTATGAACGATTTGAGAATAAGGTTATTTCTCGCAGAGATGACATGAATTGGCCACCACGGTTATGCGAACTGACACCGATAGACACAATCCGAGCGATGTCATATTCCATATATTATGAAATACATGGGCTATCTAGATAAAGCAATCTTCCTTGAATAAAAACTTTGGTAGGTTTCTTGATAGACATTTTCGGGCCAGCAAATGCATTTGTCTGTTTGAAATTCTTTACTTTACGTCCGGAACTTACTTCTCACATTCAAAATTTTATTTGGTGAAACGAATGTTGCATTGACGGAAATCTTTCAACTTTTCAAAAGACTGAAATCCTCTTCGCTAATTCCGGTTTGGTGAAATGTATCACTTCACTATTGTGATTTTAGTGTTTTGGGTAAGAAAAAGAGCCTTTTATGAATTATTACAAGGCACCCTTGGTTTTGGACAAATTCAATAATTTCCAAATTCAAATACAGTCAAAAATGCAACGAAAGTTGTCAATTTTAGCCCAAAGTATCCGACTAGCGCCATCTGTGGAATGCTTGACCGACCTTAAGCAGTATCGGTTATTGTTCACTTTTTCAGAAGTTGTAGTGAAACATCTAATCTTATGCCCGGTCGCCTCGAGGACTAATAGTGATTGTCAAAGTGATAGCAAACGAAAACAAATTTGATCGATTTTAAAGCTGTATGACAACAAAAAAATACAAAAAATCTATAAGCTTTGACAGTTCTTTAGAATACCGGCATCAGAAAAATGTGTGTTTTTTTTTTCCTAACGAGACACGTTCTTAACGACCCACATGAATCCAGCTGATTTTCCATGACTTGAATCAACTTGAATAATAAAACCTCTTTTATTTAAATAAGTTTAAATCAACACTTATCGAGATCTATACCCATTGTTGCCCACACGCTATGCAAATAACGACTTCATTAATATCTCGAAACAATTATTAAATAGCAAATAATGGGCTCACAAAGCAAAGAATACAAAGAGGCTTTGAGAAGAAAAGAAGAACAGCAAAATAATGAGGTATATATAGAAGGATGACATGCGAAAAACAATAATTCAGCCTTTCTATTGCGACTTCAAAAGCCTGGCTTTAAAAATGATCTGTGTCCACAATAGGAGAACAAAATTAAAGAGCCAACGATAGAAACAAAAAAACGTTGAAGAGTTGAATAGTGACGGCAGACCTTTAATAAAATTAGGATTATAATCTATAGACCCAAAAGATGTCATGAGGGCGTGCAGCATTAGCAACAGCAGCACTACCATAATCAAATTAAAGCCCCCCGAATCCCAAGGTGCTCTTTTCTACCATCGGCATCGGGCCAGTTGAGAAAACAAAAAAATAAAACGACTCGCACATTAAAACAAAACTAAATCACGGATTAGGTCAGAGCTAAAGAGCGTCTTTATGTCGATCTGACTGAGCGCGGGTGCTTAAGGTGAACAATTTTGACATATTTATTGCCCTTCGGGGTCTAGAGACACTTCCAAGCTGAATATTATAGAAGACAGTCGTCGTCGTCGGCACTTCAAGTCAAGGTGTTGCCTCATCTCACCTGCGGGGTAGATAAGTGTTTATGGAAGAGGAGGTGGTATACGTCGCGAGATCGATGCTTCAGCGTCATGGTTCATTTAGGGTTTTATTGTGATCGTTATGGCGATGTGGGGCAGGTAATTTCCTCCTTTTGTGTTGTCTTGTAGGTCCAAAAGGAACGAGAAGGCTGCCACGACAACGATCGACGACGATCGCTTACTGTTCGATCGTCGTCGTTATGTCTACGAAGGCTTCGAATTTAAAGTGGATTTTTATTTATAGCCTGGAAATTCCTGGCCCAGTGGGGAGGCAGTTGTTGCAGTTGGTTAGGAAAATAACCGCCATCAGGCTATCCATTGGATATTCAGAAGTATCGATGTATGTTAAAGGAGGAGATTCGGTGCTTGAGAGTTGTCAAATATTTAACTTGGTGGACAAAAATTTAAATATATAGCTTACTCGTAAGACTCGCCTAGATTCGCCTAGAGCTTAGAGCAAGATTCAAACCCGCAATCAGAGACTCAAGGTTATTACATGTGTTTATGGGAGGTAGTCAGTAAAGTAATACAACCTAACGGATGAGTACACATAAGGTAGGTGCAAATTTCGTCAATATGTACGCACTTTATAAAATTTTATAGGTTAGCTGCTAAAATGCCGAGAAAAGAAATTCAAATAAAACAACAACGGTGGGAGATCTGAAGTTGATTCTGACTTTATTTTGAAGCTTCACTCAAGCCAATATGTATGGAATAGCATATCATTCATGTGACAGCCTCGGCTTCGCTGGCAGTACCCCAAACACGGCTGGTCCAGTTTTTGATGACTCTTGGAGTTATTCCGACCGCAACCTAGTCGAAAGCGGTTGGATTGTTAGCGTAGACTGAGGATTTAATGTAAATTAACTGAATGGTCAGGTCGCATGACGGAAGCGACTACTTGAAGAACCACGATCATGAGATGACCAAGTTCCAAAATTTCTCCTTCACAACTTCGAGCGTTTGATTGCATACATGGCCGTCTTGTTAAAACCAGAGCTGGAATATTTCGGGCGTAGCTATGATATTTGCCGCCCGGGATACCTTTATATCGTGGGTCTAAAAGTTGCAGAAAAATTTGTTTGTTCTTATTACCAACTTCTGTAATAAACAACGATGATTTTGCAATCCTATTTCTAACTTCTCATGAGCAACGAGGATGATTTTACCAACCCCTTCAACCCCGTCCCCGACGTCTAGCTGTTACGGTATCTCCTTCTCCATTTCGTAAGAAATAAAGTCCGATGAAGTCGTCATGCCATCTGCATCCCATCCATACTGCATCAAAAAATCAATCTTTGTGGATAACACTTCCGGACTGTATTTGTTCTAATAAAGGAAATTTTGATTGCTGAAGTAGTCGCTAACCCAAAAGGGCCTTATCAGAGTACATCATTTCTTGACCAAATCTGACAACATTTCCAACTCCCAATTAGCGAACTTCGGAGTTGTCTAAGGTGGTCAGGATGAAAAGGCAAATTTTGCTGAATACTCAACAGCTAGATGTCATAGGTAAATTTGACAGTTGCTGAAATATAATAATTGGAAAAAAAAAATTATCGTTTCTTTCTGGTCACCCTTGCCTAATAGCGGTCGAAGTTCTCAAAATGCTCCCTCGCACAAGATTAAGTAACTTCTTTTATGTGAAACCAGGTAAGGCATCACATCAAAGGAAATCAGACAGGCCCATTTCACTTCTGCCCCTTAGGTATGTCGAAAATCTTTGAGAGAATATTACTTCTACTCCTACAGCCGAATTAAGAAACAAGCATTTGACTATTGATTATGTAAAAGCCCTTCAAGGAAAGAAAATTTGTTTGGCAATCTTCTAAGATGTGTTGCAAGTTTTTGGTGAAGTGTTGCACTAAGGCTTAAATTTTAAATTAGGACAAGTTCTGTCTGAAGGACTTTATAAGATTCTAAACGAATATCTAAAGAATACTCTGTGGAGTGCATTTATGGATCTCTCATTTGTAATATGTATATACCTATTAGTATTAGGAATATGTAACTATGTTATAAGAAGTCAGGCAATAAAGTGAACTCATCAAAGAAAGGTCGTCTATGTATCATTCAACGTTTAAACACTACATAGACTCGTTGCCCAAGGCGCAGAAAGGAGTGTTCAGGTTTCAAAGAAATATTGGCTGGAGTTAGTACCACAAGGAAGTGTTCTAGGACCAGTTTTGTACCTTCAATTCACACGTCATATACGTCAAACGGAAGACACTGTCGTAACCATATTTGGTGACGACACTGCAACACTTGTGGGCAGGATGACCAACGAATCTACTATTAAGTTACAAAAGCTCTTGATGGTGTAAATGAATGGATAAAAAGATGGCGGATAGCGCTCAAGGAAACAGTCCATGTGGACTTTAGGTTTCGAAAAATTTTAAGAATACCAGTATTTGTTGATAAAGCTCAAGTTCCATTTGAAAACTAGGTGAAATATATCGGAATGATTCTGGTCGCGAAACGAAGATGGAAACGCGAAGAGTTGAATAATAAACTCAGACAAATGTACTGGTTGTTTGAGAAGCACTCTTAATTCAGTATCTTTCCGGTTTTCTTTCCGCTGACCGCTCTCACAAAGACGCTAAGATCGTCTTTAGTTTAACGTGAGCACCTGCCTATTATGGCTCAATCCCACAAAAGGCCTACCTCCATTGGAGTCAGATTGGGTCCTGACCATTAACCCCGAAATAGCAAGCTATCTCGGTCGCAAAGTTGTGATATGTTGCAGCATATGCACACCTCTTGCTTTGTAGGCGAGGTCTAGCTAACACCTCTTAAATTCAAGAAATGAACCTTGAAAACCATGTGTCTCCGCATTCGGAATAAACCAAGCCACCATGATGCTCCCACTAGGGGGCCTACCTCATATATAGGATTAGAGCCGAGGGCAAAACTCAACCTCCGACTCAAATGGGCACTACCTCCCATGGTACCAGAATATAGCTTCCGGTGGAGCTTCGCAACTTCGTCATTTCATGGAGATTGCTAGGCGATCCGAACCCGGACTTAGTCCAAGTTCTTGTCTCAGGCTTCGGAATTTCCAGATCTGAACCCGTCACGTCCAGATGGGCTCCTGCAAAACCCTGGGCCTGTCAACCCTTAGGATACACACCAAGAAGTCGGCCGGGGTAGAAACCAACAACTCAATGTGCATCCTAGTCTTTTGCTCACCTTACGGCAAGCTAGGAAAGACACTCCTAGTCTTTGTTAAAGAACGAGGACGACGATCCCCCTATTATTTGCTACTACAAATAAGATAACCCTTAAAAACACTAAAAGTCTCCAGCCACATAAGCAGCCGGAGACCTCACCAGTTAACTCCTCGTTATACCCCAATCAAACCTTAGAGGTCCCCAGCCACGCAAGTAGCCGGAGACCTTACCAATTTAACCCGTTACAACCCGATAAAACCTTAGAAATCTCCAGCCACGCAAGTAGCCCGAGACTTCACCAATTTCACCCTTCAAACCATAAAGATCTCCATGCCACGCAAGTAGCCGGAGACCTTTCCGATTTACCACCAACCAAGATCCATCAAAAAGTCTTCAGCCACAAGTGGACGAGCCCCGAAAGTTAAGACCATTATCCATGTATTAACCACTAGCACCACCATCCAACAACCATGGCCTTATGCTCCCCGCCAGCCACGACAAGGTGAAACCCGTCGGGGGGGGGGGGGGGGGGTCTCGCAAGAGGCAGTACACCCCTGAAAAAAACTTTCTTGCAGCGGCTGAGAATCGAACTTGAGACCTTCCGCATGACAGTCCAACGCACTAACCATTATGCCAAGGGGTACTACCTACTAAGGGCACTGCTCGTATGTTTTGTCCAGGAGCACGTAGAATATGACTTTTGTGTCTTCATCTTTCTCCTCTGTTGGGGCATGCGCGCAAACCAGGCTAATATTTGCAAATTTGGCCTTGATGCGGATTGTCGTGTGTGGCGCTCGTTGACACTAAAGAAACTAAAGACTTTTTGCCTAGTTCCAACAATAAATTCGCATCCAAATAAACGCTGCTTTTATTCTCGATTGCAGTCGCCGTATTAGATATCACAGACTTTTAATTTTCGGCTCCCCGGTCCGTCCCATCGCATGTGTTGGCGGTAATATCTGCTTTGTAGAAGTTTAGGGCTTCCGCTAATTATTCGGCTGCACGTGGTCTATTAAGGGACCTAACATTCCACGTACAGATCTGAAATTAGTTATCATTATTTCGTTTGCATGTTTCGTCAACAGTGAATCCGTCCGTATCCGGGTCCTGTTTTTGCTTCGGAATTAGGGTATATTTTATTTGACCGGGAAGTCATCCCGATGGCACAACCCCCAAGCTGGAGGGCCAAGTCCTTAGTATGACACCAAGAACGGAGAGCCGGATACACTGTTCTTTACAGGCCTGAGCTCGGAATATGTCGGAGTAGCCCTGTAAGGTGTTCACTAAGTAGTTCATCCTCATTTGAACTACAGATGCCACCGTTGATTCCATCTGGGGAATTCCTCCGCTGTCGCTTGGATAGAAGGAGAGATGCCATAGTGGGAACACCTCTCTCCCCCTCTCTCGTTTGCTACCCCCAACAACCTTTTACTGGTTAATTGTGACCCAATCTCCAGTTGAGGTACTAGGCACCCGATGTTCACCACGAGGAGGTAAGAGTAGGAGGTAGGTTTTTAAAAAAACCTGTGGACGCTTGTGTCCTCTTGATAGAAGAAGAGATATAAAATCGTAGTTGAAAACTGAGTTGGTAACCCCCATTTCAGAATTTCTACCATCTTTGTTGTTTTCCAGTTCTGGAGGAACCCAAACTCAACAGTTGTAGATTCAGTTGCTTAAGATAATTGTGAGAAGGATCATCACAGTTTTTGAAGCTTTCAGAATTAAATTATAGACTTCATATGGTCTAGCTGATTTTTTTGGAATTGAATTGCAGATATCTCCGGTATCTACTCAGGACTGCATATATATATATATATATATATACTATACATTAGGAAACTTGCTGGGGTAAGTTTTGAGCCCTAAGATGTTACAGCATTATGGAAATCGATTAACCAGAAGAAATGCCAGTCTCAGGTCCCAGAATAGGACAGGTAAGCCTAGCTTTAAAATAATCTTAAAAAAAACAACAAGGTTTCAGAATCTGGCGGCTAACCTCCAGATGTTTTGAAACACTAAGTTGATGTTTTGTTAGAGAGTATGCATCAAATCGTCAACCAGGTGTGAGTGGCCAGCATGCTCGATGAGTGAACTATAAGTTTAATAGAACCCACCTACAAAAAACAGGCGATCTTATGTCTTGCAAGAACTTAGGGCAAAAAACTAATGTGTAAAACTTTTGAGCAGCTGTAAAACTTCGGAGTACATGAGTGTTTTCGGACACTTTTTAGATGCGTCATGGATCAAATATTGATGGTATTCGTGTTGTGTGTTTAGAGAAGATGAATGTTCAATTTAAGTCTGAGATTATTTCTAAAGCTGCACTACACGAATGTGGAATGCCTTACCTTGCTCAATATTTCTCGTGAATTGCGATATTCAGACAAATCTCCCTTTAAATCTTTATCTCCCTTTAAATCCTCTACAACTTTCTTAAATGACCGCAATGTGCTCAAACATTTTAAGGGTAGCAATTATCCCTTTAGTGCCCCCAAGAGAATCTTCAAATTCCAGACCCAGCTTCGAGACTACAAGAAATACATTTCCTCATATTTAGGGAACTAGCAATCGTCGATGATAAATCGATTCAACTGGATTGGCGGGCTTGGCTTTCTAGACGATGATAAGTCCCTAGCATCTATCAGGTAGAGTTGAGTGCCGTTTAGTTAGTAATGGTGTTATCTTATATTTGTTCTAAGGGTTTCTTAACCCCACAAACTGACATTAACTTATTCTGAAAAGACCGGAATTTGCTCTAGTTGTCATTCCAGAATAGATTCCAAAAGACTTCTAAGCGACCAAAGGTATTATGATTTATCCTGCTGGATTACTTGTCTGGTGTTTCGTGACAGGAGCTGAAAAAATAGTAAATCCAAGGATATTCCACGCTACGAATTTAACAGAAAACTCGTTCGATTTGTCAGAATTATTTAAGCCACCATGTGCCCCCACCTGAGATTTTTTTCAAGGACTTTTTAATATCTGGTCCAAAGATTTAAACAAAAAAAAACAGCCTTTTCATGCAATACCTCCTCCAACAAAAAAAAACATATTTCCAATTAACAAAACCAAAGTGCCTGGCCATTTCTATTCATCAACTTTTCCCGCCCCACAATAGGTCCTAGAAGTTTCCAAAAACTTCTAGTGGCTCAAATAAAAGCAAAAATTTACAAAAAAAAACTTTTATCCAAAAACATAAGAGAGCTGCATCGACAGAGAAAAAAGAACGAATAACAGGATAATTAATGCAGCCAGCCAGGCCTGTTGTGTTTTATTGTAAAATTCAAATCCTGAGTCCTATCGCACTTTCATCAATACCAACAATATGCACAATAAAATGCAAAACAGTGCCTTTATCCTTTGTTGTCCTCGTTGGGTTGTGCTGGTGCGGTCACCAAGTTAACAACGCTCGCCATTTTTTTTTTGTATTTGCAACACAGCTTTGGAATAGCGGGGCTTTGTTTTGTTACAACTTTATATTTTCAACAATTTATTATTCCATAAAAAAATGGAATAACTAAACGAAGGAAGGGTTAGGTTAGAGTAGCTGCCATTTGCCCCATTCATAATTATTGTTCACTTTTTTTGTATTGTTTTGAAGCGAACCCCCTACTCCCCTACCCTTACACTTCATTTACATAGTCAACGAGTGAAATATTTTTATTTAACTGGTTGGTTTGTTGTTAACATTTTTGTTTTGTTTTTATTTTACGGATTCTCGTAAAACAATAATTTTTCGAACAACTTTTATAGCCTCTCGAGCTCGAATCCGACTATGACTCCCATTGCTGTTGTTGCCTGTTGGTGTTGGGTGGAATAATAATGAACATTTAAACCTACCTTCGGTTTGGCAGAGACTGGTGCTTCTGCAGGGCGCATAATGGAATTCATAAAAGCGCGCGATAATTATGACATTTAATTGTATATTGAATTGAAACAAAAATCATAATTGAAAAAGTTTGTTTTTCGAGTGGTGTTCCTTGGGTGGGGAGAGGCAAGGCCAGGCCGGGAAAGCGCAACGAATATACAGGGTTTTGGCTTTTGAATGAGCGAGCAAAGGGAATAAAGCCACACCGAAGTGTATTTATTTCGCTCGCAAGGGGATTTTCATAAGGAGGATAAGTTAAACTGGGTGTTTGATTTAATTAAGGACGTCGTCATCGTCGTCCGTGGTCTGCTGAAGAGCTTGCAGTTTTGAATAAATCGAAAACAAGATGAAGAAGGGATTTATTGGTTTTCATTTTCAGTGAAACGAATAGGATTTATCTTTGGGTGGAAGGGTACATTTAGTCAGTTGAATTAAGGTTTCTATAGAACATAATGACACCTAACTGTTTTTTCAACTTTTTTAATTTATAAAAAACCAGAAAACTATAATATTAATTTTGTATTGCAATTGTTTCGCCATTGTTGACAAGTCATGTTGAACTCTTTGTCTGTAGGGAGACCATTTGGTTTCAGATGACCTATTTGCGTCTGGCATGCAATCCCAACGAGCACCACACAGGGCAAGGATAACACATATTTAGTTCACAAAATATGGATAGATGTCATAGTTGTCAATAAAGTTTGTAAAGACAATTTTGGCATTGTTATATTTTGAAAAACTTATGTCCTGGCTTACAAACAATGATTTTTGAGGGGTACTGCTTTCGAGGAAGTAATGGATGTTCTAAAAGACTGTCTTGACTTGAAAAGTGCGTCCCTACTTAGCCGTTTGAACTCTGTAGAAAATATAGAACCCTTTAATTCCTGTCATCCAGAAATATATCTTACGAGAAAATTATCAAGCGAGAAAATTACTGCAAAAACTATCTTACGAAAAAACTATCATGCGAGAAAACTGTAATCTGACAAATCTATGATGCGAGAAAACCAATTAGCGAGAAATATTTAATGCGAGAAAACTATCATACGAAAAAACGGTCATGCAAGAAAATTATCTTGCAAGATAACTGTCATGATGCTAGAAAACTGTCATCCGCAAAATCTATGATGCGAGAAAACTACCATGCAAGAAAACTGTGGTGCGAGAAAACTATGATGCGGGACAACAATCTTGCGAGAAATATTTAATGCGAGAAAACTATCATACAAAAAAATGTCATGCGAGAAAACTGTCATGCGTGGAAAATATCATCTGAGAAAACTATCTTGCAAGAAATATGTAATTCGATCATACTATCATGCGAGAAATATATCACACGAGAAAACTAATATGCGACAAAACTGCGAGAAAACTATCATCCGAGAAATCTATGATGCGAAAAAACTATCATGTGAGAAGGCTTTTATGCGCGAAAACTGTCATTCAAGAAAACTATCTTGCGAGAAATATTTAATGCGAGAAAACTGCCTTCCGAGACATATTTAATGCAAGATACTATCATGCGAGAAAACTATCATTCGAGAAAACTGTCATCCAATAAATCTATGATGCAAGAAAACTATCAATCGATAAAACTATAATGCAAGAAAACTGCCATGCGTGAAAGCTTTTATTTCCAAAAAACTGTCATGCAGAAAATTATCTTGCGAAAAACATTAAATGCAAAGGAACTACTAGCGAGAAATATTTGATGCTAGAAAATCATCTTGCGAGAAATATTTGATGCGAGGAAATCATCTTTCAAGAAATATTTGATGCGAGGAAACTACAATGCAAGAAATATTTAATACGAGAAATATACCATACGAGAAAGTATGATGCATTCATAAAAAGAAAAAGCGCCACATAGTTGTTGTAAAATTATTTGACCAACGTTAAGCAAAGTACTGATTTGGCTTTGAGAATTATATAGTCTATTTTTGTCAGAAAGTTGTTGTTTCGGTCAAGAGTATGCAAATGTCATGAAACAACGCAACAATGAAAATGGTTTTATTAGGTAGAAGATAGAGATGAGGAGTGTATTTGATGCGTTTACGTGAAAAAGTGATTGATTGGAATTTGGCAATATCTTTCTCCATCTAATTGCTGAGGCTCCAAAGTGAGAAACTTTCTATATCTAGTTGAAAAAAGAGTAGAATTATGTTTCAAAGATATAGTCTTGAAAAACTTGGCAATGTCAGCTTAGGTTGATATATGTGGAACGTTTGATTACCATATCAATATCGTTAAAGCTAAGAATGAAAAGAAGAAGACCCAAGTAGCTGCCTTGGGGGACCCCGGAGGTAGCTTAGAAAGCGCTGAAGAAGTCGCATTTGTAACAATAGTAAGTAAGTAATTCATTTTAGATATTGATTATTAAGTGATTACATTTACAGTTTTAATGAATTTAGTAGCTATGACATTGCCGTCAGCTAGGTTGGCAAGTTAACGTTTTACAATACTTTTTTTTTCTTATATGTACATATATTATAACAATAAAGTAGAATTAAATGCTTTTATTCGAATTGATTTATTTATAACATGCTGTATTTTTAAATGACTTTCAAAAAAAGGTAAAGTATTTTCCAGTCGATTTCGTTCAGCACTGAAATTGTTTCTTTCAACGTCATCCTTTTCGAAGTTTAATAAACGTTAAGGAATAAAAATTGGACATGTAAAAACAATCTTCTTTGGCTTTTAAATTACATAAAATTCAAAATTGATTGAAACTTCTGTTGTATGGGCTAGGAGTATGCATCTGGCTTTGAATTTGAATCATATCTCTGTGTAACTCATTGAATTGTTGAAGTATAGTTTGCTTCTATTAAATTAAGCTTGAATTGTGAATGTATTAATCTGATTTCTGAACTATAAGCATCTACTATGTGCGCAACACTTACAGAGATTTCGTGAGCTGTAATGATAAGATAAAACTGCTCTTTTATACTAGTTAAGTTTTAAGGATCTAACCTCACTACTTCTCCACAAGCTTGTCCTAAGCTTTTCCATTTAAGCACCCACCAGTCTTTGTTCCTCATTTCTTAAAGATCAATTTCTTTCGTAAGTGGTCGTTCGGAAGAGACAGTACCTTAACGATATAATCCGCCTGCTTCTCAAGGGTATTTTTGAAAAGTTAAGGAAGACCCGTTTCCAAATATAACACATAGTTTGGTGTATTTAGTGGAAGGTTAAACAGCTTTTTAAAGATGGATCACATCACATAGTGCTCATAAGCTCACCCATACCTTCCATGCGTAACAAAGTAGATTTAACAACAGCGTTAAGGTACTAGTACGGTCTAGAACTCCAAAAAAACGCACGATTTTTAGGAATTTTTTTTTCGGAAACCTTATTAGGTAATAACATAATTTTTTTTAAAATAATACGAACGTCGACTCATCAAAAAACAGATTGTCCCATTGCGGACAGTTAATCTCAGAATTGGCTGGACTCAAAAAAATAAAAAAAAAAAAACGAAGTGGGTTATTTAAAGGAAGGTTTCTTACGAGACAATTTACCACAATTTGTTTAAAAAGTCAAAAACAAAAAAATGTCAAGCTTTGAAAAAAAATATTTTTTTTGGCAATTTTGTTGGCCGTTTTTGGTTCGCTATTTTTTTGTTCGTAACTTTTTGGTCAAATTGTGGTAAATTGTCTTAGAAAACATAAAAACAATCAAGTTGCAATAAGTTTTTTATATTTTATAACCTAATAAGGTTTCCGAGAAAAAAAACTCCCAAAAATCGTTCGTTTTTTTGGCATTCTAGACCGTACTAGTACCTTAAATATTTTATACTTAGCATGTGTATGATGCGTTCGTCAAACGTCAAAAGATAGGTACCAGCACCTTCCCGAGTACGTTCACAGTCTGTATGCTCACAGGCAACGTCTAAGAAACGTCTTCAGCGGATTCATCAAAGTGAACTGAATACAACCAACAGAAATTACCAGATAGTTTGGAATAAGCTACAGCAAGTAAACATCATGTTCCGGAACTCCATTGAATACCACAATAATATCCACTACCAGAAAAGATTGTAAGCAATCAAGCCAGGGCCAGATGCTTTCAAAAACATCAATAGGATCATTGGAAGACAGCAACAAATACCGGGAACCAATGATACAGAAGCTACTTCGGCCCAGGACAAGCGTTCGGAAGCGTTCGCCGACTAGTTCGAAGAAAACTTCACACCGAACCCAACTACTGACCCAACATTGTTACAAGAAGTTGAGGCAACAGTTCAACAAACACTGCAACCAAATTCGGATAAAATAAATTTTAATATTATCAATCCAGCAAATGATCCCACCGACAGTCCAACAACAACTTTTACTTGCAGAAGTGGAAAACAGCGCAGATTGTGCAATTTCCGAAGAAAGGTGCTTCCAACTTAGTTTCCAACTACAGGCTAATATCACTTCTCAACAACATCAGCAAATTACTGGAAGAAGTAATCCTAAGAAGATTGAAGAAATTCTATTATGAAAATTCTCTTTTCTTTCCTATCCTTTAATTTTTCGTTCAAGTAGATAACTGCAAGTCAAACATGAAGATCATCAGAGCTGGAATCGCTCAAGGCTCAAAAATAGGCCCCTTGCTCTATAACTTGATGACTTCAGACCAACTTTCTCTAACTGGATGCGAGAACCTTCTATATGCTGATGACTCGTTTACCTACACCATCCACATCAATGTCACCAAAAAGTAGAAACCCAGATCAACAGACTCTTCCAATTCTACCAGAAATGGGGCATCCGAATCAACACTTCCAAATCGGAACTTGTCTGCTTCAGGAGACCTTCAACTGGTAGAGGCATTCGCACCGCAAAAATTTGCAGCAATTTGTTCTTAGGCTCCCTGACGGATCCACCATAGTGGGAAAGCCAAGTGTCAATTACTTGGGAGTGCACTTCAACGAGTTGCTAAGGTTTAACCTGCACTCAAGAAATGGTTTGAAAAAGGCCAGCTGGACCTTCAGCTGTTTGCACCAATTGCTGAAAAAAAGATCAGGTCTTAGCCAACCGACAAAGATATTGATCTACAAGCAGCTCCTGCGACAAGTGATCAGCTATTCCTTCCCAGTATGGTTTTCCATCTCGAAGACAGCTATGAAGGAACTTCAACTAATCGAAAGGAAGATACTGAGGATCTGCACTGGACTCTACTTCGACCGTCAACGACAAAAAGACTACAGGAACGAGCATCTCTACACAGAAGCAAATTTAATCCCACTGGACAAATATCTAGTTCATTCAACGAAGAAACTAATGGGGAACATCATCGGCCACCCGAATCAGCTCATGAGAAGGATGACTACAGAACAACGATATCCCGAACCGAGGTACCTCAGTGCGATGGAAACTCTGGATGACAACGTAATCATGGAAAACGAGGACGAAGTCTCGTTCTAAGGTGACATTGGGTCAGCCTTCCACCGCGGCTAAAACGCTGAGGACGTTACAGTCAACCGACCTTTAAGATTTTATTTTTTTCGTCTTGTAAATTTATATTTAAAAATATACCAATATACCAATTTTTCAGATCCTGATAGATGAAGTTGGAGTTTCCCATCGTATGAAAAAGAGCAAACGATTTTCTTCGGGCATTCATACACGCATTATTAAACCACTTATTTTTGAACTTCTTGTATACTTATTGGTAACGGTGGTGTTTGTTGAAGATATTTCCTCAAAGCCATTTCTTAAATCGGTTAAAAAAAACATCAACTTTATTTCCTTTCCCTAAGACTGAACTGAAAAGTATACAAATTCAACAATGACAGTAGTGGCACCATCAAGAAGACGTACGGACGCACAGACTAGTGGGCGGTACAACAAAACCCACTTTATTTGGACTTCCCCAACATCGTAATGTTAAGTTCGATTAAAACATCGAATATCTAAAAATTTTGTGCCACACAAAATTTGTGATAGATTGATCATTTGCTTCCATAAACAATGTCAAATGATGTTCTTCCCATCATCCTCTATCCCTGTCGGTCTTGGGATTCCAATAAAACCGAAATTCTCTTTTGTGTCACCTCTAAGAATAAGTCATTTCGGGAGGTCCCTTTGAATACACACTAGCATGAATAGAAATCTTAAGCAAAGCCCCGATTACTGACCATTTTTATGCAAAGCAAGACAACCAACAAATCAAAATGAATTGCTCTATTTCGGACATCTGGCCCAATCTATAGGTAGACTACGTGCAGCTATTGTTTCCCAGAGTATTATCCTTTTAAATAGTGGTGGCAGATCTTGTGTCACATTAGAAAAATAAAGAAACTCACAATAGACCCAACCATCATGTGACATTGTCTCACCCTCAGTTTGAGTCCGAGATTTCTAAAAGACAATCAAAACAAAGCGGGTGGGTTTTTGTGGCCTCATTGTTTGTCGAAATTTTACCTAATTGTATCTTTGATTTTGAGATACGAGAAAAAAACTACACAAAAAGGGAAATTTGTTCAAAAGCAATTTTCCACTTAATTTTGCCTTTCGATTACAAAAAAAAAAAAAAAAACATCAGCGCAAAATAAAGACGAGAACCTTCCCGGTACCCGGTGGCAAAGGGAAACTTTCCTTCTGACAGAATTCACCTGAATGAAAATAATTATTATCGTGTTGATGAGCGATCCGATTCGCGGTGCAGTGCAAGGTATTTTATATGAGGGCTTTTTTTCACTGTTGTTTCTTCGCATTTTTAATTAATCACCAGCAAAAGGAATAAAGTTAATTGCAAAATTTTTATTTCCAACTTAGTGAACCCGCGAATGCGAGTGAGTTGTTTTTTTGAAAAAGAGAAAGAATCAGTGAGTCTCTGGATTCACAGAAGCTTTTTGCAACTCTTGACGATTACGATTTCCACTTTAGCACTTAATAACTTTTTCCACCTGCTTTGTGTATTTTTTTTTTAATTTTTAATATTATTTCAATTTACCTGAGCCACGGGCTCTGAGCAGTGATGATGGAGGGAAATTTCGCAGATGAATCGGACATAAGTCATGTGGAAAAATTGTTTTCCACTTGAAAACATTTCAGTGTTTCATTTGTTTTAAATGATTTTTCTCAGACTTTTGCTATTTCTACGTTCTCTATTGGTTTTTTTTTTTTCGTTCCATGAGGTATATTTTCTGAATAAATGAAAATATGTTTTCGCGTTATTGCAATAATTATTCCCTATGTTTTTCTTTTGTGAAATTTGTTTCCACAAATTGAATTCTCAAGTGGAGAAATGCTAGCAGTAAAGTTATTTATTTACTGAGAGTTTTCTAAATTGCAATGATTTGAAGAGGAATCCTTTGGGCATAACAAACCCAAGGATTGAAAAAAAAAAGTTCAATTAAGGAAAATAACTAGGATGTTGGGAAAATAATCATGCGAAAGTCTCAAAGCCCCGCTCTTGTGAGTTTTGAAGTCGTTAAGGCTAAAAATTACAATTGTGAACTGTTTTGTCATGAAGATAGTTCGAGGTCCCATGATATCAATCAAAGTTTTGTGAGAGTTCTTATTCAGCTTTTAATAATATTTAGCCTTGAGTTTTAGTAGAAATTAAGTTATTCAGATTAGTCCTTGTGTATTTTTGGCCATCTGTCATTTTGCTGGGTTTCAGACCGGAACGCAGGCTCGTGTAAGCAATGAAGATAATCTAGTCACCAAACCGAAGGGAATTAGTGATGTTTTCAAGCAGCATTTCCAGCAGCTGTTAAATGGGATTCATGTAGAGTAAGAAGACAACCCGCTTTCAATCAATGAAGAACCAGCTCCAACACCCAAAATAGAAGAGCTAGCTATAAATAAGCTTAAGAACAACAAGGCTGCAGGATCTGATGGCTTACCTGGAGAGCTCCTCAAATACGGAGGTGATATTTTTGTAGGGTGCATGCATCAAACCATCAATCAAATGCGGGTGGAAGGGAGCATTCCCGATGACTGGACCATCAGCTAAATGTGTCCCATCTACCAAAAAGCTGATCCTATGTCTTGCAAGAACTATCGAGGCATATCTCTAAAAAATGTGGCATATAAGATCCTATTCAACGTGCTATGTGAACGTCTGTTCTGTAATAATTTAGACGGCAATCACCAGTGTGGCTTCCGGCCCGGGAGATCGACTATAGACCTAATATTCACATTGGGACAAATCCTGGGAAAGACCAACGAATTTCAAGTCGACACTTACCGTCTATTTATTGACTTCAAAACTGCATATGATAGCATTCATACTCAGGAGCACTGTATGGCGATGGCCAAACTCGGAATCCCGGGAAACTGATCCAACTATGTCGCGCGACATAGGAAAATACGTAGTGCAATGTACAACTAGGGAGCAACTCTTCTGAACTATACTAATCATACACAGAGCTTCGGCAAGGAGACGAGCTATCATGTGTTTTCTTCAATCACGTTATAGAGCAGATGGTGCTAAGGTAAAGCGTTAACACGGAGGAAACTGTATTCAGAAAATCTGTCCTACTCTTGGGATATTCGGAAAATATCGGCCATTCCCAACGTTCTGGAATAGAATCCCTTACAACTGTTGAAGATCAGGTGAGACTTGTTGGTCTTGAAGTAAAAGAGGACAAGGCCACCGATTAGGGTAAAACTCCACTATTGATAGCAAACAGTTTATCTACCTCAGAGTTAATATTATGTCAACGAACGGCAACGAAGTGGGGATCCAACGAAGAACTACCCTAAGAAATTTCTGCTACTTTGGTTTAGCAAAACTAATAGATTCTCACTCTTAGGACAAAGTGCACGCTCTACAAAGCCCTTATACTACCAGTGCTGCCTTATGACGCCGAATGTTGGGCTATTAGCAGAAAGACAGAGATGAGAGACTGGCCTCTTTCGAAAGAAAAATTCTTCTAGGGATATTTGGTTCAAATGATGAAAAGATATAACAATTCTATCAGCTGAACCAAGATGTGGATGTAGTCCAAAAAGCCAAAACACGTTGTCTACATTGGCTCGGCCACATTGAGTCAATGTACAACAATGCTCCAGCTTAGTAAGTCTTCAAATTCTAGCCCCCAGGTTCAAGACGACAAGGAAGACCGAGCCTACGGTTTAAAGACCAAGCCATCGTGGACGCAGGGCACTTGGTCTATATGATTTGAAGCAGCGCAGCGTGCTCGGGATCGCAGAGGATGGAAAGCAGACGTGTCTTAGGCAGAGATCCTTCATGGATCGGGAACCGGTTTTGGTAAGTAAAAAGAGTATTAAATTTTATTTTATAAAAGTCATGTAAGTTATCATTTTCGAGATATGTATAAGGATTTTAAAATCAGTTACGCATTTACGGCATCTTAGCAAAAAATTGCAAGAAATTATTGTTCAAATGTATTTCTCCCAGTCTTGTAAGTTTTGTTTTGTTGGTTTTCTATTTTAAATATCTCCAAAACAAAATATCAGGCGCAATTAGGTATGGAGAGCTTATTGCGTTTCAGCGAAATTTCGGGGTAGTTGAGATATCTTGGTGGGACATTTTAAGTTTAATTTACCCTTAATAGGCCTAATTAGTTGGGAACTTTTGCCGTCTTATTGAATGTACATATAATAAGTTAACAAAGTACTGTTAAGAACCGGTGTCCCAGTGACCGTTAGCGAATTTGAGTTTTGTCCTTGTCTGCCATTTTAAGCAGCTTCTGCAATAACTCCAAGCAGTCTGGCAAGTCAATGTGATTTCATTTGCTGGTCGTACGACCTCCATAAAGAAGCAAATTCAAATTGTTGTGCAAAATTGTCTGAAGTAATAGCCTGCTAACATCCACTAAAGTAGGAATCAGTTGCTGAATTTGAGCTGTAGAATTTCAGCATTTCAGCACTGCCTAATCTCTACCAGCCTTAATACTGTTTATCTGCTCGTCGGAGTGAAGTTTTGAGTTGAATGAAGAAGAAAGTAGTCTAATTTCTTGAATAAAATTCAACAAAAAATTAAAATCAGTATATTTAGCGATATTCCTAAAAGTTTAATTTTATAAATGGTTTTTCAATAACGGCGGGTAGATGTTGAAATGTAGTTTATAATTTGAAAGGCCCATATATGTATGTCAATATATATGTATGGAATATAACATCGTTCAAATGCCCACATCGACTTCTTACGGTGGTACGGATCCGAGCGGTCAAATTTTAGGTGACAATGTCCCGTGTTATGTTTATTTTAACACCATTGGTCTATTATGGTTTATTTGCATAGACATGCGACTTGGCGGCCAATTCACGTCACCTCCGCTATAGATTACCGTACCCTAAAATCCTTCATAAATAGTATCTTAAACTGGCGTCCACTGTGTGGCAAGTAGCGCCTTTCTGCTGGAACCACATGTCGTCTAGTTCGATATGGTTCAATTTGAGCCATTAGAAATTGCTTATCATCGCTCTGTAGGGCTCCCCATTGACTATGTAACTCACCAACTCCATTTTCAAAAAAAGTACGGACCAATTACTCAACCAGCCCAAAATCCTCAACAATCGGTACCTTTTTGAGGATACATTGTCACCTGGTGAACATCGTGTAGATTATAGTTGTAACGGAACTGCTGTTCCTAAACCACTTTATGCGATGTTATGCTCTTTAAATGAGTTTCATTGATGCACAGGACCACAACTTTACCCAAAGAAAGGTGGCTTAGGTTGTCCAGTCGGCAGAGTGCGGTTAGGCACGCTAGCGATTGCCATTAGGCTTGCTCGTCGGAGGGGTGGGATCTTGCACCCGCCGCTGGACTGCCGTTTACCTTTAAACGTGCCTGAATAAATTAACAAAAATAAAAGAAAAACTAAAAAACCACTAAAAATCACCTGTCTTATCTAATAACCCTCCTTTTGGGAACTTAAGATGTATTTAGTTCCTGAGTGTAACCCTCCCACTGTTTATTGCACTAGGCAAAAACTCCATGGTTACCGTACCACTCTAGATTCACTTACGATAACCCCTATCTTGAAGTCAAGGTAAAATTTAAGCCTGACTTATCTCTCCACCGTCGAAACTACCCTTCAGCATCCCACTTCTCTATGCTCACTTAAAAACTCAAACACTCATAATTGTGTATGAAAGCAAAACTCTAAAAATTTCATCCATGATTATAAGTCATAATATTTATTTAAATCGCAAATAGTATAATATTGATAATACATATAGATTTCATTTATGATCTCAGGTAAATGAATAAATGAACTATATATTTAAGAAAACTGACGAAATTAAAAAAAAACGCGTATACGCCTCAGTGATCAATTCATATGTTTCTTGATTACGTTATTGTTCTACGTTTTTCATAGTAAAAAAAATAAAAACCAATTCTAAACATAGTTCATCCAAATTCTTAATTCTAATAAAATCTAATATCTAAATAATGATACTTTAAAAAAAAAAAATCTACATATAGAAAAATCGATTGTAAAAATTGAAATTGTCGTAAAGCTCTTAGAAAATTAAATAAAAGGTCATTAACCTCCTGTATGGCTCTCTCAATTGTTGAGGTAGGTAAAGGTTTTAACGTAGACAATTTAAAATATGCAACAGTAGTTTAGTCTGTTAAATGTATGTTCATTTCTGGTAGTTCTCCGTTTTTTTCACTCAATTAATTACTTTACTTGTTCTTGACTCATTTAATCTCCTCATGCACATGTTAAACAAAAAAAAATGCTTACTCTTAAAATCTTATTCACATAAGACTCACCGATTTTCTCCTCCGGCGAAGTAGTGCGCACAACTTGCTGGTGGTTAACGGGTGCAGGAATGAGTTTCTTTCTAAACTCTTATACTCTAATTAGCTAAATTTAAAAAAAAACATGTTTATCATATGTATATGTATAGGGGATCATGAATGAGTTAGAATTAATACTTATCTTATACAAATCTTTTAACATGGAGTGACCACCATTTGAGAGTACCACACATTTTCATAATAACTCAAAAAAACTAATATGTATAATAAATCAGTTGATCTTAGGACTTCGATGGCGATGGTTGTTTAGGTAAGTAATGGTTATGATGATGTTGGCTTTAATTGGATGACGGGGTAAGTAGTCGCGGGTAAGTAAATATGCATAGTGTATACATATATATATATTTTGTCTGGTGTGCTACCGTAGTCGAGTCGTAACTCCCACGGTACCTTACTCAATTTTAAAATCGATGATGCCTTAATTAAAACACAATTCGCACTTTAGACTTGTATGTTTAAGCTGGGCTTAGTTGGACATAAGCGTGGATCCAAAGATACCCCTGCGATCCCTATAGTGCTTCCCTCACTGGCTGGCCGTGCGTCGACTACGACACACGTGGCCTTGGCAACCTCTCAAAGCACCAGTCAGCAAGTATTCTCGAACTTGGGAAATGTGCGTTCGAATGTCGATTGTTCCAGATTCGATCTTTAGTATTTCGCTTATAAGAAGTACGAGTAAAGTCTAAGATTTGGTCTTTTAGGATTGGCTTACGTCAGCCCGTGTGCACGAAGCACCTTTTTACAGCTCTGGGACACGGACGGAGACTGAGCTTAGGAAATTAATAATCCTATGCTAATTTAGGTCCACACTCTGGAGCTTACTAAGCTCTGCTTCGCTTCAATGCGAAATTTAATTCCGAACTTTTACTTTAGGTAAAAGGTATATAATAAATTAAATATTTGTAAAACAAACTCTTTTCTTAGATGCTGTGGTCGCGATCAATTTCTTCTTACTATGTGTGACGGAGTAAGATCTTCACGTGACGATGGTTTTGGTGGAAAAGGAAATAATTTTTGTGGCGTTTACTTAGGTATGGTCACCGGGTATTAAGTGAGATCGAAACGATACTCGATCACTCAAAAAAAATTAAAATGAAACAAATTAGTGGCTGCGTTCATGTATGTATATTTGAAAGAAATAAAGACTAAAGTTGTATCAAAAAAAAACTTGGTGAGGTTGTGGCCCATACATAGTGGTGTCCCATAAGAGGCAATTTGTCTTGTTAAGAAAGTCATTTATTCAAAAATGCACCTCGTCGCTAAAGATGATTTTTCAGCCAAATTTGACATCCTCTTCCAAACGCTTTGAAACAAACTGCGTTGTCTATGGTCATGAACTTCAATTCAGTTGGATCTTGTACGACTCGACTGCCTCGGGTTCTACTATAAACTCTCACGGCCCTTGGTGAGAAAATATCAGCTGATTGATTACCGAACCGCTCGTTTAACTCACGCAACGTTCGCACTAACCAGCACTCCTTCATTCATGATGAAGTTTCATCATTTTGACGTGCTGTTCCATCGTGTTAATTGACATGCTGATTTGGCGTCAGTAAATGAATAATAAACAAAAGATTTTAGAGATGTTACCAAAACAACATGGATACCATAGGTAGCCAAAATCTACCCGCGTCAATTGAAAAACCCCTTATATCATCTAGCTCTATTAGTTGTATTAAAATTTCGACGTAGTCCAGAAAGTCGACTACATTGGCTCGGCAAACATCAAACGACAATACTCCAGCTAATAGAGTTTCCAACCCCAGGCCCCAGTTCGAAGGAAGACCGAAGGACCGAACATCCAGTTTAAATACTAAGTTATGGAGGATGCCAGAGCTGTGGTAGATAACTGGAACAAAGGTGTTTTTAGATCGTAAAATATATAAAGTTGCCGTGTTTCAGACAGAGGCGATTCATGGATCGAGAGTCGGAGTTTGTTAAAGTTATACCGGTTTCCTAGCTGGACTCAGGAAACCCATTTACAATCGTTGATTAACTGAATTTAGGACCGAGAGGGAGTAAGAAGTGTAATACAACAAAACCATAGCGAACCCTCTTTTCCAGTCAATTTGTAGTTTCGTTGAGTAAAATAAATAAATAAGAGGCCAACAGCTGGTAGAGAATCAGAGCCTAGTGACTTACAACTCTCAATCATTTAAGTGTGCGTGTTTGGAGAAATATAGAAGAAACCTAAATTTTTCAGCCGATTCCGAACGGCTAATGAGCAGCACTTTTCATGACATGAGAATTTGTCAGTTCCTCGCTAGAGTTAGTAAGCTCTTGAAAAACTGTTTTGCAGCGACTGACAGCTGCGGAAACATAACAATTGAAAACTATCATTTTTTTCTGGTCACCCATTAGCTTTTTAATCAACCAGTTCACGCTGTAAATTAGCTTTCGAGTTATCATTTACATAAGTATTAAACAACCATGTTTTCTTTTGATCGCATTAGATTAAAAATCACGCTAACAAAAAGACAAAAACGACTTTTAAAGCTCAAGGTTGACTATGACTATAATCAGCTAGACGCTGATTACCAATATGAATTACCAAGGAAATAATGGTGATCATTGGCAGTCTAGCCCTGTGGCCTAATTAGCGCTGAGGTACACTATTTTGATATCATAACTCGTGCTAACCTGTGGATGTAATTGATAAGGGAAATTGTGGACATTCTCTGTGAGCCATCTAGTTTGAATTAGGTTGAAAAATATGAATGGACCTGTACGTCTTTTATTGTTGTTTGCTTTTGCACAGAAATTGGATCACTCACTGAACTGGACCACCATACTCATCCGACACTATCTACACTGTGCCAAGAGAAGCCGCTCGTTCACTAATGCTGAAACAGTAGTAGCCACTTGTTAAGTAATCATTCGGCCTCCGCACTGTAAGCCACCATCAAAGCCCCCACTCCGTTAACTCGGGATCTAAGAAGTCAAACGGAATACACGGCACAGAAGTAACTGAAGTTCTTCCTAGCGCCATTTCTTCGCATTGAGAAAAGAGATCAAGTCTTTGATCAACATTTCCGAAAGTTCATCAATGTCTTCAAAAAATGCCCTTCCTAATGATTGTGCTCTAAATTTGGCAAATTTGGCATTTCCCGAGGAAATGAAGGACTGTTTCTTATCCCGCTGCGCTGGTCCTGACAGCTATGACAGTGCGTTTTGTGAGGAATACCTTGTTTCGCAATGCGTTCCCAATAGCCAGTGTCCGCTACAGGTAGCTACGATCCTATGTCTTCCTTGGGGCATATCAAATCAAGTGTTCGGGATTAATAACAAGTGGACCAAATATTTCTCGATATTATGGAGGTAGTTAAAGTGCTCCTCGTACGGTTTGATTCGGTAAAAAAAACTTGTGAGAATATTGCCTTACATAGCTTCGAGCGGAATGCTGACTCTTTCCGCAAGTGATTTTTTGAAGTGCTGATACTTCCCCGGCCAGCTCGTTCGCCCGTTCATTCCCATCAATGCCACAATGGCCCGGAAGCCGGAAATCAAATAATAGTGACATTATGGTTAATATTGAGGCTAGCTGCATTGCTGGACCAATTTGGACGATGATGTACTAGAATTAATGACTTTTACAGCCGCCTGAGTTTTTGTCATAATATCCTCATTCCGGTTAATTAGGGAACGTCCTAAGTGCCTAAGTTTATTGCTTCTCGCTTTATCGCTTTCCAGCCACCGGATCAGGTTGGTACTTGGTAGAAATTAATGCCGCTATAATGAATCGGAGCGTTCGCAGTGAACAAACTTGCAGCTTCATCTATAGCTTTCACCAGCTAAGGTTTAATTCTTGTTACCACTACAAGTAACTAACTTTCAGACGTGGTAATTAGTATTTTCCAGGGAATTTCAGTGGACAATTATTTATCTGCTTCTTCGGGAAGAATTTAGTTTTGGTGCAGCGGAGGTTACATAGATTTTTAAGTTTTTTTTAAGGTATTGTATTCATCTTCTTCTTAACGTGAATTCATAATTCCATGAGTGCTTGATCATTCTGATCTTATGGGAGATATACTATCAGTCGCCAAAAAATGAATAGTGGGTCTTCCATCCATGATGAATGAAGTTAAAAAAACGTCCTTTAAAATCGTAATTTTCACTGTATACACCATCAGCTAAAACGATGCTGGTTAAGAGAACGGGAATGAAAAGCGAAAAGCTGAGACTCCTTCAAACAAATATCTCGAGAACGGATCATGCTACAACAGGAGGATAGTCTTATTCTGCTTTAAAGAAAATAGAATTATCTTTCTTTTTGTCTTGGATATATTTTTAGTGAATAGTACCCCTTGGCATAATGTTTAGTGCGTTGGACTGTCATACGGAAGGTTCGATTCTCAGCCGCTGCAAAAGAGCTTTTTAGGAATATACTGCCTCTTGCGAGCAATTGACAATCCTCTAAGAGTATCTAAGAGCATATATTTCTTAGAAAATGCTTCTCATTAGCCGTTCGGAATCGGCAGAAAATTGTAAGTCCCCTCCGTTCCTGGTAACACGCACACAGGAGTGGTTGAGAGTTGTAAAATACTAGGTGCTGGTTCACTTCGATCTGTTGAGCAACCAAATTTATTTTGGTGGGATTTATACTTTCAGAGTTATGGAGCCATTTGTGTGTTAAAATATTTCTTTCGATTTCAAACTCATCTTTCTTAACCTCTACCTATCTACTTACATTCAAATAAAATCCCTATCAAGCCGATCTTTTTAACAAAAAAAAGAAACTTCAATCCCGAATAAAAGAAAATTGTCCTTTCCGACAATTAAAATGCATATTATATTTTTCTTGTTACCTATAATTGCTGTAAAATGACAAATTTTGAAAATTGCCACAATAACACGAAACACAACAAAACACAAAAGGAGTGAGCCCTCAGCTCTATTGTCTTGTGTTAAGTACATTTGAAGACATTGTAAAATTGTTTGAATATTTGAAAACAGAGGGTTTTCCCCAATCCCATAATAAAAACATTCCATATGGTTGGCATTATAGTTTCTCATCCTTAAAGGAAGGTCATTTGAAAAGCTGCCAGACAGTTTGTCGCCGATAACAACGAGAAAGACTATGCGACACACGAACACGATATGGAGAAGGTAAAGAGGTCAAAATACAACTCCCTGAAGTAAATCCTTTGGTTTATCCTTTTTTGTCTTTGTCATGGCTATTGTAAGTCGGTCTGGACAAAGGTTAAGGTGTATAGAGAGGCAAATATCTCTCACTCTCTCTATCGCTCTTTCAGTTATTCCAAGTTGAAAGATGTTTCGGATAAAGTCGACGGTCTTTGGGGAATTCCGGAATCACGCCGTTATCCTTGATGTCGATATAGTTCTTGCAAATTTCTGAGGAACAGTAATTAGCATTAGAGTGTATTATCCTTCTTAAGAGATTCCTGTTTATTGTTTTATTATAATTACTATGTTTGACAACGCAGCACATATACAATCCCCAATAAAGGACCTTTCTTTTATAGACACTATGTCGGGTGGGATATAGTCTATAGGTATTATATTGACAGATGGATAAAGGAAGAGCAACAAAGGTGCGACACGATGCCTTATTGTTCGATTAGATTCCGATGAAATTTCACACCCTCTCGAAAGATGATCGAGTTTCAACATAAACCGGGTCCTTATTCAACAAAACAAAAAGTCCTTTATTTCCATCGCATCGTCGTCGCTCGTCAGCAGCCAAGGGAATTTTTAATCTGACATATTCGAAATTTTCATTTCAAGGATTAAATTTGAACGCGCATTTTCCACTAAATATACAGTTTCGTTGCCCAAACAAAAGGACATAAAAACAAAAACAACAAAATGATCTACATGAATGCGAAACAAATTCTAATTCCGTTGTTTTCGTTTTTCCACACACAATCGCCTGCCCCTCTCTCATTTCTGCTGGTGGTGGATATACTCGTATGATAAATGGTAAATTTATTTGCAACAAACAAACAATAAAATCGAATTAAGGATATGAACATCCTTCGGCGCGTTTGTTTTTACCTTGTCGGTTGAATGATTCGACTATTTATGTAGCATGCTATTAGGGGAACATTGATGCGCGTGTGTACTGTGTATTCGGCATCATCATCAGCCCGGTGTGTATGTTATGTTGTAGGTATAGAAAAAAGGAAATCTAACAAATCCTTGATCCTTGAACATTTTTGAAACGTTCGAAACGGGGGTAAGGTAAAAAAGAAAGAGCATATTTTGTAAGGACTTTTGCGGATCACCGTGAAGAGGATGCGGCGCGGTGGCCTCATGATGTGATGACTGGCTGATTGAGAAGAGAGGTCCTGCCATGCAGACGCAGAGGCTGATGCTCTCGGCAGAGATAGAGATCCCCCTTTCGATTGAAATTTTATTTAAAAATTCATGACACAGATTAGCGTTTTACGGTCGTTTGAATTTTATTTATAGATAATGTAAAATGCAATTGTTGCAGATTGTTTGAAATTTGGGTGGATGCGATAGCATTGTGATGATGCATTGTGTCTAGCATCATTTGGCTAGCGAGAGGGTCCTTTTGTGAGACCGCTTTTGTGCGTCGAGTACCTACCAATAAAATGAAATATTTCAGGGCGATAGGTCTGCGATATGCATATTTATGTTTTATTGTTTTTTTTTTAACAAAAGAACGAGTATTTTACTTAGCTTTATTTATTAAATTCAAGTAAGCGCTTAAACCATTATGGAGACCTACTTTAAATTCTCAAGTATGCACTAAAATAAATGCCCAGTGTACAAATACAATTTCTCAATCAAAAATATTTGTAGTTTGTGAGATATCAAGGATTTTTTAAAATTTCTATTCAATGACTGGCATTATGTGAGAAATATGATACCCTTCATATGGCTCCAGGCCTTCACTTGGTAGCTCGTACCTATCCGAGAGGTACAATTTTTAAAATATCTTTCGCGCATAGATCAGGCTGAATTTCAGCGATGGCACGGGTTATGTTCACTTCGAGGTACCTACTTTGCGACTTATTCGGTTGATCTCGGCTTACGGGTTGGCTCTGCGGATGAAACCATGAATTCAAATCGATAGTCCAAAATGTGCATTCTGACATCAGCTGTGTGGCACGCTTGATGAAACCACATTTCGTTTACATCCATATCATCCATTTGGGCCTAAAAAAAAACTGGTTGTCAATTTATCATTGATCAGTATCGTTGGTGTAGATGGCTATGCCACTGTCATTTCCGAAGAAGTACGCAGGGATTTATGTACATCCTCCCAAATTCGGCAATGTCGCTTGCTGGTATACGCGTTTCTCCGAAAAATATGATGTTGAGGAGTTATTTGTTGCTTAAATCAAGGTCCACTTCTGACTTTCTTTTAAGTCTCCAGGACCCAATCAGCGAACACTTAGCATTGTCTAAGCTCGCTGCATCCTAGTCCTAGTCAAATAAAAATATAAAAATTAACAACCGACAAAACTGTCAAAATCTACTCTTCCCAGTCTTTAAGTCGGACAAAAATATAACTCAATGACGCTTCTACAAACCAGCAGAAGGCTATGTAATTGGATATGTCCTTTTGTCACTTTGAGAGTGTGTAAGGGGGCCATATCTCGAAATATGGCTTTATGTCGCACGGCCATGTGTCACGGATACTTAATCTCTTAGAAAACATTGTCTCTTGGTGCTAGTCCATTGGTCTATCACTCTGGTTGTTCGAATCTGACCCAGATAAAAGTCGTACATGGTTCGCACTTTTTGCATGATCACGAGGTGTCGTGAAATAAGGAAATAAGTGACATTAACCCTAATATGGATATATGACTTATTGCTTCTTCGTAAAGCTACTTAGTACCAATTTCTATAGTTCAAATCAAGCCTCTCCTTGGGTAAAATTGAAACACAAGCAATTTTTCTTTTCGATTGCACGAAAGAATTAATTGCGCCAGTTTGAAAACGTAATTTACAACTCGAAAATATAATTGCAAGTTGGTCTTAATCGCAAAATGCAAAAATGAACAGTTCGAAAACCCAAAACCGAGTTTTTATTCAAAAGCATTATTTTCGATAACGTCATTTGGTAAAGTCATTTATTCGATAACATTATTTGGGAGCAACTCTGCAGAAAAAAAATTGAGCCCACGACAAAAGCATTGATAAGCCAGAGATCATGTTCATAAACGGCAAATGCGCTTGAAAGAAAATTGGTCATTTTCGAAAACAATTTGATAGTCATGTGACGTAGATATATCAATATCAATATCAATATTTTTTTTTGTCAAATCGATTTTTATCGTATAGAGTTGCGCCGCTGATGTTATCGAAAATTTGACTTTAACTGCAATTTCGAAAATAATTTTTGGCAAACTAATTTCGTTTGGGTTTTCGAACAGTTGATATTGCAATTGCATTTTTAGTGAAAGAGATTTTGTTGTATACATATCACATAGTATGTATGTATTTGACAAATTATTTTTCAGTTTATTGACTCTTTTGGTCCATTTGATTTTTGAATGCGAAGAAAAGACTATATATTCCATTCTTCAAGAGATTTTGATCAAGTAGGACAGTAGCTTAATTGACAATATCGATATGTGTGTCAAAAATGGCGATCATTTGATCTGATTGACATTGATTTGACGGTTATATTCGTATTTTTCTAATTTTAAAGTCTATGATGATAAACTCAATGACATTCGATGTCAAAATCAGTGTCACATTTAAAATTTTTCTACAGTTATGTACTTAAGCGCCAAATTTTTTTTAAATTCACTTTATGCTCACTTTGATTGCTGACCTAAATTGTATTCGCTTTAAGTTTTGCGTATTAGAATTTTAGAATTTGCCAAAATGGATATTCACTTTTTCGAAACAAAAAAATATGGCACGCATGCTCGACACAGCAATGATAAACAGGCACAAGGTAAGTTCATTTGCTGTTCTAATCACAATAATTTATCCAATATAGTCTTGACTTAAGGAGTATTCACATGAGAGCGACGAACGACCCACGAATGAACGAACATTCTTCCATTTTGATATTTCATTCACGAAGTTTTTTGTATTCGTCGCGAATGACTATTTTAACAAACAGGCAAACAAAAACAAGATTTTGAGGTTGATTACGCACGAACAATTGATTCGTTACAGTGTAGATTGTATTTGACACGCGAACAAAGTTTGACCGTTCGTAACAATCAGATTGAAAATATTGACGACTATAATTTATTTTCTCTAATTTCTCTTAATTTAGGAATTAAGACGCAAATTTCAATATTTTAACATTATCTATAGTAAACTTTCTTCTATTTTGTCTAGTTTTTGTGTAGAATTTGGAATTATAAATATTTTAAATCCCATTTGTTATTTTGTTCGTGGGTCGTTAGGCGCTCTCATGTGAATACTCCTATAAAATATAAATTATGATTGTGCCGTCCAGTGTTCCCAGGTTTTCAAACAAAAAATCCCCTTTTTTTGGCACCGAATTCTTTTTTTCCCTTTTTTTTCCCCGAAGAAAAAAAACTAGTTTTAATTGTTTTTCATATATTTTTTGTATTTTTTATTAAAAGAAAAAATTATTATAATCCACGAAAAATAACAAAAATAAAAAATAAACATAATAAAGGTCTTCAGGACTAAAAACTAAATCACAAAAACAAAAAAATATATTCTTTAATCATGATGTTAAAGTGGGCTTTTTTGGTCAAATTGTTTTAGATGCAAATAAAAACAAATTATTTATTTTATCTTTCCCAACGTTTCGTCGATTTTCGCGACTTTTTCAAGGGTTTAATTTATAGATGTTTTTTGATTATTTTTAAATAAATGAAATACACATTTTAGTAAATTAATATAGAAAACAATATACTAAATAAACTATCATTTATTCATTTATTTAAATTTAATTGTTGCATGAGCTGTTTTTTAGAGCATGTTGTTTTTTATATTTTCTAATTGGTTGCTTAGATTTGTAAATTTTTAAAGACTGTTTTTGATAAGATTATAATTTCCCCGTTTAGGTTTTTTTCCCCTATTGGCATAAAAAATCGCAAAAAATTGTGGTTTTCCCCTCAACCTGGGAGCACTGGTGCCGTCACGAAAATGCCAAGATGGCTGCATACTTTGTTTGTTTCTTTTTTTGTTTACCATGGCTGACACTCTACATGTACATTCCGAATACGATAATGAAGAAAACTACAATATGAGGAGATGTCGTGAAGTATACCGATCAATGACAGTGCAGTGCATACACTTCGTAAGTGGTAGTAGAATATGAAAACGAAAAGTAGTGAAAATTGCAAACTTAATGTTATTTTCTAATCCGCATCCCCCTCATGCAGTGAAATGAAAAGATCCAAAAGTTCCAAGCAGCAAGGTTAGGGGATTGGCGGGTGATGAAATTATGCGGGCAAATGTATGAAAAATTACATTAGATGTGTTTTATTATCTACCTACATATATGTATATTTGTATTTTGATTTCTTTTGCTATTTAAATTGCTGTTATAAAAAATTATGCCATTTAATTCCTTGAACAGATATGAAAAAATAAATTTAAAAATTGTTGGAGTCGTTTTAAAAAAGAAATTGCTGGAGGTCGGAACACACCTCATACCTAAGTATTTTATTCTTAAGCTTTTTAGAAACAAACATGCAAAAATTGAATTTATACCAAGATTCTTGCCACTCGACTTAAAAATCATAACACATTGAAAACTGAAATTTGGACTAGTGATTTGGTTAATAATGTAAGATTTTGAAAATTAAAATTGGTATACAGTTTTTCAGTTTTTATTTACACATATTATTGACTTGCGAAATATAGGTAGGTACTCTATGGAGAGTTTTGCATTTGTCGAGATTTTGATCAGAATTGACATTACGATGATAGGGAAGACGAAAAAAGTGGCTCCCGCAATTCTGTCAGTCTGTCTGTCTATCTGTTCGACTACAGCCGTAACAGCTCAGCCGATTTTCCGTAAACCTGGCAGATAGAATTTTTAAATTTTTCCCCCGACTGGTTTTAACTTTTTTTAGAAAGCAAAAATGACGGTACCTGCCGCACGATTTTTTTCGAAATTTAAAAATATTTTTTTTTTCTCAAAAACTGTTACACAATTTTTTTTTTAATTTTATTTAGTTAATGCTAGGTAATAGTTGAAAATAAAACGCACGACTGGGTCGCACGAACTTGCTCCTATGTAAAAGGCTAAGAATTTCAAAAATGAATGTTATTAGAGAAACTGTTCATAAGCATAAAATTCATTTTTTAAATGACTAAAAAAAACTTCTTTGGTAGTTAAAGGTAAGAATAGCATGCCATGTGATTCAAGCAAATATAGATTTATGCCAGAACAAAAATTATAAGTCTTTGTAGTGGTTTCTTAAAAAATAAGGTTTTATATAAGAAAATTTTAAAACATTTTTAAGAAAAATGTTGGTACGCCAATTTAAAGTTTTTATTATTGTATGAATAAAAATTAAATTTACAAAAAAAAGTATTGAGCCGTTTTCGAGATATTGAATTTTCAAAAAACAAAAAATTGATTTTTTTGTCAAAATTCAAAAAAATATTATTCTTAAAGTTTTGAAATGCAATGGTTTTTAAACTTTTTAGAAGCTTCTCTCTTCGAAATTTCTTTAAAATCCGTTGTGCTGATAATGAGAAATTCAAAATTTTAAAAAATCGTTCTATGGTAGGTATAGTCAGTAATATCTTGTTTTCAAAATTTTTTATATTAAATTACAGATATTAAAAAATAATAAAAAGAAAAAAAATTTAAGCAAAATTCTCTGAACCGTTTTCGAGAAAAATACGATTTTCGAAAACCATTTTTTAACATTTGTATGGAGGGTACCGTTATTTTTAGGTAAAATGAATTTATTTTGCTCATGTATTGTAGATTATTTTTTCAAACTTTCATTTATCAAGTTTTGAAAAAATCGAGCTTGGGGTTTTCGAAATATTGAGTTTTCAAAAAAAAATTTTGAAAGTTTTTTTAAAAATCCAAAAAATTTGTTTTGGAAAACTTGAATACACAATAATATTCAAACTGCTGGGAAACTTTAGCATAAAAAAAATGATCAAAATCGGTGGTACCGTTTCTGAGAAAATCAAAAACAAAAAAAATGGTCCCAAGGGGGGTACCAAAACTACTCATATTTTTGAAAATTTTTTTCGACCATTACCTAGGTTTAACTAAATTAAATTTTTTGAATTTTTTTTAAGAAAATCGCAGGGACAGTTTTTGAGAAAAAATAATATTTATAAAATTTCGGAAAAAAATCTGGCAGGTACCGTTATTTTTGGTCATAAAAAATCAAATCAAAAAACATCCGGGGGTAAAAATCAAAACCCATATCTACCAAGTTTGAAGAAAATCGGCCGAGCCGTTTAGCTGTAATCGAACAGACAGACAGACAGACAGACAGAATTGCCAGACCCACTTTTTTCGTCTTCGCTATCATCGTAATGTCAACTTTGATCAAAATCTCGAGTTCGATTTTTTTACGAATGCATAACTTGCCTTATAGTACCTATAAGTCGCAAGTAAAAAAAAATTTAAAATGGATATTAAAATTTTCTCAGAAACGGTACAACGGATTTTGATCATTTTTAATATACTAAGGCTCAAAAGCTTTGACAGCTTTGGGTATTAAAATTTTCAAAAATTTTCTTTTTGGATTTCGAAAACCCCATGCTCGATTTTTTTTAAACTTGACAATTAAAGGTTTTTTTAATTTTTTTCTAAAGTGGATTCATAATTTTTGTTCCTGAATGAGCTAATATTTGCTTAAAAATACACATGGCATCCTTGTGTTATCTCCATTTATCATTTAAAACATAAATTTTATGCTTAAGAACATTTTTCTCTAGTAACATTCATTTTTTTAAATTTTTGATATTTAGCATAACAGCAAGTTGCGATTTTTATTTAATACATATTTTGCTTAAAAAACAAAGGTACAAGCAAATTGACGCAAATTTTTAAATAGTCAAGTGTTAATTAGTCAAGTGTTAAAGTATTAATATGATACTTCTTAACAATTTGGAACTTTAAAACAGTTTACTAACTTCTTCTTAATTTTAAGCATTCTCTTATCCACTCTAAATAGGGCAATATTTGTTTATAAAACATCTTTTGAACACACCTCAAACAATGACAGTTCTTTTTTTGACGTTTGTTAATAAATAAATTGAGGAAGATTATCCTTTAATTTCAGAAGGAACATGATCCAAATTAGTATAAATAAGACTGACCTTTTTTCAAAAATATTAGAAGTATCAGAGTGTGCAAATTTGCTCTGATGATTTTTTATACTGATATGAAGGTTTTTATAATACAAACTTTGTATATACTTCTGAAATAAATCAGCCAAGTATGTAGAAGACTTAGCACTATTTAATTGGACTTGTTGAATTATAGATTCAAGATAGCCCTTTTATGGGTCTTTAGTCCACAAAAATTTCATCGTTTGGCATCGTGGGAGCATTTTTTTTTTTTTTTTTTGACAAATACCAGACCACATGCAAAATCGTCCAGAGCTAATGATTAAAAATTTAAATCTTGGCTGAATATAGTTCACTTTGGATTTTTGTCAAAAAATTGATGTAACATAAACTGATTTGAATAAAAATTACGTATTGACAACGCCCTCACTAGTCAACTGATGAGTCCATGTGAGATCCTCGGGACGAACCACCAAATTTTTGTGGACTAAAACGCCCAATACAAAAGCTATTTTAAATCGATTTCTTATACCATTACTTATCGTGAATAAAAATCTCATCAAATTTGAGACAGTGATTCCGATTTCACCAACTTATGACCGGCTCACATCTTCGATTTAATGGTGTATTTTTATTTGTTTCATTTCGCTTTAATATCTTATTTTGATTTATTTAATTTTACACTTTTTTCATTTCTTATTTCAAATTTGCATTTGCAGCTGATCTTCTAGTATCGCAAAAGTTAGAAAATAAAATATTCAACAATTTATTGAACACACCCAGAGTCAAGGGCAAAGCGATGACAGAAGAAACAATAGATTAAACAATAGAAAATGACATACATATATAAAGAACAGTACTTCTATGAAAAAATAATATATTTTTTTATAGCATGAATTGTAACAAATACAAACAATTAAATCAGGGATGGAGTGTCTTTTATAACAAGCTTATCGGGGCGCTTAAATATCGTCGTTATCGGTTCAGAAGTAAATCGGAAGAAAACTTTCCTCTGGGAAAAAACATGGCTCTAGTTGAGTTTTTGGAATATATTAAAGAAGTTTTATTCGTATACTCGTTTTTTCAATAGTTTGATAAAAATTGCATGTTTGTATTTAATTTTCGTTTGCCTTTGTTGTAGACTTTGGCTTACCGAATTTTGTCATTTTTATTCCGAACCGATGACGATGTCTTCAATTCTTCCCTTAATCAACATTATATGAAACATGGGAACGACTGTATCAAAACGCCAAAGCAGTCCGAATTTATTTTAATACCTCAAGGCTCTGCCGGCTCAAAATAAAACTTTCGTAACGCCAATGAAGCTTTGGCCTATCAAAATTAATTCACATGCTGATGATTAATAAGAATACTCATCAAGCGGACAGTTTTGAGCCTGGCTATCGGCGATAAAAAAAAAGATGTCAACAGTCTCGTTATTGTTTCGAATATTTCGCCTTTACCATCACCAATACAAGCCAGTCCAACCCTGTTGAAATTGTTATTTGACGTTTAAGGAATTTATAGTTTGGTATTCTCTCTTCATGAAACCCTAACCGCATTGACTTGAATAGTTTCCATTTGACGCGCATTCACTGAATGTGAGACCGATGTCAGTTCTATATTTCTATATAGAACAAATTCTCAAATTAAAAACTAAAAATCAAAAATGTTTTAAGTCTTTAAAGTCTGTTTTAATTTGTAATTTGTAAACTAAGATCAATGAAGTTCCTTAAGTAGACATTTTCGACAAGTGTGCGCTATTTCCATCGCTCCCATATTTTGTGGAAGACTTAACTGAGAACTCATCCAGGTATGTCCATCTCCGTATCCACCTGTCTTTTTTTTTTTATTTTTTCTTCAAATTCTCCCTCCAGACAGTAAATTCTTTAAATCGACACTCTAGACAGTCTGTCGCCATCGAAAAATTAAAAAAAAAAAAACTATACCTAGACAATTTGGACTCAGCATGTGTTATAGCTAAACATACATAATATTTTCTTCATCTAATTCCTTTGTCTATTTGTATGGGAATCCTTTATTAGCGTAGGATGTTCCTGCTTTTATTGTTCTTGGTTATAAAAATGTTCACATAGTCCGCATGCTGACTGACTTTTCATTTTTGTTTGTCTTTCTATCACTATCCGATCCTGTTTCAGGTCAATATCTATAGGTAAAGAGGATCCTTTTAAACAGGTATTACAAAATTTCCGAATGAGAAAACAACAATAAAATAAGAGAATATTAACCTATCCCACCATGAGGAATCTCCTCATTGTTACCAGGTGGACATGTGAAATATTTACTTCGGACTTTGCTTAAGAAAACAAAAAATTGGAAAATTGAAAAATTGAAAAATAGAGAAAATGCATTTCTTTGTTTTATTCTTTTCATCAACACAATAAAGAAAAATAGATTAACTATTAGTGGTTTGACATAAAAGAACAAACAATTTGGATCAATATTTAAGATTTTTCTTGAAACTGAAAGCAAAAAAAGTTCTTTTTGCCCTGAAAATCAATACATAAGATGATTTGGGTTATTGATGTGTGCCAAAAACCTTGTATTTTCAAAATATTCGAAATTTGAAGAACTAGCTTGATTTTCATCAGACCAAAATTCTACAATTCAAAAATATATATTCTGTAGCATTTTATTTGAATAAAGTATCTACTATTTTTGACTCTTTACTTAAATTTAACATGTTTTACTTGGTACATTTTTAGAAGGTACAAAACTTGAAATGACGAATTTTATAACAAAATTATAATATTCCGAAGGACTGAATTTAAGATCACAAGATTTCGGAAGTAATTTAGCATTTTGTGAATTTTGCACATAACTTTTTAAATATAAAAAAAAAATTAATAAACAATTACTAATTATTTTATACAACATTTTATAATGCGTAGTTTTGGATGTCCAGAATTAAAAAAAAAAAAAACAGTTTTTTTCTATGTACAGAATTAAGGAATGAAACAAATTTGATCGTATATGAGACTTTTGAGGCTTAAGACATTTTTGAAATAGTAATACAGCATTAAGAATTTAGAAATAAATTTTTTGAATAATTTATTTTCAAAGAAATTTTGATTAAGCAGAATTTTCTAATACAAAATTTAGTACCTACTGCAAGAATTAAAAAAAAGGAGGATTCTGACTTGCGATAATATACATTATTCTTGTTGAAATATTACACCATACCACCTGTTTTATTTTTCAAAGTTCTTTTGGTGTATTTTATTTACAAAATTTATGATGAATTTTTGAATGAATTTTGAAAAACAAAATTTATATATGTATGAAGTTTCCAAATTATACAAATCTCGCCACGGCCTCGCACGGGAAGCGCTACTTATCTATAGCCGATGGCTTCCGGTGGTGCTACTTCCAAGAAAATAAATGGCACAAACTTGGTCACTTGGTCTTCTATAAAAACAAAACGTGTGGGGGGGGGGGGAGGAGTTAAAAAATAATATCTACCAAGTTTAAGGAAAACCGGAAAAACTGTTTAGACTGTAGTCTAACAGACAGACAGACGGAATTGCGAGACCCACTTTTTTCGTCTTCGCAATCATCGTAATGATCAACAACTCGAGTTCGATATTTTTACCAGTGCATAACTTGTCATATGAAAGGTGGGCCAAATACTTTACTTTACTTTTTTAAGAATGCAATAAAATGAACAACATTAAATTTTGTTCATATATTATGGCTTTATTAGTAAGAGCAAACAATCCCATTAATTATATGGAACACATTGTCACTCCAATTTTCCAAGACATTGTTGATGGGTTGCTTGGATGATATTGGCATTAAGTGCTTTAATGGTTTTCAGATTATTGGCAAAACATTGGTCTTTCACGGTTCCCCACAAAAAAAAATTCTAAAGGAGTCAAATCGCAGCTCTAAGGCGGCCAATTGACATCGCCCAGGCGGCTGATAACACGATTTGGGGAATTTTTTGCGCGATTGATCGATTGTGGCATGGCACGCCATCCTGCATGAATCAGAGGTCGTCCAAATTCATTTCTTCAATTTCAGAAAAAAAAGCCGGTAACCATGGCTCCTTTTAGCGCCATCTGTTGAGCGAAACGTTGTTCCCAGTCTCATTTTCGAAGAAAAATTGTCCAATAATGCACCACTTCACAATCCGCACCAAACTGTCACTGCTTTGGCTTCTGGACAATAAGGTGCGGGTTTTCCGAGCCCTCTCTTTTTTAAAGTAGCCGCCGAGATGAAAATACGTCAAACTGCGAAGCGATAACGAAGCGGATGGTCGTGTGCCTTCAATTGGACCTTGTAAGCGAATAATCCGTGAAATATTGAGCTGTTGAGATCGATTGCGAGTTGATGTTTGTGTATTGAGTCTCACACTCGCGCCGTACGATGACGGAGACCATGAGTGTTGTCCACTACCATACCAGTCTGACGAACTTTTGGCACAAACTTGCGTACAGAAGGCGCTTCATTTCGGCAAAAACTTCTTTTAAAAAACCGTACTGTTTGGGCTACACAGCACTCACTTTGGAAATAAGCTTACAATATTTCCAAACGTTGTTCCAGCGTTAAGCGACTCAATTCGTTCTGCGGAGGTATGATACTGATTTTTTGTCAAGATTTCGAGCGGGAAAACAGCTGTCAATGTCAAAATAACCTATGATTTAAAAAAAAACTACTAGATGGCTCACCCTTCTAGTTTCCTCAATTTCAAAATTTCAAGTTAAAGTTTGTTTAAAAAAAATTAATTTCTTTACTTAAAAACAAAATGGAATTATACATTTCAGGATTAAAAAGAGTAAAGCATTTCAGGTCATTTGCCTTTATGTTTATAGACAATTTCAATTCACATCCTCTAAATTATAAATTTGAAATGCTGGTATTTTCTGTAGAAATTTTAAGACCAATCATGAAGAATAAAAATTTCGATTTTCTTATAAATAAAATAAATTTGGTGGTGCAACAGCTCGGAGTAAGCCATGGCCTAGTGACTTACAACTCTCAACCATTCCGAACGGCTAATGAGCAGCACTTTCCATGACAAGAGATACTCTTAGAGAATTTGTCAATTCCTCGCAAGAGGCAGTACACCCCTGAAAAAAACTTTCTAGCAGCGGCTGAGAATCGAACTCGAGACCTTCCTCATGACAGTCCTACGCACTAACCATTATGCCAAGGGGTAATACTACTACTTCGATTTTCTTGGCATTCTTTAATATAAGGGCTATTTCTATAAGGCCTATATTCCTGTCTTAATTTAAAAGTTTTCTTAAAAGGTATTTCCAAACATTGACAGGTGATTGCGGCCATTTTGTTGAAGCTTCATCTGCCAAAATGACTGTCATTTACGAGTGTCATGTCAATTCTACATGGAGATTTATATCGTTCAACTACATGTACAATTGATTAAATTTTTTTTTTTTTTTTTGAAATTGTGAAATTGAGTCTTCTGCTCTATATTTCGGGCGCTTTGCCCATTTTACGGCTTTCCAAGAGGACTATTCGGAAAGTGATGGATAAATTTGAGTCGACCGATGAACAATCCGCCAGCACTCGTACGTCAACGAAAGCGCAAGATCTGCCGAATATATCACTGCTGTCCACAAGAGTGTGCTGAAGAATTCGAGACATTCAATTCTGTGCCTCCGGGTACAAGAACTTGAATTTTTCCAAGACCACAACTTGTTGAATTTTTCTTGACTTATACCCACCCCCGTACAAACGTCAACAGACCGAAAAGCTTAGAGTTAATGACCCTATACAACTATGTATGTTCATTGTTCACTAACTGAGTTCTCGAGCAGTTGGAAGTTTATCCAATTCATATTGAGCGACGAGGCCCATTTCTGAAAAAATGAAACTATCGAACTTGGAACGGTCAAAATCCAGAGACGATCCATCAATAGTCACTGTTTGGCGTGGATTTTGTACTGCCGGTATCATCGGTGCATTTTTCTTTTAGAACGACATTGACCAGTCCATCACCGTCAACGGCGAGCGCTATCAGTCAGTGATAATCAATTTATTTCGGTCCCAATTGGACGATATGGACACGACAGAGCTATGAAAAATTTAACGTAAACTATTAACGCAATGGATCTTCCACTTCGTTTTCGTTCACTTCAAATCCTTGATGAAAAATAGACTTTAAGCCCAATCAAAATAAAATGCACGACTGGGTCGCACGAACTTGCTCCTATGTAATAGACTAGGAATTTTAAAAACGAATGTTATTAGAGAAAACTGTTCATAAGGATACAATTAATTTTTTAAGTTCTTTTAGTTAAGAGACACAAACAGAATGCTATGCAAATATTAATAAATGCAAGAACAAAAATTATAAGTGGTTTCCTAAAAAAATAAGCTTTTATATACAAAATTTTTAACAGATTTTTAAGAAAAAATTTGGTATGCCAACTTTAAGTTTTGATTACTGTACGATTGAAAATTAAATTTCCAAAAAAATATATTGAGCCGTTTTTGAAATATCGAATTTTCCAAAAAAAAAAAAAAAAAATTTTTTTAATTCAAAACATATTTCTTTTTATGTTTTGAAATGCAATGGTTTTTAGACTTTTTAGAAGCATCTCTACAAAAAATTTCATATTAAAATCCGTTATGTCGATAATGAGTAATCCAAAATTTGAAAAAATGGTTCTGTGGTAGGTACAAGCTGTAATATCTTAATTTAAAATTATTTTTTATAATATTAAAGATCGTTAAAATTAATTGAAAAAAAAAAAATTATCAAAATTCTAGGCACCGTTTTTGAGAAAAATTTTATTTTTGAAAGCTAGTTTTTAACATTTGTATGGTGGGTACCTTTATTTTTAGGTAAAGTAAAACTTTTTTTCATATTTCTTATGCATTATGTTGAGAAACTTTTATTTTTTAAGTTTAAAAAAATCCAGCATAGGGTTTTCGAACTATTGAGTTTGGAAAAAAAAAAATTTGAAATTTGTTTTAAAAATCCAAACATTTTTTTTTGAAAATTTGAATACACAATTCTATTTACGTTTTTGGAGAGCTTTATCAAAAAAAAAAAAAAATGATCGAAATCGGTGGTACCGTTTTTGAGAAAATCTAAACCGAAAAAATGGTTCCTTGGGGGGTACCCTCAATAACCATTTTTCGGAACATTTTTTTCTAGCACTAGCACCTAGCTTTAACTAAATGAAATTTTTTTGTATCTGTCGAACAGTTTTTGAGAAAAAAAAATGTTTATAAAATTTCGAAAAAAATTCGTATGGCAGGTACCGTTATTTTTAGTCTTAAAAAAAAAGAAAAAACGTGTGGGGGGGAAAAATTAAGAATGATATTTACCAAGTTTAAAGAAAATCAGACGAGTCGCTTAGGCTGTAGTCGAACCGACAGACAGACCGACAGACGGACAGACAGACAGACAGACGGAATTGCGAGACCCACTTTTTTGGTCTTCGCTATCATCGTAATGTCAACTTTGATCAAAATCTCGAGTTCGATTTTTTTTACGAATGCATAACTTGCCTTATAGTACTCGTACCTATAAGTCCCAAGTAAAAATTGGAATAGTATAGATTATAAACTCAATTTTAAAACACAAAATTTTAGAATAAAGGAAGTTTGAACCAAAAAAAAATACAATACATTAATATTACAAAATTTTTAAAACCAAAATTACGGGAATACCTTACTGTTAATGGATTTGAAGTCCCAAAATCTTAACAGGACAAATGACTAAGTCCAAATTTGTAAATGATAGATATACTTAATAATAATATAGGCAACTTGAGATACTAAAGATCGTATAGGCACCAATAGACCTTTCTTATTCTTACTTGAATATTGAATAAAAATTCTATTCCCCAATTCGTGTTCAGCTCTTGGTGCCCTAAAATACATACCTACACCGGAATCGTAAGTAAAACCCATCTCCATAGGTATAACGAATTTCTGGTGCCACGATGTCTCGTTCGAAACGGAAGATCAGACAACATGTCTGATGGGAGAAGCCTATACCTGAAACTGATCCGGACCCCGACTGAAGGTCTGACTGTGTTGTTTTTATAACCTCCTCCACAAAGGACGAGGTGTGATGCGGTGCATTCTTGCGTGAGTATTTTATTATTAATCTTGTATTATTCTTCAAGCAATCAAGTGCCAGTTTTCTTCTTCTACTTGTCGAATTCCCTCAGGGGGTACGTATATTGTTAATCCAACTCAAATTCCCTATACGAAAAAAAAACAGGATCAGTAAAATAAAACCAACAAAAAAGAAAAAAATGGAATTAGATCCTCGAAACTACATCAGCAAGAACAACAAAAAAGTAAATACAATGTCAAGAAGCAAGAAGAAGGTAAAGGAATTTTTGTCTTCTTGTTAACGAGAGATGATGACTTCCTCAAGAAGGGAGTTTTGTTGTGTTTGTGTGGGTTCTCAAAACGTTTCATATTTTCGGTTTTTTGATCGAGAATTTCAAAGTGCGATACGGCCGCGCACCGGCCGCGGCCATGTCCCGTCACTCCAATTCAATATCTCGAAGTGATGTTTCGAGGAGGCATAAAAGCCACCACCAAGAGGCAATTCTAATGAGACATACAGATGAACAATAGATTTTGAGAAATATGAAAGATAAGTGCCTTCGCCTTGAAGGCTTCAGGTTCTCCGTTTGGACAATCAAGATGTCATTCTTCTCCACCGATGCGATGGTTGATTCCACACTTTAATTCAGTTGAGTTTGTTATTCAAATGGGTTTTTTGTGTGTTTGAAGATCTGGAGTACGGGTGTATCCGAAAGGGAGGCAGCCATTAATTCGAATTAACGAAGAGCACTAAATGTTGGATAATAGGAACGATATAATGGTCTGCTCTAAGTATTCTTTATTGAATTGCTCTTTTTCAGAGAATGACAGAGTTGCACAGTGATTAGGAAAATTTTAAAAAAAGGTTACCATTATAGTTTGAGAGCTTAAGCTGCATATGAAGTGCCATTTGAATGTTCTTCAGGTAGCTCCTTTGTTATTAATTTGGGACATTAAAAGTTACCGGCATTAATTTGTGTTAATAAACATGTGTAACGGTTTTTTATTAGTTCAAAAATAACCCGAGAATCTATGGTTATCTGTTATCATCCTGATTCGGTTGATAAACGATGTAATCTATTTGCCTGATCTGCGGGATTATGTTTGCTTCTGAATGTTGGTTCCCATAATGTCTCCAACGCTCCGTAGAAATGAAAGTTAGCATTTTCTCTTCAAAACTTGAAGCTTTTTTCATGGCTATCATGGAGATCGTGTATCAAACTGGGAACTATTGGATGATCACTGATCTCAGGTAATCTTTTTTGATTGATGATCTTTGTCTGTTTGCAAGTTTGGATTCTCATTATCATTAAGCACATTCCTTGATTGAAAATTTAATATTAGCATCTCGTTGAAGTGATAGGAGTTTTGAAACCTGTTTTCTGCAATTTGAAGGAGACATATTTCGTTTTGAAGGTGTTGATAAGTATAGCCTACTTCTAGTAAAAATCGAAGAATCTGGACTCCACCAAAAGCTAGTCAGCAAGTCGTCTGAAATATCAAGGTTTTCCATTCAGTATCCGAAAGCTATTGAAGAATAGATATGGTTTAGATCCTTAGCCAATTAAGTCTCCATAAACTTCTTTGGTCATTTTCTGTTATTCATCTATACGAAAAAGTCTCTGTGAGCCTAAATGCTTGCAAATAAATCAATAAATAATAGTAAATGGTGCTTACGGGTAAAGTCTTCTACTCGCATGCATACCTAAAGTATCGAATGCTTTCTCAACTATCAGAAAACATCTGATGGTGACTGTTTAGCGCTATGGTAATGTTGACTTTTCATTGACTGGTGCAGAGTCAAGTATTTCCCCAAAAATCTGAACGGCATATCTGGGAACGGGAAGATTGCATTTTCACTGCAGAACCTCTGCAGCCTCCTGATTATTACTTCTGCGAATATTTTGTTGATATTTTTGAGAAGAGATATATGCCTGAAATATTTTTTTTATTAAATCTTTACTGATTGCTACTTCCATGGAATGTGTCTATTCTTGATGCAGTTGATGATTTGAAGGAGAATCATCACTGCTTGCCAAATTTTTGCAGAATGAAGTTGGAGGCTTCATCCAGTCCAGTTGGATATATTGGCCAAGACTTCTCGAATATTTCTATTTTCTCTTACAGACTGAACAGTTGCGTACTATACATTAGGTCACTTGCAGGATTACCGTCATCAAATCTCAATCTGAAAATGTTCGGGTTCAAGGGTCTGCTCAATGGATGCCTCAACGACGCGACGTTCAAGAATACTTTGGTATATTTGGTGGGCGCAGGTTTGTATGCAAAATTTTCTCGAAAGATTTTAATTTGTCCAGTTTTGATGTAGCTTCTGTGTTGTAAATGGATTTCGGTTTATTTCAAATGTTATTAATCAGTTTATTCTTGAATTCGATATTATTGTGCTGTTTGATGAAGTTCCGGGTGAAAAATTAAAGTTTTCTGCAAGCCGTCTGGGTCTGTTTGTTAAGCTCCCGTCTTTTTCTCATCCGCTGTCTATGACTACATGAGTTCTGTACGAATTTTCGAAGGAACTGGTATCTAGCTATCTCTTCACGTTCTAAGGCATTTTCAATCATAAATATATTGCCTGTTCGATACCATCTATGGCCGTTTTCGAAAATGTCATCTGCGTCAAAAATGCATTAGCAGAATGGTCTTAGACGTAAACTGCAAAAGTCTTCTGTTCGAAAATTTAAATACAAATTTTACTGCATTAGCATTGTGTTCGACAATGCAGTTTTTCAAAGTGCCATGTTCAAAAAACCTCATTTGAAAAAAAATCTATGTGTCGAAAGAGACAGACATGATAGATATTATTATTAGATATTAGCTCAAAATTTAAGAACTGTCTTGGGATACACAATTGATCGATTTATTGAATTAAGAGGCGTTTCATAATATACTAACCATAAAGAGGTTCCTGAACATCCTCAAGTGGTTAAAAAATTCCTCGTCTGAGAACTGCTTGATTTTATTTTCACATAATTTCGCACCTTTTGAACTTTTCTTCTTTTACGTCGGAATTTCATCAATATTTTTCTTTCTATATTAAAAATATTCTTTTTTGTCTAATAACAATTATTATTACCAGTTTCAGAAAAATTTTCAATCAGAATTTTGGCAATAAATTTTTCATTGGATCCATTTTGTTTTATTATTACTTTTGTTCCAAAACATCTGCTTGTAAATTGCAATAAGAATTATATGTTGAAACCGACCTCAGATTTGCTCACATATTTTTATCAGGTTTTTGATCTATTTGAAGCTTAAGGTTAAAAAAAAAAATGTTTTCTTTCACTACATTTGAGGTAATGATCCACCAGCGTTGCCGATGTGGCACGATCATGCCATTTTGACACGGAAATTTTCTCGTGGCACGGTGGCACGAAAAGTTTCAATATGGCACGTTATTTTTCATTATTTTACCTAAATGCGCTTAAGATAATTGACCCAACCTTTTTAAAAAATAATCCAAACATACAAAGTATTTTGCCACACTTCAATATTTGGTATCAGAATTTTCTCATCTATTAGAGTGCGAGAAAGATGTTCTTTTTGGCGAAAAAAGAAAAAAATTTCAGATTGGACTAACCGAAAGTATTTTTCTTGAAGATTCCAAAACGTTCTAGGTTAAGTTGTACAAATTAAAAAACAATATTGAGAAAGGAATGTTCATTATTATTTCAAAATTTATGTTGATTCTTCTTAGTTTGCCTCACTGAAGTGCATCAGCGCGTGTTTTCAAGGCTAAATAATATTAAAACAAACAACAAAAACAGACTGTCATATACCAAACAATTAACGCTATAATGTCATATAATGAAATTATTAAGCCTAATAATTGCCAAAATTTCAATTCTCCAGCTAATTTGTTTATTTAACTTATTATAACAAATCTTTATTACGTCTTTATATTTTTTAATAATAATAATAGGTACTCATCATGTGATGTGAAATAGGTAGTTAAATAATACAAACTTATTACTTATTATGAACTTGCCAAAAACTCCTGTTTCTGGAAAATACCTATACACGAATAGAGGAACTGATTTTTTGTTTGTTATTTGTTTGTAATAGTATTTAATTAAAATTTATTTTTAAAGAATAACTTGAGTTTTTTTCATATGTCAAAAAAATGTCACAAATGGCACGTTTTTTCAAAGAGTGTGGCACGAAAATTTTTTGTTTGGCGGCAACGCTGTGATCCACCACAAAATCATTTGTCTCAAAAAAAAATTGGATAGCCAACTATTTTTCGAAACATTACATCACAGAAAACTCTCCAGGTAGCCTTGTAGTAGTACTTGTTCTGATGAGAATATCGCAGTTGTCAATAAAATGTTATGGTTGAATCGTCAACGTTGGCCATTTTGCAATTACAGTTTTGTCTCGACAGCTCATTTTTATGCAAGAATTAAAGATATTTCCTATCAAAGATCAGAACTTTTGAGTACCATTTTAGTATTTTTTGACACAATTTTTGATCGTTCAATATTTGCTTCATCGAATATAACCCATGCTAGTGTGTTTAGCTTTTTTTTTAACTTAGGGCGCTTCTCCGCGGTACGCTGGGTTTTATGTCTTCATAAATTTACTTTTCAATCTCTAACAATTTTCTAATAGTTAAAATTATGAGTTTGTTTTCCACTATCGAATGAGGATAGTGATCAGTTGAATTTTCTGAAGAAATCGTTGATATAATCCCATTTGACTTAACGATACTGCCAAACGGTTATAAGCGACATCACACTAATGGGTTACTTATCTTATTCAGAGTCAGTGGTAAGGAATATTTTTAAAGTATTAGCGGATAGATCGCCAGTATCGAATTTCTAACTGACTCCGCAACCAAATTATGAAAAAATGAGTTCGATTTTTTTCCCAAATGCAAGAATTTCCCTATAAAATTAAAAAAATAAATTTGGTGGTGCAACAGCTCGTAGTGAACCAGGACCTAGTGACTTACAACTCTCAACCATTCCTGTGTGCGCGTTACCAGGAAAAGAGGGGACATAAAATTTTCTACCGATTCCGAACGGCTTATGAGCAGCACTTTTCATGACAAGAGAAACTCTTGGAGAATTTGCCTCTCAAGAGGCAGTACACCCATGAAAAAAAAACTTTCTTGCCCTATATTACCAACAAATAATGTATAACGCCAGTAAAAATTCTTATAGCAAAAGCTTTTCAACAATACTATATGGAACTAGTTAGATTATACTCTATGCATTTCTTTTTGTAATGCAAATTTCACAGTTCTGAATTCTTCTAAGGTTAATGCAGCTAACATTACAAAAATAAAAATATTTAACACCGCCTGAAGAACTGGGATTAGGATTTTAAAAGAATGCAATCTTTTGTGAAAGTTTGAAAATTATTCATTGAATTCAATTAAAATTGCAAAATGTATACCCTTTATGTTATTGTCCTTGAATGGTTGTTGAATCGAAGAAGACCAGAATTATCATGGAATGATTCCCATCTCTAGAACACGGTCGGAAAAGCTCCTTGAAAAGCAATGTTCACTAGAAGTAGCCAGTTGCATTCTTCCCGTCAATAAGTTCACCCGAAATACTCGTTTCGCTAGAAATGCTCATCAGTTCACCCTCGAGTCTAATATTAATCGTACCATCTAATACAGAGATTCCTTTTTTAGTCGCACTACACGATTATGGAATAGTTTCCAGTTAAGACCAATTTTCATCGACACCTCTTTCCCCCCTCCCCAACAAATTATCATTAGCTCATACTGGTGTTAAGATTTTAAGGGTCTCTCAATAAACCCTTGAGAGCATGTGAATTATATAAATAAAAATAAAAATATTCCATTCTTTGACTTCACTTTGAGATTTCTACTTCAATTCTTTTCCCAATTAATTATACAGCAATCAATCGAATGCATTCTTTTGAGAACTCAATCGTTTTTTGCCTTGATTGCTTGATTTTATTCTTTTACATTCTTTGCATTATTTTGTTCTTCAAAAACCTTATTTTCTACGGCCCCACTTAATTGTTTCCCAGACCCATGACATTTAATTTTACTTAAAAGATTCCAGGAAAATGCAGAGAATGAATTTTTAAAAGATTGCGTTAATGAATGAGAAAAATGACTGCAATCTTTTTAATTTAAGAGTCAAGTGCAGTGAATGAATGCAATATTTTAATTGAAGTCATTTAAGATTGCATTCATTTTCAATCATGACTGACAACTGCCAACTATTCAAGTGTTTCTCGTCGGCAGGACTGAAGGAGTTGGGAGTCTTAAAATTGTCCGAGGACGCAGAACGGCTAAGATGGTAGGAGATAGTCTTGGAGAATTTGACAATTCCTCTCAAGAACTAGTATCTTCCCAGAAGCTAATTTTTTTTTTGTTCTTATGTGCCATGGGCCGGGAGTATAAGGAACTCAAAAGGAGTAATTCAATTAACTGAATAGGAAAGGTATAGAAATTGGCAAAAATATATTGTTTTGTGTACTAAGTGATTGATTTTAATTGTCTGAGTGTAAAAGTCTCACGGAAACAGTTCTATTATTGTGGAAATATATTCAATCAAGCATTGTTTAAATGACAAATGTCCTCTCAACCTACAACGTTGACCACCCTGGTCCTGATCTACGAATTGTTCGGACTTTTGTTTAACCATATAAATAGAACACTCTTGTCGTCCATAAAGTTGAGTGATATCGAGAAAATAAGTAAAATGGCAGATACAATAAAGAAATATCATGTCCTTTAACAATAACCACAAATAACTAAAATAAACTGTCCAAAATTTTGATTTTTCTAAAAGGAATAGACACATACCAACTCAGTCAAGTGTTATTTCCAAAATACCCTCACAAAACTTTTATTTCAAACTTAAATAAAATAGAACTAAGAATTAATCGCCGCCATTAATATTTGTCATTTGCATTGAAAGTTCGATTAATAGTGATCGATTCGTCAAAATACACAAACTCGAAATGACGAAAAACCACCCCCCATTGTGTGGTATCGAATATCGATGAGGACGTATTCTTCTATTGAGAACAATATTTTAACCAATTTACCAATGAATGACCAAATCCACCTCCATTGCCAGATTTCTATTGAGATCTGTTCTCATCCGTCGCCGAGCACCGAACACACAAATCCGCATTGTCATTGAAATGCATTACAACGATTTTTTTCATTCTTTCTTTCTCCTCTCTCAAGTGGAACTGAAATGTATTTCTTTCACCTTTTGTGTGTTTTTAACAAAAAAAAAAATAATAATAAATAAATGGAAAATGAAAAATGCGGGTGCTCGGATTTTGAATAGAATCCGACTTGCCAGACAGTTTGTCGCCAGTTAAGACCAAACGAAAATACCTAATATGCTCGCATGTATACCCACACATTCCCGCATCATTGCTTTTGGAGAGAATATCCCGCGACTAGTGAGTGACAGACAGACGGACGACAGCAAGTACCTTATGTATATATATCCAGCTCAGGTAGGACGATCTGATTGCATTGAATACGGACGGACGGACAACAAACGGACACCAATATTCATTCAAAACGAATTCTCTTCGCCTCGCTCTTTGTCATCAACAAAAAAAAAAAAACACCCAGAAAGGAAACATAATGGCCGCCTGTCTATTTCTGATCCCACCACTTCGATCATCACAATGGAATCAAAAATATTGGATTTTCTGTCAAAAATAAATAATTCACGCGTATTTAAGGATTCGATTGTGTGTCTTAGGGGAATTCTCGATTCATGACGAAGAATGACTAATCCTATTGGACGGCACACAATGGCGACTATCGATCCTTCGTTTTAGAGTCATTTGCTTGAATGAATGAATCTTTTTTCGTTTCAATTTTTCATTCAGAAGGTGAAAAATTTGTTGATGCTTTTTTGTTTAGTTGTGTTCAGAATTTTGGAGTTTATTTTTGGATCTGAAATCAATAAATTGACAATAATTATTATTAATAACTTGGAGAAAAGCAAAGGATCGATACATTTCGTGCCCTAATGTGGAACTAATGATTGGAAGAATTTTGTTCCAAAAGAAAAAATTACCTTAAGCACAAGTAGACAGAAGATTTTGAAAATACAACAACCTTTTGGAATAATATTGGGTAATTATTTGTAATTTTACTTTTTTTGAAAATTGGAAGTCATCCTCCTGCCCTCCTGGGATTGTTCTACATAATATTGATTCAAAATAGCATTTTCGGCCTTTAGTCTACGGAAAAAAAGTCCACAAAAAATTTTGTCCAAGTGAGATCGCCGGGACGAAATGCCAATTTTTGTGGACTGAAGGCCAAAAAGTTATTTTGAACCAATAAATCTACAAGTCTAATTTAATAATGCTAAGTCTTCAACTTGGTTTATATATTTCAGTAGTAGACTAGAGTCTGTGGTATACCTTCGTATATCTTCAAAATAATAGCTAACTTACAAAGTTTTATTACCCTGGGGAGGACCCAACTCCCACCATATTCATTCGAAATTATTCTTACTTTTAAAAGAGTTTTCCAATGGAGCTTTTATTTTTGACAGGTGATTCCGAACATATTGCTGAAACTGTCAAATCTGTCAAATTGGCTGTCATTAATTTAGTCTGATTTGTCAAATCAACAAGTATAGTGTATAGGTGTTAAATAACACGTGCAAATGATTAATTTGTTTTTTGAAAGTTTGTCTTTTGTTCGAGCACCATTTCGCATTTTCGCACGAGGACAATTTCTCGATGAATACATTCGTCAATAGACTCAATCCAAACGAGATCAGTCAAATTGCAATGCGATAGTCGTTTTGGACTGGATTTGGGACTTATGCAGTCAACCTCAACCGTGAGTGCTATCGGTCGATGATAACCAATGTGTTTTTGCCCGATTTGGATGATATAGACACCGAAAGCATGGGGTTAAACAGGAAGGCCTCACAGCCCGTGCACTAGCGATTTTCGAACATCAATATCTCACGTGGAGGCGATGCGAATTGGCCACCCAGATTGTGGGATATGAGGCCGCTAGAACTCTTATTGTGAAGTTTTCTTAAGTCACAGGTATTTGCCAACAAACCACAAGCTACCACTCCCAAAAAAACCAACATAATAATTGATCAATGGCCAAATTCATCCTGATTTATGCACCAGAGTTATGGACAATTGGTGGTTTCAGATGCCCGCCACTAAGCGAAGCCATTGGGCATATTTTTACTTGCGGCTTATACATATGTAGGTACTATAAGGCAAGTTATACATTTGTAAAAAAATCGAGCTCGCGATTTTGATCAAGGTTGACAATACGATGATAGCGAAGACGAAAAACTTGGGTCCGGCAATTCCGTCTGTCTGTCTGTATGTCTGTACCTCGAACTACAGCCTAAACTACTGGAGGTATTTTCTTCAAACTCTGTACTTAAGAGTCTTCGGTGATTCAGTAGAGGGGAAAGTGAAAGTTTTTTTTAGCTCTAAAACAAATACACCCATACACCCGTAATGCATAATCTTATCTATCTCGAAAACGGCTCAAAAGATTTTCAAAAAAAAAAATTATGCGTGATATTTTGAACATGGACTACATTTTTGTCAAAAAAAAATTTGGGGGGAAATGTTATTAACGGTACCTGTCATAGAACGCTTTTTTTTGATTTTCGAATTTCTCATCAACGGCTCTAACGATCTTAACCAAAATTTGTATGCAGAAGTTCCTTTGCATTTGAAAAAATATAATATAAAATTTTTTTCGGAAAAATAGTTTTTGGATTTTTAAAAAAATAAAAACAATTTTTTTTTTGAAAATTCAATATCTTTAAAACGCATAAACGAATAAATTTTTAAATTACGTTATAAAATTTATTTTATTGAATACTAACAATTTGCATATTACTTTTTTTATAAAAGTTTTAAGGAAAATTTAGTACACATGTTTCAGTGTGTCTGTATGTCTGTACCTCTCCCTACAGCCTAAGCTACTAGACCTATGTTCTTAAATCCCGGTAGTTAAGGATCTTCGGTGATTCCCTAGAGGGGAAATTGAAATTTTTGTTTGTAGTTCCAAAAGTAACGGTAACCCCCATAAACCCGTATTCCAAAATCTTATTTATCTCGAAAACGGCTCTAACGATTTTGATAAAAAAAACTATGTGTGATATTATGGACATGGACTTTATTTTTGTAAGAAAAATTTTGGGGCAAAATATTATTAATGGTACCTGTCAGAAAACCGTCTTTTTGATTTTCGACTTTCTCATAAACGGCTCTAACGATCTTAACCAAAAAATTTTACCAGGAGCCCTCTTAAGTTTAAAATAATATTGTGTATAAAAATATTCGAAACATTTTTTTTTTGTTTTTTGAAAAAAAAAATTACAATTTATTTTTTGAAAAATCAATATCTTGAAAACGTGTGCACGATTATTTTTTGAAATTATTTCCTAAAATCTATATTTCTAAGCACTTAAAGTTAGCATTCCAAATTTTGTTCTAGAAAAATGTGAAAGAAATTTGTTATATAAAAAATTACTTTAATAAAACGATTTTTAAACTTTATTTGCAAAATTCATACTTTTCCGGAAATCAGACCGCAGTTCCATGCATTTGAACATTTTCATCTCATTAAATCCATGTTTTATATTAATAAAATGTATTTTAAATTCCAAAGTACTTTTATATAAGAGCAAGTTCGTGCGATCCAGTCGTGCATTTTATTTTTTGTATACTAAAGCTCTCCAAAAGTTTGAGTATTATTGTGTATTCAAATTTAAAAAAAAATTCTTTTTGGATTTTTAAAAAACAATTCTAATTTTTGTTTTCAAAACTCAATATCTCAAAAACTCCATGTTCAATTTTTTTGCTCGAAAACGGCGCGCGCCTGGAATTTTTATAAAATTCTTTTTTTTTTTTGCAATTGATTTTTACGATCTATAATTTAACAAAAAAAAAATTTTAAATTAAGATTTTATACTGACTGTACCTAAAATAGAACCATTTTTTCGTATTTTGAGTTTCTCATTGTTTCTAGGTGTCTGAATTTGACCAAATTCCCCTAGATAAATATAATTTACATTGAAACGTACTGTAAATTTTATTAGTTTTGATAATCGTCGACTAATACATTGCGTCTTAGAAGGGTACGACAGCATCTAACTGATGAGCCCAACTGTTGTACCTGGGCGAAACGCATTTGGATTAGAGGTCACAAAACGCTTTCAATTAGTTTCTTATTATAGGCATAACGGATTTTAATGAAATTTTGTATAAAAGTTTAAAAAGTTTAAAATATATTGGATTTGAAAACTTAAGAAAAAATAATTTTTTTTTTGGAAAATTCGATATCTTAAACATGGCTCAATATTTTTGTAGGACTTTAAGTTGGCGTACCAAAATTTTTCTTAAAAATGTTTTAAACATTTTGTAAATAAAAGCTTACATTTTTAAGAAACCACTACAACGACTTATAATTTTTGTTCTTCCATAAACTAATGTTCCCTTGAGAAATTATACGGCATCCTGTTTCAGCTCCAACTACTTAAAAAGTTATTTTAGTCATTTAAAAACTTAATGTTATGCTTATGAACAGTTTTTCTCTAATAACATTCATTTTTGAAATTTTTAGTCTTTTACATAAGAGCAACTTCGTGCAACCAGTCGTGCATTATATTTTTTACAACTGAGATTTTCAAATAAATGTATGGGCTTCTTTTTGAAAACATCTTGGAAATACACTCAGTGGTTCTGCACAGTCGACGACCGATTCGGTAAGCAATCTATCATCCAGCGTTCCACGTAACAAAATCCACATTCTGCATGAACTGTTTGGGGATAGGATTATCTTTGGCGGAGGTGACGTTAATTATTGGCAACCACGAACGTACCATTTGAATTCTTAGACTTTTTCTTGTGTAGTTTTCTGAAGTCTCGGGTCAATTATATATGGGTCTTAACTGTTAATACTCCATATACAATTGGGGTGGGAAGTGATCGAATAGTGATCTATTAAAATATTTAAAGCACATAATTGCGTTTGAATTTTGGGCTTAGTATTCTAAATTCGAAGTTCAACGGCATTTTCCTCATATAGTTTTCATGGGAAAGAAAATACTGCAATGAGATGCCTTTATTTCAATATTAAGGTCCCATGTTCTTTAAGACTTTTCTAGAATTGTTTTTTATTAAAAGTAGAAACAATCGATTTACTTAATACCAAATTTTCTCAACGTTGCTCGGTTTTCCATTCCAATCAACCGGTTCTGCACTCAAACCCTTACCGATGAAACGATTGTTTGACACTCCATCACATTTGAGCACTTCATTACGTGAGATTGAAAAATTCACAATTGATGAACGTCCCGAACATGCTTGCAAATTATGTAACAAAAGTTCAATCCACAGCTAATCAAATTCAAATTGCATTCGCATACTCATATCATTGTCCCGTCTCATAATATCCATATCCTTAATGTTTGTATGGAAACCCATATGCAAAATATATCGATCATTCTGCTCTTTTTTTGTCACAATGACATCTGTGAAATTGCATACCAAAAAATAAATAATCAAAAATCAATGAACCTCTCCCGGCCACCAACCGACCGTCTCTCACAGAAAACATGAGAACGCATTTTGAAAAATGCAAAATTAAGAATCTTCTCATCGTTTGCGACAAATGCAAAAAAACAAGATTCCATTCTTTATCTGAAGGATAAAGAAAGACACTATTGTTACAACACAATCTACTGTGAAAGGTGACTTCTTTTCCAGGCGAAAGGATTCAAATTGATTTGCACAATATTCAAAGAAAATGTTCTATTTTCTTGATTTTGCAAAATAACAATCGAACAATGGCGAAGAACCTTCGAAAAAAAACCGATCGATCGCAAAAAGGATCATCCGTAAAAAATAAAATTAAAGAAAAACAGTTCCCATATCGTATATCCTGCGCTCTTATGCATATTGATTTGTGTCCTCTTGTCGTTTACTAGGATCGCGCAAGATCAACCAAATATCGTGACACAATTTTTACTGCGTGCAAATTAGGGTGCGATTCATGTCTCCTTAATATTCCGCACTGCGATATTCGTGCATATCCCTTTTTGATCCTTGATTAAATTTTGTTATTTATGCGAATTAAATTGACGGTATATATGAAAATGTATCATCGGTGAAATGGGGTTGAATTGGTTCATGAATATTTATAATTCGATTTGAGATTCTCATAATCTCATCTTCGAGGAATATTCAATTAAAAATAATCTCCATGTTATCCATGGTTCGTCAATAAAAATAAATGCAGGATTTTGTCGAATAAGGAAGGGTAGAACATTTACTTAAGGTAAAGTTTTTCGAACTCTTTGCCAAACACTGTTTAATAATGAATAAAAAACTAAGAAACCTAAGGTCTTATTCTCGAAGATTCTTTAGAAATCAAAGCAATCTCCATTCAGGAAACTGTGCGATTTCTAACTAGGTAATTCAAGTTCGAAGTTATTTTTACAATAATGAATAAGATTACCTATCTCACCGCGGATATTGAAAAAGAGGATACCAATCCAAAGCTTTAGCCACAACATTACAAAAACACTGATCGGTTCGGTTGGTTCGAGAATGCACTTTTCAGGTGGAACTTTTTGCCATGTATACTAATACCATTCTTCATTTAATTGGGTATCAAATGAATACATATATGTATTGTCTTATGTACGAAACCAGTGAGGGGCTGTTTCGCCATGAATTCTATTTTTTAACATGTCAAGACTATCTTAAATGAAAAAGTGGGAAGAACCTAGGTTTTCTCTTGAAATATTGACATAACCTGAACCCATCATTTTGGTGTCGATTTTAACCATACTTCCAATGCCACTAAAGGAAAAACGTCCCCATACCATAACTGATTCACCTCCATGTTTAACGGTTATTTTTATGCACTTTTGGCTGAAACTTTCCGATGATTTGCACCAAACTAGCTTTCTGTCCTTGGAGTTTTTTTATTCAAATTTCGATTCTTCGGACCAAATATGTAACGCTTTCCCAAAAGGCTTTCTAAAAGTCACCTGTGTCCTCTTCTTGGTGTTATGTTTATTTTCAGTTCTTCATTGATATTTCTGTTCGACAATTAAGAGTTTTGTCAATTATCAATTTATTCTGCGGTCAGCAACTGCTATGGTCTTCCTTTCCTTCTATAAGAACCTCTAAATCTGACAACGGTTCCTCGTTTATAAAAATGTATGTAGGTGAAATCTTTCTTACCCCCGCCGATATGAATAATCCATATTTTTCTGGTATTTTGAGGATCCAAAACCAGCAATTCCTACACTGCGGGTGAGAGCGATTTCCACCAAATAAATAAATAAAACTCAGATTTAATTCTTTAACCTTTTAGTATTTTCTCGAATATAAGAATTTTTTTAAAGTTTAATTTATTTAGCAAAAATTTGAAAGCAAAATATTTTTTTTTATTTTATCGCGTGTCAACTACAAATGCTGCAAAATTACCGCAGTTAATATTTACCAAGAGAGAAAACCTTAAAGTGTTATTTTAAATATGTAGAGTGTTGAAAACTGAGAATATCTGACCCGCGGCGTAGCGTGGATTTTTGCCGCCCGGGGCAGAGCCAATTTTGCCGCCCCTAGCAATTATTTTCTGGGCCTTTAATTTTGTTTACTGTTTTAAAAAAACATCAAAGTGAAACAGCTACCTAACTTACTCGTATATTAGGTATATATAGGTAGATATGTATATAAAATTTTGAAAATTTTTTAGTGCTTATTAATGCGGAATTAAAAATTAATTTTGAAAAAAACTATCCACCCATTTTTGAAATATCGAATTTTCAATTTTTTTTTTTAATCCAAAATTTGATTTTTTGAAAATTTTGATATGCAATATTATTCGAACAGGAGCTCTTGTTTGAAAAAAAATCAATTAAATCGGTTGAGCAGATAATGAGATAGTCGAAAAAAATGGTTCCATGAGAGATACTTTCATTAGACGATAGAAATTTTTTTTACAATAATATTATCGTAGATCGTATTTATGCATATTAACTTACACAAAAATTTTGATCAAAATCGTAGGAGTCGTTTTTGAGAAAAACCATGCCGGTTTTTAAACTTTTGTATGGGAGGTACCGTTATTTTAGGTTATATGAACAATTTTTATTTAAAATCGACTAACTTGTTTTCGAGATTTTTGAAAATTTTGGTATACAATACTTTTAAACTTTTAGAAAACATTCTCTGTAAAAAAAATTGATCAAAATCAGTGGAATCGTTTTTGAGAAAATCGAAAGTCAAAGAAATGGAGAGGTACCATTTATAACCATTTTTGGGATTTTTTGTATAAAATGGTAGCCTTTTTGTAAAAAAATTACTGATTTTTTTTTTAAAGTTGTGGTTACGTTTTTGAGATAAATAAGATTTTCATTGCTTAAAAAAATTGTACGACAGGTCCTAACGTTATTTTTGGTATTGAAATGCCCAAGAAACGCTATAGGTGCCAAGTTTAAAGAAAATCGACCGAGTCGTTTAGAATTGCAAGAACAACTTTTTTCAGCTTCGCTATCATCGTAATCATAGAGATAACGATGTCAACTTTGATCAAAATGGCGAGTTAAATTTTTTTACGAATCTATAACTTGCAATATAATAACCTACCTATGTATATATCGCAAGTAAAAATCATTTAACTTTTATTGATTAATTTATTAAAAAAATTTCTCTTGAAATCGTTTCTCTATTTTTAATAATAACTTATTAACTTTCGATTTCTCGGTAAAAAATAGAGAACTCAATTTTTTACAAAAAATGAAAAAATGTTTTTTATGGAACTTATGGTTCTTGAGATATGGAGCAAAAACTCTTAATAAAGCCAAATAGGGGTTTCAACTCAGAAAAATCAATGGATTATTTCCGAGCCATCAGCTAGGTATTTCGTTTCATCAATTTACTTATTTTATATAATCAATCCAAAGGGGTAAAATGAAAATCTCTTGCGCTTATGTAGGTAGGTACTGTACCCGTACACACAATTTTAAAAAAATTTCACAACACACGAAACACAGACAAGTTAAATGTTAAACCGCAAATAATTTTGTATTTAACTTGGATCAAACTTTACTGCATTTTACGATAATTATATAAAATAATAATAATAATTATAATAAAATAAAAATAATAATTATATAAAATAATTATAATAAAACAGAAAAAATAGAACTGACTAACACACCATAGATAAAAGATACAACAATATACGAATACATGGACTCTTATGAGCCAACTCAGTCGAAACAAACGAAATGTTTTTGTCTCAACTTCTAGACTTACGAGCGTAGTTCGAACAGCAGTAGTAAAATTTTGGAGCAGACTTATAAAAAAATAAACGAATTGAAAATTTCTGGAGTAGATTTAGATTCAGTAATTCAGAGTCAGAGTTGATTGCAAAATTTATTAACACAGTGGTCGTTCCCTTTCATGTGGTTTGGCTAAAGAAATTTTGAATTTTTCAGTGTGGACAAAAATTAGTACCTACCTAAATCTTAAAAAACAGAGTAACGAAGTAGATCTATTTTCTTTCGTAAAATTAAAGTAAATTTACTCCGATTGGAGTAAGATTCAAACGCTGCTCATGAGTGGTAGTCAAAAGAAGGCAAACGAAAAAGCTTTGCACACAGGACACACATAGAATGAAACAATCAATTACTGTTCCAAATCAGAGTCGCTGTCGATTATTGTACTTCACACTTCCTTATGGCACAATACACATCTCAGACACAACATGACGATGACACAACAACAACAAAAAAAAAAAAAACAAGAAAGACGTGTATCATTGCCGACAGAAAAACCGTGTCGGGAAAATCTTTTATATTATGTACCTACGTCCTACGCACACACACGGATTTTTCAGCTCAAAAGGAAAAAATATATTTCCGAAAAGGACAGTATATTTTTTAACAATTAAAATTTGTTACAAAAGTAAGCTTACACCTGAACTCGGTGTTCATTGCCCCCTTTGCCCCCCCCCCTCGCTCACCACTGTATCTGACGTCATCAATATGAAATGGAACTCTAAATCCTCTCCGCTTTTTATAAAATTAAATGAAATGCTTTTGCACTTGATTTTTTTTTTAATTTTTTTATTTTTAATTTAAACTTATAACTATCTTAAAGCTAGACTAAAACGCAATGAAAAACTAGCTATCAATAATTTTATAGTTGAAGCTAAGAAACATGTGATTCAAGCAAATATTAGCTTATGCAAGAACAAAAATTATAAGTCTTGGCAGTGGTTCCAAAAAAAAAAAGCTTTTATATATACAAAATTCTTAAAACATTAAAAATTTTGGTACGCCAACTTAAAGTTTTTATTATTGTACGAATAAAAATTAAATTTTAAAAAAAAAACTATTTAGACGTTTTTGAAATATCGAATTTTTCAAAAAAAAATTCCTTTTCAAAAAATATGGTTTTTTAACTTTTGAAATGCAATGTTTTTCAAACTTTTTAGAAGAATATTTATGAAAAATTTCATTAAAATCCGTTATGCCAATAATGAGAAATTCAAAATTTGAAAAAATGGTTCTATGGTAGGTACATTGAGTAATATGTTAATTTCATAGTTTTATTTGCGACTTATGGGTACTATAAGGCAAGTTTTTCATTCGGAAAAAAATCGAACTCGAGATTTTGATCAAAGTTGACAATCCGATGATAGCGAAGACGAAAATAGTGGGTCTTGCAATTCTGTCCGTCTGTCTGTCTGTTCGACTACAGCCCAAACGGATTGACCGATTTTCTTTAAACTTGGTAGATATCATTTTTAATTTGTTCTCTCCACATGTTTTTTTTTAAGACCAAAAATAACGGTACCTGCCATACGAATTTTTTTTCCAAATTTTATACATATTTTTTTTTTTTTCAAGAACTGTCCGACAGACTTCGAAAAAAAAATCCAAAAATTTCATTTAGTTAAATCTACATACATAGGTAATGGTTGAAAAAGAATTTTTCGAAAAATTGGTATTAATGGTACCCCACATGGAACCATTTTTTTCCTTCTAAATTTTCTCAAAAACGGTACAACCGCTGCTGATCGTTTTTTTTATGCTAAAGGTCCCCAACAATTTAAATAGTATTGTGTATTCAAATTTTCAATACATATTTCGAAAATCCCATACTAAATTTTTTTAAAACTTGACGAGTAAAAGTTTCTCAATATATGTAATCTACAAGATGTGAGAAAAAAAATATTTTACCTAAAAAAAACCGTTCCCCCCATACAAATGTTGAAAATGGTTTTCAAAAATCGTATTTTACTCGAAAGCGGCGCTTAGAATTTTTATAAAATTTTATTCTTTCAATTTATTATTACGTTCTATAATTTAATACAAAAAATTTCAAATCGAGATATTACTGACTGTATACCTACTATAGAACCATTATTTCGAATTTTGAATTTCTTATTATCGGCATAACGGATTTTGATGAAATTATTTATTAGGAAGCTTCTAAAAAATTTGAAAAACATTGCATTTGAGAACTTTAAAACAAATATTTTTTGAATTTTCGAAAAAAAAACAATCTATAATGAAAACTTTAAGTTCGCGTACCATAATTTTTTTCTTAAAAATGTTTTATAAAAAAGCTCATTTTTTAAGAAACTACTACAACGACTTATAATTTTGTTCTTGCATAAACTCATATTAGCTTGAATCACATGGCATCCTGTTTAAGCTTCAACTACTACTTTAGTCATTTTAAAAATGAATTTTATGCTTATGAAGAGTTTTCTTTTAATAACATTAATTTTTAAAATTCTTGGTATCTTACATAACAGCAAGTTCGTGCGACCCAGTTATGCATTTTACTAAACTTGTCCTAAAGCTACCTTCTCAAGTTAAAAACACAGTACCTCGACGTTCAACAACTGCTTGATTGTATTTCTTCCAAAAAATTGAGATCTGCTATACAAATTTGAAAGGAATACAAAACTTCAGATTTAGTTAGTTGAGATTTAGATTTGGAGACAATCTTCGTAACGCTACCTTCATATGGAGGGCTCACAGGTGTAACGAACCAAGTCATTTTAAAAAAATTCATCTACTAAAAAGTGATGATGCCTGTTCTCATATACATACGTCTGATTTGTTTGGCTCGCCATATTTCCAAATGAAGAAATGAATCTCGAAATGAAGAATAATAGACTATAGGGCAATCCGCCGTAAGGAAGTATTGAAATTGAAAGAAAATTTTTTCAAGCCAGAGATGTCTTAGCCCTAGAGCGATCATCGACGACATATTCCAGGACGTATTCCACAATTAAGGAGCACTATAGTGGATAAGGCAGGTGTCGATGTCTTGATATATATAAAAATCCTAAATATTAAATGTTTAGGTACCATTTGAAGCCCCTGAAATGCAATATTAAGCATTTATTCCAGGTTGAAAAGAAGATCACAAATTATCAAAACATTAGAAATTTTTCAAAAGGGATCGATCTTTGGAAGCTGTTTAAAAAGACTTATCTTGATTTTTGGATCTTCAAATTGCAATCAGTCATTTTTATTTACCTAAGATAATATAAGATCTCGTATTCTTACATATCACCCTCTCAGTCAGAAAAAAACGTCTTAAAAGTTCCAAACATTTAGTTTTCACATAATTTACATAGAATTCTTTCGAGGAAGCGAATTCAAGACTCTATTGAGGTGTTGAAATGATCGTTGCACTATATTGACAACAAGTCTTTCTCAAAGGTAGGTCCACAACGGCGAATCTTTTTTAATTCGTATCCTTTAGTTTCTCAGTCTAAGAGAACAGAAAGTAGGTAGATATGTTGTTCCAACTGATTTTAGTAAGGCATGTGACAAAACTTCCTATGGACTTCTGCTTTTCAAACTGTCCACCCAGAGTTTGAACCTAACCTTCTTGCGATGGATTTCTTCTTGTCTGGAAAACCGTTACTATTAAGTTCGCTTCAGATCTACCCACTCCAGTTATTTCTTAGCTTCTTTCAGGGTCCCTCAAGGCAGCCACTCAGGCCCTCTACTTCTTGTTCTTACTATTAACGATATTGAAATGGTCATCAAACCTACCAAGTTTCTCAAGACCATTTCTTCTTGCTTCTCCATTATCTTATCAAGATCCTATTAGGAGACCGAAGCTTTGTTTGTATTATGTAAGGACATTTGTATGTTGCATCAAACTTGCTCCTTACAATGTTTACTACCAGTCAAAGGAAACACACGGTAGCTTACTGAACATAAATATTTGCTAACATGTTGTAAATGCGTTCAATTGACATTTTGATGGCTAACCCTTCTCCTAAATAGGAGGCAATCAAAACGAACCTCATTCGGATGCGCACAAAAAATAATTAAAATAAAAACAAGAATGAACCCTTTCAACCTCTTGCAAAGGTCCTTTTGTCATGACTTACGAGTATTTTGTCTTCCTTTCTTTCTTGCATCTTGTGTACCTTTTCGCGTTGCACCGAAAGACTCAAGGTAATCAATGTTTATTGTTATTTGTGAATTTCCATTCGATGTGGTTATCATGCGACGAAGACGAAAATGTCATCCTTACAAGGACATCCCTTCTGATTATTTTATTAATAAAGTTGCGGAAATTCATTAAATTTCCCCGCTGTCTATCTGCGCAAAAATCTTAAATGACATCATTCTGCACGAAGAAAGATCGACAAAACTCAATCGAGCTGAAAGGAAAAAGGATCTGTGTGTAAAGCACACGGAGGGATGCAAGGCAATCCTTTTAAAGCGCGAACTCATAAATTCCCTTAGCAATGCGTAAATTGCTTGTACCTATTGCCATTTGCCCTAGATTTCTGTGTGATATTCAAGTCGAGTGTGCAAAGTTCGTGGCCCAGGAATTGTCACACATTGTCAAATGAATATCCTTCTGCTTATAGATGATCCCTTTTTCATATTCGATCGATATAATTGTTTCATGCAAGCCATTGATCAATAAGGAAAGAGTTCGCCGAAGATGAATGGTAAAAGGGTCGTTCGGGTGAGCCAAGATGTCACCAGGTAGTATTTTTTTGTTAATTTTCTTAAGAAAAGGGTTGCCCTAGGAAGATATCCTTTTTTCGCATATCCTTTCGCTGATTGTGCGATTGATTAACATCGAATGCGAAAAAATTGATTTTTGCTCTGATTATGAGAAAACTAGAATTTTTATGCTTGTGTGAATTTTGTCATTTAAGATTTTGTTTTTATTAAAGTGTCTTTAGGGTTTGCAAAGCTGTACATGTTCGGCAGTTGGTTTCGGCCATGGTATGGAAGGGTTGCTTTTTTTGCTATGCAATTTCAGGTTTGTCTTTATTTTTTTGAATAAACTTCTGAATAAATCAATGATCTTTTTGGAATTGATTTGAATTCTTGATTGTGGTCTTTTGTTTATGAAAAATGATATTTTCAAAAATTCGATTTTTGTGGGAATCTTTTTGTGGAAAATAGTAAAAAAAAAAAATTAAAACTGGTTTGTAAGAGAACTAAGAATACACAAATTAGATCACTCATGTAATATTATTCTCTTATGATTTTGAGGTTTTGGCTTTAACATTTTTGAATGTCATTGAGATCACAAATAGCTATATTTTATCACTTCATCCAAACTGACCTTAATAGTAAAAAAAAAAAAAATAAGAGCCACAATAGACTGTAGAGATCTTGAACCCAGTGACCTGCAAATCCTAACCATTGTCGTGCACGTATTGTCGGCAGGAATAAGAGGGACTCTGCAATGGTACCCAGACGTCAGAGTTTGATAGCATAAAAAGGTTTTTTAATAAAGGCGGAAAGATGTTAAAATGGAAAATAGCAAGCTGTATGTGAGGTTTTAATAAATTTAAGCTATTATATTATATGAAATAGAACGTCATTTAAATGTCTGCCTCGGCTTCTTATAATAGTACGGGTCCGAGTTGTCCAGTTTTCAATGACTCTTCCGCATAGATCCTACTCTAGTGGCGTCGTCTCATATACGGGAAATTTGCTTGTTTACATAGTCATTATTTAAAAAATGCGCCTCGTCGCTTAACATGATTTTTCGGCCAAAATTGGAGTCCTCTTCCAAACGCTCCGAAGCCCAGTCAGTGAACAAACAGTGTTGTCTATGGTCATACACTTTGAACTATTGAGTCAGTTGAATCTTGAACGACTGTAGGCCGACGAAAAATTCGCGAAGTTGAAGTCTCGAAAGGCCGAGTTCTTGAACACGGTGAACAATTGGTTGCGCCGTGTTCTGCTGTACACTTTCACGGACCACGACGATGTTGTCGGCCAATTTTGCGTTCCGAATGTTGGCTGAATTATTACCGAATCGGTCTTTACAAATATGGCCACCAAACCTTGAACAGTCGACTGTGATGGGCCACCACGCCTATCGTAAAACGTGCTGTTAAATCGTTTGACTAACCATTTTGATTTGTCATTATTAACTGATTTGACAGATGTCACAAAAACAGCATGACCGCCACAGGCCGCACAAACTCTACCGGACACCAATTAAAAAACCCTTTGATTTTGTTGCAGAGCGAATTGAGTCCTGATAAACATGTAAGACAAAAATATTTGATATTGGACGATATTGTTCTGCACTGTTCATAAGCACACAATTAATTTTTTAAATAACTAAAAGAACGCCTTAAGTGGTTGGAGCTAAACACAGGGTGCGATTCAAGAAAATATTAGTTTTTTTTTTTTTAAAGGCGTTAATATAAACAAATTTTAAAACATTTTTAAGAAAAAATTGAGGTACGCCAACTTAAATTTTTTATCATTCTACGAAAAAAAAATTCAAACAAAAAATATTGCCCCATATCGAATTTTTCAAAAAAATATGATTTTTTTACATTCAAAAAATATTTGTTTTTAAGTTTTGAAATGCAATGTTTTTCAAACTTTTTATGAGCTTCTATATAAAAAAAAAATCATCAAATCCGTTTTGCCGATAATAAAAAACTCAAAATTCGACAAAATGGTTCAATGGTAGGTTCCAAAAATTTAGAAAAAAGCTGCACGAAAAGTTAATAACTTTTGACCTATCTCGCTTCTTTCTAATATTGGTATATTTTTTGAGCGGATTTTAGCCAATCCTTTAAATAACTTCTGTGAAAAGATATGGACATTATTCCGAGCAACCAGTTTGGTTTTAAAAAAGGAAACTCAACAGGACATGCTCTGCTCTTATTTCAGGATAAGGTCATTCAAAATCTTAGAAATAAAACATGCACAGTAAGCTTAGATATTTACCTTGAAAAAGCGTTTGATTCGCTTTGGCATCATGGTCTTGTATAATTATAAACTTATACATTTTATATCATTTTTATTTTTTTTATCGAATAGAACTACCTCGATATTTATAAAATCTGAGCACACGGAGTTTTTTCCTGTGAATACAGGTGTTCCTCAGGGATCGATATTGGGGCCATTTTTGTTCAACATTTTTTTATAAGACTTTCCTCTTTCAGACCCTATTTCAGATGAACCTGGCTCCTTGCACTATGCTGATGACACTATTATATTGGCAAGCGACGTTCGACTCGTAAGCGTAGGCTTCCACTTGTAGAAAATTATTTCAAAAAATGGAGATTGAAAATCAATACAAGTAAATGCGGATTTGTATTTGTATTTGTATTTGTATTTTATTATTCATTTGCTGTACAATAAGAAATTTACATTCTTTTAGAGTGCACAGTTAACATAGGGTATATTTATACATAAATTGTTAAACAATATTTATATATAAAAAAAAATATATAACTATAAAGATACAATAAAAGACCGGTAGTAATAGAACATTAAACAAGAACATATTTCTACTGAGATAATTTGTAACAATTTATTTATTATTATTAATTAATTGAGAATTTAGAATTTAAGTATTAACCATCTGGAAAAAGAAAAAACATCAACGATTAGTGCTAAAATGAGAGAAAACTAATGACAAAAAGTTACTGCGCTTTACCCTTTTTCTAACATTGAGGGGAAGTTCATTATAAAGACGAATAGCATGAATGAAAAATTGCCTTACGAGAAATTGTACAGGTATAAACATTTGGTCTTATAGTATAAGAGCGAACAGATTGTGAAAATACAAGCCTGTAATACAAGTAAACAGGTTGTTTTTCTTTCAAAATTTTGGAAATCATAGCACAAGCTCTAATATTTAAATACTGATCAAGACTGCATCCAAGTATTTGTTGAGACTGGGTTGAAATATGATCGTACCGGCGCAAATTGTATACAAATCTAGCAATTGAATTAAAGGTAACATTCAATTTACGCCTTGAATTGCCATCTGTACTAGCGAACAACTCGCACCCATAGGTGATTAATGGAACTATTAATGATTTTGCCAATTTCAGTTTAACATTAATCGGTAACGTTTCTCTACATACTGATAGACCCCGAAGAGCTCCGTAGATTTTAGATACCGCTGAGTTTATGTGGTCACTCCAAGTAAGGCTGCTGTTGAGGATGATGCCAAGGTTCTTAATTTTTGACATCATTTCAACTGTAGTGCCATCTAAGATAACGGGAGGTAAACGAGAAGCTAGCAAATGTTTAAAGATTTGGATCGATTTTGTCTTAGAAGGATTCAAAAGAAGTTTATTATTGCTAGACCATTTGACTACAGAAGCTATAGATCCTCATTCATTCTTGCGACAGCATCATCCATTAGGCCAATAGGAAAATGAGTATATAATTGCACATCGTCAGCATAGATATGAAATCGACAGTTATGTACAACAAGTGAAAGGTCGTTAATGAACATGGAAAATAACAAAGGGCCAATTATTGAGCCTTGGGGCACACCACAAGAGACAGGTAGAGCGGACGATAACAACTGGTTATGAAAAACTGACTGGACTCTTCTAGTTAAGAATGACAAGATTAACTTAGCGGAAAGGTGCGAAAAATTGAAAAAAGATACAAGTTTATTACATAGAAGTACAGGACAAACTGAGTCAAATGCCTTAGAAAAATCAACTAAGGTTACCAGACTAACTTCTTCTCGATCTATAGCGTTCCTTATGTCATCAGTCACTTTAAGTAAGGCAGTTACACAGCTGTGACCTGATCGAAAACCTGACTGCATAGGTGTTAACAAATTATTTGATTCTAAAAATTGCTTAATTTGAACGCTAATAAGAGAGGCAAATGGGACGATACTCTGTGCCGTTTTTGTTTTTGGGAATAGGTATAATTTTTGCTTGTTTCCAGTGAATAGGGAAGGTGGAAGACATAAGAATGTTGTTGAAGATGTAAGTAATATATTTCACGATACAAGGTAAAAGAATTTTTATAAATTTGGGGTGAATGCTGTCCAAGCCAATACTGTCTGATTTTAAAGACATTATTGCTTTACCAACTGCAAACGAATCCACGATATCAAACAGAAAAGCTTTTTCAGTTAGATTTGTAATCACGCTACTTGAAGAAGAAGAGGAAACATCATGAGACAATGGCGTTTTAGTAAACGTTTTGTTCAATTCTTCAATATCTACTTTTACATTACTTTGAACATTACTTTTATTGTACACGCCAATTTTTTTTATCTGATTCCAAAGAAATGATGAAGAACGATTAGAATTAAATTTGTTAGTATAATAGCGCAATTTAGCTATTTTAATTAGGATATTTACTTTGTTTCTAATCCTTTTAAAATCGCAAAACATCTCAGGAATCTGAAATCTTTTCCACCGGCGATAAAGATGATCTCTCATTCTCATAGTGGCTATAATTTCATTCGAAAACGATGGACATGGTCCATTCCTTGGAACAAACGTTTTTGTTGTCAACTTTATCATCAACATTTGATTTGAAATAAATAGAATCCCAGTCTAGTGAAATACATTCATTAAACAGAGTCACATAATCAATACTCTTAAAGTCAAAGTATTGTAAGACTTGTACTATACATAGCTTGCGTTGGCATGTCGATAGTAGCAAAAATAAGATCATGGTAGGAAAAAGCGGGAAGAGACAACTGGGAGTAATATTTAAGCATATCAGCATCACTAACTAGAATAACATCCAACAACGAAGGGTTCTTATTAGGCATAAAGTGAGTTGGATCAGTAATATTAGCAAATGACATATTAAGTGAACTTGCCAATTCAATTAACGGTGGACCTGATAAATTATTTAGCAAATTAATATTAATGTCACCGCAGAGAATGCATTTAGGTGCGAGTGAACAAATATCAGTCAGCAGTTCACCAATAATTTGAAAGTTTTTTACATTAGGTGGAATGTAAACCGAGCCGATAATACATTTATTTTCTGTTGAAATTGAATGTAAGAGTATAAAACACTTTGTTTATACTTTGCTATAATGTTTCATATTGATATTCTTATCAATTGTTATCAAATGTTTTTCAATAAATTATTATTCTGTTTTCTATTCTTATTGAAACGGTCGTGTATCTTCTTAAGGTTGTTTCTGGAAACTTACAGATTTCAATATTTTCACCGTTTAATATTTCCAAAAAGAGATATTCGTAACTATCTGTTGGAAGTGAACATCTTATAAGGATTGACTTGTTTTAGAAACACGAGTGGGAAGGCACCTTATCTTGCGGTTAAAGATAGCAAATCTTTAAGCCCGTAAATTAATAATATCGCGATTGCATTAAGATCGGAAACAAAGTACCTTGGGATAAATTTTCAAAATCGATTTCTTTTTAATAAACATGGTAGAGCTATACTTAAAAAAGCGAAAATGGTTACAGGGTCATTAAAATCATTACTTAATTCGAAGTTTATGTCAAGAAAAACAAAAATTCTTATGTACAAGACCCTTCTAAGACCCTTATAAGTGGCAAAAGAACTCGAGAGTTTTGAACGAAAAATATTGAGATTTTGCTATGGAATGCTTAGAAAGCCAGATAAATAAAATGCATGACTGGGTCGCACGGACTTGCTCCTATATAATAGACTAGAATTTAAAAAAACGAATGCTATTAGAGAAAACTGTTCACAAAGATAAGAGTAATTTTTTTAATTCTTTTAGTAGTGAGAGATAAAAATTGAATGCTCTGCAAATATGAATTTATGCAAGAACAAAAATTATAAGTTCTTGTAGTGGTTTCTTTAAAAAAAAAATAAGCTTTTATATACAAAATCTTTAAAACATTTTTAAGAAAAAAATATGGTACTGTACGAATGGAAATTAAACTATTAAATTAATTAAGTTGTTTTTGAAATATCGAATTTTCCAAGAAAAAAAATTACTTTTTTCCGAAAAATTAAAACTATTTTTTTTTTAAGTTTTGAAATGTAATGTTAATTTCGTGTCGATAATGAGAAATTCAAAATTCGAAAAAATGGTTCTATGGTAGGTACAAGCTGTAATATCTTAATTTCATTTTTTTTTATTAAATTTAAGATCATAAAAATTAACTGAAAGAAAAAACATTATCAAAATTCTAGCTGTCGTTTTCGAGAAAAATACGATTTTTGAAAACCCTTTTTTTAAATAGTTTAACATTTGTATGTTGGGTTACAAACCATATCTACCAAGTTTTGCGAAAATTGTCGGAGCCGTTTAGTCTGTAGCCGAAAAGACAGACAGATAGACAGATAGACAGAATTGCGAGACTCACTTTCTTAGTCTTCGCTATCATCGTAATGTCAACTTTGATCAAAATCTCGAGTTCGATGTTTTTTACGAATGCATTACTTGCCTTATAGTATGTACCTATAAGTCGCAACTAAAAAGAAATTAATAAGAGAGAGTCAAGAATTTTCCGGCTCTTCAAATGAGGATATAGGATGGACCTCTCCAACTTCGGTGGTATTGATTTTTTTTTTAATTCATTTCTAAACATTTTTATGGAGATCTTGCATTGTTGTCTGTCAGAATAGGTTGAACGCATTGATCTACTCAGTGAATTCCAGATATATTTTACAAAAGGATATTTTACCCTCACAAACATTGCAGATTTGTACCTACTAAAACACAAGAAGTTATAGCTATCGGGTTTTTCAATAAGAGCGCTACAAAAGTTTTTTTAAATAAAACAAACCTGGTTTTAGATATCAATAAAATTCTTTATTCCTGTAAAAGTACGTTTGATGTCATTATGTATGAAACTCTATTTCTTTTGCATGGCGACCACGGGCACGCTTGCAGAAGTCCAGACGCTGAACCCAATTTTCGACGGTTTTGAAGCATAAATCGGCCGATACTGCTGCAATTTCACGTTCGATATTCGTACGAAGTTCATCAATCGTCGCTAGCTTGTTGGCATAGACCATAGACTTGTAGTAGACCTACAGGAAATAGTCTAACGGCGTCAAATCGCAAGCGACTGGACCATTTCGTGAGAGAACAGGTTCTCCAAACTTGGTTTCCAATAAATTGATTGTGACATTCGCTGTGTAGCGCCGCCATCCTGTTGGAACCACATGTCCTCCAAGTCCATATCATCCAATTGGGGCCAAAAATATTTGGTTATCATTGAACGGTAGCGATCCCCATTGACAGTAACGTGCCGGTCTTGATCATCACGGAAGAAGAACGGCCCAATGACGCCGCCCATAAACCACACCAAACCGAAATTTTTTCGGGATGCAATGATGAGTCAGGGAGTACGTGTGGATTGCTCCCTGTCCCTGACCAGTACCGCATATTTTGTTTATTGACGAAGCCATTCAGCCAGAAATGATTTTTTATTTATTTATTTTTTGTGGATTTCCGAATAGCTTTTGATTCCATAAAGAGAAACACTCTTATGTAGAAACTATACAGGGATGTATAGCAAAACTTTAAAAGAACTATGGGTGATCAAATATGTCTAGCTGGTTTCAAACTTCGGTAGGACTAAAACAAAGATGCGATCAAAAGTCTATTAGTATTTTTATTATTTATTGAAGATTTTCTGAAAATATGCCAAGTGAACTCTTAGTATATGTCCTTCAAATTAAAGTGCTGTTGTACACGGTGCTACTGGCAGAGTCTCTTCAACTAATGAACAACAAATTGAGTGGCCATTGATTACAGTACAACTTGACTACCAACCTAAGTAAGTAAAAAATTGAGACAGTTTGGCAAAAAGTGTATGGTATCAAAGATATCCTTTTAAGTCCAACTATAATGTTTTCACAGCTACATAGTAAGCAAATATGCTTAATGCAGCTCAATCGTGGCCTTAGAAAAGATCTGATTCCACAGAAAAACTACTAAGATTCTTCTTGAAATGCCTATACCGTCTCCCGGGAACTAAACCTTACTACATGTTACTGATAGCACTGATCTTTCAAATTTCATACCCCATAGAAATGATTTTCAATGTTCTTTTTACAATACTCAAGACAGAGTGGCTCATTTCAAATACATCTAAAAATATGGCAGACAAATTTCCTTGACCAATTAGAAGATTTCGACAAATTAAATGGCAACGATTGGTTATGGCTAACATGACAATACGATGGTAGATAAAAGGAAAAAGTAAGTTCTGCAATTCCGTCTTTCTGTCTGCACCTCGATCTACGGCCTAAGCCACTGAAGAAATTTTCTTCTAACTAACTACTCGTACTTAAGGCTTATGGCCATGGTAATAAGACTCTGGAGGGTTAATTTGAATTGTGGTTTTACGTCAAAACTAATAATTATAAGAAAAAGCATATTTATTTTAAAAGACCTCTACAATAACAATAAAAAATCTGACACTTTTGTAAGACTGGTCTACATTTTGCAAAACAAAATTACTAAACAACTTTTTTGGGGATACATGCCCTAAAGATATTCACGACTGCACTGATTTTGATCAAAGATTTTTGAATCCTTTAATAATTGCACAATAAAGTCAAAATATTTATTATGAAAATTCAAGTTCTCAGAAACGTATGGATGAGTTTTATTTGTTAATTATTTCCTCAAAATATTTTATTCTTAAAATTAACATTCTAAAATTGTATTTTATTAAATTTTCAAAAATAACACAGTTTTTCAAAACCAGCATTTATCAAAAGTCCGAAAAGTCAAGATAAAGCTCCTCGAAACCGAGTGTATTTCCTAAAAAAAATGCTTTAATAAATTTTATTCAAAATCAATACACCCTAAACATAAGAAATCTTAATAACTTTACTCAACTCCAAAGTATAAAAAACCATTTTGAATTTCCAAAGCGACAAAAATCAAAAACCTAAGCCCCCACTTAGTTGAATTGAAAATCCAATCGAAAGTACAACCAAACAGATTGCCATCGCATTAATTATCAATTTCTTGATTATAAATCGCATTTGTGCGCCCCAAACAAACTGTCATACCAAAACCCAAGCTTTACACGCCTCTCAAAATGTCCCCAACAACATTGCGCTTCACTTGTAATTTTCTCAATATAATCCATATGCATATCTAACATAGCGCAACGAATTCAAAAATGACGTTAAAAGCACTTGATATCTGTACAATGTGACAGAGCACGTTCCACACACACGGTGTATTGTATGAGTCCTTGCCTTGCAGAACAGACTATCTATAGGGTAAGCAAAAAAAATATCCCTATACTCTCTTGAATCAGTAATAAATTAGCATTAGCGCTTTATGCAAGAAGACACATTTTCTTGAATTGAAATTCAAGTCCTTGAGGGAATGAGGCGATCGAGTGAGCGAAGTGTAGGGATAGCAAATCTCGGTGCTTGGTATTTTTTTAATATAGGGAGTCCAACTCTTGATGATCGCGACCGATCAAAATATTGCCAAGGAGCAATAAAATGTTAAAAAAAAAATGAAAGAGACACCAATCAGACAATTAATGTGTAGGAGGCAGGGGGGCTCGACAAAAATCCCCTTGCACCGGGAAAAGCTGGACTATGGTATAAGATCTCTGTTTGGCAAGTCTATTGGCAATAATGATTCGAATTGAGTAGACTTTCTAGCTCCATAAGTGTTTCCCCATCACATCACTCCCTAGCGATGGGTTTTATTTCTTATTTCGCGTCCTCCCTTCGTCCATTGTGTCAAACTTTATAGTCAAATGTCAGAAATAGTAAAGCTAACTGAATTTATGAACGACAGCAGCGGCGAATAGAGGTGGCACTAACGCGCACGCCATAAATTATAATTTATGAAAGGAGGCTCTTTGGGACCCGAGTCCGTACATATGTACACAAGTATAAACGTGCATCGTTCCTCGGTCTCTCGCTCTCCAAGTTATAACGATGGGGATACGGGGTCCAAATATTATTGTAATGGCTGAATGGGGGAAATTCAATTGGAAATAAATGTGTTTTCTGAGATGTCAGCCGAACTGAATGGAATCCGTGCCGACATGCGTGCGGTGATGGTAATAAATTGTTGGAGAGAAAAAAACTTCAAGTTTGTCGCTCAGCTCTTTTGTTTCGAATGCCGCCCATGTTGTTTGGTAGAGGTTGGCTTCGGCTTCGGCTTCGGCTTCGGCTTCGGCTCGGCTATATGCAGCAGCATGATGGTGCTGTTATTTCATCTTCGAATATTAATTGCCGCAGATTTATTGGGTTCATTTTTTTTTTTTTCAAAACTGAAAATTCGTGATGGTATTGGTAACAGGAAGTTGTCAAGTGGGATTTAAAGTTGTTGTTGTTTATTTCTCAAGAAAACACCGCGACAACAATGTTGCAAGAGTTGATTTTGTTTGGAAGCTAATAAAATGTTTTCATAGTTGGATCCCAGAGGTTTTATGTCATTTTTCTTTTGTTAAGACAAGAGAATGGTATAAAGCGTCAGCCACCATATAAATGCAAAGAGGTTTCGGTTTTCATTTTTCTCTTTTCAAAGGGAATTTTTATATCAATTCACTTTTGATGATCGTTCCTTTTTTTTGTTTTCTTCTGTTGGCTAAGTGGGGGGAAATTAAGTTTTAAATTAACTTACTGCGGGCGTGGTTATTATTTATACTAATAGATTTTACGAGATGAATAATTTTGAATATTTAAAATTTTGGATTTTACGATTGCGATGGTGTATAGAGATGGTAGATCTATTGTTGGGATTATCTCGGAGTTTTTATGTTAAATTAGTGAGTTGTTGAGTAGGTGGTAGAAGGTACTGATGGGCATTGTTATAAGGAATCTCTGGCAAGGGAGATGATCGTACAATAAACAAATATACAAAATTTGAATGCTTTAAGGCTTTGCATTTAATAACAAACTAGTCAAACATTAAACTTTTTTCAGGTTCAATACGTTATTTAAAAAAATAATTCAGCAGGAAATATCTCGAATGTAAAAATTTGAAAAAGAAAATTTGGGAAAGAAAAAATCTTAAAATAAAAAATAAAGAATTAATACAATAATCCTACTGTTCATGTCTATGTAAATATTTTCCTTTATTTGGCTCTAAATAGAGATCAATTTTGCGGAAATTTTGGCGTTAGTCTTGGATTTTTTTTATGACTTGATTCGGTACAGCTGTGAGCCCTCCATATCTTCTTCTTCTTCCTTTTCTTCGGCGCTGTTATGATCTCGATGTCGAGGGGATCATAACTCTCCCACGTATCTGCTTCACACTAGTGATCCGCCTGTGGGGTTCGCCGGGTTGACCTCAGAAATCGGCGGCAAGCCTCCCGGTTTTGTATTGTTCCATTTCTGAGGCCAACTGAATGCTGGTGTTTTTGCATTTGTTTGTACCAGGAGTGTTTAGGCCTACCTTTCTTTTTATTCCGAATTGGAACGTTGTATGATATTGCCTTTTTGACGGGGTTCTCAGGATCTCTCCTTTGAACATGGCAATACCAACTGAGTCGGTCGTGTTCAATTTTTTGGGAAATGGTATTCTTAACATGAAGGCTTCCTCTGATCTTCGTACTTCTAATTCGATCAAGCTTTGTAACTCCTGCTGTCATACGAAGCATCTTCATCTCAGCTGCCGTTAGCTTACTCTCATACTTTTTGTACATTGTCCAACATTGTGAACCGTATGTGAGTGCTGGACGCACAACTGAAGTGTAGAGCTTTCCTTTCAGCTTAGGGGGCATTTTTCGGTCACAGAAGATAGCAGAATTTTCCAGCCACTTCATCCACCCTACGCTTACGCGATGATTGATATCGTCATCACAAGTAGCTTCGTTATTTATCAAAGACCCCAGATATTTAAACTTTTCACACTTGGGAAGCACTACTCCATTCAAATAAATGTCTGGAATAGGCCTGTGTGGATCAGAAAATGGGCAGCATAGGTATTCTGTCATACGTCAAGTGCTCGTTGTAGGGATATCGGGTCTTCACTTATGATGGCTCCATCGTCAGCAAAGAATAACTGATGCACTTTTGGATCCGTCACTTTGCCTTCAAGCAGGTAATCAAGAACTGTAATAAAGAGCAGGGGACTCAAGACACTTCCCTGGTGTACACCTACTGTGATTTCGAATTCTTCGGTGACTCCAGCTGCGCATCTTACTTTAGTAACTGCTCCATCATACATGTCCATAATTATCCGCACATAGGTTTCTGGAACTCCTCGTTGCCTGAGGGCTACCCATATTAGATCTCGTGGTTGCCGATCGAATGCTTTTTCAAAATCAACCAATACGACATGCAAATCCTCCAAAGAATCCCGATGTTTTTCCATAATTATTCTTATACTCTGGATTGCATCCGTAGTTGACTTACCACCGACAAACCCGCACTGGTCATCAGATAGCCTAATTATTTTTCGCAGTCGGCTACCCAAGACTCGCTCAACGATCCTCATGGTGTGTGACATCAGCTTAATCGAACGGTAATTATCACAGCTTCGAGTATCACCCTTTCCTTTATAGATTGGAAGAAGGTAACTTTCCCTCCATTGATTAGGCATGCGATCACCTCGTATAAGTTTGGAGACAAGAATCATGAGCCATCTAAACCCGATGTCTCCCATCTTTTTCCAAAACTCTGAGGGTATTTCGTCTGGGCCAACAGCTTTTCCCTTTTTGGAGTATTTTACCGCCTCACTAACTTCTTCGACTGTGACGTCGGATACTTCGCTTAAGTTAGGTGAAGCTATTGGAAAGTATAGCCTTGGAAATTGTTCGTTTAGAAGTCCGTCACAATACTGTCGCCACCTGTGAAGAATTTCGTTGTCTTCCACAAGTAGTTGGCCTTGAGCATTGCTAATGAACTTTGGCGAACAAATCTCCTGGGCATTTCTTCTTCTTTGAGCGGCTATTTTGAAGATAGTTGCGCCCTTATTCGTGTTTTGCCGTAGCTCTTAAATAGCACCAGCTGTCGGGGTAGAAATTTCATCCAGCTCCCGATACAGGTTTTCTGTATTCTTTGCTTGAATTTGGGCGCACTTCTTCTTCGCTTCTTTCTTGCAGTTTCTATATTCCACTTCGAAGCGTGACTTTTGCTCTGTATCATTAGAGGGGCACTTCGACCAAGCCTTGAAAGCCATTTTCTTTTTACTTATAACTGATTTAGCTTCATCATTCCACCACCATGTTTCTTTGCCTTGTTGGTTGTGTCCTTTTGAAACCCCTAACAGTGTTTTGGCTTTTTTTTTTGCAAGTTCTCTGTAGGAGATCCCACATACTTTGTGCTGTACTCTCTTCATTTCGAACTATATCGGTGTTGTTATACAGAACGTTTTGCATATTCGAAATAAAAGCTTCGCCTTTTTCCTTATCTAGATTATACCATTTGATCTTCCCAAAAGTTTTTGTATGTTTGTTGTCGTTCACTGTCTCCATAAACAAAAAATTCTGTCAGTAGGAGACGGTGTTGGTGGGCGATCGCTTCTCCTAGTATCACTTTGAAATCTTTTACCCGGGGTTTCATGAAACTAGATACCAAATGGTAATCAATCTGGGTTTCATTTCCACCACTGCTGTAAGTGACCAGGTGTCGGCTTTGTTTGACGAACATGGTATTTAGTACGATAAGACCGTATGTTTTGCACATGCTCAGGATGTCTTCACCAGGAGGGTTCCTGGTGCCGTATCCGAGGCCTCCATGGCAATCTTCATAGTCTTCGTTTGTCTTCCCGACATGTCCGCTCAAATCTCCGCCCACGAACAAAAACTCTTCCTTTGGGATGTCCTTAAGTAGATTGTGAAAGTCTAGCCAAAATGCATCTTTTTGCACCTGCTCACATCCAATTTGGGGAGCATATGCAGTGACAATATTCCACAACTTTCCTTTAATCACCAATTTAAGGGACATCAGACGGTCGCTGGATTTCGAAATGGTCAATACGCTGCCTAATAGATGTTTTGCAAGGATGATTCCGATTCCGTTTTTACCCTTTTCCGTTCCATAGTAGAACATCTTATAGTTTTTTGTCCTCGTATCCAAGAAACGGGCCCTGTTTCCCGTGTTTCGCCATTTTGTTTCTTGAACACATAAGATGTCCACTCGCCTTCTTTTCATCATCTCTTCCAACTCGAAGCTTCGACCTGTCATACTGCCAACGTTCCAACTCGCAACTCTCAGATTTTGTATAATCTGCGGCATTACTTTGCTAGCCCCCGGAATCCGTCTAGCTCTGACCCGAGCATGGCTGCTCGGTCCAGGATCAGTACCATGTGTAACAATGGTAGTGCCTGGCGGGGTAGTGTCATTTTGAACGAGTACTTCCATAATGCTTTAATTCACAAAATCCTGGTTGTAAGTATCGACGTGTGCATGCTCCAGTTTTGTATTTGATCTCTCTTTTACGGCACCGGTGATCTCCAGTCGTGCCAACCCAGGGACTGGCATGCACACTTTTGGGAAAGTTTATAGGTGTTACGTGTCGCTAGGTTCACCTTGCTGTTTGTGGCCTAGATGTATTTACTCCTTTAGTCGCCTTTTACGACAAGCGGGGAGACGCTGCAGGAATATTCTAACCCGTCCCTGCACAGGGATGTGAGCCCTCCATATCATCTATTAGAAATATTGTCAAACCTAACCACCAAGAAAATCAACCCCATTATGCTGCCACCTCCATGCTTTACGTTTGGATTTGTGTACTTTGGATTGTAGGTCTCATTCTTTGGGCAGCGGGACAAACTGTTTACCATCAATTCCGAATAAATTTATTTTTGTTTCATGAATCCAAAGTATTTTCCTCCACTATTTCTTAGTCTTAAGGGGACGGTCTTTTATATGATACATTATGGTAAAATGTATCCGTTTCTGAGTATATCTTTTTTTTATCAATATCAACTTGAAGATCTAGATGAAGATCAGCATTCTTTACAATACTATAAACAATTCTGGTACTGACTGACATTTCTATTTGTCGCTGCAGATCTTTTGAGGACATAAAAGGATGCGCTTTAGCTTTTCTTTTCACCAACTTGACTCTGTCTCTTGAAGTCATTTTAGATTGGCGTTCTGTGTTTTTTTTTAGTTCATCTTTGAATTTATAGCATTAAATATCATTCTTGCAGAGCGTGCAATGACCGTTGCTTTGTGTCTAATTAGTTCTCCCCTGTTATTCATGTTTAAGACTGCCTCACATTTGTCTTCAGTACAGTATTTCGTTCTACCCATTGCAAAGGGTCATTTTAAAAACTTACTTAAAATATCAAAAATTATTCTTAGAGTAAAATCGCACCAAAATGTTGACTTTTTCAATCAACAAGCCAACTTTTTTAAACTCTTTTTCATATGTTGCTATTTTTTGGCCATCTTCAGACAATATAACTACCGTTAATGTTATGTTGCTAATCTTTCACATACCAAACAAACTTAAATGCAACATACAGTATTACTTAAAAGTAAGAAGTGTTGCTATTATTTTAGCCATTGCTTTAGATACTTAATTATGCATTCGTAAAAAAAATCGAACTCAAGATTTTGTTCAAAGTTGACATTACGATTATAGCGAAGACTAAAAAAGTGAGTCTCGCAATTCTGTCTGTCTGTCGCTTCGACTACAGCCTAAACGGCTCAGCCGATTTTCTTTAAATTTAGTAGATATCATTTTTAATTTGCCCCCCCCTCACTTGTTTTCTGTTTTTTTTAAGACCAAAAATAACGTTAGCTGCCATACGAATTTTTTTGGATGTTTTATAAATATTTTTTTTCTCAAAAACTGTTCGACAGATTTAAAAAATAAAAATGGTTGAAAAAAATTTCCCAAAAATGATTATTGAGGGTTACTTCCATAGACCCATTTTTTTTTGTTTTTGATTTTCTCAAAAACGGTACAACCCATTTTGATAATTTTGTTTTGTAAGGCTCCCCAAAAACTTAAATAGAATTGTGTATTCAAATTTTCAAAAAAATGTTTTTGGATTTAAAAAAAAAACTTCGAAATTTTTTTTCAAAACTCAATATTTCGAAAACCCCATGCTAGATTTTTTTTTTAAACTTGATGGATAAAAGTTTCTCAATATAATCTACAAGATGTGAAGAAAAAATATTTTATTTCACCTAAAAATAAAGGTAACCACCATACAAATGTAAAAACGAATTTAAGAATGGTTTTCAAAAATCGTATTTTTCTCGAAAATGGTGTCTACAATTTTGATAAATTTTTTTTTTCAATTAATTTTTATGATCTTTAATTTAATATTTTTTTTTTTTTACATTAAGAATTAAGATATTACAGCTTGTACATACCATAGAACCATTTTTTCGAATTTTGAAAAAAAGTCATTTTTTTTCTTGGAAAATTCGATATCTCAAAAATGGCTCAATATTTTTTTTTCGAAATTTAATTTCCATTCGTACAGTAATAAAAACCTTAAACTGGCGTAGCTGGCCTATTTTTTTAAAGAAACCACTACAAAAACTTAAAATTTTTGTTCTTGTATAAATTCATTTTTTCATAGCATTCTGTTTTAGAATTAAAAAATAAAAAATAAATTAAAAAATAATTTTATCTTTAACAGTTTTCTCTAATAATTTTTTTAAAATTCCTAGTCTATTACATAGGAGCAAGTTCGTGCGACACAGTCGTGCATTTTATTTTCCTTTCGTTTAAGACCAAATATATCGTTACCTGCCTTAACAATTTTTTTTCGAAATTTTATCTGTTGGACAGATTTACAAAAAAAAAAAACAAAATATTATTAAGTTAAGGCTAGGTAAGGCTTGAAAAAAAATGACCGAAACATATTTTTTCATTTTCTAAAAAACTGTACAATGGTATTATATTGTGTATTAAAATTACAAAAAAAAACGTATTTTATAATTAATATTTCGAAAACTCCAAGCTGGATTTTCTTAAAACTTGACAATTAAAAGTGTTATAATACAATCTAAAAAAAATAGAAAAAAATGTATGTTATCTAAAAATAACGATACCCACCCTACAAAAGTTGAAAAATGGTTATCGAAAATTGAAATTTTCTCGAAAATGGCACCTAAAATTTTATTTTTTTTTTAAATTCGATATCTCAAATGTGGGTCATTAAATATTTCCTTAAATTCAATTTTTATTTACACAAATATAAAAACTTAAAGTTGGCGTATACCAATGTTTTTTTTTTTTAATTTTATATGAAGAGTTTTTCAAGAAGGCCGGGTTGATATTGAAATAAAACAAGCTGCGTGTTTTTTTGAAAGGCCCATGTTGTGACATATGTATGGAATATACTTCTTACAGATTCGAATCAATGATTCTTCCGCATAGATCCCTGCTAAATATGAGAGTTTGTTATGTTCACCTTTAGGGCATCGGTTGATTATGATTTATTCGCTTAGACCTGCGAATTCAATATCACCCCCCAAGACAAAATTCTAAAAACAAAATTAATTTAAATTTGGTGGTGCAACAGCTCGGAGTGAACCAGGACCTAGTGACTTACAACTCTCAACCATTCCTGTGTGCGTGTTACCAGGAACGGAGGGGACCTACAATTTTCTGCAGCACTTTCCATGACAAGAGATACTCTTGGAGAATTTGTCAATATCTCGCAAGAGGCAGTACACCCCTGAAAAAAACTTTGCAGCGGCTGAGAATCGAACTCGAGACCTTCCGCATGACAGTCCGACGCACTAACCATTATGCCAATTCTAGCGTGGTCAAATCGCATGGTCTTGGCGGTCAATTTACGTCACCTCTGCCAGATATAACCATACCCTCAAATCGTTAATGCAGAATGTCAATCGTAGCGTCTGATATATGGCATTTAGTTTAGCTGGAACCAGATGACGTCTAGATTCATATAGTTTAAAAAAATTTGGTTTTCATCGTTCTGTAGAGCCCGCTTTTAACGGTCACCATCTCTGCCTCATCAACGTCGATTTCGAAAAAGTACAGACCAATAACGCTGCATGCCGGCCCAAAATCCATACCAAACGGTAACTTTCTTAGGATGGATTGTCACCTGGTGAACCTCGTGTGGGTTGGTCTTGCCCCATATACTGGAATTTTGCTTGTTGTTCGTTTCGTCGCTAAATATGATTTTTCGGCCAAAAATTAGTATTTTCTCCCAAATGCTCCGAAGCCCAATCAGAAAACAAACGGGTTTGTCTATGGACATGTACTTTAAACTCATGGGTCCTTTTGCCTTGCTATCTTTCTTTTTTTCCAGATCTTGGCCTTACACATTTTTAATATTTACGAGTATCTCTACAAAACTACAAATTTAACTTAAATCTTTGGAGAAAAAATGATATCAATCATTCATCTAATTTAAAAGTGATTCCAAAGTGAAGAGACCCCAAAAATATCTATAACTTTGTTGAATAAATGTTTCACATTGTTCTATCCGGTTCCTATGTGTCGGATTAAGTAAACGAATGTTGAATAATTAAAAACAACCGTTTGAATAATAAATTATACTCTGAAACCGCAAAAAACCGAAAATAGCCTCGAGTTGTTGTTTGGGGTTTGGGTATGTGTTTCTAAGGTTTGCACCTTTACTCTTTTATTTTTGTTTTTTTTTTTTGTGTGCGAAATATTATACCAACGACAACAAACACAAAAACCAAAATCTCTAATGCAAACAAAATCACACGTAAGAATTTTCGAATAGGTGCCTTTTTGCATTTGAGCGATTTTTGAAATTCCTTAACTTTTTTTTTATTCACGACGACACGTTAGATCCTAAGGAATGGTGCAAACCCCTTTTTATCTTTACTTTTTAGTTTACTGCAAAAAAAATGTGTCAAAATTTTGATTTGATCAAAATATTATTTCCTGATAATATGAATGGTTATAAGAACGTTTGTGTACCCAGGCCCAGGTACAATACCTTGGAATTGTATAATATTCTTTTTAAGCCAACAAAAGGAATCTATTTTTCTTGGAAATCAAGTTGAAGGATTAGCAAATATTATATAGGTAGAACAAGGAATATGGTGATTCAATCAGACATTATGACCGACTACACCATCAGCGATTGTTTGCCTCCAGGGCTAATTGTATGTGGAAGAAGACTGAGTTTTGGGTTATGTTATGGGATTAAAATTTGCAAATGTCATAATTGGGGTGATATCTGATGAGGGTTTAGCTGTGAAATCGAGTTTCGATCAAGGATTTGATGAATTCTATCTGATGATCCTTATGAGAAAATTCCAGTGAGGAAAATGCATGTTTCTAACCTGGTGTTTTGATAAATTTAGTTTAAGATTCCATTCGCAATGTTTTTCAAAGAACAAGCGTGAAATAGAAAACCATTCAATGGTAGCATTACTTGTCTTTAGGGAGAGCCTAAATCTTTAAGTAGCTGAAGATTCGAAATCTAGAATATTAATTATGTGAGTAACTAATTATTGTCGTCACAGTTTGTTGAAAACCTGAACCTAGTATGATTTACAAAGCATCAGCAATGTAAGAATTTTCTATGGAATCAGAACCACTTAGAGCTTTTTCATCGTAGCAAGTAATACCGGTGGAAGATTTGTATATTTATCAAAATTCTAGATGCATGTTTCAAGACAAATACGATTTTCGAAAACTATTTTTCGAAGGCAATTCATGAGAAGTACTATAATATCTCCTAAAACCAAACTGTTCATCCGGATACAATCTGCTATCCAATATGACACTGATCAAATTTGCTCAAAATTTTAGTTGAATCAGTGCAAAGTTAAAGCTTTTTTAGTCCTGAAACTTGGTTAAAACGACAATTTTGAAAATTTAAATTGAATATATGTAGCATCATATTTTTTCTACCCTTTTATTAAAGTTAAAATCATCGAATACCTATTTTAGTTTTTTTAGTATCGTGCTAAATCTTTGACATTTGCAAACGTCAAATAAGATCTGTTAACTTAGTTTTTTGCACGAACTGTCATTACTTTTTGCGTTCGAAGCAATTTATTAAAAAGAACATAGCCTAAGCACGATACTAGTTACAAAATGTTTAAAATTAAGAAATGCTTAGTTATCTACTTTAAACTTAGCAAATTGTAAAGTAGTATCACACTAATATCTTAATACTTTATCTGAAGTTTTTTCTCAGAAATTCTATATATTGCATTGCTCTTACAAAGGTATTGCAAATTGGTATGACCTTGCCAATCTTCCAATCAATAGAGAAATATTGTATTTTAAGGCAAGCATTTAATCTAAAAGTAAGTTGGTAACTTGCTTAAATAAAGGTTTTGAGGAAAAATTTTTAACAAACTTTGTGTTGAGGGCTTAGCATTTTACTAGTTAGCAACAATTTTTAATCATTTTATTTATTTGTGACAACCTTTTTTGAAATGTTTTTATATTATACGTATTTTCCTCACTGTGGACTTGACCATTCCATTTAATGCTCCTATAATATTAATTATTGTAATGGGTGATTTTTTTGCTATTTTCTTTTTGGCAACACATGTTTTGACGGGAGGGTAACGAAATCCCGCCACACAAAATCCCGAATCACGAAATCCCGCCGAAAATAGAAATAAAAATCCCGCCGACGGATATTTTTAGAAATATTTGGCGGGATTTTCAATACTATTTTAGTACTATTAATAAAATATTTTATTTTGATTTATTTTTAAACAAATGGAAAGTATTTAAGGAACTGTTGGTTCGGGAAAAATTCATTTTTTTAACGAACTTTTTTTTTAACAATTTTTTTTTTAAATTATTTCTTTCAATATTTTTTTTTGAAGAAATTGTGATTTTTTATACATTTTTTTCTGGACATTTTTTTTTCAAAAATATTTTTTGACAAAAATTTACCACCCAAGGTAGTTTTAATCAAAACGACTGTTTACATTGGCGCCTGCCAGGCGACTTAACATACCCTAAGCGGAGCGACGGAGTCGCGTGATCGGATGTGTCCCCGAAAAAGGGTGTTAAAATCTTTAAGTCCCGCTGAGCGGCCCTCCCAAGGTACTCGTTGTTTATTAAACATAAACTGCAAGCAGACCCATTATTATTGACATCATATATTATAAGAAAAACAAATTTATATACCTCTAAAGTCGATTTTCTGGCAAACTAAGTGCCGTAGACCTATCAAAGTTGACATCTTTTTTTTAATGTGATTTGTGGCTTAAGCCTATCATACAGTTCTTTTTAATTTTTTTTTTCTCATGAAAAAATGTCTGTAAGTTTTTTCCGCCAAAACAACGGGATGCACATTGTTTTGCGTGAAAAAAAAAACATTTTTTTTTCGATTTTGGTTTACAGTTCGGATGACTGTGGTGAAATGAAAAACTTTTTTTTTCGGGAAAAAACTCTCCCATAAGAAATACATTGGTTTTTTTAGAAGAACTGTATACTAGGGAGTGCCACCTTTCAATGCACGTATCGTATGAAACGAAAAACAAATTTTATCTTTAAACGCGATTTGCGGCTAAACGGAGCTTCGTAGACCCCCCAAAGTTGACATTTTCAAACGTGATTTCTGGCTAACCTAGGCATCTTAGCGACTAGCGAGTTAAAAATTGCATATCGTGATGTATGATTTGTTTTTTAACTTTTTTGGAATTTTTTTTTTAATTTTTTATATTTTTTATTTTTTTTTTATTTTTTGACTCAAGATACTTTCAAGACTTTCAGAGCTCGTTAAAAATTAACGAAATCAGAGCGCTCTTCTTCGTATTGAATATTCCAGTACAATAGTAGGAAACTTCGTTCTCGTTGCTTCTCATTGATTCGAGTCACCATTACTTTGTAAATGAAAATCCATAATGTGCTGTCAATTTAGTATTGAAACGGCGGGATTTCGTTATTCGGGATTTCGTTAATCGGGATTTTGTTATGCCAGATTTTGTGATGCGGGATTTCGTACCTAACCCGTTAATAGTTAGAGTGATGCTTTCTTCTGCAGCCTGTTGCAGATTAGCAATGAACTGCCTAATTCATGATCAAGTTTCTTCAATTATTTCAATATGAGATCTCAGGTTTATAAAACTTTCAAGTTTATCTCTGAATTCGTTCCAGTTTGTTCTCTTATTCACGAGTTTAGGCTTATTTTTATTTGCGACTTTTAGGTATACTATAAGGCAAGTTATGCATTCGGAAAAAAAATCGAACTCGAGATTTTGATCAAGGTTGACATTGTGATAATAGCAAAGACTAAAAAAGTGGGTCTCCCAATTCTGTCTGTCTGACTGTCTGTTCGACTACAACTAAACGGCTCGGTCGATTTTCTTTAAAGTAGATATGGGTTTTAATTTTGTCCAACCAGATGTTCCTTACTTTTTTCTTAAGACCAAAGATAACGGTACCTGCCATACGAATTTTTTTTTTCGAAATTTTATAAACATTTTTTTTTTCAAAAACTGTCCCACAGATTAAAAAAAAAATCAAAAAATTTCATTTAGTTAAAACTAAGTAATGGTTGAAAAAAATTTCCAAAAAATTATTATTTTTGGTATGCCTTGAAAAGATATTTTTTTTTGTTTTTGATTTTCTCAAAAGCGGTACAACCGATTTTGATATATTTTTTTATGTTAAGGCTCCCCAGCAGTTTCAATATGATTGTGCATTCAAGTTTTCAAAAAAAAAATGTTTGGATTTTGAAAAAAATTTTCAATTTTTTTTTTGAAAACTCAATATGTATTTCGAAAATCTCATGCTCGATTTTTTTTTAAAACTTGATTAATAAAAGTTTCTTAAAATAATCTACAAGATATGAGAAAAAAATAAAGGTACCCTTCATACAAATGTTAAAAATGGTTTGGTTTTCGAAAATTGTATTTTTCTCGTAAACGGTTCCGAGAGTTTTGTTTCAATTTTTTTTCTTTCGATTAATTTTTAAGATCATAATTTAATAAAAAAAAATTTGAAAACGATATTACTGACTGTACCTACCATAGAACGATTTTTTAAATTTTGAATTTTTCATTATCGGCATAACGGATTTTGATGAAATCTCTTAGAGAGAAGCTTCTAAAAAGTTTAAAAAACATTGCATTTCAAAACTTTAAGAAAAATATTTTTTTTTTGGAAATTTGAAAAAAAAACCTATTTTTTTTTTGGAAAATTCAATAACTCGAAAAGGGCTCAATATTTTTTTTGTAAGTTTAATTTTCAATCGAACAATAATAAAAACTTTGAATTGGCATACCAAAATTTTTTCTTAAAAATGTTTTTAAAATTATTTTTTTAAGAAACCACTACAAAGACTTATAATTTTTGTTCTTGTATAAACCTTCTTGCTTGAACCACATGGCATCCTATTTTGACCTCCAACTACTAAAGAAGTTGTATTAGACATTTAAAAAATTAATTTTATGCTCATGAACAGTTTTTCTCTAATAACATTATTCATTTTTGAAATTCTTAGTCTATTACATAGGAGCAAGTTCGTACGACCCAGTCGTGCATTTTATTTTCTATCATTTCTACCTCACTCAGTGACAAAACTACTTAAGTAGGATCTGACCATAAATCGAAACGCACGGAAAATTTTTGATAAAAAAAAAATATTTCAATAAATTTGGAAAAAAAGTGTTTATATGGTTATTTATGGTCTTAAAAACAAAAGAAAAACTCTGTTGGAAAAAAAATTTACACTTATTTAAAGGTTAAACTGAATCGGCCAAGCTGCTTCGGCTGTAGTTAGACAAACATACAGACAGACAGAATTGCGAGACCCACTTTTTAGTCTTCTCTTTAAGAGTTTTGTCAAATCTGACAAAAATCTCGAGCTCAACTTGTCTTACGAATGTATAACTTGTCTTATAGTAGTTATGTACCATATATGTCGCAAGAGAAAATTGATTGGGATTCGAACACAGATCTCTGGCGTTATAGTTCAACCCACTTATCATTACACAAGTAATTAAGTAAAGATTGGGTGCGTATGAAGGGCTCACACTAGCGACCACTTAATTGATTGACAAATTTAAATTCAACCTCTTTTGATACTTGACACTCAGTTTCCATCCTATACACTGTCTTAAGTACGTGAAACATAATTCTAATACAATGCACTACTCCAAAGCATTGTCTTGCTTTTCTACACTGAAAATAAATTCCTAGGTAATATTGACAAAAACGTTTTGTTGACCTTTAACAAAACAATTTTATCGTTCTGATAAAATTTTTGTCAATACGAAAGAATGATTTTGTTGATTTCACAAAATTTTTATAATCCAGCATGATTTTTTGTCAGTTTAACAAAATATGCACTACAAATAATATTGTCAGTTTAACAAACCAAGTTTTGTTAATATAACAAAATAACACAGAGATTTTTATCACATCGACAAACTTTTTTGTGATGTTAACAAAATGTTTGTTGTATCTACAAAAAATCTGTTTTGTAAATGTTTGTCAATATCACAAAGTTTTTGTTAATTTGTTTTTGTCAATTTAACAAAAAATGAAAACATTTTTGTTAAAATGACAAATATTTTGTTTTGGGGTTGAATTATTTTGTAATCTTGATAAAATAATATTATCAGATAGATAAAACTATTTTGTAAGGAAACCAAAAAATTTATTTTGTGTATGGTATAGTTCACACTTGGTTTTTGTTAAAAAATCGATGTAAGATTAACTGAACTTAACAAAAATTGCGTATTGTCCATACGCCCTCACAGATGGTTGCATGTGAGATCGTAGGGACGAAACGCCAATTTTTGTGGACTTAAATCCCAAAAAAAAAATATTTTGACAAAATTGATTTTGTTTTTTTGTGGATTCAACAAATAACAAAATATGACAAAATATGACAAAATATTTTGTTGAATTGACAAAATATTTTGTTAATTTAACAAAATATAACAAGAATTTTTTGTTAATTTAACAAAATATTTTGTTAATGTAACAAAACAATTTTGTTGATTCAACAAAACAATTTTGTTAATTTAACAAAACAATTTTGTTAATTTAACAAAAAAAATTTGTTAATCCGATAATAAAAAAAAACAATGACACTAACAAAAAAATTGTTAATACAACAAAAGAATTGTTAATATGACAAATTAATTTTGTAAATTCTACGAAATTTTGTCATATTGACAAAATATTTTTGTTATTTCAACAAATTTATTTGTTAGCATAACAAAATAATTTTGTGGATACAACAAAATATTTTTTGTTACCTCAACAAAATTCTATAATTTTTGTCAATTTGACAAAACCTTTTGTTGGACGTATATTGACAAAATTTTTGTTAAATCAACCTAGATTTTTATCATATATACCTAGATTTTATTTTCAGTGTACGTAATGGTGATAAAATATACACCAAGATTTCCATCTTGACGTTGGCAAATGATCAAAAAGTATCATATTGCCCTGATCGATTTTCTAGAGTTCAAGGTTCGAAGTATGGTTTCTTTTCGATAACATTTGTAAAATATATAAATAGTGAAAATAAAGTTTACATTCTGATCAAGAAGCCAAAAAGAAAAGGGTAATTTTTATATCTAGCAACTCGCTTAAAATACTTGACTATTTTTTAAAAAGAGTATCTCTGATTCTAAATAGCATTTCTGCTACTTTTAACAGCTATGGAAAATGAACAGAGTGTTACGAAGGCTCTTTTATGTACAAAAAGCAAAAAAAAAACTCAAGCATTTTTCTTCATTAAATTCTCGTATTCTTTATCTTGACAAAGCCCTAAGCGCAAACTAATAACTCAACTAATACTCTACTAGAAAAAAAAAGATCAAATCACAGTGACACAGTGCTAAATCGTTTAAAACGTAAATGTGGTAAATTAACTCATAAACATCCTCCCAGGGATTAGGTGTTTCTTGTTATCGATAGCATCACGCCACACGGATAAGCCGTCTCGTCCTAAAAAATTAACATAGAAATAACAATTTAGAGAAAAAAAAAACAACCGCCAATAGAGACCTCAAGACGTTCATAATGCACCAAACGGCAAACCCCACTCTTATAACACTTAAGCCGAGTTCGCATCCAGGAAATAAAACTTTTGCCTCGATTCCACAAGGAAAGCTAAAAAATATCGTTGACATACAATTATGCAGAATAATGCCAAGCGAATGATTTTTATCGCACCTCTATGTCCTTTTGTGTCTGATTAAAGTGTCTGCTGTCTGCCTACATGTTGTGTTTATACAAATGTTTGACGCACAGTTGTTGTAACTCAAAAATAAAGTGGGCTTGAGCATGGAGGAGCGAGCCTCGTTTCCCAGATGAAAATCTTCTAACTGAATGCAAAATGCAATGGCAGGCAATGCGCTAGCATCTTGCGCAATGAAGGCGGCCATATAATTGCTTTTGTTAAATTAAATTTATGTAATTGATGGTGCGTGTGTGTGTGGGGGGAGGGGGGGATTGCATTGTTATTGTGTGTCCTGAGCGCAGGTTGTCGCGCGCATATATTGTTAGCTACTGTGTTAACCAGTGGAAAATTGCACTCGAATTTCATGATGTGTATGTTTAACAAATTTATGGTAATTGTAAATGCAATTTATGATAAAAGAATACTATTATAGGTTTTGTTTGAAAAAAAAGATACAGTTGTGCGGGCAGATTTAAAAAAACACAGCCGATATAGAAAACACGTCCTTGTTCTTAGGCTTAGAAAAACATAAAGAAAATATATGAAATACTACTTCTTCTTCGATTCCAACGCTCATCTTCAACAACACCCCTTATGTCAGCTCTCAAGATAAAGCCTTTTAACTATCGTCCAATTGCACTTACGTCCCTTCTTTCTAAGCTCATGGAAACGCTGAATTATCAGCTGAAGAAATATCTTGAGGAACGAAAGCTTGTCAATGATCGGCAAAAGGTCGTAGCAATAGGTCCACTGGTGATCTGATGGTATATATCTCATCGAACAGGGGCAAAAATCTTATCCCCGTTTTGGAGAAAGTAAGGTTATTGCACCTAATATTTAAACAGCATTTCATGGAGTTTGGCACCAAGCTCTCATGCATGCATTTGGCATTGATGAATCTCTTCTTCGTTGCATAAGAAACCACCTTCCGAACCGCTCAACACAAGTTGTGTTAGATGGTTTCAAGTCTGAAGTTTATAAAATAAATGCTGGTGTGCCACAAGGCTTCGTTTTGTCTTCGACTCTATTTCTGATATCCAACAATGATCTTTTGTATAGAAATTTGGCAACTAAAAGTCACTAGGCTTAGACTCTCTACTAGCTGTTATGGCCTCCTATATATTTTAAATTGGGCTAAAACAAACCTCTTTTCCTTTCTACGAGTTCATTTATTCTACATACTTTCAGAACTCTTCAAATGAGCAGCTGTATTCAAGGGATTATTTTCTCAATAAATAGTAATACAATAGAGAGTCATTACCAACTAAGACACAAATTTAAATATCAAAACAAAAGTGAACCAACAGAATTTACAAATAATTTTCTGGAACATTATAATAAGTTGATAAAATAATTTACATTCTGAATAGACTTAGACGAAAGGAACTACATCCGTCTTGCACTTAAGAATTAAATGAATATAGGATCTGATGCGGCGCATGTGCGAGTGGTTACCGAAATAATTTTAAATAAAAAAAAATTTGCATATCTATACCTGGAACTCATCTATTAATCAATGGCTTCAGTTCTTGAGCACCCGAAAGCAATAATGCGGAACAGGCCTATTAAATATCAATAACAAACTCAATTTGCATATTTTAACCAATATCAAGGATGACACACATTTGAACGTCATACTCTATGTGTGTATTTACAATGCGTCATCAAACAACGAAACCAAATAATTGCGCACATACGCTAGACGTGTGCTATTGTTTGTGAATATTAATGAGATAGATTCCCCTTATAGCATCTCCTAAAAAGCAGTCGGAAGGACCTAAAGAACCCTCTCTCTCTCCATCTCCATCAATCAATAGAAACGGAACGGCAAAGAAATTCTTGTGAATAGCATTCACTGGCCGCCAACAAATGGCTACTTACTCAATTATTCAATAAGCCGCATACTTTGTACCCATCTTATCGATTATGTCCCCCTAATAAGGACTCATAATCGCATCTTTTATCCTTCATAAACCCGGATTTGTTCGTTCCCCCATTTATACATATCTGGGTGTATGTGTGTCAAATAGTCTTTCTTTATTTTTTCGTTGTCTGTCTGTTTATTATTCACACACTAAGCTGACCACAGCAAATAAGTATAATGAACTCCCCATTTGACTCCTTTTATCCGAGCGTATATACTGTATTGACCATTTCTAGCTTCTCTATTTGCTTCTAGCTTCAACCCCTGACTTTTACTTCGAGTGTGTGTCCACAATTGATGTTGTCCATTTAAGGATCTTAGAAGATTTCTTTTTTTTTTTTGAATAAGAACATTTGCTCAGAAGAAAAAAAAACTACGATTTCATATATCGCAAAGAAAGGACCTTTTTTGTGCATTTTGGGTTTTTGTCAAAGACGATAAACTCACACACAAAAGGCACAAGTTTTTGATGCGTGAAATGGTCACTAAATAATCCGATTATGCTGAGATTCATTCAGAGATGTATTTGTATTCAATTAAAGTCATCGAACATTTAGCAAAAAAAAATTAAGTCAAATGTGATAGACGGAGTTGCCTGTCAGTGCTTAGAGATTTTATACTTTAAAAAGGAGAAAATGTGATTTTTATGTCTGGAAGTAAGAAAGTTTAAAAATTTTTCATCAATCACAAAAAATTAAGTTTAAGAAAAGTGGGCGTTTCAGCATACGGATTTTTAAACAAATTCAGATTGGAATTCTATATAATTTAAGTTCAATATGCTAAGGCTTTCCAGGGCAATAAATAAAGTGAAATTCAAATATAATAAAATTGAAGGTGGAAATTGGCGGAAAAATGCGTTACAGGGTTTTACAGAATTTTTGAAAAAAGAAAAAGGAATAAGCAGTAAATTTTACTTTTGAAAAAGTATGAGAAAAAATAAGTTCATGACTAAAGTATTAAAAGGCTGCTCTCCTCTAAGTGCAGCGTTCACATATTGCTTCATAAGGCCGGCTGAAAAACTTACTGTACAGCTAGTTTGCTTTCTTTAGGTCGAGGAGTATTCATTGCAGAAGTCGTCGAGGTTCATCTGAGAGCCACTTCGTCGTATTAAGATAAGATATCATTTCTTTGATTTCATATACATAGTTCTTTAAGGTCGTCGAGGATGAACTTTCCTTAAAATTGGACTCTCATTCTAAGGAAGAAAATAAAATTACCTGCTGATTCCCACAACTACGACAGAAAGTATTGTAAGGAATGCCCAGATTCACTGCATGTTCAGAACTACATTGGAACTTGCCTGGGTCCGCGTGTTAGGTAATTTGTTCGGGACTTATTGTAGATATGTCAAATCTTTCTAGATATAAAAGAGGTGGCAAAACTGCTCGACCAACGGTGAGAAAAATTCAGAAGATTTTACCCTTTATATCACCAAGAGAAACGTTAACTCTTTCCGCAAGTGAACTATAAAGGGCTGATTTTGCCTGGCTAGATCGTCAGCCTATTCATTTCCCTCTATTCCACTGTGACCCGGAACCCAGAAGCGTAGTTTGTTTAACATAGACACCTGCCAATTAAGGCTTAATTCTACGGCGGGCCTACCTACACTAACGGAGTCAGGTTAAGCGCTGACCACAGCCCTAAAATAGCATTACACCACCACAGTAAAAATTCTGCGATCTTGTTGGGGCATGTGCACACAATTTCTTCAGGAGCGAGGTCTGTTTAGCACCTCTTGCATCCAGGAAAAACTTGCACCACATGTGCTTTCACGATGTTGGGCAACCACAGCCATCACAATACTCCCACTAAGGGGCCTACCTCATAGATAGTCTGAAATAGAAAAGCCAGGCGTCTTGCAGCACAAGAAACCACCTCCCCCTCCTATAGGGACTATCTCCCGTGGTACTTGAATATAGCTTCCGATGGAGCTACGCAACCGTGAATTTCACTTCTAGATAAGCTCGACAAAGCTTGAGGTCTAGCAACCTCGCACCCGGAACTCAGATAAGAATGACATTAAGGTGGATTAAGATCCACCAATTAAAAAGTAGATTAGAACAGCCGCCAAAATCAAAATCGAAAAAATGTCCATTTTTCAGACAACCGGAGAAATGGCCATATCTCGGTTTTAAAAATTGATCGGCAGAAAAAAAGAGTTCTTTTGTTGCTAGTTTCTTGAGAACCAAGAACAACCACCAATCTCAAACATTAAGCTTCTTTCACCCTGTTCGGTCCTTAGTTAAATATTTTCAATTTCGCACGCCACCTTGGTTGAGGTTCTCTTCCACAAGATTCAACGATTTTCAGTTGAAAGCATTAGTGTCCATTTGCTGAATAATCCATTTCATTTCAATCATTGGCTTTTTAAATTTTTTTCTGAGACGATGTCGATGTACAAGCCTTTCAGCAAGTTATTCAATTTTTCACCTCCAGTTCCCGTCTCTGCAGACAACCGAACATTTTCTCTCAAAACATCCTAAAACGTTCTCATCCACCTTTGACAGCTTCCGTATACCTCTACATTATACATATATATGAACTGGATCAGTGCCTAGTATTCCTTACTACTAATCCTTTTCTTGGTCGAAAGAAGACTTTGCTTCTTTATTGCCCACTACTTGCTACCAAGCCCAAAGAAGCAGCTATTGGAAAACCTATACGGCATTTGATCTCAGCTCTGGTATCGTTGTATGAGTTTAAAGCAGTGTCTAGGAAGATAGAGTCTCTATTAAATTAAATTTGGTGGTGCAGCAGCTCGAAGAGAACCAGCGCCAAGTAACTTACAATACTCTCAATCACTCCTGTGTGCCTTTTACCATGAATGGAGAGGTCCTACAATTTTCTGTCGGTTCTGAACGGCAAATGACAAGAGATTAGTACCCTTAGAGGATTTTTCAATACTTCGCAAGAGGCAGTACATCCTTGAAAATTTTTTTTTCAGCTGCTAAGAATCCTTCTGTATGACAGTGCAACGCACCATTATGCTAAAGGTACTACAAACACAGTCTCTATATCTCAAAGTAATATGGTGACATTCTGTCCAAGACGTGTCGATCTTGGGTGATATTTCTTGATGATAGCATATATACTTGCTCTTCCCCGCAGTGACCGCTTAACCCAACTTCTCGGCTTCCGTTTCAATATCCATTAAGCTCTCCACTGGCATTACGATTTGTCCTTCCAGTTATGTCAATATCGGTGCCGTATCCAACTAAAAGATGAAACTCTGAAATTTTATGTCTCTAGTGTTGAGGCGGGAATTTTACACTATTCTTTCAAGAGTTATGTTGAAGAAAGCACATGACAGTTCAACGCCTCGTCTTAAAGTTTTCTTGACATCAGTGTTATCCGTCAAGTTTGTGCCGATTTTGATGGAGCAGCATGCATCATCCACCACCATCCTGCAGAAACGGACGATTTAGCGGGAATGTCAAAACAAGACATTGTTCTATAAAGGTCAATTCTATATGTGCCTTGAAATCGATGAAAAGGTGTAGTTTGCAAGATCTGCGTTAAAACGAGTATTTGGTCGATTGTGGACTTTTCTTACCTAATGTAACACTGATTTAGGTCTATCCAAAAAGATATTGTAGCCAATAATCATTATACTAATTACCTCTGCAATAGGAGCAGTTCGGAGGGCGTCTTCTTGACGATCGGGCATACAATGCTGATATTCCATTCTTCGGGCATACGATTTCTTCCGTCTACTCATATTGGGGGCTATCGTCAATAAAATTTCCCTCGGAATTTTTCATGACCTTAAAAATTGTAAACTTGAATAATGTCGATAGTTTCCCTTTGAATTTATTGATATTGGGAATTAAGTTTTATAGGGCCTTTGGCTCTCATTTCAAAAGGCCACCAGCCAGCTTTCAGTGAACAGTGCAGAAATATTGTTGTTTCCCATTTTGGAAGATGGGTAGAATTCCGAGGGAACTTTTGTTCACGATAGCCCTCATTATATGTATAGATGAACCGGTGCATGGCCAAATCTTCGATCAGCTCCAGAAGCTATTATTGCACTTGAGTTTAAATAAAGCTATCTTCATTTCGTCAAATTGAGCAGAAGAATTTTTGTCTAACGTCGTCTAACAGTTTGCAGGAATCATTTTTCGTATTTTTAGCAGTGCCTAAAATTATATTACAATCTTCCCTTAATAGTTATTTACCTTCTGAGATCTAATCTTGAGAGTTTGCTTTGACATTTTCGTCAAACCTCCAAACTTTATTCCTTTTATGACATTTTTTTACTTCCTAGATCGCACACTTTTCATTCTCAATTTGATCCTCCTGAGAAACCATTTTTCTTCCCTACTCTTTTGCTGTCGTTGAGTTTCCCAGAAGCTCAGTTCCTTCTATGGAACTCCACTTTGTACCTATGCTCCTGGTTTATCTGAGATGTTTCTTGCTGACATTCACTGTCGAAGAAGGGGTTTCGTTGTGTTGGTAGCACATTAGATGCGGTATCTGTTTACACGTTCTTGGCAAATCTGATGTTGGAACTGCTACCAATATCTTTTGCACGGCAACAAAGATGATCAACTTGACTATATTTGAACTTTACCATCAAAAGTGTCTTCTCTTCCTGTCTTGGCGTTAAAATTGCTTAAGACAATATTGTTCTCATAGGTAAGGGATTGTTGATATGTCTTATACAGGAAACTCGTAGAATTTTGGTGGCATCAACTTCTTCCTCTGTGTGGTTATGGCTAGAAATATGAAGCTTTTGTTGGCAAATTTAGCATTAATGCGATTTGTCGTGGGACATTCGTTCACACTATTCAAACTTAATAGTTCTTGTCGTATCACAGTTTTTCAATTTGCTTATGCCCAGCCTATTTTATATAATTTTTTTAAAGACGGCTTAGAGCATTTTCTTATTATTCGGCTGCACGTACTCTACTAAGGGACCTACATTCTACAGGTCCGAAGTTCATTGTTCCATTTGAGGAGTTATACGTCTGTCACCTTGATGGATATCTAGAAGAAAGGCAATTTTTCATTAAATTTATGAAAAGTCGGTAAGTTTTCAGTAGGAAATTCTGAAAATACCAGAGAATTGATATCGATATCTATTCTAAGGCCAATAATTCATAACAATGATAGGAAGAGGTTATAACTTTTTCAAATTTTAATTAACAGTGTATGAAAATTTCTCAAATAAATAAAATACAAACAAATTATTGAATTCAATAAGTTTTATAGTCAAAGCGAATTGGCACTTCAATGGAAAAACCTAAAATCCTTCCAAATGTGAAAAATAAACTCCGCCTATAAAATACTGCAACCTTACCGCCATTTCATCGTTCTCGTTTCCTTGGTCAGCGTAATGGTCAACAATTTTTTCCTCAAGTGCAGTAGTGGTGACACATTCCAGTTTATAATTTATTTTTTTTTGTTTGTATGACTACCATAAGCAAAGAAGTAACCTCCATTAACGACAACATATACACTACTAGTCCTTCCTTAAAGACGAAAAAACCTCCCTAATAAAAACGCGCACTTATAAATCATGCACCGGCTTGGGGTAAAAAAAGGAAAACAAAAAACAAAACAAAACTGAGACCCCATGCTGAGGCATTGAAATTACCCCAGGGGAAATCGAACGGGCCAGGGAGTCAGTCACATTCTTTGGTCAAGTCAAGCGACTACGAAGACGACGACGACGCGACGCAGGCATAAAAAGGACTATTGAACACCTGAATGTCCATTGCGTAGGAACTATAGTTGTTTTGTTTTTTTTTTCTTATTTTTGTGACTCTTGCTACCTATTGACAAGGTGTGGGCTGTTCCATTTATGGCTGATGGACGATGACTATACGAAAATGCGGACATTTTCTTCGTGAATTCTAACAGGGTCGAATTTATCACTCTTAACGCCTAAGATTGCAGGCTCTATGAATGATTATTAAAATAGTAAGTTTTAAGCCCCTTTTAGACGATCATTTCAGTTTGAGTTTCAGTTGAGCTATCAGTTAAGCTCACAGTTAAACTGATGTCTAAATGCAAAAACTGAAGCGTTCAACTGAAACTGAGACTGAAACTGATGAAATTCCCATAAGTTTGCAGTTCAGTTATCAGTTAAACTGATGTGTAAATTCTTTTCAGTTCAGTTGTCACTTTCAGTTCAGTCGTCATTCGAGTTCGTGTTTTACCAATGTATTATCTTACAGGGTTGAAAAAGAATATACTTATAATTTTTTGTTAAAGCAATTTATTGACTTCAGATTGAGACTTTGACTTTATATAGTGTATTCAACTCTCAATTCTCAATAGATTGCATTCAAATAATTGTTGTACAGTAAATGAGAAAAAATGAATTGAATGATTATTTTTATGTCAAATGAAAAGTTATTGTACAATTTAAAGTCGAACAAATTAAAATCATTAAAGATTGTACTCACAAAAGCTTATATTTTTTTCACAATTCAGTTGTTTTACAACCATTAAAAGCAGGAAAGCATACAAATTTACGAAACATTTCCGAAATCTCCACAATCACATATAAAATATAAAATTTCATACAAAATTCCAAAATGGCTATTTGACTAAATGAAAATAGTATTGTATGTTTTTTGAAAATACTCAGCGGTTAACTAGAATATGAAAATTAAACTTTTTAAGCAGTTGCGTCCAAAATATTATGAATTTTGGTAAGCTTATAGTCATCAATTTGAATAAACCAATTCAAAATATTTAACAGGCCATTAAATTTTAAATGACATTAATGGCCAATTTCACGAAGGACTTTTAAATATTTAACAGGCTTCTAAGCCTTAAAATGAGATGTTTTGGTTTCACCAAGCGCTTTTAAATTAAACAAGCTTTTAAACACCCTTATAAACTAAATACCCATTTTTGGTTCATTAAATTTTAAAAGTGTCATTGAAATGTCATCAGATGTAGATCACAACAATTGGATATAGGTGGCAGCTGAAATTATTGTTTTGCAACATTTTAGTTTTTAATTTTTGAAAATAAAAAGTGGATAGGTTTTTAAATAATTAAAATATGTTTTTTATTTCGAATAAAATATTGAAAATTCTTCATCCAATGCTAAAGTGCCACACATAATGTTATACGCCGAGCAAGTGTATTCCGGGTTCACAGGAATAGGAAAAGAAATCCATTCTCCGACTGACTTCGAAATAGGTTACGACTTTCCAAGGCATTTGTGAATCTTGAATTTGTTTGTTGAATTTGTTTAGTCGACATTTGGAACCGAAACAAATGCATCAGTACAAAAAAAAATAAATTAAGTGCTTATTACGATTTTATCCCACAGGATCTTTCCAAATATTTTTGTTTACATTTTTTTTTGCATTTCTTGGCATTTGTTTCAACACATAACGCTTTCTCATTTGTTCTCATACATTGCGCTTGTTAGAAAGAAAGAACCAAATTCTTTTTTCCAGGGTGTGAAGAGAACTCAATTTTAACAAAAATTTTCCTAAAATTTCCCTTTTATAGATTGGTGAAACTAAAAATATTTAAGAGTCTGATAAAATTTAAAAGGATTTTTGATAAAAGTGCTTTTTAGTGTTTGTTTATGAAATTGGCCATTAGTGGTTTTTAATTCAACGTACTTTTAAATGCCCTATAAATTTGAAAACAAACTGTGTGTGAGGTATTACCAAACTTGTTTTTTATTTGAAAGTCTCAAGTATGCGTTTATGGCTTTATAAAATATGATATCGTTCAAATGAAAGCCTCGGCTTCTTATGGTGGCACGGATCCCAGTGGTCCAATTTTCAATGACTCTTCCGGCTGAATTTGAGCGATTGCTTGTGTTATGTTCACCTTCGATTATGGTTTATCCAAATAGACCAGCGACTACAGAAAATCCCACAAGAAAAAGTCTAGTGTGATCAAATCGGTGGACAATTAACGTCACACTTACCCTCAAATCGTTCATGTAGACTGTCAATCGTGGCGTCTGCTGTTTGGCACGTAGTACCGCCCTTCTGGAACCACATTTCGTCTAAGTGCATATATTTCAATTCGGGCCATGAGAATTTGGTTATCAGAGTTCTGTAGTGCTCGTTCATTGACGCTGACCGCCTCAACAACGTCGTTTTCGAAAAAGTTCGGACCAATGACACTGCTGTCCCAAAATCCACACCAAACGGTAACTTTTTTAAGATACATTGTCATATGGTGAATCTCGTGCGAGTTGGTGTTGACCCATGTATGGTAATTTATCTTTTTAACATAGCCATTCATCAAAAAATACTTCTTGTCGCTAAAGATAATTTTTCGGCCAAAATTTGGATCCTCTTCCACATGCTCCGAAGCCAAGTCAGTGAACAATTGGTGTTGTCTTTGGTTATGAATTTTGAAGTTCTGGGTCATTTGAATCTTGTACGAGTGTAAGCCTAAAACCCGATAGGAGATTCGTCATTTTGAAGTCTGCGAAATAACGAGTTCGTTTGCAAGGCGAGGAGTAGCGGTAGTTGTCATAAAGATTTATCATCAGCAACTGAAAAATAACCAATAGATTTGACAGATGTCACCTAAACATCATGGCCGCCAAAGGCCGCGAAGTCTACCCGCGCCAATGACTTAAAATGTCAATATCGGTCTTAATATCGGCAATAAAATTGATATGTGATTTACAAGCAGTACCATTAGCAAAAATTATTATTTAGTTAATATTAAATAAATCATGAATTAGATTAAGAAAACATTAATATGATATTGTAAGCAAATAGCATTATGTAAAGCCAAATGAAGAACGTTGGGCCTCTATTGTTGAGCCAAAATGGTTTAATTTAGTAATAAGTTAGTTTTAAGTCAAATTGTATATAAAAAAAATTGAAAAATAAAATTCTTAATCTAAAAAAAAAACCATTAGCAAAAGTAGTTGGTTTGCCTTTAAAACTTTGATCAAAAATTGAATTGATAAAATTCAGGAAACTTAATGCACCTAATAAAAAACCCTAGGGAACACTAATTGTGTATAATGTTAGATATAGATTTTAGTGTTGCCGGCATCAATTCAAAATTTTAAAAGAAGTCTGGTTACTTAGTGATTGAACAAACTTTCACACCCATATTAATAAAAAACCCTTATTCCTTCTATAGTCCACTGTCTTACTAAACCATAGAATAGGAGTTTAGTCCTGGCTTAAATATTTACATTAATAAAAACAAAATTTTTCCGGAATAGTAAAATGACGTTTATCAAAAATCCTTTAAAGAAAATCTTCTACAAAAGTAAACAATCTTTTTTTATATTCTGTGGCTACCTAAATTGATTATCAATTGCTTGTGTCTGATTGTGGATATTGCTTAATTACACCAATGACTTGTGGAAATCCACGTATGAACTTAAATTCTTCCATTGTTTTTATTTGCTCGGAAGCTGTTTGGAACATTTTAATAAACTGCCTTGCTTTCAAAGCAAATACTTTGGCAACTCGTGAAGACACGATACTCAATGTAGACTGACTAAAGCCGTGGATAACAGCACAATCGTCTTGGACCTTTTTTAAATGAGTAATGTTATTTAAGATTATGTTTATATACATCCAGTCAATGATTATACGTTATACCTCATTACGGACCCAGTATCTAATGGAAGCCATTACTTGTAAATCCAAAGGAATATGTCCACCTCTTCTGTCCGCATTTAGGTCTGCTTCAACGATAGCTATAAGTTTTTCCATGTTTTTCTTGGAAAACCTATATTTCTTTCGGAATTCCTTCGCTTAGCTCTTTTATCGGATTATATCGGGGTTTATAGATTTTTGGTCTTCTTATAGAAAAATTACGATTATCCAGCAAATCCAAACGGTTCAAGAAATCGTTAAATCTTTGTACCATTTTTATTATTACTATTTCTTTTCAAAATTAGTTTAAAAACTTCTCACTTTTGTTTAATTTTTTGATTAAAAAAAACGAATTTGACATTTCTATTTCTTATTCCTTCGCTAAACCACCTACTTCGGTGGTTTAACTTCATCATAGTTAGTAAACGTCACTTAACAGAAAATTTGTTTTATTAATGAAATTTCGCACTTAGTCCAGGACTTAACGAAAAACCTCCACTAAACCATCTTTATTAATATGGGTGTCATTGTTTAAGGTATTTGCAGAAGAAATTTATAAAAACAAGTGCCTCAGCAAGTTAATAGTTATTACAATGGACCAACTCTAGTCTTAGTGTGTCAGCTGTGATGCTGCCAGCCACTTCAACTTAACATAAGGATTCTAGTTGGAAAATGTTTTAATTTAAGAAAAAGTTAGAAAATTGTTAAAAAGTATCATTATTAGTACCTTAACACTATCCTGTTTAAACTATTGCACCATTGTTTTGTTAATGGGGAAGTCCAAATCTTAGAAGCAGTGATAGTGATAAACAAAAATATGGTTTTATTTAACGGTGAAAAAACAATCAAATACAAAAAACCTTTTTTGTTGTAAAATTTTTATGAAAAGAAAATTTTCTAAAATTCTAATATAATGTTTTTTGTAGAAAATCAAAAACAAAAATTAAGACACCATGAATAATTATTTTTGAGAAAAAAAATTTGAATTAAAGATAGGCTTTATTGTTTTTGATTTTTTTAAATAAAATCAACGAGCACGTTCTTTAGAAAATATATTGCTAAATAAAATTATGGCCGTTAATACCGTTAATTTTATACATCTATTAAAAAAAAAAAATTGGGGGAGTGTCTTAAGAACACTAGGAATCAAGTCTGAAGAAAATCGACTCATTTATAAAGAATGTAGCCAAACAGACAAACGGAAATATCACAAAATCAACTTTTTCGATCATTGATGAATATCAGAAAAAGAGTTGGAGACAAAAACGAGTATTGGGGCACACTAGCAACGAAGAAGGGATTGATGCATAAAATGCGCGCATTTTCAATAAGAGAGCTTGATGACATAGGCTGTTCATTACTTCTCACGTTTTTAAAACGATGTAAGGATTCCTTCCGCTCTGTTCGGTAGGAAATACCATCAGATCACCAATGCAGATATTGCTACGAAAGTTCTACTGTCGATCATTAAGAAGCTCTCGTTTTTCAAGATATTTTTTAACTAATGATTTATTATTGTTTCCATCACGTTTTATAAGAAAACACGTACATAAGTGCTATTGGACAATAGTAAGAGGGTATAGAAGATTTGATATTTTCAGATGTAGGCTGGACAATGCTGCGTTCCATCTTCACGGAAAAAGACTTCTATATTTTAGTGTATTATAGCCGAAGCCACGTTTAAAAAACATTTTCAGAGCCATTGAGCTTGTATATTATTTAAGGTCTGCTTCGAAGTATGTCGATACTGATACAGTCTCGATGCGCTCTCTTCAATAATAAGTAGATTCACATCATTCTTTTCACTCCGATACATACACGCTCTCGTTCCAACAATGGTTACTTTGGAAAAACAATTTATCGAAAGCCTTATCGGTGTTCAAAATCGAAATTATGAATACTTTTCGGTCCCCTATCGATTCATGCATTTGACAAATTTTTAACAGAAAAAAAAACAAATTAAAAAGAAAATTAAGTACAAGCAAATATTGGAGTGGTATCGGAGTATTCGAATATGAAAAGAAATACTATCGGCACAGTAGCGTGAATAAAGCCTTATATATGTAGTTCTCAATTATTGAAGGTAAATTAATTAGGCAATGGTTTTTTAAAGACTTTTATCAAGACCGAATTCAAGGGTGCGGGGATGGTTTTAAGTTTTGTGAAAATTTGTACGCCATTTGAAATTTAATGCTAATTGTGAATGTTATGAATTTTATATTTAAGGCACCACTGTCATTGCTGTGTTCGCTATCAACCCTAATAAACCGACCAATATGAATTTTGAATTGGTTTGTGAATTAGTTATTAGTTGCACCCTATAACATGATTAATATTCTATATATGGTGTTGAGGTGACGACGAGGGTGTAATCCGGCTCGAATGACCAAATTCCATAAAATGTTGATTTCAAGTGAAATTAAAAAAAAATGCTTGAAACAATATTTCAAAAATATGCTTTTAGGCAATCATATTTTGAAAACATGGGTACATAAAGAGCAACTGCAGAGCAGAGGGAACGGGTATCCAATTTTGCGTCGACGAGACGATTAAAATGAAAAAGGTTTACCACGCATCAATTTTTTTCTAAAACTAAAAATTTTGGATACTTTGAAAGGGATGGCCAATTGAGCTATGCTACCCATCAAAAAAAAAATATTTCAACTAAGACTAAGGCTTTCGAAAGATTTCCTTTACATAAGTCTTGAGAGCTATTGAAGCATATTTCTGTAATTGTTCTTATTTTTATAATTTAAGTATGATATATGCAAAGCTCTGACTAAAATAGGGCCGTGCATTAGAATGTTATATTGAACTGGCTGAGTAGAGGATTTCCGAATATACACATATGTATGCACTTTACAAAATCGGTCTAATAAAGGTAACATTTCCTTATTTGTTACCTTTTAAATGCGGCCCTGGTGAGACTCAATCAACCACCACCGACCAACAATGGGTAAAACTATGAAACTGCAGTGTGCTCGGGGAAGACAATTAAATCCTAATAATGGACTCTGTTAAAGGTTAAGAAAAATTCAAAGACAAAAACGCATTTCATTCATGCTGAAAGAATTAAATCAGACAATTGTGTCAGACAGTGTTGTACCTTCCAACTATATATTGTCATAACTACACACCTTTCATTGACGCAAATCCTGACGAACCTCATCAATGAATCAATGGATGAAGTCATTGTTTCCAATTCCATAAAGTCATTCTTGGAAACCCAGTAAAAAAGGTATACGTGTGGATTTACTTAGCCCACGATTTAAGGAATATCATACAGAGCTCCTTTGAAGTCTATAGAAACATAGACCAGGCAAACAATTGAAAAAGCATCAAAGAGAACAAAATGCGGCCACAAACACAAATCCTTCCGACAAACGGGATCATTATAATATGAAATTCCATTTCGATATAACTTTTATCAAAAAATAAATATAAGTATGTGTGATGGATGGAAGGAAGGCGGTAGTGGATGACGATGGTATCCTTGACAACGCAAAGGAATTTTTGGCTAAGAAAAAAAAAAGTAAAAGAAACTTATAATTCGCCTTCTTTGAATATTTATATTTTACAAGAGAGCAAGGACTTTCACGCGTTGTTGTGTCTTTTTTTTTATCCGAATTAAGGATTTTACTAGATCAATCATATTTTTTGCTCGTCTATTCAGTTCTTTTTTTTTGTCATGTTCAATCGTTTTTTACGCTTTGTGTGGCCTAAGCCGGGATCTGCTGGGAAGCCTTTTGTTAAAATCGCTTAATATGCAAATGAGCAACCATGTGCATGAAATGTTGTTATGGAAACTTATTTTTTTTTGCTATTTTCTTCCTTTTATAGCTGGATTTAGTATTGTGAAGTTTTTATTTTTTGAAGTTGTGCGTACGAAATGGGGGTGAGGTTTTTTTGGAAGGGGGTGGGTTGGGAGGCAGGAGTGAGACTAACTTTAAGGAGAATTGTTCTAGATCATAAAAGATGTACAACACAATTTGCTGCTGTAGGTTTCTTTATAAGTACGAGTTAACCATTTCTTAAAAGGAAGACAACCTTTTGAATTGGAAGAATATTATTTTCAAAATTTTTGATATTAGTTAATTTACCCATTAAAGGGAAGACTGCATAAGTGCATAGCCTTTTATTCAGATAGGTAGGTCAAAATCACGACCATCGGCAGCCTATAACCCTGTGGCCCAGTTAGCGATGGAGTGCACCATTTTGATACCATAACTCATATTCACCTGAATGACGGAATTGATATGGGAATTTGTTGACATATTCTCACGGAATCAACCAGTTTCGATTAAGTTCAAAAATATGAAACGAACTTGTAGGCCTGGATTGTGCGTTGCTTTTACACAATCATCCGGAAATCGGATCACTCACTCAGCCTGACCACCACACTTATCCGACACCATACACTATGCCAAGCTAAGCAGTTTGTTGAATGTTGCTGAAACAGTAGCTAATACGATTGAGTAATCAACCGGCCCCCCGCACCGTTAAATTCCTTCAAAGCCATCAGTCCGCTAGCTCGAGATCTAAGGAGTGAAAAGAAAGCACGGTACAGAAGTAACCGAAGTTCTTGCTAAAGCTATTTCGCCACGTTTAGAAAAGGGATCAAGTTTTTGATTTTTTGAGTTCGTCAATGTCATCAAAAAAAAATTTGTTTTTCCTCGAACCCAAGAGTTAGCTATTGGTTGGCTATTTAATCATTGTGATCGAGCCAATGGATTCAATGTGTTTTGACTTTCTATAAGGGACCAACGTCTTGGTATATCTCATAGAGTTAAGTTTGTATCTTCTCATCCATTTAGCTTCATCCTCGCATGCAGGACCAAATATCCACCAGAGAATTATTTTTCTTTCGAAAGAGCCCAGTATTAGGACAAGCAGTAGAAGGATTTTGTAGAGCGTAAGGGCTTGGCAAAACAACTCCCAAAACACAAACCACAATCCTTACGTGTAAGACAGAGTACTCGTACAATGCCCATATTTTGGCAGCTGATGGTGGATTATTGCCACTTGAGTCTCTTGGATAAAAAAGGTAATAGAAAATAGAAAATTAACAGAAACATTTGCATACATCTCTTGAGTAACGCCGCAATGTTTCTTCCGTTATTCTTCATTATTTTATTACCTTTACAACTCAAACATTTTAAAGGTAGTAATAATTCCCTTATTGCCCACAAATTTATTGAAACAAAAAGTACACGAAGTAGCAGCAGCTTCCTGGTGTATCTAGTTCCTCAATCTCCACTAAGGTGTATTTGGAGGAGTTAATATTTACTCCAAGAAAATGAACCTCTTAACTGATCCAAACAGTTGCTTTCGATAGTGACGTTTTACCCTAATTGGGGGCAAATGTATATTTGGTTGTTGACAACATGTATTTAATTTAGTCTTGTCCTAGGTTCAAGACTATCAAATTCTGTTTTTATCTTTATTCGCTGCGCCATGATGTGCCTGAAATGGAAATTTGGGCTAATAATGCCCATATCTATTCTAAAAGTAGCACAGATTTGTTGAGTATTGTACTCTTGTTATCTTCTCTAGAACAGTATTAAATAAACAAGATGATCTCGCACCTTCTTTCAAAATCCAATTACTCCAGGGTTCAAGAAGCTTTGAATTCAATGAAAATATGGTAACTTTCCACTCACAATTCATTTGGCTTTTCCAGAACTTACTTTATCATGAAGAATTGGTTATGTTTCTGACCCGTCAGAAGCCACACTGGTACTTGAGGACTCATGACAAGACACTCTTAGAAGATTTGTCAATTCCTCGCAAGAGACATCAGTTCGCCTTTAAAAAACTTGGCAACTACTGGAAGACATTTTCTATTTCCCGTGGATCAGTGAATAGATGACCTTAACAGACGAGCAACGAGTTGTATTACTTTTTTTTTAACTTGCCGTTTTTGTTTAATTGCGGGGCTCTTTGATCTTTTTGAACTGGGGCGCTGCATATTCCCTCTTCTTTTAACGCTTGATTAATATAAATATGTCACACTTCTTTGGATAGCAAGACATTTGGTTGTCAAGGCAAATGAAGAGGCAGACTCTTGGAAAAAAAATTAAGCAAAGACATCCCTAATGGGGGACCTAAGCCCTATTGTGGAAAGGCAGGAAATCTGATTTAAAATAAAATCAAACCAGAAGAGAAGCCCTAAAGATCAACAACATATATGGATATAACTCCTAAAAATCTAACAGTCCAATATACCTCCTGGGAGCTAACACCAATAACGCTTAACTTTCTGTAGCGGATTAAGCTGCAACGTCCTCAGAATAATAACGGGTTTCCTCACTGGTCACTATAGAAACTGCGAAGTTACTTCAGTATTCTTGACTACTAATGAATGCAATGCTCATGAGGAAACACCAGACCATTACTCAAAGGTCTTCGGCGAATCCCTAGAGGGGAAATTGAAATTTGTTTTAGCTCTAAAGCTAACGGTACCCCCGATACACCCGTAATGCATAATCTTATTTATCTCAAAAACGGCTCTAACGATTTTATACAAAAAAATTAGGTGTGATATTATGGACATGGACGATTTTCTCATTAACGGCTCTAACGATTTTAACCAAAAATTTTCAACAAGAGCCACCTTGAGTTTAAAATAATATTGTATATAAAAATATTCGAAAAAATAGTTTTTGGGTTCTTTGAAAAAAAAGTCCAAGTTTTTCTTTTTTGTGAAAAGTCAATTTCCTTAAAACGTGTGAGTCAGTATTTTTTTTAATTATTTCCTAAAATCTATACTACTATCTATACTACTTCTTGACAAATTTTAAAGAAATTTGTTATATAAAAAATTACTTACGATTTTTAAACTTTGTTTGCATAAATTTATACTTTTCCGGAAATCAGACGGCAATTCGATGAATTTGAACATAAAATGTATTTAAAATTCCAAAGTACTTTTACATAAGAGCAAGTTCGTGCGATCTAGCCGTGCATTTCATATTAGAAAAAATATTCTGGATCTGATGGGAAAAGTCTAGTAAGCCAATTTTAAATATTTCCAAAACCAGGTCAATTCCATGGCCCTTATCAAAAAATCAATTTTCTATAGGTCAAAAGGTGTTAAAATTATAGTGAAAATATATATAAGGTATAGATGTGAAGCGCTCGTGCATCAAAAACATAGGTATCTGGAATGGTATAGAATTATATAGAAGAGAAAGTACTCGAAATACTTAAGTTTCTCAAAAATGTAAAAATGTAAAAAAGGTGCACAGTTATAGATGTAAAGTTTACAGTGCACTTATAAGTCCCGAAGTTATTCATTCATTCATTTTATGCATATCTATCGCTGCAGCATATTCTCATTTGCACCTTCTGTCACTTATCTTCAGTTGAACCCGTTCATCATCATACCACGAGTTTCTTCTCTGGGATATTTGCTGGTCTTGGCTGCCTCTTTGATGATATCGCTTTACTGGGACCAATGATTGTTGACGTTATAGGTGATTGGACAGCGAAGCTTTTCCTTCAGGTCGGATTTCTTCTGCTGGGTGGTTCGCAATTTCGTTTCATTCGACATGCCGAGCTCTCAAGAAATGGTCACATGGTCAAAATGTACGCACTTCTTAATATCCCTATTTATTAATTCTTAATCTAACTTAAATATAGCTCTTAAATCTAGGGTTGGGAATAGGAAGGATGATTAAGACGGAGTTTCAGGCAGGATAAACTTTTTTTTTTTTTTTTTTTTATAATCTACCCGCGCTCAAGGGATTATGATTATCCTTTAAATGTTTCAGCACAGCGCGGGCGTGAAGTAAATGAAGAGAAAGAAGGATAGGAAAGATGTGTGGCACGATGTTCTGAGACTGCTGGTGGTTGTCTCAGATATTTTTATCTCCAGGGATGGCGGCTGAGCTAAAGCGTAGAAATGCCGTGTCTTATTTCTATGTCGCTTATAATTCACATTATTTTATTCGTGTTCATCCTTGTTGGGCATACTAGTTTAACTCAATTACATGTTGTTAGTGTTATGCCTGAACAACATGTAATGAGTAAACCAGCAATCTATTAATGACAATTTTTAGAAGGTTTTTAATGGAATTAAAGCGACATAGACGACGGCAGGGATCGAACCTGTCATCATGAGGTTGACAGGCGAGCACACATCCATCGCGCCACGGCCACCCCCAACTGAGGTTAAAGTCAAAACAATTAATGTTATAATTAATCCCCGAAGCATCCGAGTAATAAGTTCCTTGGAGCCATAAGAGGTAGGTGGGTAATCAGATAGAAGAGACGAGGATTTATTATGTCGGCGTTGAGTGAAATATGGCAATGTTTAATGACCATTTCAATATCGTTAATAGTAAGAATAAAGAAAAGAGGTCCTAAGTGACTGCCTTGTGGAACCCCGGAGGTAGCTATGAAATCATCAGAGAAGAAAGATCTGAATCGAACTTTGTAGTAATAGGCGTTAAGGCAAGAAGAAATCCATCTTAAGAAGATAGGTATAAGGCCAAGGGTGGACAGTTTTAATAGAATAAGCTTATGTGAGATTTTGTCAAAGGCCTTACTGAAATCGGTTGAGACAACATCGACTTACTGAGACTGAGAGGCTATAAAGGATACGAATTCAACAAGGTAAGTCGTTGTGGACTTACCCATGACAAATCCATGTTGTCTAGGGGAAATGAGAGACTTACAACGAAAACTTAAAATATCATACAAAATGCTTTCAAAGATTTTGGGAATATGTGAAAGTTTAGCGATTGGACGATAGTTTGTAATTTCACACTTTGGGCCCTTTGTATGTATGTATTGGGTTATGTAAGAGGTCTTCGATAGCTGAGAGAATACTCCTTGAGATAGAGATAAACCGAAGATTTTTGAAAGGGGAAGAGATAGAGTGTTGAAGAGCATTTTTTGAGAAATATGGCGGGAATACCATCTGGGCCGGGAATATACTCATCACTGAGTTGAAATGGTAGAAAGGTTAAAAGACATTACTGACTGTTTTTACCATAGAATATTTTTTTTTTTTTGGCTTTTGATTAAATTTTTAAGGTAGAAGTGGGCTTCCTACCCTGCGCCTTATTTAATTCCGGATTTAAAGTTAGACATGGTCCATGAGCACTTAACTGAGCACTAATCACTCCATACCTAATGGTTAGTAATAACAACAATTTGACATTAACATTAACGGTCTTCAAACAAAGTTTAGATCCCCGGGGATTTATTAACCCTTACCCTTTTCTACCCAAATATCTCCACGCAATAAAAAGCACAGCTCACACCCCTTTTAATATCTTACTTTTCAAGATCACAAAACTAAAATGAAACTCATTTGAACAATGTAAAATTAATTATTCAAAGATTAATAGTCAATACCCCCTCGAAACCCACTTGTTTATCAAAGCTCAAAAAAAAAGAAGACACTCATCCTCATCATCATCACAACTTAACTTCATCATCTTCAGAATGAAAACTGTCATCCATTACAATGGGGCATTAATTAATCTACCACCCCTCCGCTGGGCTGCTCGCGGTAATCCAATCCTCTGTCCACTTGATCGTCTCCTTCACACAACCACCCGCCCGCCCGCCCGAACATGAAAAATGTCAAAAACAAGACAAAAATCCATCAAAATAAACATCTTTTTCTCGCAATTGTGAAGAAAGGCAATATCTGACGGACGCACGTTCCAACCTCTCTAATAAGTTGCTTTTGAAAAATATTAAAAAAAAAAACTGACACTCATTGTTCCACCTTGACACTAAAAAGCTACACATACCACATTCTTCACTGTCTTCATTGTATGACCAATTGTTTGGGTTCTTTTAATGCTGGGAATTCTTCTTCTAGCAGCGCGTCTTCATTATCTGACACTCGGGCCTCAGTTCAAAGGGAGATTCGTGTGTTTTCTGTTAGACCAAAACAATAGCCCACCATTGACCCAGACAAAGGAATAAAAAATTATATTTATTAAAACTAAAAGAGATATTTTCCCAAAGACACTGAGCCGAAAGAACAACACACAAAATCCCCGAAACAATAACAAAAACACCCGGGGGAACAATAAAAGACTATCTTCACGCGAAGAAAGGAAAAAAACTACTTAATATGAAATATCACACCGCAGCAACAATTGCACGAATAATAAAAAAAATTGGAGTTGCGGGAGGCTATCCATATCCATCCCGTCGCAAAGAGCCTTCTCGATGAGTATTGTTGATGCAGCCTCATGATGGGGCTCCAGACCTGGTTAGGAATATGAACGATCGAGCTCGGCTCATCTCATCTCATCTGAGCCGTTTGGTTGTCTCCTCGCAGTCTTCAACTTCAACTCGCTTCTTTTTTTTTTCAAACCATAAGACTGACTTAAGTAAAACGAACGAAATGGCAGATCAACAATAAATAAAATGATTTATCACCACGGTAATTCATAAAAAACGTTCCGGCCAACAATGGGTCATAATGTACTTTGACATGGAATAACAAAAGGTAAACGAGGCCCAAACGAGCCAAGAAAAATGAGACAAAAACAAAACGCGCCACAAGAATCTCACAAATAAAAAAAATAAACTCAAACTCAAAACCTCTAAAGCTAAGACTGCTATTTGTATTGTACGACGAGTATGGGTATTGTGGTGGTCGCGCGGTGCTACAATGGACGATGATGCACACGTATTACCCTTTTGCCCGGCTTTTGGGGAGATTGTGCATTCGGGCGGAGAGTGTCAGCCATACAAAAAAAAGTCGCTTCAGTCACAGCTCGCAGATCCAGATTTAAAATTAGGAGAAGAGCTGTTGAGATGCGAAATGAGATGAGTTCAAGATGCAAATGAATGGACCTGGACCACTTCGGGCGGCATCACTAAGTAGGGATAATTTTCGCAAAAGCGGATTCCAATTGATTTGAATTGAGAACGTAGCAGGGGAAAGGGGATGCACTTATTGGAGACCGGCAGGTATACTTTAGGGTTTCTGATAATGTTGGTCTAGTAAATAACTAAAACTGGCCTAATTGTGCTACCTTTCACCTCTCTTAAAACACAGACCTTTCAAATAAAAGAAGCTAATATGTTAATCCTAGAATTGGTACGTCCATTTAGAGATTCTATTATTGCGTAGATAAAATTGAATTTCAAAAAAGTTTCGAATTTAAAAAAAGAAAAAGAAAAGCATTTCTATAGAAAGGTACAGGGAGAGATATATCTAATTCTGAATTATCTTCTATAACTGGACGCTATGCTTCCTCAATAGTGGTATAGACTCCAGAGCAGATATGATTTTAATTCCTTCAGGTAAATATGAGAACTTTTATTGCGAATAGGATTGCGAATGGTTCATGGTTTGACTTGAGCCGTAAAAAGACTATTATAGAAGTAATCTTCCGATGTTTTAAAGCCAATCCCACGGAAGAAAAACAGACAAAGTTGACACAAGCTAGGAAGACCTGCAACGCCCATATTATTCGGACTAAATTTTAACAAGACCAAAACTTAAAATGAAAAATACTAAAGTGTCCCAAAGCTATAAGAAATACCACCTTGTCTTCGATTCCAACGCGTATCTTCAATGATATTCATATTGTTAGCTCTCTCACGAAAGCTCATCTTTTAGCGAGACAGATTGATAAAAATTCTATACTCCAAGAAAGTGTCATGACTCCTCTGAGCCCTAACTACCTCATAGTTTTTTGGTTGGCGAAATATCCAAAACCAAGCCTTGCAAGAGGCTCTGGTTTCAAAATTCCTGGCTATATTTTCTACAGCTATCCACAGGTGAAAACCGGAGGCTCCTGCGAGGTCTGGTACTCGAAATATTTCTAGGCAAAGTGATTTTACTGAATTTTTGAGAATTTTGAAAAAATCATGGACTAACCACTTGTCTAAAAAATCACCAAGTTTTCAAAGTTCCCCACCCGCATCGGGACATATATCGAATGAAAGGTCTATTCAATTCCTATATACACATCCAAACGAAAAGCTTCTGAGTGGTCTGGTTATCGAAATATGCCGGTTTAAAGTGATATTATGGATTTTCGAGTCCCACCTGCCTAATAATGTCTTTGGTTGGCGCTTTTTCCAAAACCAAGCCTTGCAAGGCGCCCTGGTTTCAAAATTCTTGGTTATATTTTCCACAGCTATCCACAGGTGAAAACCGGAAGCTTCTGCGAGGTCTGGTTCTCGAAATATTTCTAGGCAAAGTGTTTTTTACTGAATTTTTGAGAATTTTGAAAAAATCATGGACTGACCACTTGTCTAAGAAAAATTACCAAATTTTCAAAGTTCCCCAACCGCATCGAGACATACATCGAATGAAAGGTCTATTCAATTCCTACTTGATTCCTGAGAACAACATGTAAATAGGAATGATTTATTGCGTTAAACCAATAGACTCTTAATTGCCAAAGAACTGTTGGGGTTCAAATTTACTTATTTGTAAACCTATAGGAAGTCTCCTTGTTTGATAAGCCTTAAGATTATAGTTAATAGCTTAAACTCTTAGTAAAATATTTTTATTAAACTTATTTAGGAGAGGCTTTCAGCCTCTGAAGTCCTTCCCCAGACCCGGCTATGTGCCGTGTCCAGATGCCTAATTTTCCGAACGATAAACCTTAAGCTCCTTCATTGTATAAGAAGTATCACAATTGTACGATCTCAAGTTACATAAGTTTGATCTCTTAAAACAAAAATTACCTCAGACAAAGGCAAAGGACATTTTTGACAATCAGTTCCGGAAATCAAAGACGGAACTTAAATGTATATTCAGAAACAAAACAAAGAGAAAACAGGTCCGCAGATGTTACATATAGATGTTAGATGATATCAACTTCTTACTTCCGTGTATATTTGTTTTTTTGTTTTTTTTTTGTAATTCTTTCTCAAAGATGGACACCATGAGAAAATATTTCAATTTCTTCTTTTCTCCAATTCCAAGACAATAAGCAACAACTTCAAAGGATACATTTTACTTCTCAAAAGCAATCTTTTTCATTTTATCCATGCTGCGATACTGACCCTTATTATATTTGTTTTATTTACATTGCTAACGTTCGTTACAAATATCATCATTCCTCTCCACTGCGAAGCAAGGAACCATGGAAGATAAACAAAAGCGTTGCGATCTGTCAAAAACAATCAAAGATAGGCACATCAAAATCTCACATCCATCAAAAATCGAGATCGCACACTGAATTAAAAAAAAAATTAAAAATAAACGGAGCATCCTTACCTGCAGCGGAGAAAAGGACCAAAGCGGTCCTTTCACTGTTTTTCACGATGAAGAAAAAAAAAAACTCAAATGAACAGACAATGTACAATTACACTGACCCCTGTTCCGTGTGTCAGATTTAATTCACATCACATCAACTCAACTCATATGAAGGTCCTTTTATTCTTGCCTCATCTTCATCTCATCTTATGAATCCTGTTTTGCCGCCTCGCCTCAGTAACGCGCGAAATCAATGTCACTCTCTTGATGATGATGATGATGAACTTACACGAGCACACAATAAAAATGTTGTTCGTTGATCTCACAGATAGCCCGGACTTGTTTTTGACTTTGATTTGATTGCCTTCGCCTTTGTCTGGGAATTAAGCCCGAAGGTGAAGCACCTCCTGTCCCATTTGGGAAGATGTCCTTTCGTATTTCAATAAGAACCGCCACAAAAAAAAAAAACTCTGAGAATCACAACGCATCCAGTCCATTGAATGTCCTTGCAAGATCATCATCATCATCATCATAAGGAAGCGAATCCTTTAATGGAAGGCGCATCTTGGTCCTGCTAATTCACCAAACCGTTAAGGATTCTAAAATTAGACCATAAGATGATGTGTTCCCCTTGAAAATTGTGTTCCTTCTATTGTGTGTTATTTGTGTCTTCGAAATATCCTTGTTTTAAGGAACCATAAAGATAAACGAATATTGTGGCAGGACCAATGATCAAAAGGGGTGATTTAAGAGACACTATAGGGTTTTCTTTGATTAGATGCGAACACGTCACAGGACATAGGTACACGACGAGCAAAATGAAGAATCCCAAAGCATCCTTTTTCAATCAGTTCCCAACCCCAGTAATTTTACGGAGAGCTTCTTTTTTGCTTTTCTAGATGCGCGCTGTCCTTTCTCGTCCTTTGTTCTCGATTTGGTCCTTTTCTTAATTTTTTGTTTCCTTACTACAGCGACGAAGTTCTTCGAAGATTTATTTAATTTTTATTTTCATTGTTTTCGTATGACCGTAAGACGAGCAGTTCGTTACGTTTATCTAAACGGGAACACAAATTGCCTGAAGGGGTCAAATCAGGATTTCTTTTCAATCTGATCCTTCTTCTGTTCAAGGGTATATCGTTTTTATTAGCCTTGTATTACATTCTAATGTCTCTCACCTTAGACAACGAGAGGCTTTATGCTAGGTATGTGCTATGAATCTTCATTCTGAAAGTCTTCATTTTTTTTTTGGTGTGGTGATTTAGTGCGTTACACAAAATTAGGCAATCGCAATCGTGGCGAAATTTATTGGAATCTTTTGGTGTCGTCCTACTTTTTTTCAAGTTCGGTCTCAAATTTTATTGTGATTTACGAGTGGGACGGTGAATTTTGCGATTTAAAAAATTATTTCATCGGATGTGTTTTGTATCTAATTGCGTTTAAAGGTGCAAAGGAGTTAAACTATGCTTATTGTTTCCCATGAAAAAAATCAAGGACAAGGATGACAAGCCTTTTAGAAAAATAAGATTTTAGGCTAGTCGCGCACTGGCAACTGTGATCGAAATCAAATAGTTTAATCACCAGTTGAAAGAGAACCGCGCACTGGCAACTCTTTATTCACGCTCACACTCTTTTCTCTCTTGCGCTTATAGAAAACAGCTCAACTGTTGCGAATCAATTTTAGGCAATCGTTTAGTTTGTGTCAAAACACAAATTTTTAAGTTGCTCGAATCGAGTTGCTCTAAGTGCGCGGTATCTCATATAAGCCCATATGTTTCACTTTAGCAACTAAACAGTTGCGAAACTAAAAATTGAATGTACGCGAGTTACATCCCCATCAACATCAACAACAACAACAACACAACAACCTTAGTTACATCCTCATCAACATCAACATCAACAACAACAACAACACAACAACCTTAGGTTAACTAAGTTCACTCATTATAAAACCAGGTCCCCTCCGGACAATAACCTTTCGAAATCAGCAATATTACCTTTTCGCGAATATCGATTCTTAGAATAAGAAATCAAATAAAATGTCAATTAAACACTTCCTCACTCCAAGAATAATTATCAATTAAAGAAATCAAAATAAAATGTCAATTAAACATTTTCTCATATTATCGATTATTACAATTAAGCATATTTACACCTAGCTATAAGTCTACCTTTCAACATTGTAATTTCCATTAATCAATTAATAAATCACCTCCAAGCTGTTAACTAGTGTTTTTTTTAAGCTCCCCTTCGGTCAACGATATAACTCGCGCCTAGCCTTAGAGATCATTTCTTCAATGATTATGCAACGAAATAATTCTTGGTTTTGCAAGTGAGATTCGACAAGCTTATAACCTTTGAAATTGTCCTAAAGCAGATTTTAAAATATCCCAAGAAGTGAATATTCATTTCGTCGGTGAAACTTTCAAGTTTATTTTGTTCTCTTAGGAAATCAGGAACTCGAAGAGAACAAGACTGTTTTAGTGATTTTTTTTTTCAAAAACTAGATCGAATGCAAAAAATTCTTTCCAAAAATGTACAACGATTCTCTATTTTTCAGCACATTGTAAAGGAAGATACAGATTGTACAGTTGAAAAACTTTTTAAATGGAACTCCAAAAATGTGTGTATATAGTAAAGTGTATAGTAAACAAAAAAATACGAGATCAAAAAGCTATACTTGCAACTTCATTATCGAAACAGAATCAACAGAATGGTAAATTGCAAATGTGAAGTTTCTGTTGCCCAAAATTAATTACTAGCATAGATTATTGTCTAGTTTTGGTTTTTATTTGTGTTTGTGTATTGTGATGGCTGGTAAGTTTTGTGTCCAGTATTGTAACATTCGGGGGCTCCGAAAGAATTTCTGTGCTGTGTACGTTCACTCTGTTTTAAACAGGCCAGCTATATTGGCGCTAAGTGAAACCCAGGTTGGTGAAAACACCGATCATACGGAGTTTAACCTACATGGGTATAGTTTAGTGCCTTTATTCTTTTCTCACCATGGTCTTGCCGTATACGTACGTAATGATGTTGCCTATCAGCTTCTACCACAGTATGGTCCCTGTACAAATACAAATTTTAATTATATGTGGTTCAAATTCACTGTTCAAAGGCGCATCATTCATACATGTTTTATTTATCGCAGTCCAAGTTTGGATAGTAATTCGACTTCTAATGAATTCGATGCCCTATCCGACTCTATCCAGAGAATTGTTTCCCATTTTCCGCACAGTGAGATCGTTGTTACGGGCGATTTCAATGTACACAATTCTTCGTGGCTGCGCTATTCTGGTCAGACAACACCCGAAGGAAGGTATGTCGAGATTTTTGCTGAGTTAAACAATTTGACCCAGCTTATTGACGAGCCAACTCGGATTCCTGACGTTGCAGGTCAAACGGCCAACACTCTAGACTTGTTCCTTACCTCAAACCCTGATAAATACACCATAAATGTCTTATCGCCTCTAGGCACATCAGACCATTGTGTCATATCTGCGAATTTCTCGTGTCAACAATCCCCAGTTAAAGAAAAAAAACCTGTAAGAACCGTTTGGCTGTACGAGAAAGCCAACTGGAACGGTCTCAATGATTTCTTCGGGAAATTTAACTGGTCGCTATGCTTCCTCGGTAGCGATGTAGATTCCAGTGCAGATATGGTCACAAATCTGATTCTCTACGGTATGAGAAATTTTATTCCTAATAGGACAAAATCTATCAAACCGAAAGAAAACTCCTGGTTTGATTCGAGCTGTAAAGAGGCTATCAAGGTAAAAGAAGTAAGTTTCCGTTGATTTAAAGCCAATCCCACTGAGGAAAACCGGAATAAGTACAAACAAGCTAGAAAGACCTGTAACATTCATATCCGACGAACTAAATTTTTACATGATCAAAAATTACGGCAAAAAATACTATTATGTCCCAAAGGTAGTAAAAATTTTTGGTCATTTGTAAAAAACATACGAAACACTACGTCATCCTCAGTTCCAACGCTCGTCTTCAATGACATTCCTGTTGTATGTAAGTTCGATAGATAAAGCCAATTTGCTTGCAGCACAGTTTGCTGTTAATTCGACGCTTCCAGGTAGTGACATGACTCCTCCTGTACTTGAGAGCGTAAACGATTATATGGGACGGATCTTCTTTCGCACTCGTGCAGTTGCTAGAGTACTAAAAGATCTTGACATTCACAAATCCGCTGGCCCGGATAGTATCCCTGCTATTGTTCTGAAGAGGTGTTCTTCAACGCTGGCAAAACCTCTGCGTAAGCTTTTCCATCTGTCCTACTCTTCAGGTCTCTTTCCGAGTAGATGGAAAACAGCATTTGTCCAGCCAGTCCCTAAAAAAGGCGAATCCTCCTCCCCCTCTAACTATCGGCCAATTGCACTTACGTCCCTTCTTTCCAAGGTCATGGAAACGCTGATCAATTTTCAGCTTAAGAAATATCTTGAAGAACGAAAGCTCCTTAATGACCGGCAGTATGGCTTTCGTAGCAATAGATCCACTGGTGATCTGATGGTATATCTCACCGAAGAGTGGAACAAATCTTTACATCGTTTTGGAGAAAGTAAGATTATTGCACTTGATATTTCAAAGGCATTTGATAAAGTTTGGCATCAAGCTCTCTTATCGAAAATGCGTGCATTTGGTATCGACGAATCTCTTCTTCGTTGGATTAGAAATTACCTTTCGGACCGTTCTCTTCAAGTAGTATTGGACGGTTTTAAATCTGATATCCACAAAATAAACGCTGGTGTGCCACAGGGCTCCGTTTTGTCTCCGACACTCTTCCTTATATTCATAAATGATCTTTTGTCTGAAACTTCTAATCCACTAATTGTTTCGCTGACGACAGTACCCTCAGCTTTTCATATTCGTTTTTAGATTCACATCCTTGTTCTTCGGATGTGGACTTCCAACGGCAGCGTATGATAAGCTCATTAAATTCTGATCTTGACAGCATTGTCCAATGGGGAATCAAAAACCGTGTAGAATTTAATGCTTCAAAAACTCAATGCTGTTTACTGTCGTTAAAGCGCAACCCTCCCCCAATGCCACTTTCTATAAACGGCACTTGCATCGAGGAGACTGATCAGCTTTCAGTTCTAGGTATGTACATCACAGACCATCTTCTGTGGAGTGATCACATATTTGACGTTGCCAAAAACGCTGCTAAGTGTTTAGGTTTTCTCCGTCGATGCAAGAAGTATTTTACCCCTTCTGATCTGGTTGTTATATATAAAGCCTTTATTCTCCCGAAGCTCGAGTACAATTCCCATATATGGGCAGGTGCTCCTAAAACCCACTTGAGTCTCTTGGACAGAATTCAAAAGAGAGCTATAAAAATGATAGGCGACCGTTGTCTTACTGAAACACTTGTATCTCTCGAGCACCGCCGCAATGTTTCATGTCTAACATTATTTTACCGCTATTTCCATAAACAGTGCTCTAGTGAAATAGCCAGATGCATTCTTCCCCTTAAACAATTCAACCGTAATACCCGAACTTCTAGGAATGCCCATCAGTTTACCCTTGAGCCCAACTTCGGACGTACTGTCAAATACAGAGATTCTTTTTTTAGTCGCACTACACGAATGTGGAATGCTTTACCTGGCTCAGTATTTCCCAGTCATTTCAATGTGCAGACATTCAAAACCAATGTGCATCGGTATCTCCTTTCTAATCCTATCCTAATTTCCTAATTGCTCGCACTGTGTATTTAACATTATAAGGGTAGTCATAACCCCTTGAGTGCGCGTATAATATAAAAAAAAAAAAGAAAAAAAAAGCTAATTGTAGACTGCACAACTATAATTGACTTTTGAAGTTGACAAAGTTCTTGCAATTGGTGTAAATTTTGTCGAAACATTGAGCTGCCTTACGTCACGTACCATTACTTAAGATCGATAATGCGATGGAATTCATATGATCAGTAGCAGATAATAATTGAGAATTACAGTATATTCCAAGGTTCTTGACAGGCTCCGGGATATTGGCAACCCACTTATGGGATATTCGTAAAAAAAATTATGCCATCTAATTGGTCATAAGAGGTCAACTAGTTTTGGAAATTCGTCAGCCATAGAAAATTTGTAATCACGGCTTGCAAGTTCATGCGCGATTTTTGATAGCCCATTTGTGGGGTGGGATATTTGCAAGATTATATACCATCCAAAATATCACTAAATCCAGAAGGTCAAATATTTTCAGTAATTGGTCAGCCATACATTTTTTGTTATGAATTTTTTAAAGTTAGTTTCAAAGTCATGGTTATAAACAAAAATCTATGGCCTACCAATTACTAATAAAATCTGACCTTTTATGACCATTACTCGTAGCATACTTATATATTTTTTTTTAATTTCTCGAATGAGGTGGAAAAAATCGTTCGTGACCTTGAAAAAAGAAACTTTAAAAAATCGTTCAAAAATCTTTATCTGACCAATTAAATTACTGAAGTTGGCCGATCTCTTATATGGGCTCACAGACCGTTAGGTGGTATACATGTTTTGCGAATATCCCACATATGAGGTGTCGAAACTATGACCTTGAAAAAGTTAAAAAATGATTTGAAAAAAATCTATAACTGACCAATTACTGAAACTAACGGATCTTTTGACCATTTACTGATCAATAAGATGGCACACTTTTAAACCAATATCCCATATATGCAGTGCAAGGATCCCTGAGCCCTGCTTGCAGTATTAAGACACGATATTTTTTTTGAAGATAGCAAGTACGATGTGTATAATTTTGTGCTGAGAGATAACTATTTTGTTGCTTTATAAGTGGAAAGGTTAAGCCTATTATACATATACTGCACAGTTTACAATTGCCTACAGATCTTGTTAATCGGAGAACACAGTCCTGAAAAAAGCCAATTCGATAGGAATGATTAAACTTTTCCTCATCTGTAATAATATGCATATAAATGCTTTAGCAGCTAGATAGGTAGGTAGAAATTACGGCTTTTGGCAATCTTACCATATGGTCCAAATGAAGCTGAAGTGCGGCTTTTAAATATACCATAACTCTTTTGAACCTTTGGACGGAATTGATATGGGAAATTATGTGCATATTCTCACAGAGTCGTCCAGTTTAGATTGAGTTCAAAGAAGGATGTAGTAGGTGTTGATGTATCTTATTATATTGCCATGTATGTAGTTGCTTAAGCACAATCATCAGGAATCTTCGGATCACAAGCCGCATGCACCACCACAGACTGTCCCAACCTAAGCAGCTTGCTGACTCGTGCTAGAACAGAAGCCAATCCGATAGAATCATTATCGGAGGCATAGAAGTAACCGAACTTAGTCCTAGAACCATTTCTTCATTTCTTGCTGAGAAAAGAGATCAAGTCTTTGCTCTTTATTTATGAACGTTCATCAATGTCGTCAAAAAATGCCTTTCCTAATTTTGGCCAGAACAAGACATTTTCACAAGAAACAGTGACTGTGGAGTTCCTACCTTCACTGCATGCTCTCTCATTTGCTGGTGTCCACTATAGGAATCAACGATTCTGGCTATGTCCTGCATGATAGGTTTAATTATCAGATCAAGTTTTCGGGGTTTATTATAGGTGGGCCAACTCTTCTAGATATAATGCAAATAGTTAAACTGTTCCATTTACTGCGGTTTGATTTTTTATGAAAAATTGAGGGAATATTATTAATGTTGACTCTTTCCGCAAGTGAGCCATGAAGGGCAGATCTTTGCCTGGCCAGTTCGTCTGCCCATACATTCCCACTCATGCAATTATCCCCAGGTAAGAGTGACACCGAAATCATTGATCAGGCTTGGAAGTCCATACTGCTGGGACCGATTTCGAGGATGATGTACTAGACCCCCTGACTGTCTCTGATATTAGCTGTATTACGGTTCTGGCTTGGATCTTGTTTGAGTACCTAGCATTCTTCGCTGATGGCCAGTCATATAACCTGAAAAAACTAACAAAGACAGATAGCCGGAAGAACCTAGATATTTTCAGAGTCTCAGAAATTCCGGAATCAGCAACACATTCTATCTTAGAGCCATCAATAAAGATAGTTGTGTCGAAGTCTTTCGTCATCATCCTAGTCCTTTCCAGATGAGAACATAACCTTAAAATCCATACTGATGCTCAATTTAGGAGTGCTGTACTCAGTGGGAGTAGAAAACATATCAATTGGAATGAACTTAGTAATATTGCTATGACCATAAGTTTTGGCAAGCCAAGAGTTTGATTCTTTTAGTGTTAATACGCTGCATGATACTAGATACTCAGGCTGGTATTCACCGAGCGCTCATAACTTAAGAAGCTCATAAACCTATTCACCAAGCAATATTAGTGAAGATCTGCGAGCGCTCTTAAAAGTTAGGAGTGGTCCCGACCAATGCAATAAAATAAACAAAATTGAATATTTTTTCCATATATTATGGCTTTATTAGTAAGAGCAAATATTCATAATAATTATGGAACACAATGTCGTTCAAGTGACTGCCTCGGCTGGCTTCGCAGTAGCGCATTCTGTCACTCCAATTTTCTAACAAGACCTTGTTGATGGTTCCGGGCTGTATCTCACGGATTGCTTGGATGATATTCGCCTTACGTGCTTGAATCGTTTCCGGATTGTTGGAATAATATTGGACCTTCACGGTTCCCCACAAAAGGAGTCCAAAGAAGTCAAATTGCAGCTCTGAGGAGGCCAGTTGACATCGCCATGACGACTGATAACAATATTTGGCATGAGCTGTTTGGCAAGGCGTACCATCTTGCTAACCAGAAGTCGTCCAAATCCACGTCTTTAATTTCAGTAAAAAAAAGTCGGTTAACATGGCTCTGTAACACCCACCGTTGACCGTAATATTGTTCCCACCCTCAATTTCGAAGAAAACTGTCACTCTTTGTGGATGCATTGGCTTCTAAGAAATAACGTGCGGGTTTTCAGAACCCCAAATACGGCATATTTTATTTGTTAACGTAGTCGCCGAGATGAAAATGCTCCTAGTAAGAAAAGATGATTGTTCGCCCAAAATCGTTGTCCAAATCAAGCTGTTCTAAGGTCCAAAGTGCGAAGCGATAACGAAGCGAATGGTCGTTTACCTTCAATTTCTAAGTCAATTGGACCTAGTAAGCGAATAATCCGAGGTCTTTGTACAGATCGATGGTGAGCTGATGTTCGTGAATTGAGTCTAACACTCTCTGCTACAGCACATTTTCGTTTATGTGCACCGTACGATACGTATAACAAAAATCTACAAAATGTTCAACAACGCTTTAGTACAAAACGAAATAAGTATCAAGTCCAATTGTACAAAAACAAAACTTATCAAGTATTGTTTTAGACATACAGTTTTATATGTCTCTTCAGGATATTAAAATTTGATTTGTTGAAGAAACAATAAAAAGATACCAATAAAATAACAACCAACAACTTTAATGTTTATATATTGGGCATAGACCTTCCTTAGAAGCTTCGAAATTATCAATAAATAATAATAAAATACCCCTGTGATATATCAATGTATAAAAGTTAAAAAAAAAAAATAATAATAAAAATAAAAAATATTTTACAAAAGACAGAAGCGAAGGAAGAATCACATTCCGAAGACATTTATAACCGATAACATACAATTGATCACACTTCTCTTTTTATTTTTATTAAGGAACCATCAATGACCCCAATCAGAAAAAATTCAAAAAAACACCTACAAACAAAAAACTCTTCGCCACATGGGGCTTCTCAAGGTGTCTGATATGTCCGAGACCTAATGGCGACCACTTTATGTTTGGAAAGTCGGTAAAGGAACATGAATACAAGAAATCCTAATGAGGTATATACAAACATATGTATATTCGTATACATACAGAGATACATTTTTGTCTGAAATAAAAATTGAATCGGTTCAGAATATTGACTTGAGAGTGAAGATAAAATTCATAAAAAAAAATTTGATACTTATTAACAAAAACAATAGAAAATGGAATGAAATTGAAAATCTAGAACTTTGGATAGTACAATTTTTGCTAGAAATTCATTACCAAAAACATCTGTGTAAGTTAATTGACGACATTGGCGCAAGCTTTTAAACGGATTTCGTTTAAGGAACAAAAGTTTAAAATTGATAATTAACTGTTTTTAACACTAACTAGAAGATGTGAGGAAAGAAATCATTTTTATTTAAAAACATCAGTAATCACCCTACAAATGTTAAAAAATCAGTTTCGAAAATCGTATTTTTCTCGAAAACGACAACTAGAAATTTTTCTGTTTCGCTTAATTGTCAAGTTTTATAATTCAAAAAACTTCTTTTGATTAAAAATACCTGCCATACCGTTTGAATTTTCAATATCGGCATAATGGATTTGAAAGAAATTTCTTCTTAAAAGTTTAAGAAACGCATATCAAAATTAAAGAAATTTTTGGATTACTGAAAAAAATAGCAAATTTCTACTAATAATATTACCAATGTGCTTGATCCTTTCAGTACTTTAAAATACACACATGTCTCATACTAGAATTTTCAAACTCTGTATGGCACATAGGTATTTATAAAAACAAGAATGGGAACAAGAACATTTTCGTTGGAAGTTTGGCTAGCCCCAATTGTAAATTGGAAAGATAAATATGTTTCTCTTATAAAATTATTTTTTAAAATTACAATCCTCTAAGCATAAGACCAAAGTGATCCAATAATCTATTTTATTTTTTTTTCTCAAGTGAAAACAACTCATTTCTTCTTATTTTTGTAATGTATTTAGCATTCAATTAAATGAACGATTGGGTCACACGAACTTGCTCTTATGTAAAAGACAAAGAATTTCAAAAATAAATTGCGCTACATTATATTTGAATTAGTACGATGTTAAAGTTGTTTTAGTATGCAACTAGGTTAACTTAAAGATTTTGCACATTAAAATCGAATAAAACATCATGCTTTCTCTACTTCTTTATTAAAGTTAAAATTATCGAATACATAATAATAATAATTGTTTTTTAGTATCGTGCAAACTCCATAAGTTAGTTTTTTGTACGAACTGTCATTGTTTTAGGTGTGTTCAGAAGCATTTGATCAATAAAGTTGCTGTATTACGATACATACTAATTAGAAAATGGTTAAATTTAAGAATGAGTTAGTAGACTACTTTAAAGTTAGCAAATTTTTAGGAAGTATCATACTAATAGGTACCTTAATAATAGGCTGTTTAAAATTTTGCGCTAATGTTATTAGAAAAAAACTTTTTATAAGCATAAAATTTTTAAATGGCTAAGCTTTTTAGAAGCTTGTATATAAAAAATTTCATCAAAATCCGTTATACCGATAATGAGAAATTCAAAATTTGAAAGAAAAAAAATCGAAATTCAAAATTTTAGGTGCCATTTTGGAGCAAAATACGATTTTAGAATACCATTTTTTAACAATTGTATATCTAGTTATTTTGACATAAAATGATTTTTTTTTCTCAAATCTTGTAGATTGCAATAAAAAAACATTCAATTATCAAGTTTATTGAGTTTTGAAAATCCGAAATTTGTTTTTGAAAATTTGAATGCACATTACTATTTAAGCTTTTGGGTAGCCTTAGCTTAAAAAAAAAATGATAAAAATAGGTGGAACCGTCTTAGAGTATATCAAAAAATTGGTTAAATGGGGAAATTTATTTTCAACCGTTAGCTAGTTTTAATTAAATAAAATTTTTTAAACTTTTTTTAAAAAACATCTGTTGAACAGTTTTTTGAAGAAAAAAAAATTATTAACAAAATTTTGAAGAAACAAATCGTATGGCAGGTACCGTTAATTTTGGTCGTATGGGAGAAAAAATTTAAAAATGGTATCTACCAAGTTTAAACTAAATCGGCCGACTTAGACTGTAGTCAAAAAGACAGACAGACCGAATTGCGAGACCCACTTTTTCGTCTTCGCTATCATCGTAATGTCAACTTTCATTAAATTCACGAGTTGGACTTTTTTTACGAATGCATAACTTGGTTTATAATACCTATAAGTCGCAAGTAAAAAAACCGGAAATGAAATGTGAAAAAACATTACGATACATCATTTGAGCTGCGAAAGATTGTTGTATCGAACCTGGGACCAAATTTTCGCATCAGTTTTCTAGTAACACGTGACTGAATTATGTGAGTTCGGCATCGAGCAATCGATTACACTAATTTGACATTTTCATTCGATCACTGATAGGACTCACTCACTCACTCACACTGAAGCGGTAATTTGGCCCCTGGTTTACAGACCACGATCAACTATCCAATCAATTGCTTAGAGGTTTAAATTGAAAATCGAATTGTAAACAAGCCGAGGAATAGCACACCATTCATCATCATTCGTGAAATCAAGAAAAATCTGAGAACTAGTGCACCAAAACTTCCTGAAAAGCTGCGCCAAGAACTGAACAAGGAGTTTTGAAAAAAAAAACGGTTCATAAGTTCTGTTAATGGAGTTGAACGCCCTAACTTTGCAAAAGACCATCAATCCATCCAAAAAAAAGTAATTTTAACCGATGAGTCAAAATTTAATATCTGTGGTTCAGATGTACGGCAAATGGTATGGCGGAAACCAAATACACTGCAGAGCTCCTTCCAGAAAATATAGTTGCAACAGTGAAGCATGGTGGTTGGAGGTTGTTTCTCTGCAACTGATTTAGAAAAGCTACATGCTATTGATGGAATAATGAGCCACAAGAAATATATTGATATTTTTAAACAAAATTTAAAAGAAAGTTCGCAAAGGCTAGGTCTAAAAAACAAATTCACATTTTACCAGAACAATTACCCAAAGCAAAAAGCTTATAATATTCAATCGGGAGCGTATCGGAATCCCGCTTTTTGAAATCCCGCTTTACAAAAATTCCGAAAAATGTTTTAAAATCCCGTCTGCTAAAATACTAAATGTGGTGGTGCAACAGCTCGAAGTGAACTAGGCCTAGCGACTTACAACTCTCAACCATTCCTGTGTGCGTGTTACCAGGAACAGAGGGGACCTACAATTTTCTGCCGATTCCGAACGGCTAATGAGCAGCACTTTCCATGACAAGCGATATACTCTTAGAGGATTTGTCAATTCCTCGCAAGAGGCAGTACACCCCTGAAAAAATGTTTGCAGCGGCTGAGAATCGAACTCGAGACCTTCCGCATGACAGTCCAACGCACTAACCATTATGCCAAGGGGTACTACTTGCTAAAATACTGCTTTTTTAAAATCCCGTCTTCTAAAATCCCGCTTGTTCAAAATCCCAATCTATTATAATCCTGCTTTTTAAAATCCCGCCAAATCCCGATAATCCCGTTTTTTAGAATAGGTATAGCTAAAACTTATTGATTTTATGTTGGTTATTTTCCAGATTCTTTAAATGCTAAAGAAACTTTGCATACACCCAACCTCGCACCTACCCCAAATCCTATAGTGTGCCCAAGCAGGGTGGTTGCAGGGGCAGCATGCCCCCCTTACATACCTCACTGCTTACACGTCGTAATAAGAAAGGGGATTATAAAAAACAGCATTATAAGAGACGGGATTTTAAAAATTTGGGATTTTAAAAAGCGTGATTATAAAAAGCGGGATTTTAAAAAACCGAGATTATAAGAAACAGGCTTATAAGAAACGGGATTATAAAAACGGAATTTAAAAAAAACGGGATTATAAAAAGCGGGATATCGTACCCAACCCTATTCAATCGAATTTGGCCGATTTACAACTGCCCTAAAGTTGGCAACTCTATCCCTATCGCAGTTATCAGATTTGAACCCAATAGAGAATTTATGGAACCATTTAGACCAGTAACTTCCAAAACTGTCGATTAGAAATGCAAGCGATCTAAAAGACAATAATGTGCAAGAACGGGATCAAATTTCAGTTGACACAAAAAAAAAACTTGTCCAATTCTTGCCGAATACACTAAAACATGTTATAAAAATAAACGATATGCCACAAAGTATAAAATTGTAAAACTGTGTTATTTTTGTTGTTTTTTGATCAATAAAAAGTTACATGGTCGAATTTTGTAATTGTAGCCGTTTTCAAAATTTTCTTAAAAAATTGTATATGATAGCTTATCGTTTTAGATGAGCTAAAACGAAAATTCGAATTATTTCTCTGGGGAACCTTAGTTGAATATTTTGCACCAAATTTTAATCCGTTTAGACTTGAGATCGAGTACAGTGGTCGAACGGGCACACGAAACAGTCAGTATGACAAAAACTTCTTTGTCGAAGAACTCCTATATATGAAGATTGATTAAAATCTATCAATTTTGATTGCACGAAACCAATGTTTATGTTTGACAGAACAATTGAAAACTTTGAAAAAGCAGCAAAATTCGGTGTTTTTTTTTGTAATCGACGCACGGCTGAGGATGTGAAAATAAGAAGAGAAATAAAATTTTTTGAGCAACTTGGTGTCATGCGGAATTATTTCATGTTCAAAATGGCGGACTTTTTTAGTGACGCTGTCATTTCAACTGTCATTCGATTAAACAATGAATGACAAACAATGTCTCCCCAGAACTGTGCGTAACATAAATTGATACAAATACAAGAGTCGTGTGAATAAGCACTCGCAGATCATCTGATAACAACAAAAAGGATTGACAGTTGGACACTCTAAGGAAAACCTCTTGAAATTTTCTTTAACCTCCGATAAAGATCTCACGAAACTAGAACTAGGAAATAAAAATAAAAAAAAGGAAAAAAAAAACATTTTTTGACAACAAAAACCCCTCTTTTTCCAGAAAAAAAAGAAAAGAAAATAAAAACTAGAAAGCGTCCTTATAAAGATGTCCTTTTTCAAGAACAGATGCACACAACACTTATAAAGGGTTGATCGCGATTTGATGCGATCATTTTCTATTAAATTGAAATTGACATTATACAAGAAGAAAAACAATAGAAATCTAGAGGCGTAACTAGAACATAACCGTTGCCTTGCTTCTTATTGAAGGACAATTGATCTTGTTTCCTGCTTTTCCTTAACAAAAAAAAACTAAAAAGGATGACTTCTTTTATATTTTGCCACTGACAAATGTCCTTGATTCACATACACAGAATTATGAAGAAATGTAACATTCAATTGAATATGTCTGCAATTGTCATTTATTGCAACACCAATGTATGACATCCTTATTAAAAATTCGTAACGGTTCAAATCCAACACAATGCTTTTTCTTTTTTCGCACTTTTCTGTTTGGAATCATATCATCGTATTTTGTTACACATTGAAAAGTCATCTATCACAATTCGAGAAAAAGGATAAATGCAAATTCCTGTATATAGGTTTTTCTATTATCAAAGAAGGATACACTCAATGAGATGCAAAATCTTCAGAGCACTCAAACATCCTTGATTATGAAGAAATCCAAAAAAAGAACTTCTTGAAGTTGCCAATTGAAATGGAAAAGAATTACAGAAATTGTTTGCAACAAAAGTCTTTCTTTGCTACACGGATGTGATGTCCTTGTACACAATTGATCTGGATTAACGCGCGCGGCGCATGTAATTGATACTTTATTGGAACTCGTATGAATGATCTCTCACAATTGACTTTGGAAGTTTTGCATATACCATATGTAGAATCACTCGAGAGACAATATTGATGATTTATTTTGTCCTACCTCGTCCTTGGACCAGGATTCGTCTCGAATGATTAAATTCTTTTTGCTTGAAAAAACGTTTGTATGAATAAATTAGTTTCATTCATTGGAGAGAGGATAACACGCAGCATGTGTGTTGCCACAGAGAAAAACGACAAAAAGGGACTTCTTTTTCTTGAATGGGAATCCTTAAAAGGTGCACAAAGGTAGCTAGCTTATAGATACGGAGAATAAATACGATCTAGCCGATTGGACAAAAGACTTTTTAATAGTTTCTCACTTTTATTTGAGTTGCCTTGAATGGATGACACAAATGGAAGCCCTCCTCCTCCACACAACGAATGCTATGATGTCCTTGTCTGTTACTATGAATACTGGTCGTACATACATCCAACACACATATTGAGAATTTTTCAATTCGTAATGGTTTCTGATGACTGTTTAAACACTGGTTGAAAGGACCTCTATTTTGAAATTGAATAAAACAGCGGGTGGACGAACTGTCTGTCGCATGGTCGTCGCCCATTCCAAAAAGGATGACTGAATGTCCATTGTAAGTTTTCCTGAACCCGATAGTCAGCTGAGTGTATATTGAAGAAAAAAGGATTTGTCAATGAGTTGAACAAAACCTGAATGGACAATAATAAAAGAATGAATGAATGAATCGGAATTGTATGCGAGCATATCTATACCTACTTGAAGTGAGTCCTTTCAGTGATGATTATTGACGGAGAGATATAGAAATTTTCTATGGTTTCACTAATTCTCTAGTTTTTGTCAACTGTAGTATTTATCAATTATAGAATTCTATGGCGGTTCTTTGTGTGGATGAAACCTTTTAACAAATAAATATTAACTCAGTTTTTTGGTGGTCAAGTCGGGTCAATGTGGAATTGCTGGTAGGTGGGAAGATTATGATTAATCTTGTGGTCAGAAAAACTGATGGAGTTTGAAATTCACAGAAAAAGGGAATCTTGTTAAAATATTAACTTATGCGCAAAAATATGTTTATTTACACGTGGTACTCTTGAACTCCTTGAAATATGGTCTTAAACTGTTTCTGCCATAGAGACGTTTTTATTGGGCAGTGCTTCGACACAGGACGATAGAAGTATCAATGATACTTGATGGAAGTATCATCTCATGACGGGCATAACAATTTAAGTAATTTAGTTTTTCCAGGTTCATCTTCATCTTGGTCAGTCATACTCCCAGCCATGCTATATATTTCAGGCAAATGAAAACAATTCCTAAGCGAACAGTTTGGCTATTTAAAAAATAATTGGGGCAACTTAAGTAACTTTTCTATAAAATCTGATGTGCTTGGTATGAAAAGTCTTACCCTTATACAACCTTGTTGTGTTATCTTATCTACGTTTACTTCAAGACAAAACAGTTTTGTCTGATCTTGAATTGCCGCCTTGAATAACTCGACTACGGAGCTTTGGGAATGGCAAATATTGTCGATGTTACCTACATACGTTGGATAGATCGGGTTTTTTAATAAAGATTTTACAACTTTTTTTTTTAATAAAACTCTAAACATTTCAGATATCTCGAAAATTGTATATATTAGGTTTGAAGAATAATCAAAACATTTTTGTATGTAAGTAATTCGACGTAGTCCTTCATATGTGTTACGGGCACGATTTTATTACTAGATTCGTTGAATCCAATTTACGATGACTGGATCACATATTTCGACGGAAACGGCCATTGTCTCCCATTCAATATTATCTATGAGCTCCTCAACAACGCAGGCTTATTGACATACACCAAAGATTTGTCGTTAACCCGTAAAAACAACCTAAATCAAACGATCTAGGCGGCCAATTGGCAGGACCATTTCTCGGAATACCACATTCATCGAATGGAGTTCTTAATAAGCTGATTGTTACGGCAGCTGTGTGCCTTGAGGCACCGTCTTGTTGAAAGTCTGGGTACCATAGAGGTATATCTTCGATGCATAAAAAGCAGACAAGAGATGCTTGTTCTTGCTCAGCTAAGCTCTAAGGATGGGGGTGGTTCTTGGCCCTTTTCATGCACCACCAACTCAAAGCAAACCAAAATGCAACTGTTCAAAAAAATAACGCTGCAGCATGTCTCGGTAGCGGCCCCCATTGACTGAAGCGTGACGGTAATTTTCATCAACGAGAAAACACGGCCCAATAACGCCACCTAGCGGCATGAAATACACACCATACAGTTATTTGTTGTGGATGAACTGGTATTTCTTCAGGCACTGCATGGTTTTCGCCTGATGACCAATGACACATCTTCTTACAAAATTTCTATTTCCCAATCCGAGAACGTGCGCCGCCTTGTCATATATGATCGGATGTTTTTAGTTCTTGTCTTAACTTATCTTATACGGGTCCAGGCCAAGATCATTTCGCAGAATTTGAGGTAGTGTGTTCTTAGCGATGTCCAATTATTGAAAACACCATGGAATCGTTTTCGACGGACGCTTAAACAGAACGGCAGATATATTCTCTGCACTTTGACCAACCAGTTGTCTCACTGACACGGGAACGTCCAGCAGGGAATATTAGTACTAAAATTATTCGCCAAGCTACATATAAATTGCTTGTCTTCTAGGACGAGATCTACGACCAAAATTAAGATTTTAACGCTCTTAAGCTTGTCATCACCGACTCTGTATTTTTCTAATATATTTAAATTATTTGTAAGCATTCTTCGATCGTGAGCTTCGCCATGTGAACAAGATATTTTGACTGAATGTTTTGACATTTACACTTTGGTCATTTGTTTGAGAAGCGTTCACAATGAAAATTCAAAACTGTCAAGTTCCAACTAGAACACAGTGCCACCAGAGCTTACCGCTATCCTAATAGTACCTACAATACGATTTTTTTTTTCAAAAACTGCCCCACAGATTAAAAAAAATCATAAAATTTCATTTAATTTCCGCTAGGTAATGGTTGAAAAAAATTTCCGAAAAATGGTTATTTTTGATAGGCCCCCTTGAACCATTTGTTTTTGTTTCTGATTTTCTCGAAAACAGTACAACCGATTTAAATCATTTTTTCATGCTAAAGCTCCTCCAAAGTTTAAATATTATTACATAAACAAATTTTCAATTGTTTATTTTTTGGATTTTTTTAAAAAAATTTCAAAATTTTTTTTTGGAAACTCATTATTTCGAAAAGCCCAGGATCGATTTTTTCAAACTTGATAAATAAAAGTTTCTTAATATAATCTACAAGATGTTGGAGAAAAATGTATTTTACCTAAAACTAAAGGTACCCACCATACAAATGTTAAAAAATTAAAAAAATGGTTTTCAAAAATCGTATTTTTCTCGAAAACGGCGCCTAGAATTTTGATAAAATTTTTTTTCTTTCAATTAATTTTTATGATCTTTAATTTAATAAAATAGAATTTGAAATTAAGATATTACAGCTTGTACCTACCATAGAACCATTTTTTCGAATTTTGAATTTCTCCACATAACGGATCTTAATGAAATTTTTTATAGAGAAGATTCTAAAAAGTATAAAACACATTACATTTCAAAACTTTAAAATAAATATTTTTTGAATTTTTGAAAAAAAATCTATTTTTTCTTTTTTTGAAAATTCGATATCTCAGAAACGGCTCAATATTTTAGTTTTGTATATTTGGTTTTTAATCGAACAATAACAAAAACTTTAAATTGGCGTACCAAATTTTTTTCTTAAAAATCTTTTAAGAAGTTTGTATATAAAAGCTTTTTTTTAAGAAAACACTACAAGGATTTATAATTTTTGTTCTTGCATAAATTCATATTTGCATAGCATTGTTTTTTTGTCTCTTACCACTAAAAAAATTAAAAAAAAAAATAATTTTATCCTTATGTACAGTTTTCTCTAATAACATTCGTTTTTAAAATTATATAGGAGCAAGTTCGTGCGACCCCGGCGTGCATTTTATTTCTAAGAATTCTGATACATTTATTACATCGATTGAAACATGCTTGACTTAGTTGGTAGTTCGACAGTCTAGATAACTTAAGTCGCTTAATCCATCCTTAGACTTTGAAGCCTAGTCACTATATTTAGAGCCCCTGCACAGCTGATATCTATTGTCCTTTCTCGAAATTTCTGCTTAACATTTAATTCGCCGAAAATCTCCCCCTTCCCATTATAGCATTGAAGTTCGCAAGCACAACTTTGACATCGAACTCCGGACATACTCAGTCCAGGAGGTTATAAAACTTTTTCTTGATTAGTACCTTGGATAGTAGTTTTGATCCGGATCACAGCTATGTGATCATTCATCAGTTCAAACTCAAATATTGCTTAGGAATGCCCAGCCAAACATGTTTAGTCATTTATAGAAACTGCTGTAAATTTCTTTTTTCATTTTACCAAACTTGTACTATCCATTGTATCTCCTGGAATTCTCTAATATTTTCCTTATGTAAGGACAACCATCCAGATAATCCGATGCCATAAATAGAGTAATATTGGTCCATAACGGGTTTATTCGACACCATGTCCTTAAAAGCAACCTGGCTTATACTGACAATCCTTATTTACATAGGAAGTCAGAGTTAATCACGTAAATTCTTCAACAAGCAAAACAGCAATAACTGAGGAGACAACACTGTTGATTCTATTCATATAGTTCTTTCCCTATTATAGTCTTTTTGAGAGCACCTTGGTGTGATCACATTTTCGTTGCAGTGTAATTATTAGTGACATCCTACTTCACTTTAATCTGTCGGCCATGAGATTTTCTTCGATCCCATAGCTCTAGCTTTCATTAGTTATCTAACTTACCCTAAGCCCCTGGCTGCGACAAAGCTTACCCTACGGGAAGGAACAAATTTTCAGTTTTTAACATGTTAAAGAGCTTGCTACTTTTTAAACATAATCTTGTTTGATTTTTGCTACTGTAAATATAGGCTTCTGGTTAATTTTGGAATTCAACTCTTTTTACAATTTCAAGAAATAATTTTGGTCTTAAACTGAATTCTTATGAGTAAACATCCGTCAAATTGTTACTGCCATGGTCAAAGAGCTGGAAGGCGGCCTTTCTGTAGAAATATCTGATTTGCTTGTATTCATTCAAACACTTATTTCGAATGGTAACACAAATGCTTGGTCACTACATTGTGGGCAATCAGATAATCATAATGAACGTTCATTCAATGCTTACAATGTGGAAATGTCCAATAGAAAATGTAACTTAAATATTGTTAAGAAAAAAAAAGCACCATAACACTCCAAAGGCGAAAGAGAATGGTGCTTAGATTTTCTCGGTACGAATAAATAAGCCTATACGTTAAAAAGAAAAAGTGTCCCTCTAAGTGTCATAAGCCATAATAATAACAACAATCACAATTACATATTGTCATTGTCGCGGTATATCTCTTTGGACGTAATTTGCCGCCAGATAAATAATCGGTTTATTTGATTGACGGTATAAAGCTGAGTGAATTGCTTTTGTTACTTTGTAGACCTATCTGGCTACTTACGAAAGCATTTATAGCATTTTCCAATGCCGGATTTTTATTTTCAATTTAAGTAGCAGCACAAATAGCATAGTATTTTTTTTTTGTTTCGTCACTATTTAAGAAGGTGTTACATTTTAATGTTCAATTACAAACACATAAATCTAACTAAATGAACAGAAACTGAAACACATTCAATGGAAAAGTGAAAAAAGTCATTACTTTATGAAACTTAAATTTTTTCATTTAAGAACAATATATGTATATGTAGTATTTGTATTTGAATAAAACAAAAAACTATTGCCTTAGACAGAGTAAGTCCCTAAAGAGGTCCTTTGTTGGATGGGTTCGGTGAAGACGAGATATAATTATATAAGAGGGGAGTTTTCTTCTCATTAAGGGCAGAAGTCGATTTTTTAAAAGGAACTGTTAAAAACGAAAAAACTAAATAATTTTAGGGAAAAGTGGAAAGAAATATGCAAAATGAACACAAAGGAGCCTTCTAATACGTCATCCAAAAATTAAAAAAAAAACGCATTTTTTTTTCAAAGTTGTGATTTTCATGGTCTGCGTTTAAATACGATACGGAATATTATTGAAGTCTCCAGCTCGAGAAATCACTCGTCCAAAAATGTTGTCACGCAGGGGCGAACGCAGAAAATAATTTCGGGGGGGGGGGGGGGGGGGGGGTTTTCAAAAAAATATAAGATTTTCATAAATATATTATTATATTACTGTATTGTAGGTATGTACTTTGTAATTACATATTCTTTATTGTAATTAACATAAATATGTTATAACTAAATAATATTTGCTCTTAGGGATAGGACCTATCGGAACAATTTCATAAAGCTACTCGCAAAAACAAAACATCATAAGGATGTTACAATTAATACCTATTTGGCAAATTTGAATAATGTTACCAAAAGTTGGAAAATATTCACTACGAGGGCGTTTTTGGTGCTTCCCATTTGGGCATTTTTATTCCGGAATTAATTGTTAGACTTTTACTACGGGCCCTGTGATGGAGGCCATTATTTGGTTCGTATAATATCATTAACGAAACAAAAGAAAAAGAATGTAAGTGATTCCATAAGTGTACCTAACAATAGAGTTATAATAAGTTCTAGGTTCACCTAGTGGTCCAAATCTGCAAAACTAAATCCGGCATACATATATTAACACGTGAAGTTATAACTTGTTGTACTTTTGCGATCATAGAAAAAATACGAAATCAAAAATTAATGTTATTAGAGAAAAAGCATAAAATTCATTTTTTAAATGACTAAAACTCCTTTAGTAGTTGGAGCTAAACACAGGATGACATGTGTTTTGAGCAAATATTAGTTTATGCAAGAACAAAATTGTAATTAGTTTTAGTGGTTTCTTAAAAAAATAAGCTTTTGTGTAAAAAAATTTTAAAACATATTTAAGAAAAAATTTTGGTACGCATATTTAAACTTTTTAATATTGTTCGAATAAAAATTTAATTTATAAATCGAGATATCGAATTTTCAAAAAAAAAAAAAAAACAATTTTTTTTCTTTCAAAAATTAACAAAATATTTTTTTTTAAGTCTTAAAATGCAATGTTTTTTTAAACTTTTTAGAAGCTTCTCTAAAAGTAAAGATTAGGTAATCGAAACAAAAAAAAATTATCAAAATTCTCGGAGCCATTTTTTTGAAAAAAAAAAAGATTTCCGAAAACCATTTTTTGACATTTGTATTGTCGGTACCTTTATTTTTAGGTAAAACAATTTTTTTTCCTCAGATCTTGTAGATTATATTAAAAAACTTTTATTTATCAAGTTTAAAAAAATCGAGCAAGGGTTTTTCGAAATATTGAGTTTCCAGAAAAAATAAAACTTTGAAGGTGCTTCATAATGATTAAAATCGGTTGTACTGTTTTCGAGAAAATCAAAAACCAAAAAAATGGTTCCAAGGGGGCTTCCAAGAATAACCATTCTTTGTAAAAAATTTTTTCAACCATTATCTACCTAAAATGACGAAATGAAGTTTTATGAATTTTTTTTTTTAAATTCTGTGGGACTGTTTTTGGGAAAAAAATATTTATAAGATTTCGAAAAAAAATTGTATGGCAGGTACCGTTATTTTTTGGTCTTAAAAAGAAAAGGAAAAAAAACGTGTGGGGCGAAAAAATCAAAACGATATCTACCAAGTTTAACGAAAATCAGCCCAGCCTTTTAGGCCGTAGTCGAACAGACAGACAGACAGAATTTTGGGACCCACATTTTTCGTCTTCACTATCATATTAATATCAACTTTGATAAAAATCTTGAGTTCGATTTTTTTTATGAATGCATTACTTGTCTTATAGTTATAGTACTTATCGAAAGAAAAAACAACACTAGCAGAAGAATTTATGGCACTAAAATAACAATTTTTTTTTTGTTAACAAAATGAACCCTTATTTTTTTGGTCGTTTCGGGGGGGGGGGGGTGTTTGAACCCCTAAAACCCCTACCTGCGTTCGCCCCTGTTGTCACGCATTAATAGTATGTAGCATGTGTCACCATATTTCTGAAAGTAAACTTAGCCAACGTGACAAAAAGATACCGACACCCTAAGAACCACACCAAAATTTTACATAATTGTAAATACAAAATTGACAATGTTTTCCATAGTTCTTAGTCGAAGTAAAAACTACTATATATGTATTTTTAAATTTTTAGTTTAAAACTAAAAATTACAAAACCTACTCTTTCCTTGAAAAAATAATTTCGCTTGTGATATATAGATTCTATATGGTTACAAAAAAAAAAAACTCGAGATTTTGATCAGACTTGACATAACTATGACATTGAGGACTCTCAGTTTGCCAGAAAAGGAAGATGTTAATAACATCTTAGGACGATTACCAGCTTTACGTGAAACCAGAAGACATTATTTTGGAAATGAATTCATAGCAGATAATAAAGTAAAAGAAATATTTAACCAAATAAATACCAGTAATTTTTACTTGCGACTTATAGATACTAAAAGCAAGTTATGCATTCGTATAAAAAATCGAACTCGAGATTTTGGTCAAAGTTCAACGAAAGCGAAGACGAATAGAGTGGGTCTCGCAATTCTGTCTATCTGTATCTGAGATACGATTTTTTCAAAATTTTACAATTTTTTTATCAAAAACTGTTCCACAGATTTGAAAAAAAATCAAAAAATTTCATTTAGTTAAAGCTAGCAAATGGTTGAAAAAAATTTCCAAAAATGATTATTTTTGGTACCCCCCTTGGAACCATTTTGTTGGTTTTTGATTTTCTCAAAAACGTTTCAGCTGATTTTGATAATAATAGCCTCCATACAAATTTTAAAAAATGATTTTCGAAAATCGTATTTTTCTCGAAAAGGGTTTAGAGAATTTTGATAAATTTTGTTTTCTTTCGATTAATTCATTAATCTTTAGTTTAATAAAAAAAAAATTTAAATCAAGATATTATTGACTGTATACCTACCATAAACGATTTTTTTCGAATTTTGAATTTCTCATACTCGGCATGACGGATTTTAATGAAATTTTTGATAGAGAAACTTCTAAAAAAGTTTAAAAAACATTGCATTTCAAAACTTAAAAAAAAATAGTTTTTGAATTTTTGACAAAAATTTGATATTTCAAAACGGATGCTTAAGTATTTTGTAATCTTATTTTAAGTTGCATAATCTTAAAAACTTAAAATTGGCGTACCAATTTTTTTCTTGGAAAATGTTTATATAAGAACTTTGTGATATTCTAGTTTTAGCTTCAACTATTTAAAAAAAAAAGTTGTTTTAAAATTTTAAAAACAAATTTTGTGCTTCTGAACATTTTTTTCAAATAACATCCATTTTTAAAATTCCAAGTCTCTTAAATATAAGAGCAAGGTCCTGCCATCCAGTCGTAAATTTTATTTTGTTCAGTTTTTAGTAAATTAAACCCATGAAAAATAAACTGATTGTTTTTGTTCCTAAAACTTAAAACATAAAAATAGAATACCCTTCCCCAAATGCTTATCTTGCTATATTTTTAAATTTATTGCAAATAAATAAATAAGTGTTAAGAAAAGCTAATATATTTCTGTTTGTTCTTCTCTTGAAAACTAGAAACGAAATTACTTTTTTCAATTGTCAATACTTCAATTTCGAGACTTAATACCTAATGCATAAAAGTAGAATCAGTCTGTCTTATATTTATGGTAGGTAAGTACTTCTAAATAATTTAATTTGAAAAGCCTAAACAAAACAAAAGAGCTGATGCAAGAACTTGAGAGGTGGAAGCAAACATTTATGGCTCTATTATTTGTACGTGAGAGGATATATGTAGATTTTGTAGAACTGTAAAGATTTTAAATTTTCTTCAAATTTATAAAAAAGCCCAAAATCCTGGAGGCTTAATATTTATAGTATTCTTTCAACAAAAAAAGACGCAATACGACCTCCTCTTCCCACCCTGGACACTTTGTTGCACGCTATTCATGTTTAGCTGTAAAAGAAAGGTAATTTGAGTTTGTACAAGGAAAAAATTTATTTATGTATTTTACTTGTACTTTGGACTATTTAAGCTAGAGGCAGTAATTTAATTAAGACACATAATAATTGTAAAAAGCTGCTAGCCTATAGGTGCAAGGAAGTAATGAATAAACTCCTACTCCAAACAATATCGAAAGAAGCGATGATTTTCAAATTCATGATTTTATGTTGCTCAAAACCTGTTGTTTTATTGGAACGTTTAAATGAATACAATCGAAATCAATTAATCAAAGAATATTTTTTATATTTTTTTTTTGTAATTTATTGATTCAAAATATCTTTCAAAGACCTTCCTTAAAAGAATAATACTCGGAACAATATACTTTTTTATTTCTGCATCTTAACAAAATCATATTTGATATAATATTTGCAACCATTGGAGGCATTAGTCCCTTTGTTTAAAAATTTTGTTTAAAAATCAAAAGTACTAAAAAATTGAAGATTTTGGAATTCAATATCTATTATAATTTGTATCATTAATAAGTGCCTTTGTGCAAAACAAAATATATCAGAATAAGACAATGATCTCAAAAGTCCTAAGAACTCTATTTCCGTTTTATAGTTTTTTTTTATGAAAAAACTAAAATCATTAAGTTTATTCAAATTTGTAAGAGGCGATTCTGAGAACATTTCAATCATCAAAGTTTGTATGGCAAATTTATACCAAATCGGCTCATCCTTTAACGTATATAGAGGCCGCCAGATGGTACGACAAGAAGTTATTTTCGTAATTGTAGTTTAATTAAAACATAAAAATGGAATCTGGGATCTTGGATCTTGGATCTTGACACCTCATGCCATAAGGGATATTCGTTTAGAAAAAATGCGATGTAATTGGACGGTAATTGCTCAAAAAAGGTCAATTAGTTTTGGAAATTGTACAGCCATAGAAAATTTTTAATCAAGACTAAAGATTTTGCAAGGTCACGCGCTATTTTTGGCAACCCATTTGTGGGATATTCACAAAAATTATACACTCTCCAAAAGATCACTAGATCATTATAAAGTAAAGAATATTAGTAACTAACCCAAGCAGCCATTAAATCCCTTGATTCTGTCTCTATCAACTCACTATCAGCCGTTAACTGCCAATGGTCTGAGATGGAAATTACGCAGAGGCTTAACATTCACCTCTGCTGAGTGCCACGCTACAAGGAATTGCAAAGCTATCAAATTCGCCAAAAGTGGAAAAATTATACCTTTATTTAATATGGGTATTCCCATCGCTACGTGTAAGCTAATGCTTAAACAATATCCTTTACAGAGAAGAAACCTCCCATTATTGAATACCTCTAAACAAATCGCACATCGGCTCCAAAATAGGTGTTATAATAGGACACTATTTAATAGGCAGACTTGCAGCCTTGAGTTTATTCTAACAATTTCTTCGGAAGACGGAGAGAAGGAGGAATCGATTCCTTACCTTATCACAAAGACGTAGACTCCATTTGGGAAATTTCTGTTACTGACTAGTGATATGGCAAATATATGGAGTATATCGCTCGCTTCATAAGGGGCTTGAATTGGTTTAACGATTATGGGGAAAGTCTTCAAAATTCAGCGTCATATCACAACGGGCCAACCCATAGTCTAAGTATGTCGGCTCTCCCGCTGACTACTAACGTCAACCTTACCTAAGTCACTAGGCTAAACGGTTCTCCACGAGCTGTCGCGCCAAAAACTTTGTGAATTGCTTACTTTGAATCCCCTTAGTTTTATTCTCATGAAAAATTACACAATTCAATAATTGTTTAACATAAGATTACCGACAGTTTAAAAATCTACTGGCACCCGCTTAGATTCTGTCTCCAATAAGATTTTAATTCCTCTTGCATTCAAAGTTCTTAATCTTTATACAAAAACTTTCACAACAATTCCATAATACTTCTATTTTTCTAATTCTATATGCGCCAAGACAAATCTACAACAATATATGTATGTACATTCACATCAACCCCCAGCATTGTATATACAAATGCAAAAATAGAGAATTTGCCAAAGGACTTAATCCATTATGGTCACAAGGATTTGCCGCCATTGTTCGCCTCACATCCCATCGAATTAAATTCAAATGCGAATATGATCGATCCCATCGGATTCCATTGAACCTTAAAGATACAACAACTGTCAGATGAACTGCCATTATTGCGATTGATATGAACCAGAACCTCTGGACAGACGACGCGACGGGCAGACCCACAAAGATTACGAGTACAAATAAAAAAGTAAACAGAACGAAAAAAAAAACGAAACATAAATGAGAAGTCGGCCATTGCGAAAAAATAGATTCGATTTGACTCAGGATCAGGAGCAAAACTAAAAAAAAAAACGAAGAAGGAATTAATTTTTATCTCATCTCAGTTCGTCTCCGGGTATTGTCCTTGTTCGATTGGCTTGCAGTAATATCAGGATTCCATTCTGGAATTGTCATTTCGATCCTTGCCATTGTCACATATGCGATTGCAATATTCTTCCCATGCGTGTCTTTCTGTTTCTTATTGTCACAGACAAAATGCACATAGTATTCCTTCAAGTTGTTGTCCTGTTGCGATAGCAATCTTTGTGATTGATCTCAAGAGTATCAATTGGTTTTCCCTTAAGTTGAGGTTCTTCAAGGGACTCAGCATAAAAAAACACAAATTGCTAATTCCTTCTTTCTGCCAATTGTCCATTGAAAAAATGGGAGATACTTGAGAAGTACTTATCCCTTTTTTGTGGTTGCGGATACCATGTCATCTTTTTGTCAGAAACATTTTTTTCTTTTATTTGTCATTTTCTTAAGTGTCCTTAAGATAATGCAAAAATCTTAACTTAGAATGAGAATGAGAAGGGATTTTGCCAAAATATGAATTCAAACACCATGTGGTCGGTCGGTCAGGTCATCCATCCAGACCAGACAGAATGACGCCTGAAATATTGGAAGACTTCGTTGGTCGTTAGTCGTTGTCGTTGCCGTTCGGTCGGTCATATGCAAACTTTCCTGAGTAATGAGATTGGAATGCGCCTGGCCTGTGGGATGGATGACATGTTATGCAAGTCACCTTCTATTGTCGATGTAAAAAATAACATTTGCCTTGATTGATCGATGTTACAGTCTTTTATTTGTGTATTTAAGGGTCAAGATAAGTGGTATGGAGGCGAGCATCAAAAGCAACACAATGTGCTCTTGAAAACTTCATGTCATGCGGGCTATTGTGGCGGAGATGGTCAATCTTTTATGTGCGAGGAGTTTTTATTTTTCGTTTTATTAAATGAATTTTCACGGTTTAGTCAGAATATGATTTGCACAAACTAAATATCCTCATTTTACATATATCTACCTTTTTTGAACGAGAATATTTTTGTTAGAAATTCGACGAAAATAAAATGGTGTTATATATTTTTCCAATTAAAATGTATGGTTTTATAACACCAATCTATACATATTATTAACTTTACTTAATAATTTTTGTTATCGAAAATGCGTGATAAATCTTTTCTTTTTTGGAACCGCTCAATAGAAGTTGTGTTGGGCGGTTATAAGTCTGAAGTTCATAAAATAAATGGTGATATGCCACAGGGTTCTGTTTTGTCTCCGACTCTCTTTTTCATATTCATTAATGATCTTAGGTCTGAAACTTCTAATCCATTGAATTGTTTTGCTGACGACAGTACTCTCAGATTGTCATATTCGTTTCATGACTCACATCTTTGTTTTTCCGATGTGGATTTAGAATGGAAGCTTATGATAAGCTCATTAAAATCTTATTGTCAAATAGGGAATCAAAAGCCGTGTAGATTTTAATGCTTCAAAAACTAAATGCTGTCTCCTGTCGTTAAAGCAGACGCTTAACATGACATTTTCCTCATCAGGGATAGGTAGTATCAGTATTGCTGTGGAGTATTGTAGTTGATGAACTGCTAGAAAATTTTACTTTTCAAGGTATACGCTGCATTGGTTGCGCTGATAAGATAATTATAGCGGCCTTAGGGAAGTTTGAAGAAACTCTCTATGATATAATCCAGAGAGGCCTAACAATTTCTAGGAAATAATGTCTTTCAATTGGATTAAATGTGAACTCTACAACATTAGCTGGCGAAGTAATTGATACTAAGAAGGAGATAAAATATCTAGAGATTTAGCTACATCGCAAACTCCTTTTGAATGAACAAATGGAAATAACGAATATATGAGAATTATCTCTGTTTAAGTGGAGTGATTGAATTAAATTCAATTAAAAGCTCAAGTGACCTCAACTCCAAGTCACTAGGATAAGGAGGTTGACAAAAGAATGCACTAAACTCTAAGTGCATTTTGAGTTTTTTTTTCCGTGCTGAACTCCCTCCACTCTTATCTGAAACTTTTGGAGATTAATGTGAACTAAGTGTTGTCATACACCTATGACACCTCTGATGCACGTGGAATAGAAGTGGCCTGCTAATATCTTAAGCAGATAGAATGCTTTTCTTAACCGATTACTTCGGTTCATTCTTTAAAATTCATTTTGCATTAACTATACCAAAAGTTGAATTGTGGAACATGCCATTTCAGAGAAGAGTAGGATTGGTCATAGACTGAAGAAACCAAGCCACAGCACAGTGAATCAATCTTTTATATAGAATCTACAGAGTGTAGAGTAAATTGGTATACCAAGAACAACGTAAATGTCAGCTGTGTTTAAAGAAGTCCAATTTCCTAAAGATCAAACTTGACTCTGCGTGAGGTATTTATATCTACTTTAAATCTCGAACTTCTACAATGCACATCAGTTTACTCATGAGCCAAATTTCATACGCACTAGTCGAATGTGGAATGCCTTACATATCTCTATTTTACATTCGCATTTTGATATTCAGGATATTTTAAAGGTCGCCAGAGCCCCTTTAATGCGTTCCTATTAAAACAAAACAAAAAAAATTCTAAGAACCATGAAAGATGGAAGAAATCTATGATTGCCCTATGCTACCTATTTGCCTATGCTCTAGGAAAGTTTAAAGTATTTCTGCGAGGATTTAAAGGTGCACAGACATGCAGTATTCACCCTCAAGTTGAATATTTGTCGTGAGTTTGATATGATCCCTAGTACTAGACGAAGCAAACTTTTTCATTTTCAGCTTAATTTTCTTACTTTAAGATCTAACAAGAGGTTTGCTGTTTCTGAAATGGTTGGTTTTCTATTTAAATTTCTCCAGGAATGAATTTCTTTGCCTCTTATGAAATATTTATTCAGCAGGTGTTAAGATAAAAGCAGACATGAATATATAATTAAGTGGCATTTTGCTTTGTTTTGAAGCTCGAATTCCAAACAATAAAAACAGCTCGTCGGCGTTAGCGTGTAAAATTTCGGTTTGTTAATCAAGGCGAATCCCATCACAATCTCATCCTCAAGTCCTTTTGTACCGTTTAGCCCGAATTCCCATTCATTTCTATATACACCATCGAAAACCCATATCGCTCCACACATGCAATTATTAACTTGAACTCATTTCCTTAGATTTATTATTATATCGTCAATCTGAAGCACCATGGTAACCATGGCATTTATTTATTATACTTACTTGTGTGATCAAACCAAATTCAATTAAAATTGTTTATTAAGCAACGAGCATTGAATGTACAGCGGTTGTATTGTACTCCATCATGGTTTGTGTATTTTCGACGAACCTGTTTTGTTGTTGGCACAAAAACACAACGCCCTCTCTTTGTGTAAACATGGAGGTGTTGAAGGTCTTCTCTGTGTTATTTCGTGAAGGAGAAAACCTATTGTTCTTGGTTTTCTTAATTAATTCACACTGTTTATCGTTGCATAAATATTCTAGCTAGGTAGTACTGTTAGAATCAGTTAAAAAAAAAAAAACACATCCCAAGCGCTATACCCACTAATTAACTGAAAGTTACACAGGATTTATCCTTTTTTTGTTCTCCAAAACATCAGCAGCGCCAGCAACAGGGCTATGGAACTGAGTTTTGTCATCAAAGGATTTGTTGTGTTTCATAACATTGTGTGGCTTCTATGTATTTTTTGTTTTTGTGCTTTGTTTCATAAATGATGGCTGGATGATGATGGATTTTATTGAGCTTTGTCTAAGGGATTACAACGTTTTAACTGTTTTTGGGGGATTTTGACCCTTCGGACTAGTCGTTAGATAGAATTCAACAAGTCTCCTGCCTGGCATTGATTTATTTTCTTGGGGGATTTTTGGTTGATGTTTCTTTAACTTTATCAGCAGAAGAGGTTATAATCGAAAATAGTTAAATACAAATTGATACATATTAAATGGCTGCGATAAGAAATAGTGTATATTAAGATCCTGATTCATCGTCTAAATTCGGGTGAAAAGTAAAGTTATTAACTTTAAACGGCTTAGGGATCATCTGATTATGAACTCCATCAATCAAAAGTATAAGCCTTACACCAACAACAAGGATTTTTATTTCCTCCTGAACGAAATACGGAACCTATCTGGAGAAAGTTGTATACTCTAGGTCGAGGACTTCAATGTTAAAGTCGGCAATCGAGACATCTTCAGCGGATTTAATGGGAACCAAAGCATCCACAAAACAACAGCAGACAAAGACTGATTTTCAATTGGATGCCTTTTTAAATACATACACAAAGAAGGGAAAAGGGCAAGAAGACAACACAGTTCCACCACCCAGAATAGAAGACGTGGACTAACAGCTATAGAAAACCTTGATTACAACAAGGCCGAAGGAGCTGTTGACTAACCTGCAGAGCTTTTCAAATACGAAGCTGATGATTTGGTAGCCTAAATGCTTTAAATAATCAACTTAGTGTCGCTCTAAAGGCCGCATCTACAAAAAAACGATACGATATGCAAGAAGAATATTCCTTCCAAGCTTTACAAATAAGACATCCTAGCTTATGTGTTGTGTGAGGCTATTAAAAGCCGTTCTGCAGATGTCTGTGGGGCTCGCGGTCCAATAGATCAACCATAGACCAAATATTCACATTGAGGCATATCCTGGAAAAGACCAATGAATTTGAAGTGAAGACTCACCATTTTCCATCGACTTCAATGCCACATATGATAGTATTCATTGTCAAGAGCTCTATAAGGTGATAAAAAAAATCGGGTTTACAGGAAATCAGTTGTTTTGCATGAGATTGGAAGAAACACGGTGCACTCTGAAACTGGGGAGTAACACCTCCGGGTTTCAGCAAGAAAACTCTGTTTAGTGTGATTTTTTTCAATTATGTTCTGGAGAAGAGGCCAATATATTCTACAAATCTGTCTAACTATTTGGATATGCGGACAATATCAACACCACCGGCCGTTCAGCATGGTTTGTAAAAGTGTCCTTCACGGAAATTGAAAATCAGCTAATTTTAGTGGTTTTGAAGTAAATGAGAGCAGCCGCTGGAGCTGACGGCCTCGCTGCTGAACTGTACAAGGCGGCGGGCGATGACTTGGTTTGGAGTATTCACCAGCTCATCTGCAAAATATGGTCGGAAGAAAGCATGCCCGATGAATGGAACCTCAGTATTGTCTGTCCGATCCTCAAGAAAGGAGACCCTCTGAACTGCGCCAACTACTTCTTGTGCAAATTAATTGGGACAAGCAGATTTTTGAGCATTTTTTTCATTTATTTTGAATACTGTTTATAATAAGTATAAAAATATGAAATTAGTACTTTATACGCCCCCCTTTATCATCTACGAGTTCTTTAACTCTCTTCGGCATTGATGAAATTAACTTCTCGCATATATTTTGCATTTATTGGTCGTGGAACCATACCTCATTAATTGCTGAAATTAGTTTGTTTTTAGTCGTACAGTCTCTTTTTCTGAGCCTCGCTTTTATAATAGCCTATAGATTCTCAATCAGATTGAGATCAGGTGAGTTGCCAGGCCACTGCAGCACCTTAATATTTTACTCCGCGAAGAATTGCTTCATTTTTTTGGACGTGTGACACGGAGCAAGATCTTGCTGAAAAATGGTTTCCTGCATCGAAGTTCGTCTTTGCATAGTAGGAAGGAGCATATGCATTAGGACATACGCATACTTGGCGCTGTTTATCATGCTTTCGATGGGCTTTAAGCTTCCAGGACCCACAGACGTGAAACAACCCCAAAACATAACTTTTGGCGGGTGTTTAGGGGCTTGGACGATGTGTCCAGGTCGGAGTTTTTCTTTGTCACTTTTCCTCACGACACTTACCCTGTATCCTTGGACCTCGAAATGGCTCTCGTCGGAGAAAATTACTTTTTCTCAGTCCTCTGCAGTCCAATCCTTATGCATTTTTGCCAATCTCAATCTTTTTTTGCGCATAGCGTCTGTCAAAAGCTGTCTTCAAGTCCCTTTGAAGCTCACCACTTGTCTTTCCAGGATTTATGACGCTGTTTCGGACCAACATTTTGTCGTCATTGACCGTTGTTTTCCTTTTTCAACCACACTTGCCCCTTCTCCATGTTTCAACTGATCCTGTTGCCTTGTGCAATGCAATTATCCTACCGACGCTTGATTTTGCTACACCTACAGCAATCGATATCTGCCTAATGGTTTTTCCTGTATGTTTATGTAATGCGATGACTTTTTCTCTGTTTTCCACCGAGATATCCATATTTTTCTTGAAGCCGAACTATTTATAAACAGAGTGCCTAGTAACATGATTTCAAAAATAATGCCATTATTTTCAAAACCCTTAGAAAAAATGCGACATACTTTCAAAAAGTCATCAGAAATATTTAAATAAAACTAATTCATGGAGCACTTACCAAAATATTCAAAAAGTTAACGCAAAAATCAAAGCCTACTACCAAATTCATTTGAAAATTTATTTGTCCCAATTAATTTGCACAAGACTGTACAGAGGCATAAGTCTCCTGAACATTCCGTACAAGATCCTTTCTGCCGTATTATGTGAACGTCTGAATCCTTTCGTCAACAACCTGATAGGTTCATATCAGTGCGGCTTTAGACCAGGAAAGTCCACCATCGATCAAATATTCACATTACGGCAGATCTTGGAAAAAAACCCAGGAGCTACAAATCGACACATACCACCTTTTCATCGATTTCAAAGCCACGTACTATAGGAACGAACTATATAGAGCAATGTCTAGTTTTGACACACTGAACCAAATTTGGTAGTCATATTGAAGAAAAAGTAGGTAGAATTGAAGAAAGGGTGATCAATATACGGTCAATGAAACCTATCCGTTGTTTTGAAGAAAATTTTGTTATATTGAAGAAATATTGTCATTTTGAAGAAATGCATAAAATTATTCGTTATGGTGTTAAATCCACAAAATTTTGTGAAATTGATTAAATTTCATCCTTCTTTCTTGAAATTATATAAATAAAAATAAAGTTTTTTTTATTAACTGTTTGGTTTTTTTTATTATTGTTGATTATTTTGGAGTTCTCTCCATTTTTTCCTTGTCTCCATATATTCGACTCTTTATGTGATTTTTTGCTGAAATGAAAGAATTTTAAAAGTAATTTTTTTTAATTTACCTCTGTGCTTCCACTGAGATTCGAACTCGAGTCCTCTCGCTTGCCGTGCTTGTGCTCTACCTATTGCGCCAATGTGATACATAAAATATCTTGTCTCAAAGTGCTACTCAAATAACTCTCTCGTGTTTTCGTATGAATTAAGAAATGTGATACCGAAATTATACCATTTTGTGCTACTTGTGATGTAAAAAAACTTTTAATACAAATTTGTCTTTTCGAATAATTGCTTCATCAAAAATTAACAAATTGTTTTCGTAGATATGACAAAATTTCATTCGTTTGAATAAAATACTAAATCATTCATCATTTGAAGAAACCTTATTCATTTTAAATATTCAGTCTTCAATATGAAGAAAAATACTATGAAAAATTGTTGATTTGAATAATTGATTCATCAAAAATTAACAAAATATTTTCTTCAATATCACCTACGCGATTTGGTTCAGTGCATCCCTGACAAACTTGTCCGCTTGTGTAGGATGACGATGGAGAAGGCACGCTGCTCCATCAAAGTCGGAAAAGATCTCACCGTTGCAAAAAGGTTTTAGGCAAGGCGATGCTCTATCGTGCCACTTCTTCAACATAGTTCTTGAAAGAATAGTGCAAAACTCCAATACAATTACTCTGATACGGCGACAATATTGACATTATTGGAAGAACAAAGCGTGATGTCAGTGGCGCATTTGTGAACATTGAGATGGAAGCGAAGGAGATGGGTTTAGCTGTAAATGAGGGCAAGACCAAGTATATTATGCTGTCATCAAGAAAGGACACACAACACCGACGTCTTGGACAGAATGTCATTATAGACAGCTATAACTTTGAGGTAGTGAAGGACTTCATATACCTAGACGCCGCTATAAATTTAGAAAACAACACCAGCGCTGAAATCAAACGAAGAATAACTCTTGCCAATCGCTGCTAAGAAGGTAATTTAGTAATAAAGTCCTCTCTCGAGCAACTAAAGTGTCCCTCTATAAGACCCTCATCATCCCGGTCCTTGTCTATGGTTCAGAGACACGGACTTTGTTGAAAGTGGATGAGAGCGCTTTAGGCTGTTTTGAGAGGAAAATTCTTCGTGCGTCCCGTCTGTATAGACGTGGAGTGTAGAAGAAGATTTAACCACTAACTGTAGGGGCTGTACAGCGAAACTGACCTAGTCAAACTTATAAAAGTCCAGCGACTGAGATGGCTGGGTCATGTAGACCGAATGGAACCGAATGCTCCGACTACGCGACTCTGGTGGCGCACACAAGTGGTAGAGGACCTCAACCAAGATTGCGTGTGAAACTTGAGAGAGCTAGCTAGAGAACGAGCTAGCCGGAGAAGCTTGTTGGTTGAGGACCTGGTTCACCCCGGGCTGTAGCGCCACCTTAAGTATAGTAAGTAAGTAAGCGGACAAGAAAAAGTACATGCTATCAACAAACAAACAAACATCTGTCAATCAAATAGGACAATACGTCACTATTGATACTCGTAGCAACAACTTGGAGGCAGATCAGTTCTTCATCAATGGAGTAAATATTAACCTATCGTGTCTTCACGAAGAACTAGTCTGGCCACTACGATTTTGTGAAAAAAAATGGGTTCAAAACGTTCTACAAAGCCTCATACTACCAGTCCCGACTTACAGTACCCGAACTCTTGGAAGATAACTAGAAAGGTGAAGGAGACATTCGTTTCATTCGAACGAACAAAATTTCGATGCATATTTGATCCTATATTCGAGACGAGAAGATGCAAGCCTGACCTGAATTACTGGTACCAAGATTGGGATGTATTCCAGAAAGTCAAAACACGACGACTGCACTACCTTTTCCATATCGAGCGAATGTACAAGAATGATTCAGCCAAGAGAGTTTTTGAAACCCAGCCCTCCAGGTGCGAGGTGACAAGGAAGACTAAATATCCAGTTAAGAGACAATCAGGCCATCGCGAATGACAGGGCACTTGGTTTCGGTCACTGGAAGCAGGGTTATCGAGATCGTAGGCAATCGAAAGCTGTTGTGTTTCAAATAAAAAAGTATTATATGAGCAAGCATTGTAGGCATAGAGTACTAGGTTAAAAAAGTCAGACACATTTAATTTTGTCTTTGATTTTGTTTGCAGTTTTATTGCAATCACCTTTCAATGATTTGTACAACGTACAGGGTGCGATGTTTCAGGTCGATTTTGTTTTGTTTTTTTTTCCATAAATTTTGTATATATGTATTTTATTTATATTTAATTGATTGATTAAATGGTCTTTAAGACTATGGCACAAAGGTGAGCAATTTCGTCTCTAATGTTGTTTTAAAGCATCGAGGTTTTAGTTTGTTGATGTACAACTTTTCCTTTTCCAAGCACCCCCATAAGAATAAATCAGGAGGCGTCAAATTAAAGGATTTTTGGGGCCACTTTTTGACCGGGTAAAATGTCTCATAAGCTTCGCATCGAAGTACGAGCTGTGTGTCTGATGTGGCACCGTCTTTTTGGAGCCACATTTTCTATTCGCCTAATATTGATTCAATTCTGGCACAAGAAAGTTTTACAAAATGTCCCCATATCATCATCATCGGCTCGACAACCGGGTTCCGGTCCTGGCCTCTTTCAACAAGTCTCTCCACCTATCCCGGTCTCTAGCCGACGCCATCCAGTTGCGCACCCCAAGGCTTCGGGCGTCCTGGTCTACGCCATCTCTCCAGCGCAAGCATGGTCTACCACGCTGTCGTCTACCATAGAATGTACCACAAAGAACTTTCCGAGCAGGTTCCTCTTCGCTCATGCGAGCTAGGTGCCCTGCCCACCCCATAGCGGTCATCAAAAACTATTTAAGCATTACGTATGGCATTCTCAAAGAAATATGGCGCAATTCTATCACCGACTCAAATGGCGCACCATACCAGTTACTCTACGAGTGTGAAGTGGTCTTTCGTGTATCAATCAAGGATTTTTCACTGCCCCAATACCTAACAAAGCCAGCAAAGTTGAAATGTGCTTCGTCGATCATAATGATTTGTTTCCATAAATGGTCATCGCGAGCTGTATAAATTGTTATCGACCACTCCCTACGACTGTTAAATCCCAACTGACAAATTTCATTCCCACAAAAGACAGAAATGGCACCCAAATATAATCGATCCGGAACATTAAACACATCACCCTGTGTTATCATAATATGACGATCTGTTTCTGAGAACATTTAGAAAAAAAAACCGGCAGTTACTGCGTCGACGCAAACCCGATTTTATGCTCTAGGAAATCTCTTAAAAATGTGAAGTAAATCGTTCCAACCACTTAAGTTCTAGGGTGATGCACAGTGGACATAATAGACGCATAAAGCTGGTACGCACGAAAGCATAGACGCATAGACCGACAGAGGGCATGACGAAACTAAGAGCAAGTTATAAGCATATAATAAATTATTGTATTTTTGAGATATTTGTATATTATTGTATTGTATTGTATTTCAGGAATATTTCGGATTAATGTTCAAATATGAAAAAAACATTGAGCAATCAAGAGTAGAAGGAAGTAAAGCGGAAGTTCTACACAAAAAGGAGAGTTTTCTTTGAATATTTCCATAAAGATCTGGCGAATGAATATTGGTTATAAAATGGGTTATCCTCTATTATCGATATTATTTAAACAGGGATTATATATTTTACTTAACTAAGACCTTGTTCTAGTTCTATCCGAGAAAAAATCCATGTGACAAACTTGTTTATATCAAAAAATTCTAGAAAAGTATACCACTTCTTTTTAATTGTGATCCAGTACTGATCCCAATCGAGGTCATATCAACATCAGGAAATATAGTCAAAGAAACATTACTTGGACTTCAACCTCTTTTCTCTATTTAGCACAGAGTCCATTAAAACCACCACCGTATTATGATGTATATGACGTGTGTGACCGTGATAGTTTCCTTCCATCAAAAACTATTCCATTCCACTTTATTTCCATTTTAATAAAAAAAAAAATAAATAAAAAACTGCAAGTAATTGTTCACACTTAAGCACCTTTATAAATATTACAGTGGCAAATGCAAAACTTTTGTCCTGTCACTTCACAATAAAACGCATTCAAAATTCGAGAAAGAAACAAAAAGTCCATATATAGACATAAGTGAAGATATATTCCTCAGTGCATCGTGCATCAAAAAACACTGCATACAATAATGCAATGCATATGGTGAATTCACGCCATTTGAAACTTCTGAATTTTGCAACAATTATTCCATTGAAAAAACCTTCATTTTGTTGCCTCAACCAAACCCCTTCCGGCCTCATTCATCAGTGTTGATAATTTTAATGCAATGATTATATCCTACAAAATTTAGAAAGGCTACAATTTCACTTTGGAGAACGTGTGCGCACACCGCGTGCTCTAAATGAAAAAAAAAATATATTTTTAATACACTTAGAGAAAAGCTGCAATTGAAAAAAAAGTGTATCATTGATTATTTGATGATTCTATGAAGCGAACGGCGGCGTAGATCTTTGAGCTAAAGCAATCGAAAAAAAACTCTACAAAGTAAAAAAAAAATGGAGCTTCTAAACAAGAAATGGGTTTGAAGTTGAAGAAACTTAGTTAATATTAAGATAAAACAAATATAATATCACTCAAAAGGAGATACCTTTAAGTCAATGTGATCGTATTTTTGGAGAGTTTTTTTTTAAATTACCTAAATGCGTCTTGAAAGCAAAATGACGATTTTTAAATCGAAGAAACTTTAATTATTGTTAATCGGAAACCACAGATTTTTCAACTATACAAAAGTAGACATCCTTATACAGGACGATTCACATAAACAGTGACAAAAGTCTAGAGTTTGTAGGTTGGCTTTAGACAAGAAAAAAATTAAAAGAAGCAGTTTCTGGCTTTACAAAAATGTATCCCATGGCATTATAGGTGTTATCGTTGTGTTGTAATAATTTTCTATTCCGTTTTAAGTCAATTTTCTTAGAAAATTGCCCTTCCCGGCTAGACGCGGCAATAGACCCTCTCATTCCATATGATTTTTTTCTTGTCAAATCCAACCTTCATACTCCAGCTTTTTATCAGACTTATACGAATCACCCTGAACATCGAAATGATGCTGTTTGAAGAGTTTCCAATATTCAAATAAATTTGTCTTCAAGCAAAATAATGTTTTTGAAATTTAGGGAACTAAATTATTATTCTTATGTATATGAAACCACAAACAATTAAAATTGAAATTACAATTTTTGGAGAGTTTGGGTCTTCAAATAAAATAAGTTTTTTTCTAATCAATGAAATTTAGCTTCTGTTTCTATGATGTATGATACTTTGGAAGAAGACATCTTCAAATATAAATTAATGCTTTTTTGGAGAGTTTCCCCAAATAAACTAATTATGTCTTAAAAACAAATAAAAAATTTTCAACTGAATTATTTTCTCTCCAAAAGTGAGGGGCAACCTTTCTTGAAAAAAACATCTTCAATTTAGAATGATGCCTTTTGGAGAATTTTATCGAATCAATTATTTGTGTATACAAAGCAATTATGGTTATTTTTAATATCAAAAATAATTGATTTATTATGCATAAAAACCATTAACATAATAATATTAAATGAAGACACTTTCGCCTGAAAATGCTACTTTTTGGAGAGTTTCATAACAGAAATAATTGTGTCTTTGAATCATATTATTATTTTTTAAATTTAAATACATATTTATATGTATATTTTTGTACATCTGAAATCAATTTCATATTGACTTCCTAAAAATTAGACATCAATCAAATCACTGTAATTATTAATGGAGACTTTCGTCATATCAACTGACAACGTTTCAAAACAAAGAAGTTTCTGTTTTATTGAATGAACTTAATTTAGAAAAAAAAAGAAATATCTTCAAACAAGGCATCTTGAATTCAAAATAAAATCTTTTTGGAGAGTTTTCTTGATTAAAATTATTTTCTTTTGGAAACAAATTAATGTTTTTCAATACTTATTTACTTACTTAGGTCCTCGGACCTGTTACGTCCGTGTGGTAGGGCCTACACCACTCCTACGCGCCATCGTGTTCGTTTTCTGGAGATGTACCTCAGCTCTCTCCAACTCTTCCCCAGTTGTGCTGATTCCTCTTCGACCGTTCTTCGCCAAGTACCAAGTACTTCTGGGTCGGCCCACTCCTCTGCCTCGCTGCGTGAGAGGGTTCCATTGCATCTCTCGACTCGCAATCCACTCGTGGCATTTTCGAAGCGTATGTCTAATCAACTACCACTTACGTTTTCGTATTATAGAGTCGATGGGTTCCTGACCTGTCCTCGCATGAAGTTCATCATTGGAGATACGGTTAGGCCAGAAAATCCGAAAGATTTTTCGCAGACATCTATTCACGAACGTTCGCAGCTTTCTTGTGACAGTGGGTGTTACTTTCCAAGTGCTGTATCCATAAAGAAGCACGGATTCTACATTGAAGCGGAACAGTCGAAGCTCGGTCTTTAGGCTTATAGAGTTTTTTCTCCATATTTTGGACAGCATTCCGAACGCAGGCTTTGCTTTTCCGATTCGGCTGGTTATATCTAGTTCGGTCCCGCCATCAGTAGAGACAATACTCGCAAAGTATTGAAAACTCTCTACCGTCTCTACTGGTTGTCCAGAAATATCTATTTGAGTAGATGAGCAAGTTCCAAGGCTGATCCTTTTAGTTTTTGCCGTATTGATCTTAAGCCCGACGGTTTCGACTTCTCTCTCTCCTCCCTTGTTGTGATTTGATGGAGATCCATGATCCTATGAGACAGTAAGCAAACGTCCAGATGTTTCAGGTGTGATAGCAGATTCCACTGAATTCCTCCATTTAAAGTCACAGAGGTGCATGCAGCACATCACTTATTACCAACAGGAACAGTATTGGTGACAGCATACAACCCTGTCTAACAACACCACTTTGGATTTCAAACTCCTCTGACAACCTTCCTTTATGCAGAACGTGACATTTGGATCCTTCATATGTAGCCTTGATAATAGCGATCAATTTATCAGGGATGCCCCTCCTGCGCAAGGCAAGCCAAATAAATTCTCTATTGACACTGCCAAACGACTTTTCGAAATCGATGAACAGCAAGTGAAGTGGTAATCGATGTTTTCCAATGATGGATAAATTTATGTTTTTTTTTTTGAAAACAAAAGCCAACTTTCCCTAAATAGTCCAGTCAAAGCGTCATTTGACCTTGCGCGCAGAGGCATGGTCAATTTTTTTTTCATGGATCGATAGGTGCTTATGAGAAAAGCTTAAAACCAAATTTGCACCACATGACAACTTTTTTTACCAAAGTTATTGGTAAAAATGTGTTTTGTGTCATTTTTTGGTCATTTGCGAATATCTCGGCTCCACTATCTCGTACAAACAAAAATTTAACATTTATTTATTCCTAATAACATTATCTATTATGTTTTAAAAAAAAAAGATTTGTTTAAACAAATGAAAAAAAAAGTTATAGTAAGTTAAACAAATATTTTGTTGTTTAAAAATCACTTTTTCGTGATTATTAAGAAAAAAGCTCATATAACAATGAAATTTTTATTTTTTATTATTAAGGTTCTTGTAATTCCCTACAATTTAAGAAAAATCAACACTCTACGATGAACGAAAGCCGAGAAATAAATTATTGAACATAGGTAAGTCAGCGCACCCACGCATTTTATGATTTTATGTTTTAATTAATATCTCAGCCCCAGTATGTCGCAAAGTAAAAATAAAAAACTGTATTGCTAATAATAATATTTTCTATCAACTTGCATTTAATTTAATATGTTTGAGCAAAAATATAAAAAGTTACCGTTGGTTTCAACATTTTTTTTCTTGTTTTTAATACCTTTTTTTCATAGTTATTGAGAAAAAACTGTATTTCGCGGTAAATACTTTTCAGTTTTGGATTTTTGTTTTATAGTCCTGCTAATTTTCTTCAAATTAAAAAAAAAATTAGTCCATTATGACAAACGGGAGCCAAAATATTCATGATTTAAAAACTTAGGAAAGCTTACAATTTAGTAACTTAACCTTGTAGCTTGTAATTTTGGTGTCGCCAGCAACAACATATCGTCGGTGACGCGTGCAAAGTGTGTAACTCCAAATTTTTCGAAAATGAGATTTTGATGCAATCTGTTAGATTGAACCGAATACTACAATCCCTCAAACCGGGAATTCCGTATTTTATTTAAAATAACCGTTAAAATGGCAATTTAGAAAAAAGTGTAACTCCTTGACCTATCAGTTTAGTGAAGAAAAAAGTGTATCTCCACAATTTCTAGTTGTAAAAGGTTGTGAGTAACATGGTGTTGTGAAAAAAATTAAATATTCGTGAATATTAGCTTTTGTTATTAGTTCTGATAGGTTTAATTTAATAATAAATTGCCGGTAGCAACAGTTTTTTTATAAAGAAAATCAATATTTTTCCCACAAATCTCCTAAAAAGTCGTTATGATATTTCCACTTGTCCACTGTAATAGAAAAAAAGGAGATATACGTTTCTTGTGATAGCCATTCAGTATTCAAATTGAAGCTGATAATAATGCATGGACTACATTAAATGTACGGCGGGGGGGGGGGGGGGGGTCAACTCCAGAGTTCTGTAGTTCGTGAACAAACAAGTTCAACGAACTAAACAGGCATAAGTATAGAAAACTTATTTGTATTGTTGTATTTGTATCTGTCGATAGATTTTCTAAACATAAGAAATTTTAGAAAATTCTTCAAATTGTTAGAAAAGTCAAATAAATCAAAATGATCTTGGAATTTAAGGAATTTGATATTTCTGAAAGATACAAATATTTTACCATGTTTGATGAAGTTTTGATATATCCGTTTTTTTTTTTTTGACATAGCACATTTTTTGAAAATAAAATCTTTCAGTTCACTTTTCATTTTTATTACTTAAAGCCTAGTACTCAGTTCAAGTGAAAATGAAAATTTCATATAAAAGTGACTGCTGTTTCACTGGCATGAAATCCGCAACGAGAGGTGAGTACTAAAATGTGGATTGGAAAAACAAATATGTTCCACAACTTTTTCCACGCTATGATTTTCATTTCTCAATATACAACCATCAGGAAAAAGTTTAAGGCAACGTGGAAAACTGTGACATTTGTCAGTTGATTTGAATATTTTGTTTCAAAACAAAAAATTGAAAATTTATAAACAGAAAGAACGAATCAGTTTAAAAATAATTGTTTTTTTTTTTCATTCAAAGTGAGTATCAAAAATTCACGTGGAAAAGTTTATTCTATTTTCATTTTTATTTTCCGCGTGTAATTTGGTATCCTTCAAACACCACACACATACTTACACATATTTGTTGCTTCTTTGTTGCTGGCGACACTAAAATTACAAGCTACAAGATATTAAATTGTAAGCTTTCCTAAGTTTTTAAATCATGAATATCTTGGCTCCCGTTTGTCATAATGGACTAATTTTTTTTTTAATTTGAAGAAAATTAGCAGGACTATAAAACAAAAATCCAAAACTGAAAAGTATTTACCGCGAAATACAGTTTTTTCTCAATAACTATGAAAAAAAGGTATTAAAAACAAGAAAAAAAATGTTGAAACCAACGGTAACTTTTTATATTTTTGCTCAAACATATTAAATTAAATGCAAGTTGATAGAAAATATTATTATTAGCAATACAGTTTTTTATGTTTACTTTGTGACATACTGGGGCTGAGATATTAATTAAAACATAAAATCATAAAATGCGTGGGTGCGCTGACTTACCTATGTTCAATAATTTATTACTCGGCTTTCGTTCATCGTAGAGTGTTGATCTTTTTTTTTAAATTGTAGGGAATTACAAGAACTTTAATAATAAAAAATAAAAATTTCATCGTTAAATGAGCTTTTTTCTTAATAATCACGAAAAAGTGATTTTTAAACAACAAAATATTTGTTTAACTTACTATAACTTTTTTTTCATTTGATTAAACAAATGTTTTTTTTAGAACATAATAGATAATGTTATTAGGAATAAATAAATGTTAAATTTTTGTTTTTACGAGATAGTGGAGCCGAGATATTCGCAAATGACCAAAAAATGACACAAAACACATTTTTACCAATAACTTTGGTAAAAAAAGTTGTCATGTGGTGCAAATTTGGTTTTAAGCTTTTCTCATAAGCACCTATCGATCCATGAAAAAAAAATTGACCATGCCTCTGCGCGAAAGGTCAGGCCCTTTTTCATGACGCTTTGACTGGACTAAAAGAAAATATCTTAAAATCAAAACTATGCTTTTTGCACACTTTTTATGAATAAACTATTTGTTTCTTCAAATCATATTGATGTACCTAACCTAGTCGGGGAAGCAACAAAATCTCTAATCATTAACAAGAGACTTGCGAGGAATTCATGCGGGTTCAAACTGAACATCCACAGGTGTAGACTATGATGGTAAGGCGCATCATTACTTATGGTGCAGTTGCATTGCACAAGATCACCGAATTATCAACAACTAGGCATACTCTAGAAAAAGTGCAAAGGCTCGCGTGTATCTGTATTACGGGAGAAATAAGAGCCCAACAAGAAGATTGGGTAAGAGAAGAAATAAACTATAACCTCGAAACAAATACCATCAAATGGTACCCTGATCTATCGAGAACAAGCGAAGGGACTGGTGCAGCAATGTTTAGGTCAAGAACCAAACTTTCCATACTGATGTCCCAGTCCACCAACTTTTCTAAGTGGACGTTCACACGATAGGGAAATGCGTGGATCGAAATATCAAAAAGAACTCTCGTTACAAGAACATTACTATCATGTCAGATAGCCAAGCTGCACTCAAAGCATTGATCTCATTAACCATCTGCTCGAAATTAGTGTGGGAGTGGCAAGTAGATCCAAGAACTGGAAAGAACTCCTAAGGCTAAGACAGGTGAAGCTACTGCTGTGCAATTGCAACCAGCAACGTTTCACAAACTGCATAAGCTCAAGTAGGAAGGATAATAACAGGTATCCTATCTGGAAAGTGTAAACTTAGAGCATACCTTGGTTAACATGCTGTAGTAATCAGTGCCACATATAGATTCTGCAAGGTGCATACGAGGGAACACCGCACAACATACTACGAAAAGGAAGTCCAGTCATGCACCAAAGGAACGACCATATGTGACAATACCTTGTAAAAAGAGAGCGACCTATTCTCTCTGAAGGTGCCCCAAATACTAATGTTCCTAAGAGCAATAGATTTGGAGGATGAACTGTAAAATGAGCAAGCTCATTCAGGGGGCACAATAATATCTTTAGGTAGCAGTACAATACCCCAATACATAATTCATTCATCCATAGGTACTTTATAAACCAAAGCGGAGACCAAAATTGAACTTTTTGGAGAGTTTCTTCACCAAATGAAAACTGTGTTTTTAAAATAGAGATGTCTTTTCCATTGAGAGAACTGTATTATTATTACACTGAAATAAATGCCGTTCAAATTTCTTAAACCAAAGACATCTTCAAATTACCTTTTTGTTTTTTTTTTTTTTTTTTGAGACTTTTCTCAAACTAACTGATTATTTGTTCCAAAATAAGGAGATTAACCTTAAATTGAAACTGTTCATCTGAAACTACATCGAATCAAAGAAACATCTACCTACAATTACTTGATTTGCGAATTTCTTTCGTCGAAGTAACAAATTTTGGAGACTTCCCTCACACCAACCATTTGGTTTTTAATTTTGAGAAATATCGATTGCCATTCCAACAAGTAAACTTTTCTGCAAGTGTATGATTTCTATACACAGGCCCGTCCCGGGCATATTATAATGGGCTCTTGTGCCATGTGGGGGCGTCAAAGAATAGCCCCATTGTATGCGTCAATCGAGTGAAATGAAATGCAAGTCGTACTTCACACATTCATTTGTGACTTTTTCAATGTGCGCGATGAATGTGTATCCTCTCCTCGCAGCACTCACAATCACAATCAAAAATATAGAATAGATATATTCGCAGCAGCGAGGCGATGAATCCTGATGTTGAATGCGCCTTTCTATCCTTTCTGCTGCCATATTGCATGAGAGAATGGATGAGATGTGGGTGTGGGAATGTTGGCAAGTGGGAATGGACGGAAGGATCTTTCTTCTTTTTTTTTAACTTTCCTTTCACTAATATGCGAAATTCATCATTGCGAGTTTTGTAGTTTTTTTTTTTTTTTTTTGTATGAAACTCTCTTTTTTCATTAATGAATGATGAAGTGAAAATAAAAAATAAAAGATTGTTTTGTAAGAATCGAGTGAATAGGTCCTGAAAGCATCTAGATATGTATTTAGTTAGGTACGTACGTATGAAGCGTGTGGGCTGGATCGTATTGTGCACCTGTATATAGGTTTAGTATAGTGTACACGGTCTTGTGTACACTCTGATTTAAATGATGGTAATGAAAAAGTAATACACCAGATCCAGTGTAAGGCTGATATAGAATCACATACAGAAGATACTACAATTGAAATGGAATTGAATGGTCCCCTGAATGTGATTGTCCTCATTTTAGTATATGGGCCCTATTCAGATAAGTAACAATTAAAGGCTTTTTCTTTTCGTGTATTCTGAGTTTCTTTTGATACGTTTGTGTGAGATTTAATAATGTGACACTTTATAATGAGAGTTTATACATATATTGTGGAGGGACTTCTATGGTGACAATAATGTTGATTCAATTAAAATTATTTAATGTTGTTATGGTAGATGCAATGCTTGTTATACTTAAAGGAGTAATTATTATTATTTTAGAGCTTAATGACTTCATTTTGTTTAGGGGATATATTTCTATAAGATGCTTGGGGTGTTGTGACAAAAGGTCATTATTTATATTAATTGGTAGATGGTGCATTGAGTTTTTACTAACGCGGAATTTTTAAATAAAAAAATAACTAGTTTTGGAGAGATTATTGTGCATTCAATGCTCGTTTTTTATAATATTTCTTGCACTAAAGGGTAACCTAAAAATGTTTGAGCGTTTAAGAAAGTTAAAGAGCATTAAAAAGGATATACCAATGCACTTTGCTTTTGAATGTAATGGGAGAGAAATATTGAGCCGGGTAAAGCTTTCCACATTCGTGTTGTGCGGCTAGGGAAATAATCTCTGAATTAAACAGTACGTCTGAAGTTGGGCTCAAGTGTAAACTGATAGGCATTCCCTGAAGCAAGAGTATTACGGTTAAATTGTTTAAGCGAAGGAATGCAACTGCCTATTCACTAAAATAGTGTTTATAAAAATAACGGTAATATAATGAAAGACAAGAAACATTGCGGCGAAACTCGAGGTATGCAAACGCTTCTGTTTAACTTCTATTACCTATCATTCTTAAAGCTCTTTTTTGGAGACCCAGGAGTATTATTGGAGCACTTACATACACTTTGTACGAATATAGGCCTCATAGATTACAGCCAGATTAGACAGGATGACAAATTTCTTGCAAATTCGAAGTACGCCTAGACACTTAGCAGTGGTTCTGGTTACTTCGAATGTGTGGATTATATCGAAAACTGTAAGTTGTTCTGTTTCATCAATGCAAGTGCCGCTCATGGATAGGGGCATGAGGGGTGGATTCCACTTTAACGACAGAATAAATAAATTTTAAACGCTGGTTCCCCATTTGGCAATGCTATCGAGATCAAAATTTAATAAGCTCCACATACGCTGCAGTTTCCGTTCTAAATCCATATCCGAAAGACATAGGAAGAAAATCTAGAAAATAATACGAGAAGCTGAGGGTATTGTCATGAGCAAAACATTTAAAAAGAGAGAGGATTCAGACAAAAGATCATTGAAGAATATGAAAAAAAAGATTTGGAAACAGAACGGAGCCCTGTGGCATACCAGCATTTATTATGTGAATATCAGATTTAAGACTATCAAATACAAACTGTATTGAGCGGTTCAAAAGGTAGTTTCTAATCCATCGAAAAAGATATTTATAATTACAAAATGCACACGTTTTCGGTAAGAGAGCTTCATGCCAAACTATATAAAATGTTTTTGAAATATCAAGTGCAATAATCTTACTTCCTCCGAAACAACGTAAAGATTTGTGCCACTATCTGCGCCGAGGGACATATTTTCATCAACTCGTCCGATCACAATTAGGTCGAGATCGGTGCTTGTTATGTTAAGATCCTAAAGCACACAGTTACACATTTTGATTTAGAAACGAGATCTTATAGATAAATATCTAATTTTTCAAAGGTTTTGGGTTCAGATCCGAACTAAGCTGGCTTCATACCAAATCCTCATATACGAGTATCATATGCATATCCTTAGTTAAGTAAAAATAGATTTCATGAGGTATGTTTCTGATGTATCAGGAATCCTTCAAATTGTTTTTATCACGACGCTCCTAATATTTCTATGTATAACTTCTATAAGTTTGGAAGAAATTACTGAAACAACGTATCCTAAAATTGTACAATTATTGACAAATCGTCAGAGTATAAAATTAAGTACATTCTTATTGAAGTATCGGATGCCAATGTTTAATGTTTAAAAGGTGGTGTTTACAATCCGAACAAAAGCTGTACCCTAGTAGGTCAATGTTTAAAATTCAAACTTCCGTGTTAAGAACATAGAAGAAAATCAATTTTCAACTTGCCATTCAACTCTCGATTTGGTATCAACTCTTTAAAGTTATCGGAAAGTTGAACAATAATGAAGAAATCCGACCTTAGTAGCTTTGTGCTTAAGAGTTTGAATACTTTTCAAACAGATATTAAATATCAGATCTGCTGCTTCGGGAGTGGACGGAATACCTATTTCTGTTATAAAAATTATATTGTCACATCTCTAGAAGTTTATGGCCTAGAATTAATGAAAAAGAAACTCGGTATATCTTATCGCTGAGTAAAAAGAACATCAGAATCCTTACAGGTGTACTAACGGGTCACTGCGCCATTGGCACAATGGCCGCTAGAATGGGTGCATTTGCACCCGATTTCTGTAGGAGCTGTCAGGATGTCGAGAAGATTGAAACCATTAAACACTTACTCTGTGACTGTCCGAACCTCCAAACAAATCGCCTTCGCTACTTCGGAAACAGGTTTGTTGGAGAACTAGACGATCTAACGCAGGTCTCAATGGCAAATATGAGAAAATTCATTGTAAGCACAGGCTGGTTCGAAAATGAACCAGTCTACATAAGGCATTAGTTAGGAGCATCTCTGCTTTTATTAATAGGGGATCACAATGGACCAATAGATAGGCCCCCGTGTACGCAACAGCCCTTGGGTTGTGCACGCCCCTCCTAACCTAACCTAACCTACCTTGGGATCCATATTTATGTGATCAACTTCTGTATCATGTCTTCATGATTTACTGATAGTTGGGAATTGGCTAAGTTTATGGTAACACAAAATTTTCAGTTAATGTAGGGTTTTTCGACGCTTCAAGCATTCTGCTTGGTCTTTCAAAAGTCATGGACAAAATTCTTACTAACCAAATGAATAATCATTTGAACTCACATAGTCTTCTTTTGTCTTTTGATCAGGTTTCAGATCTTTAAGCAAAGTTGTGAAATAGCAATCGTTAAGGTTCTAGATGATACCCGAGTATGATGTTGATGAATTTGTTTTAAGAAAATGTACCCGTTCTAGGTCTTCTTGATTTTTCAAAGATTTCGATTCAAATCTAAAAATTTTATGCAAAAACTAAAGATATAAATAGTATTTTATTTTAAAATTGGCAGCACTGTTTTCTATGAGAGGAAATTTGGAATTTCCCGTTTGTTTTGAGGTGTTAATTTGGCCTGGTGATTCATTATGAATAGATTTCCGCCGGAGTAACATTTAAAAATTGTTCAAATTTATTTTGAAAAACATGATTCAATTGGAGAAAAAGATCGGGCGTAAGGTGGTCGATGGTCCATTAAACCGATTAATTTTATAAACTATGCATCGTTTTCACAATAATGCCACCCTTTTTGTAATTTGTCGCCATTTGATTACTTTCTTTGGTGACGTGGTAAAATATCAAATGTATACGCCGATAAACCAGAAACATTTGAGCACTTGGAAGCCAACATTCAATGCATTGATGCCTAAATACAACCTGATTTACTATAAAAATTGTAGCCTTAGATTAAGGCATGTAATGACAAAAAATTAAAGCCAACTTCCTGGATGCAAAAAACATTTTTCAAATTTAAGTTCTCCGCCTTTAAAAAATCTCCCTTCACTTTGCACTTAGTGATGAAACAACTCGTCTCATAACATTCCTATCTTAACAACCGAAAACAAAAAATGGTCGTTGGTAGCAGGTTCGCGCAATATAAAAACATGATAGCAGGTATAGGTTCTACTATTGGTCCTCTACTTATTTTATTTTTGTTCATCTCCATTTATGTGTGGATTATGTGCAAATCTATCTCTTTTCTAGACCAGTTGGACTGGTAGAAGATATCGCTTTTCGAGTTAATAAGGACTTACCCGATATTCTCAAGTAGTCTGCTGCAAATGGAATCGGTCATTATCGGCATGTCCGCATGTTACCATAAGAATTATACTTCTGTTGATGGAGGCCTTTGCAAGCTCTATATATGAGTTTTAGCATTTCGCCTGAGAATGCTAGGATAAGGTTGATTAAAACCTTGCTTATGTCTTTTATAAGTCAGTCAGGAGTCAATTGTTTATTGATTCTGATTTTTTTTTTCATATACATAATTCGATTTTGGTTGCCTTCGATGATATGGTACGAAATGCTTATGGGCCTTTTTCGACATGAACACATATCTTATCTGCCCGAAAAAAAATTCTTGGTTTTTCGTTGCGGTAAGTCTAAGAAATAAAGTGCTGCTTATTCACCGATAACTCGACTAGAAATATGAATCTTATTCAGACCTTGGAACACTATCCCTATAACGATAAAACAAAGAATAGCAATACCCAAACTGTTTGCAAGGAAGACCGAGAATCTTTTATTTGGTCGAATCAATTACAGATGCCAGTGCGTTTGGCCTTGGAAGCAGTGTGGTCAGGATCGTAGAGAATGAAAAGTTGTCATGTCTGAGACTGAAATGGGATGGCGTTTTTTTATAATTCGCACGAGGTCAAGGGTCTATTGCAAGACTCTTATAATGTTGAACATGAGCATAGCACGAATTAATTATGGAAAAATTAGAGGGGGAAAGGAGGTGTCAATGAATATTGGTCTTGCATGTTTGCAAATTGAAATGGTAAGGAAAAACGATGCCGTGTAGTTTGTTCTTTAATCGATAATCGTGTTGTGCAACTAAAAAACGAATATTTGACGGTAGATATACGTCAAAAATTAGGCTCGAAGGCAAACTGAAGAGCATTTGGATACCACGGGTAAACTAATTGAGAGAGAATGCAACTGTTTACTTTGATTGAGAATTTCTTATGAAATTAGCCATAAACAAGGAAATACATGAAACATTCCGACAGTGTTTAAGAAAAGGAAATGATTTCATGATAGTTCTGTTTCCTATAAGCTTTAATCCTCTGTTCTGGATTTCTGGTTTATATCCAGTAGATAAAGAAAAGTTTGAGATGCTGCCCAAAGATGTGAGTTGTACTCGAGTTTTGGGCGTACATATATACGCCTTATAGACTGAAGCCAGATCAGAAGAGGTGAAAAATGTCTTATACCGATATAAAAACCCTAATCATTTACCAGCGTTTTTGGAGGTCTCGAGAATTTGCCCACTCCAGAGAAGATCTTCATTGACACAATGAGTGTGTGAGTAATGAGAGTCTTATGGCTTCTTCGATGCAATTGCCATTCAAGCACAATGGAATAAGGGGTACTTTTTCCTTGAATGACAGTAGACAGCATTGAGTTTTCAAAGCATTAAAATCATACACCATTTATCAATGATGTAAAGATGGGATTTTAATTAGCTTAGAGGAAGAGAGTTGGAGATAAAACGGAGCCTTGAGGTACACCAGTATTTATTTTGTGAAGATCGAACTTGAAACAGTCTAATACAAATGTATTATACGATCCAGAAGGTCATTTCTAATCCATAAAACAAAGGTTTCTGTCATGCCAAACGCATGCTTTTTCGATAAAAGGACCTGGTACCAAACATATTCAAATGCCTCAGAAATATCAAGCGCAACAATCTTACTTCTTATTTCTCCAAAACAATGCAAACATCTGTTCCACTCTTCGGTAAGATATACCATCAGATCACCAGTGGAACGATTGCTGAGAAAGCCGTATTGGTGGTCATATACTTAAAAGCTTTTGATCTTCGATAAGTTTCTTGAGCTTTTGATTGAAAATACTTACGTCAAACATAACTTAAGTTAAACCAATTCAATTCAATTTTGTTTTATTGAACATACTATTTACAATTTGGCTTACAACTAATAAGATACTACATATGTATGAAAGTTTACATTTGTTGGCTCATAGGGGGCCTAACTATATACAGTGACTTATGTTTAATTATTTTTACATAAAATTTACATGACGAAAAGAAATTAAATTTAAAATGTCGGTTGTATTGTTATCAGGGTGTTCATTCCTGGTTTTCAGGATGATTTTTGTGTGTTGTGAGCAGGGATGGCGTTTTAGCCGCCGTGGTAGGCTGACCCAATGTCAGCGTAGAACGAGACTACTTCCTCGTTGTTCATGATTACGTTGTCATCCAGAGTTTCCATCACACTGAGGTACCTCGGTTCGGGATGTCGTTGTTCTGTGGTCATCCTTCTCATAAGCTGATTCGCGTGGTCGACAAAATGTTCCCCATTAGTTTCTTCGTTGAATTAACTAGATATTTGTCCAGTGGAATTAAATTGGCTTCTGTGTAGAGATGCTCGTTCCTGTAGTGTTTCTGTCGTTGACGGTCGAAATAGAGTCCAGTGCAGATCCTCAGTATCTTCCTTTCGAATAGTTGAATTTCCTTCATAGCTGTCTTCGAGATGGAAAACCAGACTGGGTAGGAATAGCTGATCACTGGTCGTAGGAGCTGCTTGTAGATTAATATCTTGGTTGGTTGACTAAGACCTGGGGCCGAATTACCGCTTCAGTGACGAGTGAGTGAGTCCCATCAGTGATCGAATGAAAACGTCAAATTGGAGCAATTTATTGCTCGATAACGTAAGCGGTAATGCCAAACTCACATAATTCAGTCACGTATTACTCGATAACTGATGCGGTAATTTGGCCCCTGATCTCTTAAGTTAAGTTAAGTAACCGCTGCTCCAATAAAAATTATAGCAAACTTGAGTATTTACAAAAAAGTTAATTCGTGACATTTAAGTGATACAATTTTAAGGAAAATATAAATTGTTTGGTTCCCTTTTACTCGCTACCTATATACCTTCTTTCTCCAACCACTTAGTTAAATATCGTCATACAAAAATTTCGATAGGTAACCCATTTTAAATTGATTTTCTCACACTTTTTCAAAATCATGACAATAAAATTGTGTCAGCCATTTCCCACACCTTTGACACAGCTATTCATACAAATTTGAACTATTTTCCAATTGTTACATAATAGCAAGCCATTAACTAAATTCCTTCCTAAACAACTCTTCGACTCTTTTGCACGCGTTTTTAAACCAGCTTCAGAAAAAAACTCATCAAAAAGGATTGCAAGCAAGCAAGTTACACCCTTTTCAATACGTTCTGTGTTTCTTTTTTATTTTTGCAAAATGTTAAAAAAAAAATAAATTGAACATCATTTGGCACTTAACCGCAATTTCTTGGTTCTAAGATTTTTTTTTATCACCAACCAACATGCAGAAATGAGAATCACAACCGTGTCACACAAAAAATTATAAAGAAATACTCGCATAACATCCTTCGATGAAAGGACATTTGCAATGAAGACAGAGAGTGTACAAGAACAACAAAAAGAGAAAACCTCCCAGCTTCGCCCAAAGGCATCAGTAAATCAAAAAGTTAATGAATTTATTAGATTCCAATCTCAACAAAACAATTTTATTGATCCACAGTTAAATAAATCCCATCATACATGTATCTAACCCTTTCAGCTATATGGCATACCTCGGGGGCAGTTTTGCCACCCCTTTGTCAGATTTCCATGACTTTTCAAAAAAATCACAATTTAAAGCGATAAAGAGTTATTGAACTACCAAAAAAAGGGGTGGTTATAGTGGTGTTATCACATTAGCCCATAAACACAATTATTGGGAAATGCCTAAACGTGTCCTTGGGAATGTTAACTTTGCAAAAAAAAAAAATTGGAACATTATTTCACTTTAAAATGTGAGTAACGCCCCGAATTGAAATATCGATTTAAATAAAATATCGTTTCGAAAACTATCGTTCAATTGGTTTTATTAGAACCATGCGAGTCATTTAGGATAAAAAAATAAAATATCTAACAGTGAAGGGGTGAAGAAAGGATTCAAAATATAAAATAGACAAAGTCAAATGACTCAATTATGCCCAAATGAAACCATCATCATCTGCCATCAGGAAGCAATAAATTTAAATCGAATATTGGACGAATAAAGAAACAAATTTGAATGAGAATCCTTTTTTTGTCGTTGCTTTCAATTTTTTGCCAATGGAACTAACAATAGAGGAACTTTTGTAGCAGATTTGCAAAATGAAATCGATGAATAAAATTTAATGACCGTTGCGAAATATTTGCAAATATGTTTGCTGAATATTAAAACATCTGCGAGACGTGTTCCTAATAAATTGTATGTTATTGTGAATAGGAGTTTTTAAGTTGTTTAACATGGCTGGCGGGTAAAGTGTAGCAAATAGGCATTAAGGAGCAGTGTTAACATAATAATTTATTCATGCTGCACAGGCATACAGAACAACTGTATAAGCCGTAATGGATTAATAATTTCTTGATTAATTGCAGATAGGTCAAATATCTTCTTCGACTGAGGTTTTGATTTCGAAGTCAAATCTTGTTAAATCATTGGTTACACATCTGCTGATAAACAGATTATTAGTACTTAAGTATAAACCTTGTCTTACTATATTGAAACCCATTGAACTACAAAAAGTAAACTAACATTTTACCTTACAAACCAAAATAAGTTGTCCATAAGATTTCACTTACAGTCTATTGCACCGTTGGATCACATGAACTTGCTCTTAAGGCTTATGGCCAAGACTTTAATGTTCAAGTAGGGAGTTAATGGTATCTACAATCGCATTGTTACGGGAAAACGTGAAAAAAGTTCACGGTGCTTAATTCATCGGGCCGTTAACTCAATACCCTGGGATTCAAAATAGCTTTTTTGACCTTTAGTCCACAAAAATTGGCTGACTGTGAGGACCTTGCCAATACGCAATTTCTGTTAAATTCAGTTCATCTTATATCGATTTTTGGACAAAAATCCAACGTGAACTATATCCAACCAAGATTAAAATTGTAATCATTAACGTAATCAACAAGTCCATTAATAGTGCTAAGTCTTCTACTTGGCTGATTTATTTCAGTAGAGTAGTAACTAGGTCGGTTGAGACTGGGAATTCTGAGCCAGAAAGAGATAGCACTATGTTTGAGTGAGATAGGTGATAAGCAGTTAATTTTGCGGTTAGGGCAATGAGTTGTGGTGAGACGATAAGGATTTAGTGTTATGTTGTCGGCGAGTAATTGTTTGAAGTTTGTTTGTCGGCATGTGACGCGTGCGGCCGGCGCTTGTATAAAATGATGAGAAATCAAATGTAGTTTGAAATTTCATAAAAAATGATTATAGAAGATAAGAATTTGCAAATAGTATGTTGGTAAATGAGAATGAGTCGGTTAGGCGATTTAAAAAAGCGCAATGGGGGTTGAAGAATAAATTATTAAATATTTTTGGTGATAAGGTATGATGATATAATAATAAAATAACGTTGAGAATTCAAAGCGGTTGTAGTTTGAAATTTCAAATTGGGGTTAGAAGATAAGAATTTTAAATAGTATGTTAATAATGAATATGAGTCAGATACAATGAAATTAAAAATAAAATTGAATAGAAATGGATGGTTGATGAATAATGAATAATGATAAGGTATAACGTTCAGTTTATAATTTATTGTTCATTAAAATTATGAGTAATTATGTAGTTTACATTTACCTGTCGTATGTATAATAATAATAATAACGTTGAGAATTCAAAGTGGCTGTAGTTTGAAATTTCAAATTGGGTTAGAAGATAAGAGTTTTGAATAGTATGTTGGTGTAATGAATATGAGTCAGTTGCAATGAATTTAAAAATAAAATAAAAAAAAGCTTAAAGAGGTTGCTTTGGCGGGAAAGTGGTATTTGAAAATTCAAATTTAAAATATTGAGGAAACTGTTGAGGAGCAAATTAAAGAGGTAGCACTATGTTAGAGTGAGAGAGGTGATAAGCAGTTAATTTAGCAGGTTACGGCAATGAGTTGCAGTCAGATGATAAGGATTTTGAGGTGTTTGGCGGCCGGCGCTTGTATAAAATGATGAGAAATCAAATGTAGTTTGAAATTTCATAAAAATGATTATAGAAGATAAGAATTTGAAAATAGTATGTTGTTAATGAGAATGAGTCGGTTAGGCGATTTAAAAAAGCGCAATGGGGGTTGAAGAATAAATTATTAAAATATTTTTGGTGATAAGGTGTAATAATAATAATAACGTTGAGAATTCAAAGGTAGCACTATGTTAGAGTGAGAGAGGTGATAAGCAGTTAATTTAGCAGGTTACGGCAATGAGTTGCAGTCAGATGATAAGGATTTTGAGGTGTTATGAATATGAGACAGTTGCAATGAATTTAAAAATAAAATAAAAAAAGCTTAAAGAGGTTGCTTTGGCGGGAAAGTAGTATTTGAAAATTCAAATTTAAAATATTGAGGAAACTGTTGAGGAGCAATTAAAGAGGTAGCACTATGTTAGAGTGAGAGAGGTGATAAGCAGTTAATTTAGCAGGTTACGGCAATGAGTTGCGGTCAGATGATAAGGATTTTGGGGTGTTTGGAGGCATGTGACGCGTGCGACCGGCGCTTGTATAAAATGATGAGAAATCAAATGTAGTTTTAAATTTCATAAAAAATGATTATAGAAGATAAGAATTTGCAAATAGTATGTTGGTAATGAGAATGAGTCAGTTGCAATGAATTTAAAATAAAATAAAAAAAAGATTAAAGAGGAAACTGTTTGGGTGCTTTGGCGGAAGTAGTATTTGAAAATTCAAAATTCTTTTGGATTCTCAAATATTTATGTAAAACAAGAAAAATTGATCAAAAAAAAAAAAAAAAAAATATCAATGTGCTTTCTTTTTCTTCTTTTGATTTTTCAGCGATTCAAAATATTGACTGATTTTGAGACCACCGTCAAGAGATTCAATTTGAAGGGACGTAAGATTGATTTTCTCATAAATCCAGTCCCATTTCAAGAAGAGCCTACTTCTTGCATAAAAAACGCCATAGAACATCAACCCCATCTTAACGCTGGCCTTAAAAGATCTTTGTCCTACCGATAAGGTAGGCGTGACATTGTTTTTCACTTAAACGAACCACGCTTAAGTGAAATGGGCGTGACATTTAGTGGGAAAAGCTTCACAGTCGACCATAGTAGTTTGTTGGATTAATTTTAAGAACTGCTCTGAATTGAGTTTTTCCAACATAAGCAAGAGATGATAAGCAAAATTTTCCAAGGCAAATCTTCCACGATGTACAATAACTTTGATGAAGAGTGCTTTAAGCGAAAAGGAATAGTTTACATAAAAAATTATGATAATCTATGTTTACCGCGTGTTTTGATTGTAGCAAAAGCATATGCAGACAATGAAGTAAATTTCGCTAAAGTAAGAAGAGACATTGGAAAAGAGCAAACAAGTCGAACAATTGCACTCTTAAATGAAACACAAATTGACATACCGCTAGATGGTTGTGGAATAGAGGAACTGAAATTGTTTCAAAATTATTTTAAAGACTACAAAATAACGGTGTATGAATACGGAACCAAGGCAAAAAAAATTATTTATGAAGGAGTTTCTAGTTCCAATGAGAAGAAGAAGATACATTTGAAGGGTCCAGGGGAAAAACGGCATGAGTCACATCAAACCAATTCGGAGAAAAATGAATATTAAGGTTCACTTTCTTACACAGGCTAATATAGAAGGAAAATAAAATATTCAAAAACACAGTTTTTTAGCCCATCATTTTCTTAGCCCCAGAAAAAAATTAATGTTAATTTCATGGATAAATAGATTTAATAAAAATAATTTAATGACTACAGTATGAGACTTGTGTCGTTTTTCAATTTTAATCAAGCAGAAAACGAAATTATAAGTTTACTTTCCCAGCTAAATTGAAAAGAAAGTCAAAATTTCGTGCCATTCTTCCATACAACGTTATGGACATAGGCTGTTCTTCTGCAGCATGGCTTTTTTTTTGAAAATGTTTTTAGGTAGAATCACATTGTTTTTTAAGAGTATAGAACATCATTAAGTACTCACAAAAATCTACAAGATGCCATCATTAGTTTAATTTTGACAAAAAAATGGACTTGTGCCGTTTTCCCCTGGACCCTTCATTTACTATATTTCAATAACCATTTCAATGTTATAACATCATTTACCGTTGCATTTTGTTGCGTATACTATTGTGAAAGTTGTCACATACCCTACAACACTAAAAGTGACCATCGCGTATGCAACAAACTGTGTTCTCAATGTCAACAATCTCCAATTTGTTCAGAGATAGTAACTTCAAAAGCTTGTTTTAAATTTAAATAGGAGTAGCCCAAAGCAAAATTTAGAAAATATCTATGACTATAGGTTCAAATTATGTATTCGGTTTTTGCAAATATAATGAAATTGAAAGATATTTTTGTTTATCAATTCTTAAGACAAAAATATAAAAACTTGAAATATAAAACTGCAATGTCCGTTTTTATTTTTATTTTAAAAAGAAAAAGAATTTCAAATAAAGAATGTAAAACCGCAATATCCGTTTTTGTTTAAAAAGAAAATTAATTTCAAATAAAGAATGTAAAACCGCAATGTCCGATACTTTTTCTTTTTTAATTTTAAGAAAGAAACAATTTCAAATAAAGAACGTAAAACCGCAATGTCCTTTACTTTTTAAATTTTTATAAATTTTTAAGAAAGAAACAATTTTTAAAATAAAAATGTTAAACCGCAATATCCGATTTCAAACAGTTAATTAAAGATTAAGAATGCAAAATTAAATTTTTCAGTTTTGAGATAAAATATTAGTTTATGTTTCTAAAAGTTATCAATTATTATGATAAATTTTAGACTATAAAAGCTGTACGTTCTTACTTTTTTTTTAATTCAGTTTTAGCAATTCTTGTGAAAAAGTGAAGTAAAAACTAGAGCACCAACAACAAATAAATTAAAAAAAAATCATTTTTTAAAATCAAATTAAAAGTACTCGTACATCCACAACAACAACTAGAGCACCAACAACAAATAAATTTAAAAAAAATCATTTTTAAATCCAATAAAGAATACAACAACAACTAGAGCACCAACAAAAAAATGTCTTCAACACAAGTGAACGCCACTCAAATGTCCAACTACCTCTACAACCTAGAAAAATCAGGAAAATCCTTGCTGAATCTACAGTCCATATCGATTGGCATTCTAAAGGGGGATAAGGACAAAAAAGTAAAGCAGTTTCACCAGTATAACAACGTTTTCGATTTTAAACTACTCCTGCTGCCAGTCGAAGTAGTAGGGTTACACTGGACCCTATTCGTTGTAAATAACGAACAACGATCAATAAAATACTACAATACGTTGGGAGTATCAGGAAGCGAAGCTCTATCAAAGTTGGAAAATTATATGAAGAGAGAATGGGAAGCAAGATATGGAAAAACAGAGGCACCCATATACCAAATCAAAAATGTAAAGATTCCGAGAAATCTAATGGGATTTGATGACGGCACAGTCGTATGCATGGTAGCAAACTACCTTGCATATGAAACAAAGTTAACATCATCAGTGCAAACAATAGAGGAATTTAGGACAACTCTATTCAACGAGCTGAAAAGCTACATACATAAAGAGGGCTAAAAACCCACATGAAAAAAAATTCTTAAATAATAAAATAAAATTTAATAAAAAATGTTTTTTATAAAAAGAATACAATCTTTGCTTTTTATTCACTTAAGAAATTTCTTAAAAGGTAAACATTCTGAAGTGCGCAACATTTCGCATGGCTTTGACATTTTATTTGATTAGGATAAATTCTTCTGAGTTCCTTTAAATTTGGACAGGTAAAAAAATCTTCTACGTTTTTTACTTCTACATTTTCATTACTAAGTACTTCTTTAAGCCATTGTGCTTTTTCAATTCCTTTGACGTAGACAGTTCCATTTTGGATTTTATTTCGAAGAAATATTTTTACTTTTGTAAAATTAGTACTCCCTCCATTCCAAGTCAATCCATGATAATTATTATACAACCAATGAGCTTCTCTTTGAAGTGATGCAGGTAACAGACTCAAATTACATGGTGGTGTAACAATGAAATGATGATGATGATGTTCATCATATAGTACAGCTAATTCTTTTAGAATAAAGTCTTTATTGAATACTCCAAAGCCTTGAAAGTCCACAATAAAAGTATTCATAATAAAAAAAAAAAAAAAGCTAATAAGTATGTTCTCGATAAATTCACTTTGTGTACTGACAAGGTTATATATCAGCACATTCAATTTAAGTCAGTTTGTGAACATCTCCCGTAATAGGATTATATTCTATTATACGATCATGAAGAATCAGACAATATACTGTTGTGGAAGAAGGGATCGCAACATTTGTTTTTAGCTCAATTTTTACATCCACAGGTCCAGTTTTAATTGATTCATTTTGTCTAGAACAATCAAATACTATAATCGGTGCCATATCTTTAAAATCTTGTCGCGATAAAAGTGGTTGTGACTCCTTTTGATAGTAGGATTCTTGGAATTTACTGTACATTTCATAGAGAACAGCATATCTGTCTAATTTAAATTTAAGATTTAAGTCTTCACGAGGGTAATATTCTGAATTTAAATGCAATTTTGCGTTACTAATATCACAATGGTCAAATTTGCTACTGTCCTTATTTCTTTGATTTTTTCTATCAGTTTGTAGAGCAATAATAACATATCTGGGCTTCTCAAGTTGACTTGAAGTTTTGACAGTCCACACATGATCAGTTGTGGTTGGTAGTGTTGGATATTCATACATTTCCCAAGTTCGAAAGTGCATTTGAATTGATTTTGATTGTATTTGTTTAAACAACGTTAGTTTATTAGAATCGGACAAGGTTATATGTGGAACTCTCCATTGTAATTTAAAAATTGAGAGTTTTAATTCTTCGTTATCTCTTGAATAATAAGAATTTTCATTAGTTCTAGTACGAATTAGAACTAATTCATGCCTTGCATTTATAATGATTTTCTTATAGTCTTCAGCGAATCCTAAAAGATTTTTTAGAGGTATACAGAAATTAAAAGTACTCGATGTGGCTGAAGTACTTGTATTAATAAACCATGATGCATTTTCTAAACTTTTACTTTCATTTTCGTTCAAGGATACGTAATTTTTTAATGTTGTTGTGATGCCAACGTTTTTATTGTTCTCAATTTGTATTCCATTGAGTTCATAATGTATTTCGTCGAAGAGAAAGGCAATACCATTATTAGTTAATTTTGATGTAGAAAAGGTTCCATCTGCTTTAGTTAGACTCCCCTCTAGATAAATGAAGCTTTCACTAGGCAAAATACATAAGTCCTGTTGTTGTATAGGGATACGTATTTCATCACTTGGATTGAATGATTGAAGAAATGGCGAATAACTATGGTACTCGATTTTAGTTATACTATTATCATAGCTAGGTCCGTTGGTAATATTTAAAATTTCATGCATATTGCTTTTATTTAAGTTTAAATCCTAATTGAAGAAGATATGTTTTGTTTTCAGGTGATAGTTTCGGTGTTGACAGTTGTGATAGTTTCGGTGTTGACAGTTTTACTGCTTTCGGTAAACTAATTGAATGATGACCTTTGGTATCTGTTATATTATTATAGATTAACATTATTTTTGTGCCTGAGTTAAATGCAATCGGATTGTTATTCTTTCTCCTCTAAAATTAACTAATTCTCCGTCTTGGTCTACAAGTTTTAAAGTAACAGTACTTATTCGTTTGACATTCACTGGTAAATAGATTACATTTTTTGGAACTTCTATGATTTTATAACCTGCTCCTGCTTCAGGTGAAAACTCATGTATTGAATGCAAAAGAATGTTATTTAAATAAGACCCGGTAATTATATTACACTCAACACGTATTACGTTTACCTTATTTATATCAACAGGTGAGTCTGATACATGTGTATCATCTTCAGAAAGAATAGTTCTACCAAAACCCAATAATTTTCCAATAGTTCGCTCCTTATTGAAATATATTTTCTCGTTTGCTAAGATTTCACATTTCATCGTGCTGCTATTTGCTTCAATACGAACTTCTGTGACAGAATTTCGTGCTATTAATTCTTCGGAAATATAATCTTGAATATCGGCGATTTCATATGTTCCTTCAGGTATCTCAATTTCATACTCCCCTATATGGAATAAGTTATTGCGTTCATCAATATTCGGTATAGAATTATACGAATGAAAATCAATTAAGCCACAAACGTAGTCTTGATCTAGATTTATAGGTGGAAAATAGTCGACAGATAGAACAGAAGTTGTTCCGCTAAGTGTAAGTGTCATCGACATGATGATAAAAAATACAATGAATTATTTGTACTTAAATCTTTTTATTTATTTAAAAAAATAACAATCATATAAAAATTTCAAACATAAATGCCCACAATTAAAAGAGTCATAACTTTGATATTGTTTATAATTGTAGTTAATGTTTTCACCTAAATAATTAATAATTTCAACAGGAGGCTGAAGATTCCCAAAGCTATCAAAATATTCGATTTGTTTACCTTTTTTATAATACGCTACCCAATGTGTTCCAGAACTATTTGAAGAATCAAGATTAACAATTCCGCACTCATTTTTCATTGGTTTACTCTTTGGTAAATTGTCACGCATGAATACACCACGAAAATTTGGAAAATTTTTTTTAGCAAAATTTGATAAATCTATTTCATTTAATGCACGATTGGGTAACGTACTTAGAAGTTTTTTGGCTGAGGTTGTACATAAAGTCCAAATCCTTTTTTATAAGGTTTAATGTGTAAACCTTGTCCTTGTCCAATGGCATAAGATTCCATTTTAAGATTGTGACGTTGTTTTTCCTCGAGGTCTTTTTTAGCAATACTTATATCGTTGACAGCTTTAGCTACTCCTGCAGCTCCACCTGTTAAAGCTCCAAGAGCTGATAACCCCGCGAATAGAGGAACGAGAAAGGGAATAGCTCCACCCAATTTTGGTACAGGTATAACTCTAGGTATTTTAATTTTATTATTGTTTTTATCAACTGACTTTTTAGCAGAAGATAATGCTGTTTTTATAGTTTTTTCTAAACATACAGATTTTTTACGCTTCTTAAGATTATTCTCAATCAATTTAATCATTCTCTTAAAGGTGAGTTTTTTGGATTTCATATTGTCTTTCTTTTTAATTTTTTGCTTTGTTGTTTTATTTCTTAAGTTCGAACAACCCATACCAAATTTAACTTTACCCTTCATAAGGTTAGTAACTAATAGTGCATTTGCTCGTTCAACTATATTAGCGTCTTTCGATTTAACACGTTGCCAGGCCTTTTCAGATAAAATCTTATCAGCTATGTGTCGATCGGATGTATTTTTAAATTTGGAATAAGATATATCATGCTCTTTGCACGCTTGATCAAGTAAATTTATTCCAGAATCACCTCGAGCTATACGTTCTTGTAGTTTTGTTCCGGGTCCACAGTACTGATAACCAGGTAGATGTAGTTCAAGTGGAAGCTTGTTTATTAATGTGTTTAATAAGCCTTCGCCTTTTCTTATATTTGGTTGAATGTTTGATTTCTTTTTTGAATAATCAAACATTTTTTGTATTTAGGAATGTTTGCAATAGAATGATCCGACACAGTATGACCGTTTTTTAAATATATACTTCATTTTTATAAGAAATTATTTAGTTTTCATCATAATGCGTTTTGTTGAACAAGCATGCCGATTGCCAATAAAAAATGTCGATCTTACTAAAACTGATAAAGCAAAGAAAAAGCACAGTGAATTATTTCCAAATAGTATAAGAGGTTTAATTACTGGACCTTCAAACTGTGGAAAAACTAATGTCATGATGAGTTTACTACTACAACCAAATGGATTAAAATTTGAAAATATATACCTATATTCTAAATCCCTACATCAGCCAAAGTATACATTTTTAGCTAAAGCTATAAAACCAATAAAAAATATGGGTTTCTTTACTTTTTGTAATAACAGTGATGTTACTACACCTGAAGAGGCTAAACCAAATTCAATATTTATTTTTGATGATATTGCTTGTGAAAAACAAAACACAGTACGAGAATACTTTAGTATGGGCAGACATCATCACATCGATAGTTTTTACTTATGTCAAACGTATACAAGAATACCGAAACACTTAATTCGAGATAACGCAAACTTTCTCATCATCTTCAAACAAGACGAAATGAATTTAAAACATATTTACAATGATCATGTGAATTCAGATATGACGTTTAAATCATTTCAAAACGTGTGTGCAGAGTGTTGGAATACAAGTTTTGGTTTTATGGTTATCGACAAGGACAGTTCCTTGAATGAAGGTCGTTATAGAAAAGGCTTTGACTGTTTCCTTAAGCTATAAAATAGATTATATTTATACTAATCATATCATATGTATAGAATTGTTCGGTGAGAACAGTACAAAGAAGTTAAGAGAGCAGTTTATAACAGTTAAAATCGGTTTAATCCAGTTATGAGACCAGTACAAAGCAGTTAAGAGAACAGTTTATAACAGTTAAAACGGTTTAACCACACTTTTGAATATCAGTATAGTAATGTTATATGAAAGCAATATAGAACAAATTAACGAAGAAATTATATCAGTACAAAGTGAATCAAACAAGTTCGAGAAATATTATTCGTCAGTTAAAACTAGTAACCTTAATATCAAATTCAATCTAAAACCCTTTGAGCGAATTATCCAACAACTACGAAATATATTCACCTGTTGCTTATGTGAGAAAAAATAAAAAAAAATATCAATATGCTAAATACAGACGTAAAAGTAACAGAAGAGTTGATTAAAACTACAGACGCTCTCCGAAAGAAATATAGAGCTCTTAAAATTGGTAGAGAAGCTTACGAAACTCAAATTGAGGAAACTCTGAAGCCTATTACCAAGCCACTAAACGAATTGGTAAAAAAATCACAACAAAAAGAGGACTATCAACCAGATCACTTTGTTGAAATTAAGAGTCGTCCAAAGAAAATAAAACTCAACTCTGAACAAAAGTCACAACAACAACAACAACAAATTGAACTTGTGAAGAAACAACTTAACACGGATGACTTCGAAACACCTAACACTTCCACTACATTGGATGATTTATTAACTGTTTCAGGTAACAATTCTTCAAAGAAAAAGAAAATAAATCTTCGTAGATTAACCGATCAGATATCAGAAGAACAAATTCACCAACTACCCCAAGAATATAAAGATCTATTTATAAATAATTCCAATACGCTAGATAAAACGTATGGTTTATATTTCAAACATGGAAAATGGTACATTGGTAATGGAGAGCTTAGTATTCTTGATAAAAATATTAAGATTAAAAATAATATTTTTGAAGGTACAAGTGGACTGTATGAACTTTTATTTAAGAAAAACCCTAATAAAAACACTTACACTGATACAGATTTAAAAAATTACAAAACCATCTTAATTGACACCAATGCACATAGAATCGGTAATGATTCACAAAATCAAATACATGGGAATCGTGGGTATAAATATAGAAACATAATAAAAAAAATATTAGGGTTATCTGATAATGTAACAACACAATCATCATCAGCATCACCAATATCATCATCACATCAGCTATCGGCTTCAGGAAGTGGTCTAATGCAATTTTCAAATTCCAAGAAAGAATATATATATTGGGATGATCCTAATGAGCTAGTAGATCGAATAAGACTTCTTATTGCTTCACAGCAAGCAGGACACAGTAATCACTCTAACGAAATTATTTCAATTATCGAAGAACTTAAAGAATCCAATATTATTGAATAAGCAAAAAATGGGTGTTGATAAGTTTGGCCGTTATTCGCATAGAGCAGCACCTAGGGGAGCTAGAGGAGAAAAAGGCCCGCCTGGTGTAGAGGGGAAGCAAGGATTACCCGGACCACCTGGACCACCTGGAGAAGGTTTTCTTATAACCGAAAATAACGATTTCAATATAAACCAGAAACGATTGCAAAACCTTCATGAGCCAGTAGAACAGACAGACGCTGCTACAAAACACTATGTTGATCAAGAAATAGCTCAGATGAAAAAATACTTTCAAGATGAATTTGCTAAGACTATGAAAAATTCCATAAAATAACATTAATCATCGGTGAAACATTGAACTTAAAGGTTTTACATCATGTCTAATAATATTAATTATAAAATAATAGTAGAAGAAATCACGAAATTTCTTGAGGAATACAGCCAAATTATTCTAGAAGAACACCATGAGCAATTACTAAGAACCATAGTTTTCTTTAAACAATTCGTCAATGTTTCCTGCAAGATTTCGAATCACGGATGTCATTTTCAGAACTGTCCTTGGTCTTCGAACCTATGCCGAGATGGACCTGACACATGTGCATGTTACATGCTTGATGATAAATTAGTTAGAATAAAAAAAATTATGGCATTGTATAAAAGATTGAAATAAGAAACAAATAAATTATATTAAAACATACATAAACAGCAAATACATTAATTTTTTAGCATTCAAAATAAATATGAATAAAAGAGAAGTTGTCGAGGAACTTCACAAACCTACTCGTAAAAATTTTCCAAAGAGACGAGTCGTTATCAAAGGTTTAGACGAATTGTGGCAAGCAGATTTAGTGGAAATGATTCCATATTCATCAGAAAATAAAAATTTCAAGTATCTTCTCACAGTCATAGATACTTTTTCTAAATTTGCTTGGGCTACTCCTATTAAAAATAAAACCGGTTTTGAAGTTACTTCTGCTTTGCAGAACATATTCAATAAAGGTCGCAGGCCAAAGAATTTACAAACAGATGATGGCAAAGAGTTTTTCAATCGTACATTTCAAAAGCTAATAGAAAAATATAATATAAATCATTATTCAACCTATACTCATCTAAAAGCTTCGATTGTTGAAAGATTTAATCGAACCTTGAAAACTCATATGTGGAAAGAATTCGGAGTTAATGGCAATTATATGTGGATAGATATCATAGCTAAACTTACAGGAAAATATAATAATTCTAAACATCGTACAATTAAAATGAAACCATCTGAAGTTAATACCGCAAACGAAAAACAACTACTCACCAATATTTATGATTACATTAAAATACGTGTAAAACCTAAATTCAAGGTTGGAGACTTGGTCAGAATAAGTAAATACAAACATGTATTTGAAAAAGGGTACACTCCCAATTGGACAACAGAAATTTTTAAAATAGTTAAAATTAAAATCACTAATCCGATTACATATTTGCTAGAAGATTATCAGGGGAACCCAATTAAAGGTGGATTTTATGAACTAGAACTTCAAAAATCAAAATTTCCTGATACGTACTTAATTGAAAAAGTGCTGCAAAAGAAAAAAAACAAAATATTTGTAAAATGGTTGGGATTTTCTTCCGATCACAACTCCTGGATACCTATTCAAAAAGTAAAGAAATAAAAAAACTTGTATATATTAATTTTTAATAATAAACAAAAGCTTTTATTTACATAAAATCAAAAAAAATTGTTTTACTGCGTTTAAAATAAACATTAATATTCTTAATTAAGAAACACTCATTGTATAAGTTTGTTTCATTGTTTTGAAATCTATTAATTCGACATCAGATTTATACTCAAGATCCTCTTTCATAAAGACTTCAACTTCTCCATTACTTAAAACCCTCTCTGTTTCATATTCGTGATATTCATAACACTTAATGTTCAGCGTGCGTAAATTATAATTACTGTCATATGAGCATCGGATAGTAAGTGTCTGGTAATCGTTAAACTCCAGTTTGAAATGCCTATAAAATATGTCTTTACTTTGAATGATTCCTGATATTTCAATCTCCTTTTTTATCAAGTCTTGCCTAAATTTTTCGATTGCTTCGTCCACAGTAATGACTTTACTTTCCTCATTTTTCATTGTTGTTGTTGTTGTTGTTGTTGTTCTATGCGTAGTCAGTGCATCTTGTACGCCATTTTGGAATGATGTATCTACATTTGATGCATTTTTAAGGATTCCAGCTGGATAATACGATAACAATTTAAATGACAATCCTATTGTTACTGTATCATTATTAGGCAAGTTCAATGCAAACGATAGATTATTTGAAGCGTTTGATTGATTTAAATCAATACCTATCGGAAGCGGTATTCCGAATATAAAATGTGGTAATATTGTACATATAACGAACAATAAATAGTTTGACATTTTCTGAAATAATTTTAAACTAACTTGATGGAGTGTTTGTTTACCAAAAGATATTTATAGACTGATTAACAAATGAAAAAAAAATTAAATTTATAGTCTTACAATACGACAGGTAAATGTAAACTACATAATTACTCATAATTTTAATGAACAATAAATTATAAAACTGAACGTTATACCTTATCATTATTCATTATTCATCAACCACCCATTTCTATTCAATTTTATTTTTAATTTCATTGTATCTGACTCATTCATTATTAACATACTATTTAAAATTCTTCTTATCTTCTAAAACCCATTTTTGAAATTTCAAACTACAACCGCTTTGAATTCTCAACGTTATTTTATTATTATATCATACCTTATCACCAAAAAATATTTAATAATTTATTCTTCAACCCCCATTGCACTTTTTTTTTTAAATCGCCTAACCGACTCATTCTCATTTACCAACATACTATTTGCAAATTCTTATCTTCTATAAGCATAGCATTTTTTATGAAATTTCAAACTACATTTGATTTCTCATCATTTTATACAAGCGCCGGTCGCACGCGTCACATGCTTTCAAACACCCAAAATCCTTATCATCTGACCGCAACTCATTGCCGTAACCTGCTAAATTAACTGCTTATCACCTCTCTCACTCTAACATAGTGCTACCTCTTTAATTGCTCCTCAACAGTTTCCTCAATATTTTAAATTTGAATTTTCAAATACTACTTTCCCCGCCAAAGCAACCAAACAGTTTCCTCTTTAATCTTTTTTTAATTTTATTTTTAAATTCATTGCAACTGACTCATTCATTACCATCTCAAATTTATTTTTAATTTCATTGTATCTGACTCATTCATTATTAACATTACTATTTAAAATTCTTATCTTCTAACCCAATTTGAAATTTCAAACTACAACCGCTTTTGAATAATTATTATTATTATTCTCATTTTATACAAGCGCCGGCCGCACGCGTCACATGCCGACAAACAAACTTCAAACAATTACTCGCCGACAACATAACACTAAATCCTTATCGTCTCACCACAACTCATTGCCCTAACCGCAAAATTAACTGCTTATCACCTATCTCACTCAAACATAGTGCTATCTCTTTCTGGCTCAGAATTCCCAGTCTCAACCGACCTAGTTACTACTCAGTAGTATATAGAGTTTGTATTATAAAAACCTTCAAAAAGTTATAGGCCGGGACTCATAGTTAAGATGGGTTGGGAAAGAAATCCCGCATCACAAGATCCCGATTCATAAAATCTCGCATCACAAAATCCTGATTCACAAAATCCCGAATCACGAAATCCCGAATCATGAAATCCCGCCGTTTCAATACTTAATTGACAGCACAGTAATGGTGATGGTGACTCTAATCAATGAGAAGCAACGAGAACGAAGTTTCCTACTATTGTAATGGAATGTTCAATACGAAGAAGACCGCACTGATTTCGTTAATTTTTAACGAGTTTTGGTTGGCTTAAAGCTGAAGACAAGTCCAAAAAAAGTTTAAGTGAAGTCTTGAGTTGAAAGTATCTTGAGTCAAAAAAAAAAATGAAAAAAATTAAAAATTACAAAAAAAATGTCCAAAAAAGTAAAAAAAAAAATAAAAAAAGGTACTCTCCCTACATCACAAATATGCAATTTTTAACTCGCTAAGATGCCTAGTTTTTCCAGAAATCACGTTTGAAAATGTCAACTTTGGGGGGTCTACGAAGTTCCGTTTGGCCGCAAATAGCGTTTAAAGATAAAATTTGTTTTTCGTTTCATGCGATACGTGGATTCAGGTGGAACTCCCTAGAGCACGAATATTTTTTTTTTAATTCTTTAAGATACTTAGCCACAAATCAGATTAAAAAAAAGTGCCAACTTTGATAGGTCTACGGCACTTAGTTTGCCAGAAAATCGACTTTTGAAGTATAAAAATTTGTTTTCTTATAATATATGATGTCAATAATTGATGTGTTTGCAGTTTATGTTTAATAAACAAACAGTACCTTGGGATGCCAGCTCCGCGGGACTTAAATATTTTACCTCCCTTTTTCGGGGACACACCCGCTCACGCGACTCCTTCGCTCTGCTTAGGGTATGTTAAGTCGCTTGGCAGGTGTCAATAGAAACAGTTGTTTTGATTAAAAGTACCTTGAGTGGAAAATTTTTGTCAAAAAATATTTTTGAAAAAAATTTATGAAAAATCAAAATTTCTTCAAAGAAAAATTGTTGAAAAAAAAATTGTTGAAACAAATATTTTTAACAAAATGTCCAAAAATATTTTGGTCAAATGTCCAAAAATAATTGGCCAAGCCATTGAAAATCATCTTATCTCTCTAAAGATGGAGGAGGTCTTAGCTCCTCGGAGTTCTAACAAGAACAAAATTTTCCGGAACCAACAGTTCCTTAAATACTTTCCATTTGCTTAAAAATAAATCAAAATAAAATATTTTATTAATAGTACTAAACGTTACAAATTCAGTTGGCGGGGGAGTACTTATTGCTGTTAGAAGTAATTTCTGCTCAACACAAATAGTCTTCCCATTCAGTCTGACAATTGACGTGTTATGCGTCAAAATAACTAAGGAATCTTTAGTCTTATTTGTTTTAAATGTTTACATTCCACCTAAAAGTCCTGGTTCCGTATACACTGAACTTTCTTTAGCACTCGATTTTATTTTCAGTTTAGCTAGCCTTGACAGAAAAATTCTTTTATTAGGGTTCCCTCTGATGACGAATCCTATTTTGAAGCTTCCACAAGCTCACCCCAACAAGAGCTCCAAATGTTGGATAATATTATCTCTACAGATTTACAGCAAATAAGCTGTATACGAAATAATATGAATAGACAACTTGACCTTGTATTCTCATCTGACGCCGTTAGTACAGTAGTGGTAGAATCTATCTCTGCTTTATCTAACATAGATCAATATCACCCGCCTCTTGACATTTTTCTTGACTTGAGTGGTCATTTAATAGAAAATAGTAATCCCCACGACTGTTCTTATACTTTTGACTTTCGGAGAGGTGATTTTCAACAGCTTTTAGATAGTTTAATTATTTCCTGTATAGAACGTTTACCGATTTCTAATGATCTTGACAAAACTGTCTCAAGCTTCTATTCTATTTTGATGAGATGCATAAATAAAACTGTCCCTAAAAAAAGATCTATTCCCTCTAATTCTTCTTGTCATCCTTGGTTCACAAAAGAACTCAAATGCCTTCGAAATAAAAGAAATAAGGCTTGGAAAAAATATATAAGGTTCATGACAGTAGAGAATCAAGTAGTTTACATTTCCCTTTTAGAAGAATTCAAAAAACTCTCTTATAAATGTTATAATGATTATCTTCAAACCATTGGGCTTTCCCTGAAATTAGACCCGAAAAACTTCTGGAAATTTATAAATTTCAAAAAGAAAAGCGACGGTTATCCTGTTAATCTCGTTTATAATGACGTAATCTTGAGTACTACTACAGAAATTTGCGAGGGATTTGCAAATAATTTTAGCCAATCTTTCATTGATTCCCCTGTTGTTGTTGACGATAACTATTTTCAATTCTTACGAAATTGTCCTCAGGTATCATTCAATAATATTACAATAGATCATGACAAAATTTTGGACTTTCTGTCATATTTAAAAGACGACTATTCTATTGGACCCGATGGAATACCACCCGCTTTATTGAAGAAATGTAAGTCTGTTTTAGCTCTTCCTCTGCGTAATATTTTTGTTCTATCCTTGAAATTAGGTAAATTCCCTGCAGTTTGGAAGAAAGCATTTTTAACGCCAGTATTTAAAAAGGGAGATAAAGCCAATATTACCAACTATAGACCAATTTCCAAACTTTCTTGCAATCCGAAGTTGTTCGAACAAGTTGTATGTGACAGTTTGACATTTATATGTAAAACTATTATCTGCAACCAACAACATGGTTTTATGCAAAAACGTTCTACTGTTACTAATCTTGTTGTCTTTTTGAATAAATGTTTAAACTCTCTAGAAAGTTGTCAAGAAGTTGATTGTGTATACACTGACTTCTCGAAAGCTTTTGATCAACTGTCTCATGAGATTATCAAGTTTAAACTTCACTCATACGGATTTCCACCACCTCCAATCAAGTGGATATCATCATATCTTGAAGATAGGTTATATCAAGTCAAATTCAGAAATTCATACTCAAGAGAGTTTATTGCCAAATCAGGTGTTCCGCAGGGAAGCCATCTGGGACCACTACTCTTTACATTGGCTATTAATGATGCTCCTCTGTGTGTTCGCAATAGCGAAATTCTAATCTTTGCAGATGATATGAAGATTTATAAAAATATAGTATCTTCAAATGATCGGGCTTTACTGCAAGATGATATTAACCATTTTGCCTTGTGGTGTGAAAAGAACAGTCTGAACTTCAACCCGACAAAATGTCAAACTATGACTTTTTCTAAAAAACGTTCTCCTTACTCTCATGAATATGTTATCTCACGGCACATTTTAACTCGTGTTATGACTGTAAGGGACCTTGGAGTTCTTTTTACACCCAATTTAGATTTTTCTGCTCATATTAATAAAATCGTGAATAAGGCCAATTCAATGTTAGGGTTTATTAAGCGCTGGTCTAAAGAATTTGTTGATCCCAATGTCACCCGGGCTTTATACAACTCCTTGGTGCATCCCCATCTTGAGTATGCATCACAGGTTTGGACTCCTCTTTATGATATTCATATTGAGAGATTAGAATCTGTGCAAAGAAACTTTACTCGTTTTGCCTTGAAAGGACTTCAATGGAGTGATCCTTCGTATGTCATCTCTTATGACCAACGATTATCTATTCTTCAGATGCAAACTTTGGAACAAAGAAGAACAAACAATGATTTGGTATTTTTCCACCAATTAATAACAGGCATCACAGATGCACCAGATCTTTTATGTTCGGTTTATTTTAATTATCGGGGAGGAGGTTATAATCTTCGAGGCCTCGATATGATTAAGGTCCCAACACATAGGACCAACTATGGCATTCATGAGCCCTTGACACGTATGGGTAGACTTGTAAATTGGAATTCAAATATTTTTGATTTTAATATAAATAAATGTAAATTAAAAAACCTTCTCAAAACCAGTGGTCCACGCTCCTAAATGTTCTTTGTTTCATGTTATGTTATTGTTTTGTTCTAACGTAATATTATTTGTTTATTTTTCATGTTTTCTTGTGTCAGTGTTAATCGTAATAGAGTTTGTCTACTAACAACTAACACTGCACTAAATGATGAGCCGGTGGTATAACACAGTTCTCTGTGTTGGCAAACCATTGGTCGAAAGACGGAGCTTGCTATAAGCTTTCTTCGACCAATTCTGATAGTGTTAAAAAAAAAAAAAAAAAATAGTATTGAAAATCCGGCCAAATATTTTCAAAAATATCTGTCGGCGGGATTTTTATTTTTATTTTCGGCGGCATTTCGTGATTCGGGATTTTGTGCGTTACTCTCCCGTGAAGATATGTAAACATCAATGGACGTCCGAGTGCCGAATCTACCAAATATTGATACATAATAATACAATCGTTAAAATGTTTTTTTTTAAAAATTAAAAACATTTTCTGCGAATTTTAGTAGATTTTTTATATGAACTTTGACAAAACTTTGGACGGACATTCATAGAAAATCAAAGAGTTTCAAAGTAAAGGAACGAACCTATTTATTTCAAGAATTAAATATTGTTAAAAAAAGAACGCATCACCAACGGAACGGACTCCGCTACGTTACGTAAGGTTTGTTAGACAGGGATGTTATTTGATACAACATTAAATTTGTCCACCTAGGTATATTCAAATAGGGATGTTATCTGAAACAAAATATTACAACTATTTGTTCGAAGCATTAATAGGGGCGTTCGCATTCTCAAATTTTTTTAACAAGCGAAACATAATGAATATTTGATGGATGAAAGTCATTAACGTTCGCATTCGGCAAACATGTTGTACATCAGTTCTCATTAGAATTTTCACCATGGCGGACCAACTTAGAGTAAGATTTTTAAATGATGAAATTTACTTGATTTTTATATTCCAAGTCTGCCGAAAACTTATATTAATCTAATAAAATCTGAATTGATTTTTACCGCTATTGCTTATAAAACTTATTTTGATATATTTTCTTACGATGTGCACAGCTCGAGAACTTTATGGGAAGTTAAATTTGATTGAAGCTTGACAAGCATGCGTTTACATTCTCAAAAATATGCTTGTCAAGCATCAGCTAAAATATCACAACATTTTGAAATCTATCAAAATCAAGCCAATCATGTCGTGATTTTCAAACATACTCGTATTTTTAAAAAATGTGAACGCCATTAATGATGCCCGAAAATATAATACTTCAGGTTGACTCTTGGAGCCTGATTTCATACGATTCTTTTTGTCGGTCGTTTCGTCTTTCGTCTTTTGTCGTGGGGGTGGCCGTGGCGCGATGGATGTGTGCTCGCCTGTGAACCTCATGATCACAGGTTCGATCCCTGCCGTCGTCTATATGTCGTTTTAATTCCATTAAAACCTTCTAAAATTGTCATCAATGGGTTGCTGGTTTACTCATTACTTGTTGTTCAGGCATAACACTAACAACATGTAATTGAGTTAAACTAGTATGCCCAACAAGGATGAACACGAATAAAATAATGTGAATTATAAGCGACATAGAAATAAGACACGGCATTCTCTGCTTTAGTTCAGCCGCCATCCCTGGAGATAAAATATCTGAGACAACAACCTTCAGTCTCAGAACATCGTGCCAAACATCTTCCCTATCCTTCTTTCTCTTCCTTAACTTCACGCCCGCGCTGTGTTCAAACATTTAAAGGGTAATCAATAATCCCTTGAGCGCGTGTAAAAAAAAAAGGTATGTGGTTTGACAGATAAGAGACAAATTAAATTTTGACGTATTCAGAATATTTCGTTGCAAATGTCAACCAATTGCCCTGAAAATGCATTTTCCGGAGTAGAAAATAAAATGCAATCGTCCATCACTAACGTGAAGAGGATTTGTTCAAAACATTGAATGAACCTTTGATGAAATTTTACAATATTCGTTTTTTTTTGACATACCTATTGGGTGAGAGGTGCAGAAAGTTTGGGGGAATGAAGATATTTAGTTCTAACCATCAATGCAGACGAAGAGTACTAAAATCGAGATTTCAAGCCATTGACACCATAGGCGAATTTTTTTTAGGCGCCTCAAAGTTTCCAATGTAAACACGCAACATTAACAATCTATTCAGGGCCTTAAATGCAATCTTCCGAAAGGTTAGCTACTACACGGAACTTGTAACCGTAACGGGCTACGCGAAACGTATATGTTAGACCCACGTTTTTAGTTTACCCTACCCGGCAAATGTCAAGCTCCTTTTCCGAAAAGTTAATATTTATTGTTTTGTATCGATTTGACTTAAAACTAAAATTAAATCATGTTGGCTCAACAATAGGGGCGCAACGTTCGTCTTTTGGTTTTACATAATGCTATTTACTTTTTGATTTTTTAATATTAGCAGTGTAATAATTTTTGATGAATGGGCTTCTTATCCCCTGTAGTACTGTTTGTTGTTCCTCTCGAAAAAAGGATGCATCGTCGTTATGGATGGTTTCTTCAAATTGATCGTCAGTGATGGCTCGGGCCTGTCAATAGGATCTAGTTCATGCTGGAAGAGTTGTTGCACTTCTGATTTGGGATGATCTTTCAGGTTCCTGATAGTTTTTTTCCGGAGAGTCTATATAATGGCATTAATTTTGCTTCCTCGTATAGCTTCCTAATTGATATCTATCTATTCATCAGTGGGTTAGGGTGTAGTACAGGGCGAATGCGGAGCATCCTTATTTCAAAATGCTTCATCTATTTCATTGCTGTAGGTGATAAAGTAAGCCAGATGGGAAAGCCGTTGGTCAGAACGGGTCGGATAAGTTGTTTGTACACAAGCAGATTTGGCTTCTACTTAGTCTATTACGCCTCCTGAGTAGTGGGTGGACCAAGTGCATATAATAGTTGGCCCTCTTCAACATCAAGTCTGCAAGCTTCTTGAATTTCCTTTGGTGGTTCAAGTTGATTCCCAAGTACTTCACTGATAATTTGAAATTTACTTCAGTGTAGTCAGGAAAATTTAGTTTGATCGCATTACAGCGTGTTGCAAACGTTTAGTCTTCGAATGACAGTCACTAATATTCGGAAGCAGATGAGTTTGATCTTTTCGCTGTTTGTCTTCAGTCAGTTTCAATTGGACATATTATTCCCTTAAGGTTGTTGATGTTCTCCTTCACACTTCTGGCAGTAATCTCTGATGAAAAAGCGGTGGCTTTTGTGATGGCTTCGTCTGCATAAAGCTTCCTCTTTGTACCAGATATGTTTGGCGGCTGATCAGCAGTATAAATGTTAAGCAATTCTGATCCATTTTTTCATCCTTGAAGGACTGGAGCATTAATTCCCTTGGTTGATGATACGTGTTTTGCTAGCTGTACATACAAAATTCTATCGGTTAGGAAATTTTTGATTATTCTTACCAAGTGATAAGGAAGTCCAAGCTCCAAGAATAGTAATCCTTCTATGCAAACGCTGTCGAAAGCTTTGTTCATGTCCAGCAAGCACGCTACAGTCGTTTCGTTTTTTTAAGTCTAAGTGTAAAATTAGTATGAAGTCCCAGTAGTGGATGTAGGATAGAGTGTTTATTTCGAAAGCCGTACTGAAACTCCGGTATGACGTTGAGTTTCTTGAATAAGAACGCATCAAGTATGTAACCTTCCCATACAGCAGAGCAACGAAATCGGCCGATAATCTTCCAAATTTGGGCGATTATTCTTCTTCGGAACGGGGACGACATTTGCCGTTTGTTTTGCAGGGAAATAGCTGTTGTGCAGACAGTTATGGAAGATTATAGTCAGCAGGAGAACAGCAAGATTTGGTAACTTTTTAAGTTCGTTATTAGAAATCTTGTCACTTTCTGCTTCCAGTAAAGATAATGTCAGCCACTTCTACCTTTGTATATAAAACTTATAGTACTATCAAGAAGACGAAAGATTGTGGCGACATCTTAAGGCTAGGGACTGCAATTGCTAGATTTGTCTTCGCTAAATTTAATAATAAAATATTCTCTTTTTTACTACTTGTTTTGTATGTTATCCTATACTCTCCACTGTAAAAGCGTGCGCTAATTTCTGCGCCACCACCAGGCTAACGTTCGCAATACAAAATCACGCTCCATGATAATACTATAGGTTATAGTATAATACAAAGCTTCTACTTTGAATGTCGCTTCCGATGGTGGATTTTCTTTGTTGAACAAGGTCTAGGTTTCGGTGGTTGCTGATATCTCCTGAAAGCGAGTTTCTTCTTCTAAATACAATAAAGTTAGGAACGTGAATGAAGGGGTGTTTGTTGAAACTATCCTCAAAGTGATTGTCAAATGCTTCAGCTTTCTCAGCAGAAGTTGTTGAAACTTCTTGTCCGTGAAGGATGGTGTCTGGAATTGAGTTTACTCTTCCAACAATGAGATTGATCTTTTTAAAAGTGTCACATGGCCAAGTCTGTTCCCGTAATCCTTTTCATGATGATGTTTTACTGCCTGGTTGAATATTGTGTTGGTGCACTGAAGTTCTGAATGTAGGAATTTTTCCTCTATAGAATCATGTTATGTACATAACGAAGTTTCATACAAATCGGTCCAACCGCTACAAAATTGTAGTTTTTCTTGCCATTATCGTTAATGCTTTCAATCCCTAACCCCTGACACCTAAAATAAAATAAAAAACATGTTTCTCCAGGGGTACTGCCAAGAATTAACAAATTACTCAAGAGTGTATCTTGTCATGAAATTTGCTTCTGAACCAAGCAAATTCAGCAGGAATTTTGACCAGAGCAGAGCACGTGTAGAGAAAGTGAATGATTGTTTTCTTTTCCAGCTGGTTCCCACTCACACAGCATGAGCCATGAAGGGCTGATCATTGTCTGGCCACTATTCCATTTAATTCCATCGATTCAGCTATGACTCGGAAAGCAAATTAGAGTGATAACTGGCTCTTTCCGGCACTACCAGACGAATTTGAAGGATTATATACATATACCTAGCCGAATCAATGGCTTTTAAAACCGCCTGACTGCATCTGATAATAGCTGTACCTATTCCGGATCTTGATTGAATCACTCGCATGCTTGATAACCAGTAATTCAGCTTAAAAAATCCAGTAGCCGAAAGGACGTCAATCTATTTAGAGATGCTTTTATCCATCAATAGTATCTACATTTTGGCACAATGGTTAGTGCGTTAGATTGTCATGCAGAGGGTCTTGCGTCCGATTGCCAGTCGCTGTAAGAATTTCAAGGGTTTATCTCTTGTCATGAAAAGTCCTGCTTCAGATGGAAATCGGCAGAAAATTGTAGGTCTACTCTATTTCTGTTGAAACGCACACAGGAGTTGTATCTAAGTTACTATGTTTTTGAGTTTCATTTCTTGACACAAAACCTATACAGAGCCCGTAAAAAGTGAATTAGGTACCTACGTGCCGGTACCGAAGTGAGGAAGTAGAACACACTTCCAGCTTTCTTCTTGAATCCTATATTGAATTTGAAATCGGTAACAAAAGTAACAAAATATCCAATTCAATTCGATAGGTGTGTAGGTGTAGCGGAAACTCCCGAAACCCCAACTTTTCAATTAAATTTTCAAAGCTAAACCTCACAGAGAGAAGGAAGAATAGAAAAAAAAATAAAAGTCCTTTAAAAGAAATCACCAATCCCAAACAGAAACCTCTCTCTTCGTAAACATCAACTTCTAACTGAAATCAATAAAAGAATAAAACTATACAACAACAAAGCGCAAAAAAAAGTCAAGTTTTCATCTATACCTACGTATAGGTACCTATCTACTATATTATTTCAATTGAATTTCTAAAAGTTTTCGCACGCCTTATGTTTGGTTGTGTTGTGCTGTGTTGTGTTCTGTGTGTTTCTTCTCCATACACATCCATTCAGAGTGAAAACTTTGTTCCATTCTTTCGAGTTGAAAATACCTAAAAAAGAAAAACTCTCCAATTCATTTTTCCTCTCTCCCTAGAGCCATAACGGTAGAGACATAGAGTATAGAGCTGATGGTATTGAAAACAAACAAACAACCAACAACGGTTATACCTACAAACTCTCCTTTTTAGTAGATATTATAACTGTGTGTTGTGCATTTGAGAGAAAAAGTTCACTTTCTTCCCTTCTTTCATCTGTCAATTGGATTTTTCTTTGTGTCCAATTAGAATTTTCTTTTCAAATTTCCAGAGAGGAACCCCACACTTCATTGAAATAAGAGCCAGCAGCGGCAGTAGCCAACTTTAAGCGGGAACCTTTTATCGCACTATAAGAGCAGCAAGAGTGGTAACGTACCTCTAACCATCACTCCACACTCTACGCACATGCGATACAATTTCTCCAATATTCTGTTACACTTCATAGAAAGATACTCCATTTCTAAATAAAAAGATACTTTCCCCTTTTTGTCGACGGAAAATAGGGGATGCCATCGACGACAAAGCGACCCTTGGCATCTCTATATACAGACGACAGCCCACTTGAGGGTGGGTGCGAGTGCCAAGGTTCCTCCTCGCAGTTAACACACTCAATCCAATTGGAAACGCCTCCCGTGAGGGCAGATACCACGACCAACCACCTGCTGTGCACTTATGCGCTCTGCCCGCTGCCGAACCGGTCTTCCACTACCAGCAGCTATCACAATGGCCATTCGAATGTGTGCGTGTGTTTGTGAGTTGGATATCCCCCCACGGCCAACGCAAGAAAATACCCGTTTTTGGTGCACGTGAGACTGCTTCGCAGAAAGTATCTTTCAGATACATTTCGGCCTGGCGCGTTCGGTTCTTCTTGCATCCATCCACATGGGGAGTCCGAGCCCTTCTTCCTCTGTTCGGCGTGTATCTTTCTATTTATTTGCGGTGTTAAGGAATTTTCTAGCTTCGCCCTAAGACAATGCCAATCACAAATCGAATACTGTGAACCAATCAGACAACAATGAGCCGGATTATGGCAAAAGGAAGCTGAAACGGTTTTATTTTTTTCTTGTTGCGGTATTCAACTTTAACCGCATCGTCAACGGCAGCCCAGCCAGCCCCAGCAGCCAACAGCAACGGCAGCCGCAACCGCAACAGCGGCACAAGCGTTTTTGTCGTTTTTGTTGTTTTTGTTGTATTCGAAGAATTCGGGTGCGTTCTTAGTTATTCGCTTCACGTCTAAATGCTGTTTTGTTTTCGGGGAGCGAGTTTCTTTTTTTTCTGTCGGATTGTGTATCTTGTAGCTTCAATGGAGTCTGTGATGTTTGTTGGTGTGTGAACGTGAATTCGAAGTGTGATGAAGTGATTTGCTATAAATTTTATAGATAATCTTTGTACTGCCATAGATAATGTGTATTTGTATCTCTGGGTAGCTTAGCTGTATCTATCTGCTATAGATTTTCTGTCGGCTAATGGAATTCGTGTTTACGTTGAGAATTAGGTGCATGACACTTGGTTTTTTTTTCTCTTTCAGCTCGGAGTTTGTTGCTGCTTGTTAAGTGATTGATAAACAGAATTTTTGGATTTTTTTGAAAGCAGCAAATGAATGGTGGGTAAATATTAAATATATGTAGATATATGTACATAGGTATAAATTGTCATGATTGTTGTACGGTGGGAAAAGTGTTTGCCTAATCTTTTCAAGACATTTACTATCTCAAGTACCTACCTACTTATAGGTATAGGTACCAGGTACCTACTCTTAGTAAATACAGTTTTAATAATTGGATGTCTAGTGTACAATGCCAGAGGTCCCGGTTTACCCGGAACGTCCCGGATTTCAGACATAAATTCACCTGTCCCGCTTGGTCAGCTTTTTCCTCGGGTTGGGACTCAAACTCGCAAAATAATGCCTAATGTAGGTATACCTAAATATCTTTCATTGATAAGGAACAATCGCTGCATTGTGATTTAATTTTAATCAAACAAACCTAACTTAACGAAGAATATATTTTTGCAAACTGACATCTGTCATTAAAATTGACAGAAGAAAAATATTTGCAAATGACAAAAAAGTCATTTTATTAGTACCTAATCAATAGTAGATATATACCTACAGTGGCGACAAAATAAATAGCACACTTTTGTTAAAAATTCTTTCTTGGCCTTAAAACGCATTTTGCATTTTGAAATCCGGTACTGTAAGACCATTTTTGTTTTAGATTTTGAATGTTGAGTATTTGGATTTTAAATATAAAATAACGAGATAAGACTTCTCTAGAAATTATTTTATAAAAAAGTCAAAAGTGTAAGTCAAATGGTACACAAGTTGCACTGAGGTGAGGACAATTTAAATAGCACATATTGTTTCCGTTGCAAATTTAATACATTTTTAACAAATATTCTTAACTTTTAAAAGCTTAGTGAAAAAGTTATGAGTTTTGATAAGGTTCTTAATTAAGTTGCTTTAATTTTAATTGCTGAAATGTACGAGTAGTATGAGAAGTGGAAAAAAATCAGCACAGACGTTTAGGCTAGGGGTTTTTTAAAAAAGGTCACACGAAATCTGAACTAGAGCGGAAATAAAAATTTTCAAGGAAGAATAAGAATGTTATAAATGCTCTTCACCATTGCGAAGAAGAAGGAAGTGCTCAAAACAAAATTCGTATGAGTAAGACAAGAAAAATCACCCCTTGAGCTGATTTTGACATCGTCAGCCTGAGCTAAGTCCCAAAATTTGAACATGAAATGAACAAGATCTTGGTGTTAATGTGTCTGTAAGTACAATAAGAAACTGTCTCAGTGGAAAAAAGCTGTTTGGACGATTTTCCAAAAAGAAAGCAGACGTCTTTAAGAGCAATCTCTCACGTCGGGTGCAGTTTGCAAGGGAGCATAATTCAAAAGTTCAAAATTGGTGGAGAAATATCTTACGGAGCGATGAGTGTAAATTTAATCCTTTGGGTCAGATGGTAAAAACTACTTTCGACGAGAAATCCACCAGAAATATGACAAGAATATACACAATAGAGTCTGTTAAGCATGGTAGGGGTAGCATTCTTGTGTAGGGATGTTTTTATTAGCATGGTATGCGATCACTTTATCAGATAGAGGGTATTAAGGACCGTTTATAATACAAGGAAATCCTACGGGATACAATTCTACCGTATTCTGAGGAGGAAATGCCCTTGACGTGTAAAGTTCAACAGTTTAACGATCCTAACCATATGGCTAAGTCTGTGAAGCAAAAGCAATGGCTATTCATCCAAAAAACCGCTGTTAAGTAATAAGCTAGCTTAGTTCCTAGATCGTAATTCAACTGAGTAGGTACTTGTGGAATGTTGTGGACGAAGCGATAAATTCAACTGAAACTTCAAATTTCGAAAAACTTTGACGGAAAGTCCAGCAAGCCTGGTACTCAGTACCTGTTGAACGATTCCGGAGTCTTCCTTTGTCTATAAAACGCCGGTATTCCGATGTGATTCAAAATAAGGGTTACTCGACCAAATACTGGATATTTTCTTCAAATAATGTTAAAATTTTGTTATTTAATATATTTTTTATTTGTTATTTACAAAATGTGCTATTTATTTTGCCCTAGTAATACTTAAATTGTATAAATCAGTTTGTTGTAGTTTTTTTATGAGTTCAATATACTTCATTTTATTTTTAAATCAGAGATATGTAAGTATATTTGGTCTTACTTCCTCATAAGTCAAACAGCTCTTTAAAGTTTAAGAAAGTGGGAAAAACTTGCATCACAGAAATTTAAGACTAAGTACATGTGCTATTTGTTTTGTCGCCGCTGTACATTTACATATGTAATTGTTTATTTTGTCCCGAGAAATATGTTGAAATCCCTGGATTATTCATTATTTTAGCCATTTTGTCCCGCCGAGGTGTAAAAAAAATCTCGCAACCCTAGTCTAGTGGCTACCTTACTAAGCTGGACTTTATTAATGGGTTTAAAAAGAAACCTACGCACCTATATCTAGGTAGGTATAGGAACCTAGGTATACGGAAAAGAATTCGAACATAGCTTTTGAGAAGTTCTCAGTTTTGATTGACTTAAAATTTGAAAAGAAATATTCTTTTACATTTATCTAAGTATATGGAACGTTCTTGACCAAAATTCTACACTCCAAGATCAAGGTCATAAAAATTATATTTTCAAACTAATAAATAAAAATAAAGCAAAAAACGGATGGTTCTGAGATTTTATCACATTTTTATTGGGGCTAATGAATCAATCGAATCCGAATAAAGATGCACAAATCTAGCGTAGCTTTGGAGTTGCCGTTGAGTCGTGTTTTTGTTCACATTGGTAGTTTTCTTTATTTCTACGAAGCACAGTGGTCTCTTTTTATTGAATTTTTTTATGACAAAAATAATTTACTACCGAAACACTAATGATAATTCGTAGATACACTTTATGGATTGCTTGATGTGTTCCAACTGAAAAATGGGGGCTTGAAGCCTTAGGTAGAAATTTGGTGCAAAATTACAAAATTTAAAAAGCCACTGTCTCAAATTGAAGAATTTTTGTGAAATTTGTATTTAAAAGGGGTTTTACTACCCTATTACATTTGATAGCCATGCAGCCAGGGCCGGACAAGCTATACGGGCAAGCTGTGCAAATGCGCAGGGCGCTGAACTCAAAAGGCGCCTTTGGCAAGCGTTAAAAAAGCCACTACTTCATAACCACCACCTACCATCTTTTTTAAGTCTCATTTCTTTTTATAGCTCACTCCAATATTGGTATCTATTTATTATATAACTAACAACTAATTCTGAATTTAAAGACATGTGTATATACATATATAGATACATATCTACTTTTCCAAAAATAAGTCGATGTTTAATTTCCTTTACACACCCCCATTCCCACAGTAAAAAAAACTACATCACAAAATCTTTACAAAGTGCACAATTTCGTTATTCTTCACACTCACCATCGCGTGTATGAGTGAAGGCATTTATTTTATTTTGATAACCCTCCCCTATGCAGTGTAACATAAAACAGAATTTCTACAGCAAATACAGACAATTAGCAGTATGCATGTTAATAAAACTCGTAACATGCGCACGATGCCAATTCTTCTATATGAAATCGAAGTCAGCAATGTTACTGAAACAGAAATTCTGAGGTACAAAATTCATACTCATTGACATGTCAGTGCGCGGAATTAAAAGTTGCGTCTAGGAATTTAAACTCTTCCGGTTGAGTGTTTCTTGTACTATGTTTTAGTTTGGCACTGGCCTCTGTTTATGAGTGAAATTTTATCACTGTCGTGTGTCGAGAATGAGACAAAGGGTTGAAAATTGAAATATGGAAATATTTGAGTGATGATGATGCGATGATTAATGTTGAGGTTTGTCGTTAATGAGTGATTCTATTTTATTCAATTTCTCCTTTTCTCTATTTTTTTGTTTTTGCCAGTTATTGTTTACGTTTAAAAAAGGGATTTTTTGACTGATCTAATTACTTTATTTGTCTATGTATTATGGTAAAAAAAACTCAAAAGAAAAGAAAGGATAGGGAATCTATATTTACAATAAAACTTGCTACGTTACTATTTTAGTAGTGTATACGAGTATGTATAAGGTTATGATAATGGTTCAAACATGAAAGGAAAAGAGGCTGGTGTTCAAAACAAAATTAGGTGTCTTGAACCAAGAGCTTATTTTGTTCAGGCTGCTTGCATTCCTTTTAGTTGTTGTTGGTTTTTAATGATTCAGCTTGCTTTTCATTGGAAGCTGTTAAGTTTTTTGACATTGCTCAATGCATATAAAACTTTGTATCAGGTTCAACAATGCGTTGGGACATACATACATACATATATACAAAAAATTTCGCTGGTTTGACCTTAAAACCCCTTTCTGAAACCAGATGGGAGTAGACTAAATGCTTTAAAACCATTCAAAAAAATCTTAGAAGCTATAATATGAAGCTCTTATTGAAATATCTGAGGCTGAAAACGTTGAGAATAGAAACATGCTGTCATTAGGAAGTAAAATTTTAGTTTCAAGTTTATATGTTGCATATTAATCTAGTTTGATATTTTAGAAAAAAAATAATGGCGCAAAATTTTAATTGAATAAGGACGGTGCTAAAGCTGTTTTAGTATGATACTAGGTTAAAACAATAATTTTAATCGAATATAGCATCATACTTCTCTACCCTTTTATTAAAGTTAAAATCATCGAATACCTACTTTATTTTTTTAGTATCTTGCTAGCTTCGTATGACTCTGACATTTGCAGACATCAAAAAAGGTTCGTGTACTTATTTTTGTACACGAAATGTCATTGTTTTAGGTGTGTTCAAAGCAATTTATTAAGGAAATTCTTTTAGTACGATACTAGTGAGAAAATGTTTAAAATTAAGAATGAGTTAGTAAACTACTATAAAGTTAGCAAATTGTTAAGTAGTATAATACTAATACCTTAATAATAGGCTGTTTAAAATTTTGCGCCAATATAACTAGTAAGTATTTACAAACTCCGTCTGCTAATTTATCTACTAAATATGCTACTAAAAACTCTTTAGTGGAAATGCGATCAGAAGAACAATTCACTAACGTGCAATCAGCTGAAGCCATAGCTCTAAATCTATAAATACCATCACAGTTTCCTCAAATAACAGTTTTATGATATATTTTTTGACTATTATTTTTGTGATATATTTTTGATTTCTTACTTTTTAATATTTTAATTAAATATAAGTATTATCTAGGAATAGGCCTCTTGGGAATCCCTCGTTAACAAAACGCATTGCAAAGGGTACCCCTTGGGTAATGAGGAAATGACTTTTTCCGCCAATCCAATCTAAATGAGAGGCGCCACTGATAAAGCTTGCGCAGGGCTCTAATTTAGCTCGGGCCGGTCCTGCATGCAGCTATACTTCCGCTGATGCCATGGCTATCAAATATAATTGCCAGGTAAGTATATGTATTTATATAAGGCAGTGTTTTCGGTTAACAATATTCTAAGTTCTCTGGTATCGAAATGACGATTCCGTCATTATCTTCTCGAGAAATAACTTTACCTCTTTTCAGTTTTTTAGTTTAGCTAAAAGGACTTCCTTTTGAGTTAAAAATAAAACAAGACTGATCTTCGCATTAGAAATGCAACTTTTTAAATTTCTAATTTTAAAATTATTGTTTCAAAAAAGTTTTTAACGCTTTTTAATGTTAAACTAGGCAAATAATTTACTTTATTTTATTTTATGATCCCCTGAAGAAGACAGAAATACAACACCTGTCGAAACGTCGGGAGAAGTAAATGAAATGAAACTATAGTAGAGGAACCAGATTTTTCGACAAATAAAAAAAAAAAGTTGTCTTGGCAAAGTTCAGTGCACACAGTTTTGGCCAGCCCCATTTCTCTTTCACCCTTCGCGGATTTTCCAATGAAGACCTTAGTGCCCATTGCCTATAAGGTATATCCATCAGTGGAGCAGCACTTGAATAGCTTCACTTCATATCTTTGAGTCTTATTTTATTTGGTATATACTAATAAAAGACGGCCTCTCCATGGCACAAGGATTTTGTCTATAAAAAAAAATCTTCATACTTGGGTAAAAAAAAGACTTTGAAATTAGTCTCCAGAATTTCAATTTTCCTAAGGTGATTGTTGTGGTTACTTGTTTCGTTGTTTTCAAAATGTAACATAAAAAGCAAGGCCTGGAAACAATTCCTGGACATGATTCACCTAGGTAGCTACATATTATAAACTCCTTTGGTTCCCAGTATTCTTCCATTCTTCCAAGAGGTAGCAGTCCCATTCACATCATCAAGAACAAAAAGAACTATTTCATTTTTTCGGAATCTGTTGGAAGCCAATGATTCATCCGAATATGTTTGAATTTAGCTGAGATAGTTTGTTAAGCAAAGCTGTTGATTTCTTCCACAATAAATTGTATTAGGCCTTCGTCCACAATACGTGTGTATAGAAGTTATTTTGTGGGAGTTCATTCGATATTTCGACTTGAAGATCTTTTTTCCCAACAAACTCGAATACTTTATGTTTGCTGAGAACTTCATCATCTGAATGTAGACCATTATTTTCTTCTTCTAGTGAAATTGTATCTAATAACATCAGAAACGTTCCGATCTTCGTCGGATGAGTTTTCATTCGGGTGCCACCCAGGACCTATATCAGGATCTAGGTCCTAAACGGGTTGCCTGTTTTTCTTTAATTAAAAAATAATTTTCAAAATTTTGAGAAAATGGCTTCAGCCGTTTAGGTTGTCTCACTGGCAAACTAAAATTAAAGGCAGAATAGCTACCATTATTGTAGATTTTAATTCTAAGAAAAAAATCAATTTGTATAATTCTCAATTGTCGTACATGCAGATAGGTCATGGTGGGTTGTACGTGACCTCAAAGAAGATTACACAAACAATTTCAATGTAACTCAGTGATTCTCTTTCTTATTTCAGTGGCAATTTCTTAAGTTAAAGTGCCGTGCAAACAGCAGCAAGCACCAGTGTTTCTGAAAAAGCTCTCCCATAAGGCCTGTACTGCAAATATAAATTGAACAGAGTACCTATAGAGAAAAACTGTTCATAAGCATAAAATCTATTTTTAAATGACTAAAACAACTTCTTTAGTAGTTGGACCTAAAAACAGGATGCTATTTGATTCAAGCAAATATAAGTTTATGCCAGAACAAAAATTATAAGTCGTTGTAGTGGTTTCTTGAAAAAATAATATTTTATATACAAAATTTTTAAAACATTTTTAAGAAAAACTTTTGGTACGCCAACTTTAAGTTTTTATTATTGTACGAATAAAAATTAAATTTCCAAAAACAAAATATTGAGCCGTTTTTAAAATATCGAATTTTCCACAAAAAAAAAAAAAAAAAAAAAAAATTTAAGTTTTGAAATGGAATATTTTTAACACTTTTTAGAAGCACTTCTATAATAAATTTTATTAAAATCGGTTATGTTGATAATGAGTCATTCAAATTTTTTAAAAATGGTTCTATGGTAGGTATACAAGCTGTAAGTTCTTCATTTCAAATTTCAAAAACGATTTTTGAAAACCATTTTTTAACAATTGTATGGCGGGTACCTGTATTTTTAGGTAAAATAAATTTTTCTTTTTCACATCTTGTAGATTAGGTATATTGAAAAACATTAATTTATCAAGTATGTATGTATAAAAAAATCTAGCATGGGGTTTTCGAAATATTGAGTTTTTCTTAGAATCCGAAAATTTTTTTTTGGAAATTTGAACACACAATTCTATTTAAGCTTTCGGGAAGTCTTAGCGTAAAAAAATATCAAAATCGGTTGTACCGTTTTTGAGAAAATCAAAAAAAAAAATGGTTCCATGGGAGGTACCCTGAATAACCATTTTTCGGAAATTTGTTTCAGCCATCATCTAGCTTTAACTAAATGAAAGCTTTTTGTATTTTTAATTCTTAAATCTGTCGAAAAGTTTTTGAGAAAAAAATATGTGTAAAATAAAAAAAAATCGTATTACAGGCACAGTTATTTTTGGTCTTAAAAAAAAAGAAAAAAACCTGTGGGGGGGGGGGGGGAATTAAAAATGATATTTAGAAAGCTTAAAGAAAATCGTATTACAAAAACAATTTGGGATCCTGCGTTCTCTATCTGGATCTATTTTTAAGATCCAGAAATTAGTTCTAACTCTAACGAGTAGCTGGCTTTTAATGGTAAGGTGGTGTAAACTACAGTGTGAAGAAAAAAGACAAGACACATTTGAAAATCAACAATCATAAGCAAGAGGGAGATGAGCATACAACACAACTGTCACTATGATCCGTATCGTTTTATTTTCGAGAGTTAATCTATACCTATGGATCATTAGCGATAGTAAAACACCGCTATTATCTTCTAAGTACTCGTAGGTATGTAGGTATTATAAATTTTATTAAATCTTTATGATGAATTTTAATACATAATATAGGTAGGTACTGTCCATACTAATATATACCTATTCAGGTAAATCTACCGATGTCCATAATCAACGATTAGCGAGTCACAAATTTCCAAATTTCTTCCGGTGAGACGATGAGTGGTCACAAAGTACATATTTACATTTTGAGCTCCTATTTTTCGTAGCGCGTTTTCTTAGACCACCATATTCGTATTTGCAAGAAAAACGAAGAAATTTACTTTGATTTGACCTTCCCTTTTATATCTATAATTTACATAAGAACCTAGGTACATGTTATGAGTACCAATTTACAGTCAAAGTACCTATGATATTTATAAACCCTTTAAATGTTTGTCAAACACTCTCCCCACACTTTCTTTACTATCCATATACCTACCTACCTTTACATACGAATCCACTTTGCAATGCTTTAATATCTAGGTATATATGTAATCCTGTATGGCAAACTAAAAATTCCGTTGAAATGCAATTTAAAATGCAAAAAAAAAAACTCCGCAAAAATATTAGAGAGCTTGAAGTGACCAAAGTACCTATACAGATTGAATGGTTTACTTACAGTCCAGAGTCCAACATAGCATATTGAACGACATAATTTTTTGTATTCTTCTTTCATCCTAACAAACTGCATTGTCAAAAAATAATCGATTAAAAAATAACCCATAACCCGTTGAATGTAAATAACCCCCCGAAATACAAAATCAACCCCCATCACTATGGAAATTTCCACACCACAATCCACAATCCGTGTGTCATTTCACAGCCCCGAAACTTCTACTTGTACCTTTTAAGGGTAGGTCTACCGCAGAAGCAAACTCAAATCTCATGTAAAAACGTGTACATGTATTAGTGTACAAATATGGCTCTCTTAGTTAAGAATTTTTGTGTTAAGAAAATAAATTTAGCTCGTCTCTTCAGGATACCTCTTTTTTCGCATCACGCATAGAGATAGAGAAAGATGGAATAGAATATCAAAAAAAAAATAACAGAAAACGGGAACAAGGCACGAGTGGCAAGCTGGCAAGCCGCACAGGCAGCGCACAAGCATTTGATTTTGAATTGACTCGGATTGCGCACAAGATAAATGAAGGTTTTTTTCTCCATTTGTATTTTGGGTAGAAAAAATAATTTTTCGTGAATCGTGATTGTTTGAGGTTTAGGAAAGGCAAATTGAGTTTTTTGCATTCAGCACTCACAATTAGACACAATAATAGACGGTTTGTTTTCTGTTTTATTTTGGTTGCAGGTGAATTGAAACTTTTCGCATTTAGGTAGATAGCGTTTTTATTCTTTGCGTATTTATACAAGGTTAATCTGTTGGTTCTAGGACTTTTACTTTTCAGGATATTTTAAAAAAATAAAGAAAAGGGAGCACAGATTTAGATATTAATAACCCGGGGAATTTACTCTGATATTCATAATTTATTTTTAATGTAGACAATTAATTTTAGGAAAAAGTTGACAATTCAAAAATTGCAATAAAATTAATAAGTGCAAAAAAATATAGCTTCAGATTAAAAAGTGGTTCCGTCTTTGACCACTAATTTACATGTAAAAATTGACAACATAAAAGGTAAATTGGGCAGTTTTGAAAACATGAATAAATTCGTTATAGATAATGGATTCATTGAAACAATTTATGGAGATACATAATTGATTTTTTACAATTGACCGTTCATTTAAGGAAAGTGGAAAACTGTTTTTTAAACAAAAAGATTATCAATTTTGAAATTGGTTGATCAAACCGTTCGTTTATTATCTATTGTTCCTGAATATTATGTACCTAATCATCAAAATAAAAACAATGATAACAATTTTCATAGTTTTGCATTTGTTACATATCTTAGACTTGAAGTCCCTATCAGCGTTACCACTTCCGGAAAAAAATGGAAGGAGATTTGAAGAAAAAAATGAAATAAATTGAGAAAAATCGAAGTAGATTTTAAAATGTCTTTTTACTTGCTTTCAGACAAATTTGAACTGAGAATTTTCATAAGTTGCAACACAAAAGAGTAATGATTCCGTCTATCTGCAACTCTGTACCTCAATCTGTAGCCTAGAGGAGAAATTGAAATGGTTTGTTTTACTTTAGCTCGGTTCCTTCCATACAGCCATTATAAAATATTATAATTATTTTGAAAACGGCTCTAATGCTTTTTTTTTTTAATTATGTATGTATAGATAAATGTACCAACAATGCGGTCCACACTTTGTTAAAAAATAAATGTTATTATCGGTACCTGTCATAGAACCTTCTTTTTATTTTCTACTTTTTCACTTGCGACTCTTCCGATTTCGATAAAAAATTTTACATCGCAGATTCTTTGATTTTGAAATAATATTGTATACGACAAATGTTTTCCTTAAATAATGTATACTTTTAAATACTTAAAATTGTCAATACATTTCTTTTAATTTTAAAGAAAATTGTGTACAAAAATTTAATTTAATTTAATTAATAAAACTTTCTTTTATAAAAAATAACATTAAAATTACTATATTTAAATATAGTTTAATTTTAAATTAAAAACACATATGCAAGCGAAATTTGTACACATAGGATTCGTGTACACATCAGTGTGTTGAGTTTCTATGCTTTTAAACTTACTTATTTGTGTATTTTTATTGTTTTGATATTCTTTTTTTTTGTAATTCGATGAATCTCTTCTTCGTTGGATTAGAAATTACCTTTCGGACCGTTTACTAAAAGTAGTTTTGGACGGTTTCAAATCTGATATTGGGCATTCAATCCCTAGAATCACGACGTATTTATTTCGGTGTAATTCTTGTCAGAGATTTAATAAATTATAAAATCAAATGCCCTTACTTGCTTTCGTTCATTGGCTTTCATGTTCTTTGTCGTGAATTACGTAATAATCGTTTATTTTGTGTACCCTTTCATAGGGTCAATTATGGAATCAATGAACTCTTAACTCGCTGTTTAAGACAAGCTAATTCTGTTTGTAATGCTATTGATTTTAATTTATATTTAAGTAGGGACTGTTTTAAAAAAAATTGTTATTAATAATAAACTTCGGTGGTTAATGTTAATTGTAAATTCTATTTTTGTTTTGTTTTATTTATTATTATTTATATAAATTTACTATTGTTCTAAGTAGTCTTTAAGAGCTGTGTCTCTGACGACAGTAACCTCAGCTTTTCATATTCGTTTTTAGATTCACATCCTTGTCCTTCGGATGTGGACTACCAACGGCAGCGTATGATAAGCTCATTAAATTCTGATCTTGATAGCATTGTCCAATGGGGAATCAAAAAACGTATAGAATTAAAAGCTTCGAAAACTCAATCCTTGCATTGAGGAAACTGAACAACTCTCTGTGCTCGGTATGTGCATTACAGACCACCTTGTATGGAATGATCACATATTCGACGTGGCCAAAAACACTGCCAAGTGTTTAGGTTTCCTTCGACGTTGCAAGAAATTTTTTACACCTACTAATCTGGCTGTAATCTATAAGGCCTATATGCGTCCAAAGTTCGAGTGCAATTCCCACTAGGCAGGTGCTCTAAAACCCCTCTTTAGTCTCTTGCACAGAATTCAAAAGAGAGCTCTAAAAATTATAGGCGGCCGTTGTCTAACTGAAACATTTGAATCTCTCGAGCACCGCCGCAATTTTCATAAACAGTGCTCTAGTGAAGTAGCCAGTTGCTTTCTCCCCCTCAAACAATTCAACCGTAATACCCGTACTTCTAGGACTGCTCATCATTTTCGCCCAATTTCGGACGTACTGTCAAGTACAGTGATTCTTTTTTTAGCCGCACTATACGAATCTGGAATGCTTAACATTAAAAACCAATATGTATCGGTATTTCCTTTCTCGTCCTATCCTACTTTCCTAATTTCTTGCACTGTGTTTAACATTTTAATTTTATTCATAACCCCTTGACCTTGAGTGCGCGTTTAATAAAAAAAAAATACTACCTAGAGTGAAATAGAGAAAAATAAGTAGATTTGGACTTTTTTTGTAAAATTGAAGTAGGTTGAAACAGAGATTTTTAAAATGAGGTAGATTTCAGTATTTGGCTGATGGTGCGAATTAAAAAGTAGATTTTAAATATTTTGAAAAAAAAACTATATCTACTATAATTGAAGTAAAATGGTGCCACTGGTTCCCATTATCTGAAATAAATTTTGTAGAAAAAGTTTGTCAATTTTATTTCCAATAACATCATTGTATTTTAATTTTACTTTGTATACTAGTATACTAATTTTAAGCTTCTATTTTACTAAGCAAAAATTAAAAATGCATTTTATATAAAAACTGATCTTATTAAAAAAAAAACGAATTTCATTAAGTCATTTCGAAATTATTCACAATTTGTCAACTACCAACGTAACAATTGGTGGTCGTAAATAAAACGTGTTAGAAAAAAATGTTGATGGGCAGATATGTACAGATAATCGGCTAAGCTTTAATAAAAACGAATTTAATATTGGTTTTTCAAACATGTCAAAATCTTCATCGAAAAAAAAAACAAAAAATGTGCGTTTATTTTTATATCATTTTTTAATTTTGACACCAACAACATTATTGGAAAACTAATACTTGTTTTTTTTTAACAAATTAAAAACTAAGTGATAATGAATATATGAACATACATAATGTATATTATATAAAGGTCGTTCTTATTAGAACTAGGCCAGATTTGCCTATTGTCCTTTGTTAAAAATTATCTCATTTCGAAATTTTCAACGAAATTACATCATGTGGCCTAATGAAAACGAAGTAGGTATTACATATGTATGTATTTTCTATTTGCTTACTTTTTATCAATTTTTTTTTGCTTGAGTTTTTTGTTTCCTTTGTTTGTTTTTGGAGGCAGTTGTTGCAAAAAAATATTTATAGGTATGTACAAAATAGATTTGCACAATAAAAACACAACAGAAAATAACTGTAACGAGAGTATTATCTATCACCATGACATATTAAAATAAAGGAGACACCTCTTCCTATGTAAAACCAACAAAAATACATAAAAGAAGCGCACTTCCCATATTCTTTCTACATACTTTCACCATTCTTCTACCAGTGGAATACGTCACCACCAAAAACAAAAAGTGATCGAATTTTCCTTCTTAAATTTTTTATATAAATATGTATGGTACATTACATAGGTATTTAGATTAATAGATACCTGTATAATATTGTACATAATATTTTGGCGCCATCCACTTGCCATATCCCTTGGTTGTTGCGTATTCGCTTACAGTGAAATGCAATTTGCGTTCATTCACAGGATTAAAATGTACTAATCTAATATATTTTTGATACATCCATTACCTACCTACGCAAAATTAAACCAAAACAATCCTTACGATACCAAATCAATACAAGGCGTTGCACCTCTACATTACCTATGAACCTACCTATCGGAAAAAACAACACAAAATCTATTGTAGATACTTATAATGCATATGTATCTTATTCTATACACAACATCGCAGATTTCCTTTCTTCCATCATGTACACACACACCCTTTGGCAAAAAAAAAAATGAAGATCACTATGCATCGCAATTTATTACTATGTGTGTACAAATGGCTTTCAATAAAAGAAATAAAAAAAAAAACCAGTAGAATGATGTTAGATCGCAAATAAAAAAATTCAAAAAAACAAAATTTATGACAGCGAATGTGTGATAACCTACTTATATTTTTTTTTATACATACACAAAGAACATTTTTCCACCCTACCTCCGAAAATGTGGAATGGTCATTGCATCATATACATACCTACTAAAAACAATCATTTCTCACACGTTTTTTATTTTTTCTGTTCTTGTAATACGAGATGCAAGATGACAAGTCATAAACAAGAATAAAAAACTAAATGACCCCAGACAAAAAAAAAAAAAGAATCAAGAGAGCGGATGGGCGGACAAAATTCTTTTGCACAGAGAATACGAAGCCTTCTCTTTCAAAGCGCTGATATTGCAGTGGCATTCTTGTGAACTGAAAACTTACTTGTGTGCGTGTGCAAAGGAACTTTTTGTTAAAAAATGCAAAATAGACCTCTTTTATAAAAATAAAATTAAATAAATATTGAGTGAAAAAAGTATTTTGTATTTTTGAATTTAGTAAATAAAATATCAAACAAAAATAAAAAAAATATGTGAGAACTGTATTATTAATACTTTTCTTGCAAATGCATTACAAATACTGTCATATTGAATTGCATTTTTTTGAACTTTAGATGAGTTTTATTAAATTTTTAAGAACGATACGCTGTTCAGGGAATATAAATCTTTGATTAAAAAATTATTTCCAAAAATTAAAAAATATAACTCTCAATTTCCCAGGGTAGAGAACAAAATATTTGTAAAAAAATGTATATTTTTTGACTTTTCTTAGTAAAAAGTTACTGTAAAAATAAAAAAACAAATAAAAAAAAAATTAACGTAAGTGCACACACTTATTGGCTTTGTACAAGAGTGAATTTTACTTCGTTATCTTTTATACTTATGAAGTTTTATCCAGTAGAGCATTCATACCACTATGCGAATTTCCTTCGTTTTTCATAGTTTTATATATTTTTTTTTGAATAAATAATAAAACAGAATAAAAAAAGAAGAACGATACGTGATTTGGAAATATGTTGTTTCTATAAAAAAAATATAAAAAAAATAAAAAAGTAATATTTTCGGAATTTCCCTATCATTTGAATAAGGACCTTACTAAAATGTATGATTTTTCCACTTGTGTGGCAGTTTCTGGGCACACAATTTTTTTATATTTTTTTCAAAACTGCAAAAGTATTTTGAATAACATTTTTCTAATCGATGACCGTTTATTTCATTGAAATATTCGTAAAATTGTGAAAGTTATACAGCTTAGCGCAAAAGTCTAACCTATTTTTTCAATGGACACCTACCCTTAAGGGCAAAAACAACGAATGCATGGCCAAAACGAACTGCCAAGCCAACATAATGGGTACCTACCTACCTATGCGGGTAGTCGACGACTCCATCTTTTCATCCCTCATCAACATTTCATACCTACACAATAACAGTACCTTCCTATGTGTGCTTTGCTCCCCAATACTAAACAAACATCTGTCACCGTGTGCGCATATGTTGGGGGTCCATCCCCCACAATACAACTGCATTCAAATCCTTCTCGCAGCCTAATAGTCTACGAATGTGTGTGTGTGTGTTAGCCAAAGATTGCTTTTTAGCTGCCCTCCCTAGCCTGGTTGGTTAGTTTCATAACGGCTTCCATACGACTGTGGTATCCATCTACACACAACAACAAATTAAAAGAAAAAAAATACAAATAAAATATCCAAAATTCCCCGCATTGTCCAAAAAACGAGTTTAGAAAGAAGGAGAAAACCAGCAACAACAACAAAAAAGAACACAAAACATAAACCTCGTCGTCGTGCCATACATACAGTTATACAACAAAAAATGGTAGTAAAATAAAATAATAAGAAAAAAAAAAACAAGTAATAATTCCTTAAATGTGAATTGAAGAAACAAATAGAAATGTCAGTTTAGTTGAAGGTTTTTGCAAGTTTAGTTGTGGAAAAAAAACATTCCACGACACAAGAACGCGCCGCGGCTATTATTAGCGCAGTTTTTCGATCGACAGTTGTATCTTTTGCCCAAAAATAATAATATAATTGGATATTGTATCTGTGAATTGCGTGCACCAAAAACAAAACAGGACAGGTGTCCAATCGGATATTAACAATACTTATCGCTCGCTGGTTAGAATAACGCCTTCTGGTAGATACTTTTTCCGTCGACCACCACCGACGGGAAATCAAAAGATATTTTTGTTCAAAATAAAAAAAAAGATACCTACTTGTTTTAGCTACTTCTACAATAAAAGCGAGTCAAGATACACAAGGTACCTACATCTCTGGGGCGTGATAATCTATACCTAGTTAAGTGATAATTTTTATTGTTCACACTGAATGTGTAAAGTTCGTCAGAAATAATATTCGAAAGCTCTAGAGTGCTGATATAATTGTGTGAATTTGTGTGGTTGTTTGAAGTGAGTTTTTGAGGAATTTTACATTTCGATATTTTTATTATCGTTTGATTCAATAAATAAACTTGACACTAGGAAATAACACATGGGTTAAGGTGAGTTTTATTCGACGCCAAATTCAACAAAGTTTTATTTCAGTTTTTACAAATGAATGAATTTGACTTTTCGGAAGTGTGAATTCGCGCTTCCGGTTCCGACGCTGACTGGTTTGCATTCGAACAGAGTTGCCAGCACTTGTTCGATTTATAGTCCATTTCTCTTAAACAAAATACCTAGGTGCATCTGTATCTCTATTCTTCTAAGAACTCACTTCAAGTTCGGGCAAATAAGACTGCTAAAACGTTTTTAAAAAGCGGTACCTATACATTAGCCGCGTTTTATTAGGTGCGTTTTATTATCTACTGATCTATGTGGATCCGGATCTGTATTAATTTTTGACATGTATCTAAGTATTACAAAAACAATTTGGGATCCTGTTCTCTATCTGGATCTATTTTAAAGATCCAAAAATTAGTTCTTTTTCTGGCGAGTAGATGGCTTTTTATGGTAATGTAGTGTAAACTGCAGTGTAGAGAAAAAAGACAAGACACACATTTGAAAATCAACAATCATAAGCAAAAGGGAGATGAGCATACAACACAACTGTCACTACGATCCGTATCGTTTTATTTTCGAGGGTTAATCTAGGTATATGGATCATTGGTGATAATAAAACGCGGCTATTATCGCGAATGATCCATATAGATTAACTCTTGAAAATAAAACGATACGGATCATTGCGGCAGTAGTGTTGTATGCTCATCTCTCTTTTGCTTATGTTTGTTGATTTTCAAATGTTTTTTTGTCTTTTTTCCTTACATTGTAGTTAACACTACCTTACCATAAAAAGGCATCTACCTGTCAGAGTAAGAACTAATTTTTGGATCTTTGCAATATATCCAGATAGAGAATAGGATCGCAAATTGTTTTTGTAATACATGTTAAAAATTAATTCAGATGCGGATCCATATAGATCCGTAGATGATAAAACGCACCAATTTATTTCTGTAGTAAATCTAAAAACAATGCTGAAAAATTTTAGTGGAATAACTTCGATTTTAAAACTAATTTAGTATGATACGAGGATTATTCAAAATCGTGTTTAGTATCCTACTTCTTATAGCATCTTATTAATGTTTATATCTATCTAGAAAAATGCATATTTTGTCTTTTTAGTATCGTACTAACTTCATCTTTGACATTTCCAAATGTCATAAAACGCGTGTTTGCTTAGTTTTTGCCGGAATTATCATTGTTTTTGGTGTAATCCAAAGCAATTTATTATACAAAAATAACCGAAGCAGAATTGTAGTGTTAAAAAATGAGAAAAAGTAAGTAAACTGCTTTAAAGTTAGTTAATTGGTAACTTGTTAAATATGATCTTAATACCATAACGCTAGGCTATTTAAAATTTTACATCAGTTCTTATTCCTTTTTTGTTTCAAGTTATTTGAAGTTGAGGATACAAATTTCGTTATTGAACTGTCAGTGATATGATTATTGTCAACTGTCATTGACATCATTATGTTAAATGTCGAAGTGTGTTTAGTGTTTTTTTTTTTCTAGAAAAATGTGTAAAACCTATCACAATAGAGAATGGAAAAACTTGCAAGGAAGTTAGTAAGCTTATAAACTTTTGTATAAACGTCACCTCCTCCCAACAACAAACTAAAAGCGTGAAAACTTAAAAGATTGTAATAGATAGTTAATTAAATAAAATAAAATATGAATATTAATTTAATATGTTTTTATTTCAATTTTTATTTACACAACTAATTTTTTAATATGTACTAATGGCTATGGCAACGCGTTTCGGGATTAGAATTACATCTTCGGGCTACTCGTTGTAAATAAAAACTGAAATAAAAACATGTTTAATTAATATTTATAATTTTATTTTATTTAATTATCTATCAACACAACTGGAGATGAAAACCCAACAATATGTAAAAGATTGTGCTTTGACAATTTGTGTAACAGAAATCCAAAAAAAAATTAAAGGAGGGACTGTAGCAATAGCCGTGTTTTATTGGTTAGTGAATATACTACATCGCAAAATTTAACATGGAAAACACCAACAAACGATTAGTGAATAAAAATAAGCTAGTAATTGAAATGGATAATTTAGTGAAGATGGAGTTTCGGATGTTGAAAGGTAGGAGGTGTTTAGGTGGTGTCCGAAAAAATATATGTGGCATACTTGAGGGTGTGTTCGTTGGTATTTATTTTGTTATACTTTGCCTTTGATAATCCAAAGTGTGATCGCTCCGAAATTTATAGAACAAATATTTTTTCAAATGCAAAACTTTAATTCATACCATAATTCCGGCTTTACACTACTGCCATTAATTTTGTCATAAGATATTGAATATTGAAATATTGAATTCGATTGATATGTTTTATCAGTTCACTGGCATATGTTCAAAAATGTCGATAACTGCGGCATTATGCTTTTATATAACAACTGAAAAAATTAAAGCTAAACTCTCAGAACACCTATTTTATTTATTTTTTATTATATTTTTTTAATACCGTTATAACTTCATATGACTCTTTAACATTAAAAAATGTCAAAATAGGTCTGTTTACTTAGTTCTTTGCACGAACTACTATTGTTTTAAGGTTGCTCAGAATCAATTTATTAAAAGAAATTGCCTTAGGCTAGGCTGTTTTGCAACTGTTTGGTTTAAGAAACTAAAAAGTTTGTGTTTTGACACAAACTAAACGATTGCCTAAAATGAGTTCGCTATTTTGTGTAACATATAATTATATGCACCTGCGCGGACATTCAACCAAATAGTTCATCTGTTTTCTATAAGTATAAAAACAGTGTTGTGCAACTAAAAATTGAGTGTGCGCTCCCGGCCTTAAGACGATATTAGTTAAAAAATGTTAAAAATTAGAAAACTACTTTAAAGTTAGGAAATATATAAGAAGTATAATACTACTACCTTAATAAGACGCTGTTTAAAATTTTGCGCCAATGTCATTTTATTGAGTACTACTTATGTTTTTTTTCTCCAATACTCAGTATATATATGCGATATATTTTCGTACTTTTGTAAGTTTTAAATCAAATTTAACAGTGAGAAGAACTCTAAATCAACTCGATTTGCATTTTCATGAATATTTCAACTCAATCTGCACTTTCATGAATATTTCAACTCCAGCTTAAAAACGAGATACAGATCTTTCGAACACATCCGAGTCCGAGTAAGTTAATTCTTAATTCCACAAGTAGGAGGAACAAGGAAGAGTGAGTTAAAGAGTGAATAAAGCGTTTTTTTGGTACTTGTATTACTGCGCTAGATATAGATTACCAATAAAACGCGCCTAATATGTGAATATTTTGTGAAAAGTGTGAATTTTTTTATGAAATTTCAAGTAATCAAACACATCTATGATTGTATCAATTGTGAATGACTGTCGTTGCAAGCAACACCATAAAACGCTTTTCTTTTTTAGCCCTGAGCTGTCAAAATAGAACTATGTTACATTTTCGATTCAGAGCGCTCTGATCGCTCAACTTGCACTTTTTTTTTTAGGTCGGAGATCTATCGGTGTTCGCTCGATGCCTCGATGAGCAGATCGAGCGGATTCAGCAAAAATCTGAGCGTGATGGCAAACTTCATTCTTTTCTCCATTTCATGCATTAGCCAGAATTTAGTTGAAAAGAAAAAAATTCTTGAAAACACTAATTTCACAAAAACAAAACTGACAATTTTGACAGTTTATTAAATTTTTTACAATGACATTTCAGTGATCTACTTAATGTGTTTTTTAAATAGCTCGGAGCACTCAGGTCATACTTGATTTGTAGCGAGATTTGTTGACTCAGGCTCCGTCCGGGTCTAAAAAGAAAATCGCTCTTAGGCTAATTTTACACGAAAACAATTTTAAAAGCTTTGTTTCCCATTTGGCTCGCTTTTGATTGCATATAGATGCTTTAAGATAGCTATTTTAAATGAAAACTTTGTTCAAGTAAAAAGAAGTCATCTTTCTGCACACTGCACCTCTTCCTACTTTAACGAAGTTCACTGAAATTGAAACAAACTCGAGCAATTACGAAAACCTCAAAGAAGAAAGAACGATAAACCCGCAATTTAACCTCAGCAATTTTGTCTACCCCTACCCCTACCACCACATACATACGTGTCTCGCGGGCTGAAAATCATAAGGTGATATAACATCGTTTAAGAACAGTCATACCATTCAGCACAGCACACACATTTCAACGATTGTACATACAATAAGAACAAACATTTTGTATAATTTTGAATTAACGGGAGAAGCATTATCTTGAAATAGTCTCAATGATTTACAAGCATCAACTTAAAAAAGAAACTCGTTCTTTCAAAAAAAATACGATAGGTATAAAAAATAAAATGCAAGTAAAAGAACGTTTTTTTACAGCTGTAATAAACTTTACTAAGCTTCAACACGACATCTAGTGTTCATGATTAGACTTAACTCTAAAGTCAAAGTATACAGATTGCACTTAATTTTAGTTCTAATATTAAATTCTCTCCAAAATCAAGCCAAGTTAACATCAAGAAAAGTATTTTAGTCGTCAGTTAAGAAGTTCTAACTAAAAAGTCAAATAATTTAAGCTTTCACATTTCACATTTGACAAAAGATAAAAATAATCTAAATTTTATGCGAACATTTCAAATAATTTGTTTGTTTGCAAGATTTTTAAGTGAATTTATTCAAATAAACCGAATTCTTCCATTTTAAATTGTTTATTTCCAAATATTTCCAGTTTTTGGTTTTCATTTTCATAAAATAGAGTTCCCACGAAAATACCAGAATCTGTCAAAATTAACCCCTAGTACGCAGATCACGCTAAATTTTATCTCCCATACAAAATTCTCTCCAAAATTTAGCCAAGCTAAAATTATGTCAAGAGGTACGTTGCTCCATCTTAAAAATCAAAATTTCTCTTCGAACTGTACATAACTTATCTGTCAAAATTTAGCGCACGAAATAATTGTCTGGCACATTCATTCTCGAGCTAAATTTCAAATTCAATTTGAAATGGAATAATATTTAGAAGAATATTTGGTGACAGAAGTCTTAGGCCAGGCGCGCACATTCAATTTTTAGTTTCGCAATTGTTTGGTTGCTAAAATGAAACATATGGGCTTATATGGGACACCGCGCACTTAGAGCAACTCGATTCGAGCAACTAAAAAGTTTGTGTTTTGACACAAACTAAACGATTGCCTTCGCAACAGTTGAACTGTTTTCTATAAGCGCAAGAGAGAAAAGAATGTGAGCTTGAGTAAAGAGTTGCCAGGGCGCGGTTCTCTTTCAACTGGTGATTAAACTATTTTATTTCGATCACAGTTGCCAGTGCGCGACTATAGCCTTGCAAAATCACTCATAATTCATAATTCGTTCTCATTCATAATTCTTAAAAAATCATACTTTAAAACAAATTCTTTTAAATCTGCGAAAAAAAACTCATTTAGAGAACAGCTGTTTTCTTTGACATATTCTCCATAAGGTTCTACTGTCAAAATTTAACTTGGATTTAAGCTGATATTTGGAGAAAAATGTGGGAGATAAAATTCAGCGCCCTCTGCGTACTAGGCTTAAGCTCGAGAATAATGTGCCGAACAATTATTTCGTTGGCTAAATTTTGACAGATAAGTTCCGTACAGTTGGAAATGAAAATTTGTGTATTAAGTTGAAGGTGCGTACCTGTCGGCTGAAATGTTTGGCAAAATTTTAACTTGGCTAAATTTTAGAGAGAGTTTCACATATGAGTTAAGAGATATTTAGCGCAACTATTTTTCATCATAAATGTTCGTCGCTTTTTTTGGTTAAAAAAAATGTACGATTTACGTAAAGAATTATATTCATCTAAACGATGACTAATTTTTGTGTTTGCTGACTGTGCTACCAAGAAATTTTTTTTTCAAAAGGGACGGGTATAGATGTTAAAATTGAATTAAACAAGTTGTGTGTAAGATATCAAAGATTTTTTTAAAGTTATATCAATGACATTACCTGTGGAATTTGGCATCGTTCAATAGATTCCCGTGACTCTGCTCGGTAAATCACATTTAAGAGGTTCAATTTTCAATTACTGTCGCATGAGTTATACATTGACTATGTTATTGGCATACTAGAGCATGCGAACACAAGATGTATTTAAAGCGCACGATAGTATAGCCATGTGGAATCACCTTTGTAGCATGTTACGCCACGCCGTTCATGGGAAAAACTTGTCGTTCCAATCGATATTATCTAATTTGATTCTATAGAAATTTCTTACAATCAATTGGTAGCATTCTCCGTTGATTGTGGCGAAAATGCCATCGTAGTTTTTGAAGAAGAACATACCGATTTTGCCTTGGCCTTCAATCCATACCATACAATGACATTCTGACATTTCATTGTGAGTTGGTACATCTATAGTGAGGATCGATATTGTCCCAATTTCTGTTTGTTGACGTATCCGTTCGTCTAAAAATGGGCCTCATGACTGATTAAGATGATTTTTTTTTACCAACGGCTAAAATTAACATTCGTGCTTTGTCTCAAATAACCAACAGATGAATCAACATGACGGTCATGAAAAACAGTCTAAATCTACCCCCGTCACACTGTTGGGTCGAGCCTTCGCAAATGCTGGAAACGATCGCAAATGCGCGTACATTCCTTAAAACGGTCTCAAATTATATGTGAGAGTGTTGACGACACGGAATATGTTCAAAATAAAACAGTAGGCGCGTTTTATTGGTAAATATCTAGCGCAGTAATACAAGCACCAAAAAAATGCTTTATTCACTCTTTAACTCACTCTTCCTTCCTACGGATGTGTTCGAAAGAACTGTATCTCGTTTCTAAGCTAATGGAGTTGAAATATTCATGAAAATGCAGATCGAGTTGACTAAGAGTTTTTTTCACTGTTAAATTTGATTTAAAACTTACAAAAGTGCGAAAATTTATCGCATATACATATATACTGAGTATTGGAGAAAAAAAACATAGTACTCAATAAAATGACATTGGCGCAAAATTTTAAACAGCCTCTTATTAAGGTAGTAGTATTATACTTCTTATATATTTCCTAACTTTAAAGTATTTTTATAACTTTAAACATTTTTTAACTAATATCGTCCTAAGGCTAGGAGCGCACATTCAATTTTTAGTTGCACAACTGTTTGGATACTTATAGAAAATAGATGAACTATTTGGTTGAATGTCCGTGCAGGTGCATATAATTATATGTTACACAAAATAGCGAACTCGTTTTAGGCAATCGTTTAGTTTGTGTTAAAACACAAAGTTTTTAGTTTCTTGAACGAAACAGTTGCGAAACCGCCTAGCCTAAGGCAATTTCTTTTAATAAATTGATTCTGAGCAACCTTAAAACAATAGTAGTTCGTGCAAAAAACTAAGTAAACAGACCTATTTTGATGTTTTTAAATGTTAAAGAGTCATAATGAAGTTAGAACGATACTAAAAAAATAAAATAGGTATTCTGAGAGTTTGACTTCAATAAAAGTGTAGAGAAAGTATGATGCTGTGTCCGATTAAAATTTTGCAAAATCGTTGTCTTTACCTAGTTTCATACTAAAACAGCTTTAATATCGTATTAATTCAACTAAAATGTGCAATTTTTTTCAGTTTTTATATGAATTCAGCATAATTCCGCAGTTACACGACATTTTTGAACAAATGCAAGTGAACTGATAAAACATATCAACCGAAACCAATCGCCTTCACGTAAATTGATTCAATATTTTATGACAAAGTTAATGGCAGAAGTGTAAAGCTGGAATTATGGTATGAATTAAAGTTTTGCATTTGAAAAAATATTTGTTCTATAAATTTCGGAGCGATCACACTTTGGATTAGTAAAGGCAAAGTATAACAAAATAAATACCAACGAACACACCACCTAAACACCTCCTACATTTGAACATCCGAAACTCCGTCTTCACTAAATTATCCATTTCCATTACTAGCTTATTTTTATTCACTAATCGTTTGTTGTTGTTTTCCATGTTAAATTTTGCGATGTAGTGTATTCACTAACCAATAAAACACGGCTAGTGTAAAACAATGTTAAGATTGGGAAGATTAAATGCGGTATCACAGCAGTTCATGGAAAGAGAAGTGCTCGATCAGGACTGTCGTGAGTAGTTCTAAAACCACTGGTTGTGTCAATATACGCAAGTCTTTGATTTTTTGTCATGTTTTTTGGATTGGTTTTCTTATCTAAGGCTGGCCACAAGACCAAGCATGTTTACGTTAGAATTGGCTGTGTACAGCCAATGAATAGTTTTGGTTTAGTTTACGATCAAGTAAAACCCCAAGGTGATTTGGCGATTCCCGTGACCTGAAGCGGAATTCCGTATATTGTAAACAATACCACTTCTGTCTTTAGTTAGTTGAAGTCCACATCAGTCTCTCACCCAATTAGAAATTTATGTATATGAGCTCGCATAAGGTAGGCATACATTTTGCCGAGGCCATTAACACCGTGTCATCGGCTTAACTAAGATTTGGTCTACAACGAGAAGCCAAGGCAGAGGAGATAAGACTCCACCTTGTGGAGTAGCAGCTAACTCTATACGACCTTGCTTTAAACTTTCTTCAAACATTTCTGCATTTATAAGTTTACTTTGAAGCATGTAGTCTATCCAGTTCGTCACTGCCGGAACGACGTTGATGGTAAAGGATGAGTTAAGGACTTGTCGAATTGCATTTGTTTCAACATAATTGTAGGCGCCTTCTATAATCAAGAATGTTGCTGCCAATGTAAATTCTTTGAATTACTACTGAACTATACTCGATTAAATTTCTAAAATATAAAATTTAGTTAAATTATAATGAGAAGATTGCTTATAATATTGAATAAAAGATGTCCGAAACTAACTTAATATAATTATTTACCACTTAGATTAGCAAACTACTCGTTTTACATTAAAAGACTCGAAAACAGTCATAACAAAGTTTCTTGGTTAATTTAATCTTTTTGGTTGTTTATTTTGAATATTTTTATTTAATCGAGTTGACTATGTCAATTTTAGCAACGTGTACTACGTTGTTTTTAAACGAGACTACTCTATTGTCAACGGATCATTTTTAAACCCACTGAAAATCGCTTGTTTTTCAGGCGTTAGATATGTTTGTTTTTCTTAATTTGATGCATCACCAACTTGTGAATAATAATGTTTACTCAGGCTAAACATGAATATCTCCGTTGTACACTTTATAAACTTAAGTGCTGCTTGTATATGCAACTTAAAATGCATTTCAATTCTTTACCTTTTTATCAACTCAAAACAGCTTAAGTTCCACAACTTCAATTAAGGCAATAAAGTCATTCGTCAAAAGTTTATAATGCGCAACGTATGATTTATTTTTGCATATTTGACGAAACCCCAGGGTAACCGCAGAACTACCTCCTTCTAATTAGACAAGATACATGTTTCGAAAACCACAACTCCATTATTAGACTTTATAGACTATAACCCTAGAAAGGTAATCTTCGTCGATTAGACGAACATCATTTTTTCTTTTTAAAATTTCTCATAGATTCTTCATAGATTTTTAAGGAGAATAAAAAGTCACAAATCTAAAAAAATAAAATGAAAAGTGTGTTTTTATTAAAAAAAAGGTATGATAAAAATAAATTATTAACATCTACAAGAATTTATCAATAACTTTTCGAAAAAATTGCATTTAAATTTTACTTCGTCGATTCGACGAATGATTACCTTTAACGTACTAAAAAATATGATTACCTTTCTAGGGTTAATAAAATATTTTTATTATGTTTACGGGTAGATTTTAATTATTCGCAGATAAATTAATTTAAATGTTAAACTTCATATTTTAAATACTTTTGTATTTAATTTTTGTTCAAGTTGAAGAGTAGGTAACTGAATGCACCCACTAATTGGAATAAGAGGACATGTTGGAGTCGGAGAGTATAAAAGCGACATTATAGACAATGCGCAGGTGTTGATCGTAAAATTCATCTTCTTTAAATTTCTCATTCGTTTTAATTTTTGGTCGAGATGTAGATATAAAATTTAGTTACAATGGAATTCCTTTTGGATACATTTTTTCTGGTTGGACGACGACGACGACAACGACACCACCGACTCGACGATGATGACACTTGTTGTTGTTAAATGACGTGCGTAGCGTCAACAGCAGCAGCAGCAACCCCTGGAATAATTATTATTGCTATCAGCAGGAAGCCAAACATGGCGGCCTCGCGGTAGTGGAGAATGGGTTTTTAAATAAGGGACATGTCTATCTTCTATTTTTGTATTTTTATTTTAGTTAAGAATACGTTAGTTTACATGTTGTCTAGCCATAAAGACAGACAGACAGAGAGCTATAGACTCTTTTTTGTTTTTGCCGCAATATATCTACACATATTTATGTGTGTATTCGTTCTCAAGGCTCATTATTTATGCACCGTTGTTAAATGCTTGAATTGCTCCAAACAAAATGTCTGAAAACTTATAAAAGTTATGAATTCGGCCATCAGGGTAAGAAATTACACAAATGGAATAGTTAAACGAAAGTAGTCCGTTTAATATCATTTTATTCTGACGTCAACCATGGAGAGAAGCCATAATACCTATTCTAAATAGGTTTTGTTCCCAATGTAGATACTTATTGACCTCACGATCCATGAAGAGCCTGAACCTGACAAACTGCACGCGGCTTTTCTTCCTCGGCCTTATGGCTAAGATCAAACTCTAGGTAGGTATATAAGCAGCAGCTTTATTTACTCACTCCAAATAAGGTAAATATTGGTATCGTTTAAACAAAATCTTGACGTTTTGATCAAGCTTGAGGCCTTCATAATGATTCGCAAATCAAAACATTCGCGAATTATTCATTCGCGAACTAATCATTTGCTTACATCATTTGAACAGTTTGTTGAATGGAGTTCAATTTCGTATAAGGGTTGGCGAATAAATTCATTCGCCAAAAATTAATCGCTTTCAGGAGGAAAATTCAAAATTTTAATGATTTGCACCAAACGCCAAAGTGCCACGTAGAAATCCCATACAAATAATTTTACTTGCGAAATATTCTCAGTTTTCTGTGATTTTTGAACTTCTGCAATAATTTTAGCTAAAGTTTTGTTGCCCAACAATTTTAAGGTGAGCCACCCGAATGATCGGCTGCTTTTATACCGAACTGATTCATCTTCTAGCTTCTTCGTTCGTTTCGAAAACGGTAATCGTTTAGCAGGTGAGCCGACCAACTTAGACAGTGAGTTGGTCCATTAGCACATTGAATCTTGGAGTATTTCTCCCGAATGGTTAAACCAATTGGAGCTCCATATGAAACGAGCGAAATTGCATACATATATTTGCCAGATCACTAGGAGTATAGTAATAGAAATTTCGAAATTCCCAAACGGATTCTTCGTCTTTGGGATGAAGCAGGACATTTACATAGAAGATGAGGAATGGACTCCCCCTGCTCTTCGTTTATGCAGCATCTGCTGAAATCTTTAGAATAAACTCCAAGCCACAATGACTGTTGTAACACCTATTACGGAACCGATGTACGATCTGCTTAAAGATATTAAACATTTGGAGTGCTTCAGATCCAGCAATGATCAAAACTTATTTGTCGGCATCCAGGCGGTTATATTGTTCCATCTTAGGTTTGTTCTCTGTAGAGCAACTTGTTTTGGTATAAGTTTACACTTAGCAATGGAAGTACCTATATTTGGCTTATCTGCTAATAAAGGTGCCATTATTCCACTTCTGTCAAGTTCGTCAGCTTTCCAATTTCCTGAAAACTCCCTGAGGCCCTGCACCCAGCAGAAGTGAATTTAAACTGCTGCGTAATCTCCATCAGAGACAATCGGCAGTCAAGGGCTGTTATTGAGCTGGTATAGACAGAATTAAAAGACTTAATGACTGCTTGGCTTCCCGAGAAGATGCGAATATTTTTATTTTATATCACTTTTTTAAGCTTTTACAGGACTTTAAGCCAAGACAGGACTTCCTAAATCGCCAAAAGTTCCACCTGGAACCCTCTGAAGTGATTGATGGGAAGACGAGAAGAGAGACTTAAATTTAGGCTGTCTGAGTCTCATTTGCTTAATTTTGACATTACGGACGAGTCACCTAGTGAACGTTCATCTATTTCAATACTAATTTCATTCTTTCGCCAAATATTTCATTTGCTTCGCTAACATTAATATAACCCTGATATTACGATGTTTCAGTGGTGTACGACTCCTTCAAGAGTATCTCTTTTCATTTGAAGTTCTGCTCATTAGCCGTTCGGAATCGGCAGAAAATCCTCCATTTCTCCAAAACACTTTCATAGAAATGGTTGAGAGCTATAATTCACAATAGGTTTAGGCTCTCTATGAGCAGTCATGGCCTCTATTTTATTTAATATAATATTACGATGTTGTAAAATTCCAAAAATTAGATTTCGGCTAAAACACCTACCACATAAATACCTAGCAATTGGAAATAAACGTGAGACTTTTTTTATAACGCTCATCTCATTTCCATTAGGTAGGTACAGGGCCTTTCCGAATGCCCCTTAGTGCCCTGTTTCTAAATTGAACCAAAAATTGATTGGTTATTATTATTTATAGGCGTGTTTTATTGGTAATCTATATCTAGCGCAGTAATACAAGCACAAAAAAAAACGCTTTATTCACTCTTTAACTCACTCTTAATAATAATGGTATATCAGTGTATTACGTGCCAAAACCTTCCAACTTGTTGAATTAACTTACACGGATGTGTTCGAAAGATTTGTATCTCGTTTTTAATCTGAAGTTGAAATATTCATGAAAATGCAGATCGAGTTGATTTAGAGTTTTTCGCACTATTAAATTTTGCCATTAGCACTTACAAAAGTGCGAAAATATACCTTTTCCTATAACCTACTCAAAATGTTCTCGTATCACTATTATTACTATTGTATTTCTTAGTTTATACATTTGTAAAAAAGAAACTTTTATTTGCTTTATACTGATGAATGGAGATTTTAAATAGCCCATTATTAAAGCCTAGTCTCCACTAAATTTTGCCAGGAAAAAGAATGAAAACATCAAGAGCAGATTCCAAAAAGGTACCTGTTAACGACTTTCGTAAGACATAGATACACTCCAAAACACATTAAATTAATTTTTATCTCCAAATTCAAACTTTTGCGCGACATTTGGAAAAGTTTTGTAGAGATTAAAATTGTAGAGATAAAATTTGTCTTTGTTCGATCTACGTACTAGGCTTAAGGTAAGGTAGTATAATACTTCTTGTATATTTCCTAGTTTTAAACATTCTCTAACTAGTATCGTACTAAGATTTAATAAATTGCTTCTGAGCATACCTAAGACAATGTGCTAAAAACTAAGTAAACAGACCTTTTTGTAAATGTTAAAAAGTCATATGTAGTTAGCACGATAAAAAAATAAGTAAAGTAGGTATTCGATGAGCTTAACTTTTTTAAAAAGGAAGAGAAAGTATGGTGCTGTATTCAATTAAAATTTTTCAAAATCGTTGTCTTTACCTAGTTTTATACTTAGACAGCTTGAACATCGTATTAATTCAACAAAATTTTTGTGCATATAGTTTTCATATAAATTAAGCGTAATGCCGCCGTTACACGACATTTCTGAACAAATGCCAGTGTACTGATAAATAATATTTGTTTTGTAAATTGCGGAGCGATCACACTTTGGACTAGTAAAGGCAAAGTAAATATAACAAAATAAATACCAACGAACACACCCTCAATCATGCCAACATATATTTTTTCGGACACCACTTAAACACCTCCTACATTTCAACATCCGAAACTCCATCTTCACTAAAATATTCTTTTCAATTACTAGCTTATTTTTTTCACTAATCGTTTTTTGTTGTTTTTTATGTTATTGGTTAGCGTATTCACTAACCAATAAAACATGGCTTATATAACTTCAAATAAAACAACTGATAAATTGAAAAACCATTTTTCATTCTTTGGCAGCAGCAAAGTCTTCAAAGACTTAGTCATATTTTATTGAGCAAGATTGTTTTCGATTAATCTGATGGCTAGTGTAGATTCTAAAGGGTTTTCCAAGTAAGAATTTGCTAACTTTGACAGGTGATTGCGGCCATATTGGGCGTTTTCCTTTTTTAGTTCAAAGTAGAACCTGAACTGTCAAACAAAAAATCCTGTTTCTTTTTTAGCTCAGAGTGTATAACAGTTCAAATTTATGTTTCTTTTTTCGTTTAGAGCGTGTTCAGAGATTGTTCAGAGCGCACTCTATGAGCTCGGTATAAAATAGCCGAGCAGAGAGAGTTAAATGCTGAAATCATTCTGACAAACAGGAAAAAAACGTGTGTTTATAAAATAATTCAGAGCTCTTAGAACACGCTCGATTCGGAGAAAGTTCAGAGCATGTTCGACATGCTCGTGCTCTGTTCAGTGCTTTACTCTGAATGAAAAAAGAAAAACGCCCATTGTTAAAGCTACATCTGTCAAATTGACTGTCTTGCCAAATAAACATGGATAACATATGGCATTCAACAAAAACGTTCGACAACATTTCGCGCCCTTCGGTCAAAAATCATATTCAGTTACGAGGCCCTATCTGAATGAATGGATGGATGAATGAATGGGTTCGTCAACAAGCAAAATTGTCAGATTTGCGACGATCGCAATCCACCAAAGTTTCTGTTTGGTGTGAAATTTGGATCATCTGTTCATACTTCCTTAAGAACGCCGCCCCCGTTGGGGAGGCCATTACTGTCAAAGGTTTCATCAGGAAACCGCTACGTGCACATTTTGCACGATCTATTTTCGATCATGCTTATCTCAGACCAGAGCAACCAATCCAGTTTTCCTTTGGTATTCTGGCAGATTGTTCATGGGAACTGTGTCGAAATTTTGTACAGTTTACCCTTTTTTACTGTGATAGATTCTGTAATAGTTTTCGTGATTGATAACAAGTTTCCGATTACGATGGAATTCGCTGATTACTCTTCATTTTGTGCAAAATATGAGCAATTTTTGTAGAGATCGTACGTCATGTCTTGCTGTTCGGGCAGTCCCAATTTATTTGCATTACACTTGCATAGCGCATTGCATTGACGCATACATTTTTCTTTGGGACTACAGGTACTACAGTTTCGCAACACTAATCTTAAGGTTCAGGTATGTTTGATTTCATTATAAGAATCTTTTATGTTCCTTGCCGTTCAGCTGATCCAAGACTATGATGATCGTTATTGGGTTAAGATATCTCCGACTGTAGGTACAATATTCTCCTGCAGTAGTTATGATGTACTTGGGAATTGTATGTTCTACATTTTCCAGTTTTCTGCTGAATAGTTCCATCAAGTGCAGGTCCATTCGAACTACCTAGTGAGGGACTACAAAAGAGTCCACTATCAGTGTAAATTCACAAGATTTTCAGTTCAAAGAGTTGGTCTTTTAGATGCGGTGAACAAAACGATACAAGCCTACAGAAGCACAGGCCTCCTGATCACCTGGATTCAAATTATAACATTCATTTTCTTGATGAGTTTTACCATATTTTTTTCACTTTAGTTGCAGTCGATTAATAAACAATTTTGGAACTTCCATGTCTCTTCAGGGTAGTGCCTTATAAAGCTATATTTTATATCTTCTAGAGTGGAAAAACTCGGAATGAGTGCCACACGATCAAAGCTTAATTCGCCAACAGAAGCCCTTAAGTTCCCTCGGAGTATAATGAGACTTTCGGCATATCTATCATTGCGTAGTAGTTTCTCGTTTGATTTATACGTAGGGTTTATAGCAGAAACACTGAAACGATCCTAACTTTGATACTTGTACTATTCTTGCCTCGATATGCTTTATGCTGAACTATTCGTTTAAAACCTTTACAAAAAGAAGCTTTTTTTGTTACGAAAATGTAGGCCATATTTACAAAAGTCCCGTGAAGCAAGTAGCTTGTATATTTGTAAGTTCCTTCATCTAAACCTTGTGGAAGGTATTTGCTCTGCGGCTATCAGGAAGCCGTTATTTTCTCCGTGAGACTTATCCACGCACGGTTATGTCGCTGTACACTTCCAGTTGAGAATGTATATTGCTTCTTCCTTAAATTTGTACTGAAATTCTGATTCTATATTGAATATTTGTTCAGTCAGAGGTATTTAGTCTTTCTCAGTAGTAGTGATTCAAGAATTTTTCTTGGAAAACCTTCCCGTGCGTTTTTTTTTAAACACTGAAACACGTCTTGCAGTTTTGCATGTTCTCAAAAAGTTATTAAAAATATCCGTTCGTGTTTCTTAATTCTTCGAAAATTCTCAGGGAAGCGAAGTAGAGTTGGTTGGTGAAATTTCCCTCGTTTCTCTAAGAACATTCTGGTCTTGTGACCGGCGCTATTATGTTCATTATAAATTTCTTTTTACTAGTAGCAGTGCTTGCAATCTTTTGTGTGTTCGAAAAACCTTCAAAAGGTCAACACACAAATTAAAAACCATTGAAATTGTTCACTAGACTTGGCACGCGCCCTAAACGACTCAATACTCTTATTTCTCAATGAACTGATTTTCTTTGTACTAAAAATGTCCTCCAAGGACCAACGAACGACTGACTGGCATAGTCGAGTCGTATAACAACTAACAGTCGCAGCACACAAGTTGCGCACTCCATCAATTAATTATTCGGCACTTATGCGACAAAGTTCATTGTTTGCCTTTTTTCCGCTGCCATTGCGACAGCCACTTATACAACAACAACACAAAAATTACCTAATTAAAAAAGAAAATAATTTTTTCCGATTTATGAATTTTATTTTCGTGGAGCACTTTGCTCATTATTATTTTGCTTCGATGAACAAGCAAAAGCCACTCGCAGAAAGGACCTTTTCAAAAAGAAAATAGTAACAAAATAATTTCGTTTTTATGGCTAAAATGCCATATTTTTTGTCAACAAAATATAAACTGCATCCATCGGGAGAGTGAAAGAGGATAAACATATGGTTTTGATTATTTTATTCATGAAAATGACACAGGGACAGATTGAAGTGGAGACATGACATAAGGATTATGCCAGTTGCAGTGGGTGTCCGAGAACTGTCCGAACCCTTTTTCCCATAAAATACAAATCATGTATGGTGTGTTATCCACCCTCATCAAAACAAAAACAAACACGAAACATCCCCAATAGACAGCAACAGACAGACATAAACGTGTGTTTTGGGCATGGAGAAGAATAAGGTCCTGCAGAAGGACCGCATTAAAATAAACACTTCAAGTGCTTTCCGGATAATGAATTTTCATCCCAATTGGTTTCGGTGTGTCCCAGGAATTATTACACCCCATCATCGGCGTCGTCATCATCATTTACGCCTATTAACTGGGACACCATCATAACCAGCAGGACCTGATGTGCCTGTTCCTGTGTGTGTATGCCGGGCGGGGGAGACAGAGAATGGCACTATTGGCGGCGGAAACTTTTTATCCACTGGTGCTATATCTACGCAGTATTGTCCTTTATTTTTGGAATCCTTTTTTAGTTCCGTTTTTAACTTGACTTCTCTGTCTCTCTTTCTTTCTCACTTTATATCCTTCTTTCTCATTTTCCGCTTGGCATTGTTTTCTGTGAGCTTAGATTTTAGAGACTAGAGAAGTTCCGTTGAGGACAGTTTTTGGGACTTTCTGGTTTATTTTTACTCGTAACTGCAAAGGACTTTTCAACATTCTCAATCAATTAGTTAATTGGTATTTCAAAGGATGTTTTTGTTGGTGGATAGAGAGTTTAAATCTGCTTTTGGCTAGGATCGTGGGTTGTCGGACTGTATATACCTATTTTTACAATTAAGAGGCAGAAGAATTAAAACCACTTACCACTTAAAATCTCAAAGGATTGCTCCAGGATTATTGTGTGGTTGTTTTTTGGAAATGATTGTTTTTCAAGAATTATATTTAAATTCATTTGAAGAGAAAACGACTTTTTGAGTGGTGTGTTTTAGAAGAGATTTACTTGCTATAAATGGATGGGAGTTTTATTTACCATAACAATTTAATGAGATAACAATCTTGTAACTTAGGGGCCCAGTGTTTAGGAACTATATTTAACAACAAGCTTTACAGAATTTCAAGGGTTTTTTGTTCATCAAAAAATTTTTTGTGGTTAAGAATTTGGAAACTTGAATTTTAATTAAGTACTTTAACTTGGATTTTGTCAATTTTATTGTGGTAAGGATAGTTTCAACCTTACAATAATGTTATATGTCTGCGGATACTCCCATTAGGCGGACACTTCCTTTAGGCGGACATATTTGTTGGTAGGCAAATTGCTTCACATAAGTCCCATGTATTATAAATGATAAAACATTCTCTGTTAGACGGAAAATTGCATAAAATTATGAGAGAGTGGCTCCGTCCATTCGACACGAAAATAAAAATATGTGAGTGCCAGGACTCACAATCCGCTGGATGAAGCGTTCACATTATCAAAAATCATGCCGTGCTTGGCAAACATATTTCAGAATGTGAACGCGCCTAATGGTGCACAAAAAAATATGATACTTCAGTTTAAGGCTCGGGGCATGATCACACTATTATTTTTATTGCGACTTATAGGTAAGTATACTATAAGGCAAGTTATGCATTCCGGAAAAAAATCGAACTCGAGATTTGATCAAAGTTGACTTAAAAAGTGGGTCTCGCAATTCTGTCTGTCTGTCTGTCTGCTCGACTACAGCTAAGCGGCTCAGCCGATTTTTTTCAAACTTGGTAAACATGGGTTTTAATTTTTTCCTCCCGGATGTGTTTTTCTTTTTTTTTTTAAGACCAAAAATAACGTTACCTGCCATACGATTTTTTTTCGAAATTTTATAAATATTTTTTTTTTCCTCAAAAATTGTCACACAGATTTTTTTAAAAAAAGTTCATAAAATTTCATTTAGTTAAACCTAGGTACTGGTTGAAAAAAATTTCCAAAAAATTATTATTTTTGGTATTTGGAACTATTTTTTTTGTGTTTGATTTTCTCGAAAACCGTATAATTGATTTTGATCTCTTTTTGTATGTTAAGGCTCCCCAGAAGTTTTAATATTATTGTGTATTCAAATTTCCAAACATTTTTTTTTTGGATTTAAAAAAGAAAATCAAAATTTTTTTTTTGAAAACTCAATATTTCGAAAACCCCTCGATTTTATTAAGACTTGATAAATAAAAGTTTCTTAAAATAATCTACAAGATATAAAAAAAAATTATTTTACCTAAAAATAACGGTACCCTCCATACAAATGTTAAAAAATGGTTTTCGAAAATCGTATTTTTCTCGAAAACGCTTCTGAGAATTTCACTTAATTTTTTTTCTTTCAATTAATTTTTAAGATCTATAATTTAATAAATAAAATTTTGAAAACAAGATAATACTGACTGTACCTACCATAGAAAAAAACGATTTTTTAAAATTTTTGAATTTCTCATTATCGGCATAACGGATTTTAATGAAATTTTTTAGAGAGAAGCTTCTAAAAATTATAAAAAACATTGCATTTTAAAACTTAAAAAAAAAATACTTTTTTTGAATTTAAAAAAAAATCTTTTTTTTTTTTTAATTTAATATCTAGAAAACGGCTCAATATTTTTATTTGGTACCAAAATTTTTTCTTAAAAATGTTTTAAGAATTTTGTATATAAAAGCCTATTTTTTTAGGAAACCACTGCAACGACTTATAATTTTTGTTCTTACATAAACCTATATTTGCTGGAATCACATGGCATTCTAATTTTACCTTCAATTACTAAAGAAGTTGTTTTAGTCATTTAAAAAATTGATTTTGTGCTTATGAACAGTTTTTCTCTAATAACATTCATTTTTGAAGTTCTTAGTCTATTACATAGGAGCAAGTTCGTGCGACCCAGTCGTGCATTTTATTTTCGTCTTTCGTCTGTTTGAAATTTTGGATGAGGGTTGTAGATGTAAAAACACAGCTTCTTTCCGATACACTTCTTCAACTCGCACCAAATTTGTCAAAAAGACGAAAGAAAAAACAACTGAAAGAAAGAATCTTTCTTCTGCTCTAGACGGTGTTCACACTGAACTAAATACTCCAAATCTTTTTTGACGTTTCTGTACTTTATTTCACTCCCTCTGTCGGAGATTTATAAACCGATTGACATCATTCCCATGGAACCTGTCAAAGTAAATATAAATATACCGATACCGTATCCGTGCTAAGGGCCAATTTATGGCTGATAAATCGTTAGGGCTTATAAGTTTTTTTTATAAAAGCGGAATAAACTAAAAAATATCCATTGGCGTAGTAATCATCATCCAGTTTATGGCTTGACAGATGGAGAACGGTCTATATTTGACATTATATGGTTTGATAGATGAGGGACAAATTAAGATTTGACGTATTGAGAATATTTCGTTGCAAATGTCAACTGATTGCTTTGAAAATGCATTTTCCGGAGCAGAAAATAAAAAACAACATTTTTTGGATTTCAACTCTGAAAATGTATTTTTCCGGAGTATAACATAAAACACAATCATCATTGAATGAACCTGCAATGAAATTTGACACCAATTGTTTCGTCTTATTAACATATTGCGTGAAAGGTGAAGAAATGTTGGGGGAATGAAGATAATTTAGTTCTAACTATCAATGGAAAGTACTAAAATTTTAAGAATTCTGGTTTGACACCAATTTTAATTTCGGTAAAAAATGTGTTCTATTCAGAAGATAAAATTCAGCTCGGATATCAAAATTACATTTCCAACCCCTTTTTACATCAATACAAATTGGTAGGAATTATTTTGTATGATAACGTAGATGTGGAAGATTATAAGATATCTGAATAGGTTACAGATCCGATTCGAGTTCAATCAGTTAAAAGTGAACCGGTGAATGCTATTAGCTTAAATTTTTGTTTTTATTTGTTTTTCTTCAAAGGAAAACTCCTTTACGCGGGCAAATATTTTCTGAACACTGCTATCAGCTTTTTTGCTTTTTTTAAACAAAACTCTTAGTACAACAGCTCTAATAACTTTGATAAACAAAATTTGGTGTAATATTTTATTAGCGGCTTAAACTTTTTGGCCAACATTTAAAATTTTAAATAATATTGTTTGTAAGAATATTCCAAAAAATATTTTTTGGCTTTTTGAAAAACAAAAAAATTCCAATTTTTTGTTTGTAAAACCAATATCTTAAAAACATTTGAACAATTGGTATTTAAAAAAATTGTCAACTCAAATTTTTTTCTAGATAGGTACATTTTATAGAAATTTCTTATATAAAAAATTTATTTAATAATAAAACGATTTTTAAAAATTTGCTTGCTTTTCTAGAATTCTCACATCAATTTTAGGCATTTGAATATTTTTCTTTAATTAAATTCATGATTTCATATTTACAAACAGTTTTTTAATTCCAAAGTACTTTTAGATAAGAGCATATCCAGTCTTGCATTTTATTTTTTTTTTAATTAAAGATCGTAAAAATGTATCGGAAAATAAATAGTAGATACCAAAATTATAGGTACAATTTTCGGGAAAAATACTATTTTCGAAAACCATTTTTTAACATTTGTGTGGTGGGTATCGTTATTTTTAGAAAAAAATAAAATATTTTTGCTTATACCTTGAAGATTGTATGAAAAAACTTTTAATTGTAAAGTTTCAAAAAATCGAGAGCGAGGTGTTCGAAATATTGAGTTTTGAAGTTTTTTTTTTTAATCTAAACAAATTTCTTCGTAAATTTGAGTACCGATTTTTCTTAAATCTTTCTGAGAAAAAAATCTTTTTGAGAAAAAATGTTATACGGAACTTCAAAAAAAAAAAACGCTTGGCAAGTACCGTAATTTTTGGTCTTAAAAAAAAAAGAAAAAACCAATGGAGAAAAAATTTCAAAGTGTTATCCACCAAGTTTTAAAAAAAATGTTGAGCCGTTCAGGCTGTTGTCGAACAGACAGAATTGCGAGACACCTATATCAGTGTTACATAGTACATATAAGGCCATATAAACGGTTTTCCATTAAGATTTTTCTATTTTAAAATTTGATTAAATACAACTGTGAAAGGGATATCATTGAAACTTTGTATATTCTTAAAAGGCTAATTTTTGCCATTATGTATGGTTTCACTGAATGGCGCGCATACGAAACGTCCAATTTCCATAACTCTGGGGTGGCCTTGGCACGATGATTGTGTGCTCGCCTGTCAACCTCATCATCACAGGTTCGATCCCTGCCGTCGTCTATGTCGTTTTAATTCCATTAAAAACCTTCTACAAAAATTGTCATCAATGGGTTGCTGGTTTGCTCATTACATGTTGTTCAGGCATAACACTAACAACATGTAATTGAGTTAAACTAGTATGCCCAACAAGGATGAACATGAATAAAAAAATAATGTGAATTGTAAACGATATAGAAATAAGACACGGCATTTCTCCGCTTTAGCAAAGCCGCCATCCCTGGAGATAAAAATATCTGAGACAACCACCAACAGTCTCAGAACATCGTGCCACACATCTTTCCTATCCTTCTTTCTCTTCATTAACTTCACGCCCGCGCTGTGTTGAAACATTTAAAGGGTAATCATAATCCCTTGAGCGCGGGTAGATTATAAAAAAAAAAAAAACATACATCGAGCTGAATTTGACCAATGGCATATGTAGATTATGTTGAAATTCGTGGTAATAGTGGTTATTGGCTTCTATCTGAAACTTAAGAAAACCCTACAAGAAGGAGTGTAAAGGAGTGGACCGCTAGCACTCGTCGTTGACGGTGATGGCCTGGCCAACGTCGTTCTCAAAGCCAGCCCAAAATCCGCACCAAAAAGTGACTATCTCTGGATGCATTGCAATTTGGTGGATCTTGTGTGGATCATGATCGTCATAAATTCGATAATTCGATATCCAGAAACGGGTATCGTCATTGAATGCGTTTTTTGGCAGAAACTGGGATCAAATTTCCACAGCTTGAGATATCAATTAGTGACGACCCGTCGTTGTCTATTCTCGTTATCTTTGAGCTCCTTAGTCAGTTGAAGTTTGTACGGTTGTAGACCCAAGTCATGATGCAAGTCTAGGTTTGCCAAAGGAAGAGCTCTTTTGCGCACGCGGAATTGACTACTTCGGATTCTCTTGCAACTCCTCACGTAGAGTGACAATATTTACGGCAGATCTAGCGATTCGTTGACAAACAGGTTTTTGCGAATTGTTCACCGGTCGACTTAAATTAATCTGCAACGTTTCAAATAGTCTTGTCAAATGGACGAACAGGAGACCCACTTTCATAAAACAGTTTAAACATTTGCAATTGTTTAACTCTCCATTTTGATTTGCCGAAACAGACCCACAAAATGACAGCGCACAGAAAGATGTGACTTTTGCAGTATGGTAGCAATCGTCTATCAAAGTTTGGAAATCTCTATTGGAAAACCATTAACCTTTTAGCGATGCCGAGAGCTTATAGAAAATTAAAGGTAAAGCTACATTCAGCTGAAAATAAACTAAAAGATGAGAGGTTCGTGTTGATTTTTGAACGTAGTCCTCAATCAATTCTTGTATGTAGATGTATTTCTCCGAGCCACATGGACATATTAAGAGTTTGGCAAGACCTGGAAGTACCTGCGCTAGAAGATTCCAGCCGATAAGCTTAATGCATGTTTGAAGGAAACTGTTTTTTGGAAAGCGTTGAAAAAATCCCCGTTGAGAGTTTGAATGACGGAATAAGATTTTCCGGAGAGGTTTTGCGTCCATCTCACCTAAGCTCGAAATCAACATAAAGATATTCCAAAACATATAGCTCTAAATAACAAAAACGCACAATTTGTTCAGCGAAAGTACTATATTAGCTGCGAAAAAATTGATGTCGATGATTAAAATTGCAAGATTCAAAGTGAAATTTTTGAAGCTTGGAAAAAGTCGACAAGAATAAACCGTTTATAGTTTCAACGATTAATGATCTGTCTGTTGATGGTCGCTACCTAAAATGTAGTTGGTCCGTCAAACAAAGCTTAAAGCTATTAGTATAATTTAAGGATTTTTAAGCCTTTAATTTAAAGAATTACATGGTTTATAGATGCAAATAATAAAGTAGCTTCTTCCCTTTGATTTGGCTGCTTAATACATTAATTTTCAACAAAACCAGATTTAGATTAATGAAAACGGGTTAAACTTCACCATTATTTTTAATATACATTTTTCAAAACAAAAGTCTTTAAAACCCGATTACCATGCTACCGATAGACCCTTCAACCTGCTACCTACTTAGATCATTGTAAATGTTTTTTCACTATTTTCTCTCAAAATCAAAAGATACTGAAATTTTGAATGCCCCATAATGCACACCTTCACATAACAGAAAATAGGCTAAAAACTTAATAAAATAAAATAGATGTCTTTAAATACTAAAAAAAAATATTAAACACTTCAACGCCTTCAGATAATTCGGGCCTTAGACTTAGATGCAGTTTTAAATGCGCATATATCTCTAAGCAACCAACACGAAAATTATTTCTAACTAATAAACGAAAATCCAGCCCAAATCATTCTACGATTTAATTTTTTTTGTTTAAAAATTTTCTTTTTATGCAAATTTGTACAAAAAGATTCATAAACCGAGTCCTACGTTCCCACTTTATCAAAAAAAAAAAAAAAAAAAAAAAAAAACATTCTTTTTTGGTTCCAAGATGTCTGGTCCAGTCTCCTACTGCACATCCATTACAACAAAACACATGTCCCTTCTTTTTATCTCGAAATGACAATAATTTTATGCCACCTTATCCCCATAACCCTGTATGTGGGTTGAATAATAAATATCCCCCGAAAAAAATACAGAACGAGAATATTCAATTCATTAAAAGGGATTAAAAGATTCTCGTTATTATTCCTGTCTCGTTCTCTGTTCTTCGTTTTTTTTTTTTTAACTTGTTTTTTATTAACTTAATCCACACACCAGCCTAAATTCCATAAAGACAGATCGTAAAATTATGATCACCTACACCACCTGCTGGGCGCTTCAGCATCACCATATCGGTCTGGCTATTGATCCCGATTTTGAGAGATGAACACAAATCCGCCGGATCTGGGGCCTCCAAATGGACATTATAGCCAGCGAAGATACGAGTATCGTCCCAAGACAAGAGTCGTAGAATCGTTCGTCGCGTGAGCCGTGAACTTAACCAAATTGTGAACAACTCTAAAATGCCCCCTGGTGGTCATAATTAAATACTTTCACACTCGAGAACAATCGCACGGGCACGACTTCTTTCAGAAGTGTTTATTTTTTTAATTAAAAAATAAAACCAGCACTGCGGCATTGAAGAAGCTGAACGGGACAACATTTTGAAAAGCAGAAAGCACGAGCTGGCCAAACTACGTTGCTAGTTCAAGAATCCATGGCTAAGTGATGGGGAGAGAAGAGTGTCTGCGACGACTGTGAATATGTCCAGGTTAGTGCAACACATCTCAAAACCAGCAGCGATTCGGGGAGGACATCTCCGCGGACCAGAGCCAGTTGTGTGCGATGCAAACAATGTTGTGCGTGGTTCCAGAAGCCTACACTTGAATACGATTCTGTTCGCAGCAGCAGCAGGAGGAGGATCATCACTCAATGGATTGTGTGTTCAGCAAATGGTTTATCTACCATAAAGACAAAAAAGAGAGAAGAAAGAAAAAGAGAAACAGAACAAGACCTTGTGCTGGTGCAGGAGGAAACAGTTTGTCTTGGAATTCTTGCAAATACCGTGACAAATTTGTTTGCATGAAGTTTTATGAGTTCGAAACTTTACCTTAGCATGCTCTGCGATGTGATCATTTATGTTTTTGGTCAGTCCTTAGACATAGACGTGTGTGACTCATCCGAATCTAAACAGCTCTTTTGTGGTTTCGTGAAATACACTTGTAGATTTTAGGCTGAAGTTATCTTCGTATGGCAAAAATGGTCTGCAAGGTTACATGAGAATTTCGAATTGACCCCTTAACAATTTAATGGACATTATGTACATATCTACTCCATTTTTAGATTGAATAAATCTGTCAAAGGCAGCTTAATTTATTTAAAATGAAAAATCAAACAATTTAATCAAACTACATTTACGGAGGCAAGTTGAATTTGTGTTACTTTGCTTATTTAAATGCGAAATAAAATATTTTGTCGAGTTTTTCCAACTTATACTAATTTATAGCCTTTCCCTTTCCAAAAACAAATTTTTAAGTAAAAAAAAAAGTTAAGATGAAAAATTTGCTGATCATATTTGTATTATTTCCATAGAATACAAAAGAGTTGACGCCAGAACTTTCAAAACAGAAAGTTTGTGACGCGCATGACTTCCAAACCCTATAATGCCCAAATCACTAGATTATGTTAGGTAAATCGTGAATTTTTGTTAAAGTTAAGCCTTTGCACGGTACATTTGTTAAAATTTATATGAATTATTGAAATTAAATATACAGGGTAAACAAATATAACACAATACTTTTAGAAATCGGAATAATCGTTGGTGATTTTGGTGCAACTTCATTCTTACATCGAACGATGGATCAAAAACTAATGACAGGGTTGGTGAAGATGTATACTCAAACAGACTAAATGTGACTGTAGCGTGTTCGCATATCGGCTCCGTGATAGGTGACATAATAGGACACTGTTCGATAAGCAAGCACGAAATGCGGCTTGGAATAAATTCTAACGATTTCTGTAGAAGGTGCCTGGGCGAAGAAGTGGAGGAATCGATCCTTCAACTTTTCTGTCCATGTCCTGCTTTATATCAAGGACATAGACTCCCTTTTGGAGCTTTATACTACAATTATCCTAGCAATCTCGTAAATATAGATATAGGCAATCTCGCTTGCTTTATTAGAACCTCCAATTAGTTTAACGATTAGGGAGAAAATCTGAAAGATTTAATGTGGTATCACAACGGATTAACTCATGGTCTAAATGTGTCGGGTCTCTTGCTGATAGCCACGTCAACCTAACCTAATCTTATCGGAGTTTAAATTTTGGTGCAGATTTATCGATTGAGCGAATATCTTCGCTTGGACGAAAATATCGCAATTCGAGTACTCCGTGGAAACCAAGTTTATAGTGACTGATCGATGTATGGAATCTTAATTAACGAGTCGCAAATCGATGAATCTTGAAAAATATAACGAGATATTAGGTGAACCGAAAAACTAATATCTCGTTTTGGCGAGACCTACCAAATTTATAGCTGAAGACCTATTTCTTTGTTTTAAGTTGACGGTCTATGAAAACAAAACAAGTTTATGAGTCTGGAAACTGTCAAACAGAATATCCTACATCAGTGTGCGAACTTTTCTTCTAAAGTTCTCATTAAGAACATTTAAAATGTGGTAAAAAGAGCTCAAATCGTCATTGACAATGGCGGCTCCCACTATACCGATATCATATTCAAAAAGGAATTGAAAAATATTGGACAAGATCCAAATAAAATTTTATAAAAAATTTAGGATATTATGTCTTTTAATTTTAAAGATATAATTACACAACATCGTATGAGTGCTTTTGGACAAAACACTGTGTTATGGTTACTTTTATGATGAGGTTTAATAAGTACAAAATATTAACTTTTCGTCTCTACAAAGATTTTATTAAACATACGTACGAGTATATTCTTCTAACGAGTCTTTCAAAAAGGATTCTCGAATTGTTAAGGTTATATCAGGCATGTTGTTGAGGCAACATTAATTTGTCAAATTTTTGTGAATTGTTAAGTGTTTTATCGCTATTTAAAGTTAAAGTGTTGAACAACGTATTCAAATCGTCAAATTTATTTGTCAACATCTGCGTTTCACTATAGAAAGGTCTCTTCTATTTAATGACGAGGCCCATTTTTGGATGAGAAATTGGGACCATTTGGGACTAAACCAATCCGATTTGTCTGCCGGAATCATCGGTTTTCATAAAAAGTCATACTTAGAAAATTCAGGACTCATCCTTTCCTGTTGACAACATGCTAACTTTGTTCAAATTCTCTACAAATCGTTGAATGACAGGCATGCCGCTAACCCGAAACAAAAACATTTATGGCAAATTATGCATTCGTAAAAAAACGAACTCGCGATTTTGATTTAATTTGGCATTACGATAACATGAAAGTCTTAAACTGTTAGATGGATTCCCCTTAAACTTAGTAGATATAGTTATTTCACTACTCCCCCGTGCCTGCGACTTGCCTTAAGGTCTGTTCTATTGTTTATTTCTGCAATTTTTAATTTATTTTAATAATTATAAAACCATTTTTATTTTTTTTTTTCCGCAATACCTATAAGAAAATACTACTTTTCTCGAAAAATGTTCAATAGATTTATGTTAATAAAAGTTAGCTGATTGTTAAAAAAATAATTTTCGAAAAATCGGTTACTAGTGCCTCTTAAAGAACCATTTTGTTTTTTTTTTCGAATTTATCAAAAACGGTAAAAGTTTATTTTTGCTTAATTTTTCTAGAATGTTTGTTTAACTCGTTTATGTATTTAACTTTTTAAGTTTCTTGTTTCGAAAAATAAAGTTACTTTTTAACTTGACAACTACCCGTTTTTAATACCTTTTTAAATACTTGGAAAAAAATGCTCTTTTATCCCAAAAAAACGCTTTCCATCACATATCAAAAAATTGTTAATAATAAAATAAAATGAACGACTGGGTCGCACAAACTTGCTTCTACGCATATAATAAAAATAGACTTAAGATTTTCAAAATGAATGTTATCACTTTATCGGAGACAAATTTTCATAACCATTTTTAAAATAGCTGAAACAAGTTCCTTAGAAGTGGGAGTTAAAAACATATCATGAGATTTCCAAGAAAATATTAGTTTATGCAAGAACAAAAATTATAAATTCTTGAAACATTTTTTTTTAAGATTTTAGTTAAAAAAATTTTTAAAACATTTAAAAAAAAAAATTGGAAGACCAACCTTAAATTTTTACTTGCGACTTATAGGTGCTATAAGACAAGTTATGCATTCGTAAAAAAAAACGAACTTGAGATTTTGATCAAAGTTGACATTAGAATAATAGCGAAGACTAAAAAAGTGGGTCTCGCAATTTTGTCTGTCTGTCTGTCTCTCTGTTTGACTACAGCCTAAACGGCTCGGCCGATTTTCTTTAAACTTGGTAGATATCATTTTTAATTTATTCCCCCCACACGTTTTTTCCTTTTTTTTTTTAAGGCCAAAAATAATGGTATCTACCTGCCATACGAATTTTTTTCGAAATTTTATAAATATTTTTTTTCTCTAAAACTGTTCTACAAATTTTAGAAATAAAAATACAAAAAAAATTTCATTTAGTTAAAGCTAGGTTATGGTTGAAAAAAATTTCCGAAAAATGGTTATTGAGGGTACCATTTTTTTTTGTTTTTGATTGTCTCAAAAACGGTACAACCGATTTTGATCTTTTTTTTTTTGGCTAAAGATCCCCAAAAACATAAATAAAATAAAATTTTTTTTCAAAACTGAGTATTTCGAAAACCCCAGGCTAGATATTTTTTAAACTTGGTAAATAAAAGTTTCTCAATCTATAAGATGTAAAAAAAAAATTATTTTACCTAAAAATTAAGGTACCTACCATACAAATGCTAAAAAATTAAAAAAAAATGGTTTTCAAAAATCGTATTTTTCTCGAAAACGGCGCCTAGAATTTTGATAAAATTTTTTTTTCTCTCGATTAATTTTTACGATCTATAATTTAATAAAAAAAAATTGAAATTAAGATATTACAGCTTGTATCTACCATAGAACCATATTTTCGAATTTTAAATTTCTCATTATTCACATAACGGATCTTAATTTTTTTTTTTTTTTTTTTTTTATCCGATGGAAATCTTCAAAAGACACTCGGTAAGAATCGGTACCGAGTAGTGTGGGACTCTTACCGCACTAAAACCACCGGTGAATCAGGACCAATCTATGAAAGATCGACAAATGATTTTTATTTCTTAGTTTTTAAACCGCATTGGGGGAAGTTTAATGTAATAACACTTTCCCATAGCTTTTAGACCATCAGCTCATGAGGCTTGGTTCTTCTTAATCTCCGAACATTGTCTCGTACATTTAATACGGTCTCCATTTCAGAGTTAGTGTGACTTTGCAGTCGCTGATTGTGTGATACAACGTGTTTCTTAACCACTTCTGTAACCATTTCAATTTGAAGGTCACGATGTAGATCGCTATTTCTTATATACCAAGGGGCATTTATTATTCCACGAAGGACCTTGCTTTGGAATTTTTTGATGGGTTCAGCATTTGTTTTCTTTGTACAGCCCCATAGTTGGATGCCATATGTCCAAACGGGTTTCAATACTTGCTTATATAACATTAGTTTGTTCTGGATAGATAGGTCAGAGTTCTTTCCTAGTAACCAGTACATTTTTCTGTACTTTAAGTTTAGTTCTTCTCTTTTCTTTTTGATGTGCTCTTTCCATATAAGCTTTGCATCCAAATTCATTCCAAGGTATTTGGCGGTATTGGAGTAAGGTACTTCTGTACTGTTTATAAATATTGGAACATTGTTTATGTTTTTGTTTGTGAAGTTTATATGCGTCGATTTTGTTTCGTTTAATTTAATACGCCATTTCTGCGTCCAATCACTAATTTTTTTGGAATTTTTGTGTAGCCTTCGTAACGGATTTATCTGGCACCAATATTGCAGTATCATCAGCAAAGGTCGCCATGATAGCGTTGTTGTCCACTGGAATATCCCTTGTATATAACAGATACAGGGTTGGTCCTAGGACACTTCCTTGTGGTACACCGGCTTCAATTTTCTTAAGTTCCGAGTAATTTTGGTCGTACCGTACTCTAAAGAGTCGGTTCGTAATGTAGGATTTCAGTACTTCGTAGTAATGCTTGGGAAGGTCCCTATGCAGTTTGTACTCAAGTCCCAAGTGCCAAACCTTGTCAAAAGCTTGAGCAACATCTAAGAATAAAGCAGAGCATACTTGTTTTTCTTCAAGTGCCTTTTCCATAACATCCGTAATTCGATGCACTTGGTCTATCGTGGAATGTTTATTTCTAAATCCAAATTGATGGCGTGGAATTAGTCTTCTTTCTTCAATTATTTTGCTAAGCCTTTTCAGTAGCAGTTTTTCAAAAACTTTTGCCATGATTGGTATAAGCGATATTGGTCTGTAAGATGTTACTTCTGTTGGTGGCTTACCTTGTTTAGGTATAACAATGACTTCTGCAATTTTCCAATGATGTGGCACATATCTTAGTTTAAGGCATGCGTTTATTATAAATTGGAGTTTCTTGAAGGCTATTAGAGGCATTTCTTTCAAAACCTGAGCAGTTATAAGATCGTACCCTGGTGATTTTTTGTTAGACAACTTATGTTTACACATGCTTCTTACTTCTTTGAGCGTGACAGAAGGTATTTCACATTCGTCGTTTCTGTCAACAAACTGTAAGGGATCTGTAGCTGTGTTTGCTGGGAATGGCTTGAAAACATTCGCGAGATGTTCAGCGAAGAGATCAGCCTTTTGTTTCGGGTTTCCGATCCATTTACCATCTTGAGATTTTATTGGCGGGTTTTGTGTCTGAGGTCTTTTTAGGCGCTTAGCTGCTTTCCATAAGGAGTATTCAGTAGAAGCATCCGTCGTCAGACTTTTCAGGAATCTACTTAGTGACTCATTTTTAAACTCACAGATTCTTTTACGGATCTTAATGAAATTTTTTATAGAGAAGCTGCTAAAAAGTATAAAACACATTGCATTTCAAATCTTTAAAATAAATATTTTTTGAATTTTTGGGAAAAAAAATTTTTTCTTTTTTTGAAAATTCGATATCTCAGAAACGGCTCAATATTTTTTTTTTGTAAATTTAATTTTTTTTTTTTTTTTAAACCAAAAAACTTTAAATTGGCGTGCCAAAATTTTTTTTTAATCTTATTAATTGTGTTCTTGCATATATTCATATTTGCAGAGCATTCGGTTTTTGTCTCTTAAAATTAATTTTATCCTTATGAACAGTTTTCTCCAATAACCTTCGTTTTTAAAATTCCTAGTCTATTACATATGAGCAAGTTCGTGCAACCCAGTCGTGCATTTTATTTTATCTTGACAACTACCGTTATTTAATACCTTTTCAAATACCTAGAAAAAAATTGCTCTTTTATCCAAAAAACACTTTCCATCATATGTCGTTAATAATAAAATAAAAAAGACTTAAAATTTTATTACCATAACATTTATTTTTCAAATAGCTGAAACAACTCCCTTAGAAGTTGAAGCTAAAAACATATCATGAGATTTCCAAAGAAATATTAGTTTATGCAAGAACAAAAATTATAAATCGTTGAAGCATTTTTTTTGTTAAAGATTTAAGTTACAAAAATTTTTAAAACATTTAAAAAAAAATTTGGAACGCCAACCTTAAATCTTTATTACTGTACGAATGAAAATTAAATTATGAAAAACTATATTGACCCCTTTTTGATATATCGAATTTTCGAAAAAAGGTTGTAATTCCTTCAAAAATACAAATATAAATATTTTTCTTAAATTTTGTTATGCAAAGTTTTTTAAACTATTTAGAACTTTCAGTATAAGAAATTTTATTGAAATCCGTCATGCCAATAATGAGAAAAAATGTTTCTATGGTAGGTACAGTTTCTAATGTCTTTATTTCAAAATTTGTTTATCAAATTCTAGATCGTAAATATTGACCGAAAGAATAAAAACACTAATAAAATTCTGAGTACCTTTATCGAAAAAAATAACATATTCAAAAACTTTTTTTTTATTTGATTGGTACCATTATCTTAAGATAGTATTAAAAATCAAGGTTTAATAAAGTCGATCATGTGGCTTTCGAAATATTGAGTTTTCAAACAAAATTTTGAATTTTTATTGAAAATTTAACAACACGCAATACTATTCACACTTTTAAGGAGCTTAAGCATATAGAAATTCATCAAAATCACTTGTACCTACCATATTTTAGAAAGTCGAAAATAAATAAAATGCACGACTGGATCCCACGAACTTGCTCTTATGTAAAAGTACTTTGGAATTTAAGATACATTTTATAAATACAAAACATGGATTCAATCAGATAATAATGTTCAAATGCATAAAATTGCCGTCTGGTTTCCGGAAAAGTATGAATTTACACAAATAAACCTTAAAAAATCGTTTTATTATTAAATACATTTTTTTATATAAGAAATTTCTCTAAATTTTTTTAAGAAAAAAATGTGGGATGCGGATTTTAAGTATTTAATAATATTGGTTTTAGGAAATAATTTCAAAAAAAAATCGTTCATAGGTTTTGAAGATATTGACTTAATTTTTTTTTTTTTTTTAAACCCAATAAATATTTTTTCGAATATTTTTATATACAATATTATTTTAAACTTAAGGGGACTCCTGCTAAAAATTTTGGGTTAAAATCCTTAGAGCCGTTAATGAGAAAGTCGAAAATTAGAAAAACGGGTCTATGGCAGGTACCCCTAATAACATTTTGCCCCAAAATTTTTTTTGACCAAAATGTAGTCCATGTCCATAATATCACACTTAATTTTTTTTATCAAAATCGTTAGAGCAGTTTTCGAGATAAATAAGATTTTGCATTACGGGTGTATGGGGGGTACCCTTAGTTTTGGAGCTAAAAAAAAAATTTCGATTTTTCTTCTAGGGAATCACCGAAGACTCTTAACTACCGAGATTGAAAGAAATAGGTCCAGTGGTTTAGGCTGTAGTGACAGGTACAGACATACAGACACACTGAAACATGTTTTTTGTGTACTAAATTTTCCTTAAAATTTTTATAAAAAAAATTGATATGCAAATTGTTAGTATTTAATAAAATACATTTTAAAACGTAATTTAAAAATTTAATCGTGTATCGGTTTTCAAGATATTGAATTTTCAAAAAAAAAATTGTATTATTTTTTTTAAAAATCCAAAAACTATTTTTTCGAAAAAATTTTTAGTTTATATTTTTTCAAATGCAAAGCAGCTCCTGCATAAAAATTTTGGTTAAAATCGTTAGAGCCGTTGGTGAGAAATTCGAAAATCAAAAAAACCGTTCTATGACAGGTACCCCTAATAACATTTCCCCCCAAATTTTTTTTTCACCAAAATTTAGTCCATGTCCATAATATCACACCTAATTTTTTTTTATCAAAATCGTTAGAGCCGTTTTCGAGATAAATAAGATTTTGCATTACGGGTGTATGGAGGGTACCGTTAGTTTTAGAGCTACATAAAAAAAAATTTCAATTTCTCCTCTAGGGAATCACCGAAGACCCTTAAGTACCGAGTTTGAAGAAAATACCTCCGGTAGTTTAGGCTGTAGTTCGAGGTACAGACATACAGACATACAGACATACAGACAGACGGAATTGTCGGACCCACTTTTTTCGTCTTCGCTATCATCGTAATGTCAACTTTGATCAAAATCTCGAGTTCGATTTTTTTTCCAAATGCAGAACTTGAGCTATAGTACCTATATCGCAAGTAAAAATAATTCAATGGGGCGTAACATTAATAACCATTTTCTGAATTATTTTAAACCTTTATCTAGCTTTTACTTATTGATTTTTTTTTTAAATTCTTAATTCTTAAAAAACCGGTTAAACAGATTTTGAGAACAAAATATTTTATAAAATTTCAAAAAGATTTCTATGGTAGTCTTCAACAAAAAGAAAATAAAATGTGTGGGGGAAATAATTTAAAAATTATCTACCAAGTTTAAAAGAAATCGACTAAGCCGTTTAAGCTGTTGTCGAACATAGATAGACAGTTAGACTTTTTTTTACGAATCCATAACTTTCCATATTGTATCTAATGTATATATTTTATTCAGCACTGGCCAAATGTATTTTATGTTAAGTGTTGCCACATTTGGCTTTTATGACTGCTTCTATCCTTTTAGGTTTCGAGTTTACCAGTTTGCGGCACTCGATTGAACTTGCTCAGATCTTGAGACTACGCAAGCTAAGTTCCTTTTAACAAACCACGGCATGAAAAGAGTAGTATTGTGACAGTTTGCATCACGTTTATGTATTTTTCTTGACTCCATACGACAATCACAAATGAACATTTTCACAACTCCGCCCACAGCCAATTAGCTCCAGATAATAATGCTTCCTCCTCCGTGTTTAACAGTTGGTACTATGCATTCTAGAGTGCATTCTTCACCAACATTTGAGCTCACAAGAGTTACACCATCAGGATTACCAAACACCAATGATTACAAAAAGAAAACACTTCTTTTAAAATGTCAAAAAAAAGTATAAGTAACCTGGTAACAGTAAACAACAATTAATTTTTACAAATATTGGCCTTCAGTATGATACTTGCTTCAAAGTTTGATTCATCTGACCACCAGACGTTAGACCAATAATCTTCAGTAAAATGTTGGTATTTTTTCGCCCATTCTGGGAGAAACTTTATGTTGTTTTCTGAGAGCAATGGTTTTTTCGGTGCCCTTCCAACCTTTGAACCCACCTTTTACTGGTCTTCTTATAACGGTTCTTGTGGAGATCTTTTTTTTTCCACAATGTTCCGCCACGTCAGAAGCCAGTTGAATTGACGTTTTTTACAATTTTTAAAGGATGTTCGTATTAAAATCCGATCTTCCCTTATGCGTAGTTAGTTTTTTTCTGCCGGTTATTTTTGGATTTTGGTGTGTTCCCGCGTTCCGAAGCCGATCTAGAGTATTTTAAACGGCATAATGCGAACGTTTTAATGTTTTCTCTATTTCACTTAGATTTTTGCCCGAATCAAATAAAAGTGGAATTTCAATGAATTTTTACAAATTTTTCTCACTTTTTGTGAGACAAGCTTTACAAAAGGTAATAAAAAAGAATTAACTTGTACCTTCTCAATACACTTTTATACACATGGAGCAACAATCAATCACTGAGCTTTATATCGCAAGTAAAAAAGCAAAATTGTGGTAGCCCTTTTCTTGTAGAATTTGGGTTAGATTTTTGTTCGAGAGGGAAACTGTGCTTTTAGAAGTTCACCTATGTAGATATCCCCCATGCACTTAATTTCGTCAGACACCAAAAATAAGCAACAAAACAGATTTTAATAAAACAAAAAAAATATCATTCACCCAGGTGGTGTGCCACACCAAAGCCCGACAAACATTTTGATTTTGTTTTATTTCACTCACAGGACACAGTGTGGATTTTTTGGACACCATGGTCCCCAGAACCTCCTGCCTAAAGCCCATCCCGTCCGCAGCGATGATACATGTGGTTAAAATATTGAAACTCACGGTAAAGTGTATAGACTAACCACCAACCACTGGGTTAATCCTTATTGAATGAAGTTTCCATACAAAAAAAAATGCAAGCGAAATAAAAATTGGCAATTTTCCCATTTGTTCGTTTGTCACAAATCGTCTCTCTCACACTCTTTCATAGCTGTGCTGCTGCTGCTGTTGCTGCTAAGTTAACTGGGCGACAACAGCGCATTGGCATTGGTAACCCGAAATAAAAAAAAAAAAAAAATCAAGCACCCCAAAGAAGCTTCATTGCGGTGCTGATCTGATGCTGCTGAATATCTGAGCTCTGGAGCTCTGGACAACAACTGGACGTGGTCAGAGAAAAATGTCCTGCTGTTTCTGAATTGGTCGCGTGATAATATTTCTTTTGAGTTTTTTGTTGCTTTGGCATAGCCTCTCTCTGCACGGATGTTTTGTCATTCTTCTTCGGACGAACAATGGAAACAGTATACTCAATGAAATAAAACCAAATGCTTCCATTTTTGTCCACTCTTGCTGGACCTGCTGATGATGATGGCTGATGGTGGCTGGTTGCTGCTCTCATATGGTGTCCAGGCGAAGTTTATACAAGTGGTCAAATTGTGGCCATTTTTTTTTTCCTTTCAGACCGAAACAAAATAGTCGAAGTTGTTTTTCTTATTTTGTATTTTTTTTTTTTTTTGTTTTTTTTTTGAGACCCCCCTTGCATGGGTCATCTTAAAAATTTCAATATTTATGATTAAGGGAATGGAATTCAGGAGTGGATTAAGGAAATTTATTGCACAATCAGCGGTAGTCGAATAAATGTTCGGCTGTTCGAAACTGTTGCGCTTTGGTGGTATATCGATTGGGAGCTGTCTCTAATTTGAACAAGATGGGAACGGACCAGGGGCTATTAGCCCGGTCAAATTAGCTTCAAAAATAAGGGTAAGGTTACATTAATTCGCACAAAGCTGAAAATTGGCATGAATGTTGAGAACACTATTACAAACAATTTGTCAAAAGTCCCCATCGATCCGACGTGTGCAAAAAAAATTATTCAAGGTCAAATGTTGCAAATTTCGGTTTTTTGCATTTTTCAGCTGAACGGCAAGTTTTATCATAAGATAGGTGAGACAAAAATTATTCATCATGCAATTATCTAAAGAAATTGTCTTAACACTTTTTCTCCTAAGAATCACCATTTTGGAGATATAGCTAATCAAAAAGTTGAAAAAAAATTATTCAAGGTCAAATGTTGCAAAAATCGGTTTTTTGCATTTTTCAGCTGATCGGCAAGTTTCATCATAAACTAGGTGAGACAAAAATTATTCATCATGCAATTATCTATAGAAATCGTCTTAACACTTTTTCTCCTAAGAATCACCATTTTGGAGATATAGCGAAGCAAAAAGTTGAAAAAGTTGTATTCTTCATAATATGCACACGGTTCCGCGCCACCCGTGAAGTAGTACACTTGGCGCGTTTTTTTAAAGGTGGCTTTCCCGGTAGGCCTATTCAACGATCTATTGTGGTCCTATTGAGTTGAAAATTTTGTATCTAATTGAAAAATACTACTATTGGAAATGACGAAAGCGATTATGAGTATTTTTTACAAAAGATAAGTACCAAAACTTATCTAAGCACCTAATTACATTACAAATTTGACGCCGATATTGCAGTGCTTTTTTTCATTTCAAACTCTTTATTCAATTCATTGCCACAGAATAAACAGCACTCTTTTAAACAAAAAACAATTCTGACATTCACTGTCTCAAATGCTTCATTGTTAATGGTTTAACGAGTAAGATTGATTTTTGAAATCCTGTAGTATCACAACGGACCAAATATTGGTCTAAGTGTTTTGGCTTTTCCGGTCAGCAGCCACCTTAACCTAAGGTAATGTAACCTAAACAAAAAACTGATTCATTTACGCGTGCTCTAGTACGAGGAGGACTTATTATTGATGTACCAGCTTGTTCTTGTTCGTGACGTCTTTTAACTACGGTAATGGTACTCTTCCGAGTGTACTTTTTCCGCCAAATGTTTACTACAAATAAAGCAAAATTGATACATTTCTCTTACAAACAAGAAACTGCACAAATTCTGTTTGCAATAACTACTTGTTCTTACTACGAAGGAACGCTTGGGACTAATACTATTTTGTTTGGGCCCTTAGAAACGGAGCAGGTATACGAGCGTCGCAGACAGATGCTGCTCAAGGCCGTACGGTCACATAAAATGAGGGACTGGGTTTTCTTTCGAGTTTATATTCTTAAGCCAAATATACATTGTGCAAGTGTATTCGAAAATTCGGATTAAAGTTGCATATACACACACCAAGCATGAGTCTTCAATCTTTTATTTTAACATGGACGGTATGGTGAGAGGACGTTGCGCTTTGTGAGTTTTTTTCGGCGAAATTGTGAATATAAGAACGTCTTTGCGATTTTTTCAATTTTATCCGAGTAGGTAATTTGTTTTATTTTGTCTGTCCATTTCATCATACATTTTTTGTTTACTATTTTAATATTTCAATCAGTGCTTATGTTGTACTGTGTTCTCATCTCTTCAACGAACTATACGCAAATGAACCAATAAATGCATGGTCAATCATCAATCTTGCATATACACTACTTCTATGCAGGACGCTAAATTGAAAGAAACTCAAAAGATTTTAATTTTGCTTTAATCCTAAATCCAATCTATGCGTGTGATTTTTTCACCAATACACTTGCGCGTGCTTGTCATGCATTTGAACAGTGTATACCTGGCTTTAGAATTGTATAATATGTATCTATACGCCACGAAAACTAATATTTTTACTTGTATTACCGTTGTGTAATGTATATAACGGTAATTGACATACATATTATGAAGAACACAAATTTTTCAACATCGCTGTATCTCCAAAATGGTGATTCTTAGGAGAAAAAGTGTTAAGACGATTTCTATAGATAATTGCATGATGAATAATTTTTGTCTCACCTATCTTATGATAAAACTTGGCGTTCAGCTGAAAAATGCAAAAAAACGATTTTTGCAACATTTGACCTTGAATAATTTTTTTTTCAACTTTTTGATTAGCTATATCTCCAAAATGGTGATTCTTAGGAGAAAAAGTGTTAAGACAATTTCTTTAGATAATTGCATGATGAATAATTTTTGTCTCACCTATCTTATGATAAAACTTGCCGTTCAGCTGAAAAATGCAAAAAACCGAAATTTGCAACATTTGACCTTGAATAATTTTTTTTGCACACGTCGGATCGATGGGGACTTTTGACAAATTGTTTGTAATAGTGTTCTCAACATTCATGCCAATTTTCAGCTTTGTGCGAATTAATGTAACCTTGAATGTCTATTTTGACCGGGCTATATCTAACGACTTGGTCTCCGAAATCATAAATAATTAATTGGGAATTAATGCTTGATTTTTGTATATCATCGTTAGATTCTTTGTTTGAACGGTGTGTGTTTGGTGTTTGTCAAATTGAAGTTGTTGAAATTTCAAATTATAATACTTTGGTTCTTTTTAATTTCTATATTAGGCACGTATTTAGTTGTTTTGTGTGAACCAAATGTCGACTTCTTAAAAAACATATAGTTTCAATGATGCAAAGTGGGTTTAGAAATGCCATTCTTCGATCGGGGCGTCTTTATGGCCATGCGTTTTAACGTGTCTTCTATAAGACTGTGCCTTAGTGTGTCTCGTATACATCGAGCAAGGTCCTAACCGACTGGACCGATCTTCACATTTGGCAGAGAGAATTTTTTGTCATTCCCTTGAGAAAAAATTCTATGAGTAGGTGTTGATGTTTGAATATCCTATCGGACCTGTAGATGCCACGACTAGCGCGTACATGGCATAATCTCGAGGTCTAATTTTCACACACTCGGCAGTAAGTCAGGCTGGACTTGGGCAATAACGCGTCGGATGTTGGCTTCCAACCGCTCTGTACCGCTCACCGTTGACTGTAACGTTCTGACAATCATCATTTTAAATCCACTGTCACAGAAAACATTGTGGCCAATTTATATGAGAATTTTATTAAAAAGCAGACTATCCAAATCCACCTCGAAGGTTAATGGGATGCAAATGTTTTATGAAATTTTAGACACCTATCGCTCTCCAATCTTTTAGATTTAGATCACGAAGCTTACTAACAGGATTGTTATGCCTTCTTACATGAAAGCGGACCATGTTATTTTGGTGATATTTATCAAATATGTTGTTTATTATTCAATTACTCATGTCAAGTCATCATGGCAATTAACTAACACGATTGAACAGCACGTCCAAATAAAATAAAGATATTATAAAAATTAATGTTCGTTGGGGCAAACGCTGGGCCCGTTTTTCCCATTTTACAGTAGAAGTCGACTTTTCAACGTTTGAAGGCAAAAATTGAGACGACCGGTTGGGTAATAAATAAGCCAAAATTCGTAGGTCAAAGGAAGCCAGATCAGAAGAGAATTTTGGCGAATCTTACGTCGAGAATTGGGCCTTTACTCGTATAACTTACTTACTTAGGTCCTCAGACCTTTTATGTTCGTGGGGGACCCCTAGTGGGGCATAGGGCGTCCACAACGCCAGCTCGCCATCGTGTTCGATTCCTAGATATGAGTCGCAACTCCCTCCAACTCTTGCCTAGTTGGGCTGACTCCTCCTCGACTGTCCTTCTCCATGAGCTTCTCGGTCGTCCAGCTCTTCTTCCTTCTTGAGTGAGCGGATTCCACTGCATTGCATGAGCCGCAATACAGTTGTCGCCTTTTCGAAGCGTGTGTCCGATCCACTGCCACTTTCGACGTCGTATAATAGAGTCAATAGGTTCCTGACCCGTTTTCCTAAGGAGCTCTTCGTTTGATATACGATTGGGCCAGAAAATCCTAAGGATGTTTCGTAGACATCTATTAATGAACGTTTGCAGCTTCTTAGTGACACCTACTGTTACTTTCAAAGTGCTGCAATCGTTAAGTAACACGGATTCGACGTTGGATCGAAACAGCCGTAGCTTGGTTCTTAAGCTAAGAGAGTTATTCCTCCATATATTTCGAAGCATACCGAAAGCAGCCTTTGCCTTCCCGATTCGACTGCTGATGTCCTGTTCGGAACCACCCTCGGTAGAGATGTTACTTCCAAGGTATTGGAAGCTCTGTACTTTCTCTACCGGTTGTTGAGAAATATATAACTAATCCAGGAGCTGAAAGTTTATGATAAAGCCGTTTGTTCGCTGACTGGGCTTCGGAGCGTTTGGAAAAGAGGACCCCAATTTCGGCCGACAATTCATCTTTAGCGACAAGGCGCAGTTTTGGATGAGTGTTAACAACTAAAATTGAGACAACACCAACCCAAACGAGGTAAAATGCATTCTCAAAAAGTAACTGTTTGGGGTAGATTTTGGGCCGTTTCACAGTGCGGCCAAAAGCCGCTTTGTTCGGCCAAAAGTCGAAAATCGTAGAGAATGATCCACAAATTGGTATATAGGGGTTTTTGGGGTCGCTGATTACGAATCTGTTACCAGAATCACCAAATTCAAAATGGCCGACCTAATATGGCGTCATGTAATACGAAAAAACTTATCAAAAATTAAATAACTTTGATAGTTGGTTAAAAAATTTTGTTTTGATATTATTAGGGCATGTACTAGAAAATTTATTAAAAATGAACAAATTCAAAATGGTGGAATGCTATATGGCAATATTATATAACAACAAAAATGGAAAAAAAATTATTTATATATTTTTATTGAAATCGAACACAGTAATTTATAAATCATAAATTTAGAAATACAAAATGTAATATGAACAAACAATATAAATTCATGATTTTCTTGCGGCCATATAATGCAGGTGAATAATAATTAGAATCATAGAAACAATTTTCAAATTCTTCAGATACATTTTCAATCAGAAAATAAACTTCGGTGTAAAATTAAATTATTTCCAATTTAAAAAATAAACTTCGGTGTAAATTTTATTTCAAAATAAATTCTATGTTTCAGATTTTGGTTTTAAACCAATTATCAGTTTATTATTTACACTTCCGGGGTATATTATGTTCTAGTAAGCAGAATAATTTGTATACCACTAGCACAATTTATGTACCGAAAATCGGTATTATTTGTGTACAGCCGGTGTAAATTATAAACGACAACGAGGTATTATATACACCGAATTTAAATTAATTGTACAAAAACTGCACTCAAAAGTGGTATATTTTTTATATTTAAAATGTATATCACGAAAGCGCAAAAAATACCCCAAATATGTATTTTGGTGTATTTTGAACGTTTGTGCTACTTGAGTAATTCGTCCAAAATTTAAAAATTTAAAAAAATTTTGATTCTTGACGCATGTATTCATTATTTAAAAAAAAATTATGTTATTATCTTATAAAGTTTCCGAGAAAAAAAATTCTTTGAAAACAAGAAATAACAAGAATAAAAAGATTTCACTCAAACAAATATTTTTTTTTCTATAAGTAAATAAATGTTGACATATCTCTGTCTAACAATGTACTATTTAGGAATTTTTATTCAGAGATTTTTTAACTAATTTTACGCACCTGTAGCTATTGAATCCATTTTACTACAATAGATTTGCTTGGAAATAAAAACTTTTACACGTGTTTGATGGAAGTGCTCATTAGCATATCTTAAAACGACGTGTGATTACATTAACTTAGCAGCCACATTTAGACTGAGATTATGGGGGGGATTTGAGACAAGAGAATCTACTACGAACATTTTTCGTCTCCAAGGGGTCTCCTTAAGACAACCTGATGACAAAAAACCTCTAATTCAAAACTTTTATTTTGTACTTTTGGCCGCAAAAAGATGCCTTCGGCCGCACTGTGCGTTTGTTCCATCGCACAGTGCGGTATTTTGGTCTAAGACCTGGCCAAAAATATTTGGGCACGTTTTCACATCAAATAGGTACCAAATGACTAAAAAGTTATTTGGAAGGATAAATGTTCATGTTTTTGGTACAGTAAAACCCACTTAAAAGCCCTTCCCAATTAGCCGGGCGAAAAAAAATGATTAAAAATTATAAAAAGCACGCAAAATACTGTGCTATAACTTTTTTTAAAGCTCATATTTTATTTTTTTTGTTTTTTGATTCAACTTGTTTAATTTATTGATTTTTGAGAAATTAAGTTTTAAAGTTGAAATTTTGAAAAAAAAATTTTCGTTTCTTAATTGATTTTTTATAAAATGTTCATTATTAAGAACAATTTTTTGTCAGTATTCGATGGCCTGATAAATTTTTAGTCAAATACTAAAAATTTCATTCTTATAAAAAATATCATAAACATACTTTTTTCAAAAAAAAAAACTCCTTTTTTCGTTTTTTTTTTATTAGTGGTTTTACAACCCCGGTTTTAAGTGGGTAACAATCTTGTTTAACTATATACCTACACGTAGGTATATCACGGATATACTATATCTTTGCTGGACTGATGAATCACTTTGTATTGACTAGCAGTTAAATAAGCTGCGAGATGTGTAATTCTTGGTTTTCATGGTTTTACTGCCAATAGCAGGTGCTTTCTAGAACTTCATAGCCCTGATTTTGATTACAACCTGCATCACTTTTACTATATCAATATTTCCCGCCGCTCTAAGACTCCTCTGTACCGCGTAATGTCAGTTCATCAATGGACACACTTTTCGAAGTTCCACTGTTTTTCGACGTTTTGTTCAGTCACTTGATTCCCAAATTCTTTGCTTGGAAGACCTTTCGACCTTCCCGGCAGTATGCCAACAGGTAGTCTTATTTCTTCGCACAGAAACGCTTTTCTGTACTATTAAACTCTTGCCATCTCCATTTATAATTCGGCTTGAAAACCCTGATAATTTTGTTTCAGTTTATCTCTTTTCTCTGGGGGGATATTTTGTTATATCCTTAAGATTTTTTTAGGGGTGGCCGTGGCGCGATGGATGTGTGCTCGCCTGTGAACCTCATGATCACAGGTTCGATCCCTGCCGTCGTCTATGTCGTTTTAATTCCATTAAAAACCTTCTAAAATTGTCATCAATGGGTTGCTGGTTTTCTCATTACATGTTGTTCAGGCATAACACTAACAACTTTCAGTCTCAGACAACAACTTTCAGTCTCAGAACATCGTGTCACACATCTTTCCTATCCATCTTTTTCTTCCTTAACTTCACGCCCGCGCTGTGTTCAAACATTTAAAGGGTAATCATAATCCCTTGAGCGCGTGTAGATTATAAAAAAAAAAAAAAAAAAAGATTTGTATCCACATCTCCAAGTTTTCCTTCAAGGAGTGAGCTTCCTTTTGACTATATCCATATAAAATTTTTTCATCAAAATCACTTTTAAGATTTAAAAAAAGCACGCAGAAAATACCCTTTATTTAAATCGGAAACAAACTCGTGCTTATTCAATTAGTGCTACTTGCAACTGATGGTATCTGGTTATCTACCTGTTATGGGAAACAGACTTAATCATGAGAGGGAAAGTTGAAAAAATTCATTTTTAGCCACGTTTTAGGTCAAAATACCACACTGTGCATTGGTCCGAACTTTTTTCAAAAATGACGTTGGTGAGACAGTCGCCGTCAATGGCGAGCGCGTTAAACTAGTATGCCCAACAAGTATGTATACGAAAAAAATGATGCGAATTATAAGGGACATAGACTAGACACGGCATTTCTCCGCATTAGTTCAGCCGCCACCCCTGAAGATAAAAATCTGAGACAACCACCTTCAGTCTCAGAACATCGTGTCACACATCTTTCCTATCCTTCTTTCTCTTCCTTAACTTCACGCCCGCGCTGTGTTGAAACATTTAAAGGGTAATTATAATCCCTTGGGCGCGTGTAGATTATAAAAAATAAAATGCACGACTGGGTCGTACGAACTCGCTCCTATAAAATAGACTAAGAATTTCAAAAATGAATGTTATTAGAGAAAAACTGTTCATAAGCATAAAAATTAATTTTTTAAACGACTAAAACAACTTCTTTAGTACTTGGAGGTAAAAATAGAATGCCATGTGATTCAAACAAATATAGGTTCATGCAAGAACAAAAATTATAAGTCTTCGTAGTGGTTTCTTAAAAAATAAGCCTTTATATACAAAATGTTTAAAACATTTTTAAGAAAAAGTTTTGGTGCGCCAATTTAAAGTTTTTATTATTGTTTGAATAAAAATTAAATTTACAAAAAAATATTGAGCCGTTTTCGGGTATTGAATTTTCAAAAAAAAAAATTGTTTTTTTTTTTCAAAATTCGAAAAAATATTTTTCTTAAAGTTTTGAAATGCAATGTTTTTTAAACTTTTTAGAAGCTTCTCTCTAAAAAAATTTATTAAAATCCGTTGTGCCGATAATGAGAAATTCAAAATTTTAAAAAATCGCTCTATGGTAGGTACAGTCAGTAATGTCTTGTTTTCAAATTTTTTTTATTAAATTATAGACCTTAAAAATTAATAAAAAAAAAAAAATTAAGTAAAATTCTCGGAACCGTTTTCGAGAAAAATACGATTTTCGAAAACCATTTTTTAACATTTGTACCGTTATTTTTAGGTAAAACAATTTTTTTTTTCTTAAATCTTATAATTTATATTAAAAAACTTTTATTTATCAAGTTTTGAAAAAAATTGAGCATGGGGTTTTCGAAAAAAAAATTTGAAATTTTTTTAAAAAATCCAAGAAATTTTTTTTTGAAAATTTGAATACACAATAATATTGAAACTGCTGGGGAGCCTTAACATAAAAAAATTATCAAAATCGGTGATACCGTTTTAGAGAAAATCAAAAACAAAAAAAATTGTTCCAAGTGGGGTACCAAAAATAATCATTTTTTGGAAAATTTTTTTCAACCATTACCTAGGTTTAACTAAAAGAAATTTTATGATTTTTTTTTAAATCTGTGGGACAGTTTTTGAGAAAAAAAAATATTTATAAAATTTCGAAAAAAATTCGTATGGCAGGTACCGTTATTTTTGGTCTTAAAAAAATCAAATCAAAAAACATCCGGGGGGAAAAAATTAAAACCCATATCTACCAAGTTTGAAGAAAATCGGCCGAGCCGTTTAGCTGCAATCGAACGGACAGACAGACAAACAGACAGAATTGTGAGACCCATTTTTTTGGTCTTCGCTGTCATCCTAATGTCAACTTTGATCAAAATCTCGAGTTCTTTTTACGAATGCATAACTTGCCTTATAGTACCTATAAGTCGCAAGTAAAAAGAGGAGACATGACCCAGGTCATGCGATTTCATTCCGCAAGACTGTTTCTTGAAGTCGCAGATCTAAACTAACATACCACAATCGCCCGGTACCCTTAAGGTGAACATAGCAGAGCACATCGCTGAAATTTAGGCGGATTCATTGAAAATTGGACGACTCGGATCCACGCCACCATTAGAAACCGAGGTGGGCATTTGGACAATGTCATATTCCATACACAATGGCATACATGGGTCTTTCAAATAAATAAAGAATTGATAGCTCACATACAGCTTATTTTATTCCATTTAAACATCTACCCGCCAAACATCCATATCTTCGATTTCATGCCAAAAAAAGTTGGTTAATATTTTGCTAAAACGATAATAAAATAACTAACCCAGACGATTATACTTTTTATACTTTCCTCATTTTCGATGAAGTATAGATCAATGATACCTCCAGACCAATTTTCACGCCATTCAGTGTCTTTTTGAGGATGCAATAGTCGTCCGACAGTAACATGCAGATTTTAACTTTCTCATATGAGACAAGTTTTTTTTTTTGTTACCTTATCAACGGAACGAAAAATGAGTCTTATCGCTATGAAAATAGTGTATGGAGATCCTAATGTCTTACTTATTCCGTGGTCGCCAGCTTCAATTCTTGTGTGAGTCTGACTTTATAAGGGTACAGATACAAATTCAAATGCACAATACCCCATAATCCATCTCAAGGCAAGCTAAAATGCCGTGCTTCCAAGGAAATCAATGAATTTTAAGTTTTTGTCAATAATTTCACTAAGGGTTGCCAAATTTTCTGAAAGCATGCATTTCTGATGACTATAATCTGCTTGTTATACACGAAATGCACCAATTACCGAATAACAATATTCGTATTAAGTTTTCACATCTTTAAAACTTCCAGCGATTGTTGAACAGATGACAGTTCTGTTTGACGTTTGTGATTCAAACAGAGATGTTAAATTCGGATCACTAAGATGGATGATGGATGGAAACACCAAAAGTTGACTAATAACGGGTGATTTTTTAAGAGCTTGAGAACTTTTTTAAAAAAAAAAACGCATAAAATTTGCAAAATCTCATCGATTCTTTATTTGAAACGTTAGATTGGTCTATGACATTTACTTTTTGAAGATAATTTCATTTAAATGTTGACGGCGGCTGCGTCTTAGGTGGTCCATTCGGAAAGTCCAATTTTGGGTAACTTTTTCGAGCATTTCGGCCGGAATAGCCCTAATTTCTTCGGAAATGTTGTCTTCCAAAGCTGGAATAGTTGCTGGCTTATTTGTGTAGACTTTAGACTTGACGTAGCCCCACAAAAAATAGTCTAAAGGCGTCAAATCGCATGATCTTGGTGGCCAACTTACCGGTCCATTCCTTGAGATGAATTGTTCTCCGAAGTTTTCCCTCAAAATGGCCATAGAATCGCGAGCTGTGTGGCATGTAGCGCCATCTTGTTGAAACCACATGTCAACCAAGTTCAGTTCTTCCATTTTTGGCAACAAAAAGTTTGTTAGCATTGAACGATAGCGATCGCCATTCACCGTAACGTTGCGTCCAACAGCATCTTTGAAAAAATACGGTCCAATGATTCCACCAGCGTACAAACCACACCAAACAGTGCATTTTTCGGGATGCATGGGCAGTTCTTGAACGGCTTCTGGTTGCTCTTCACTCCAAATGCGGCAATTTTGCTTATTTACGTAGCCACTCAACCAGAAATGAGCCTCATCGGTGAACAAAATTTGTCGATAAAAAAGCGGATTTTCTGCCAACTTTTCTAGGGCCCATTCACTGAAAATTCGACGTTGTGGCAGATCGTTCGGCTTCAGTTCTTGCACGAGCTGTATTTTATACGGTTTTACACCAAGATCTTTGCGTAAAATCTTCCATGTGGTCGAATAACACAAACCCAATTGCTGCGAACGGCGACGAATCGACATTTCACGGTCTTCAGCAACACTCTCAGAAACAGACGCAATATTCTCTTCTGTACGCATTCGTGTGGTTGGTTTAATGTCCAATAAAGTAAACTGAGTGCGAAACTTGGTCACAATCGCATTAATTGTTTGCTCACTTGGTCGATTATGTAGACCATAAATCGGACGTAAAGCGCGAAACACATTTCGAACCGAACACTGATTTTGGTAATAAAATTCAATGATTTGCAAGCGTTGCTCGTTAGTAAGTCTATTCATGATGAAATGTCAAAGCATACTGAGCATCTTTCTCTTTGACACCATGTCTGAAATCCCGCGTGATCTGTCAAATACTAATGCATGAAAATCCTAACCTCAAAAAAATCACCCGTTACTTTCAAAAAAATTCAAACGTATTTCGTATAAGTTTTAAATCTAACTAACTGCAGAACAGAAACGAATCTTTTATTAAGACTTCATCTCAAAACATTCAATAAAACTTCAAATACAAAGCAGCACAAGATTGAACATTTATTAAAAATAATTTGGTCAAAAAAAAAGCCCAAATGACTAGTAAAATAATTTACTAAAACAGACTTATTGAAAACAAATCGTATTTTTCCAATTATCTACGGAAAACCCTAATAAATTGCTCAACTATAAATACCCCCTAAAAGAACGTGTCACATTTACCATTACAAGAAAATATATTCTTTTCAATTTACACTAAGCCGATTCAAAGCTGAATGTGTTCAAAACAAAATTTCTAATCTACTGAGAGACAAATACGCCATAAATACTATCTAATAATGCTCGGATTAGGTCTTTCAAGCCCCACCACCGGGACTCTATAAATTTTATTTCAAATTCTTCTCCTACGTCAATAAATCACAATCAGCGAAAAATATGGTTGCATACCATGTGTAGTATAGAGACAGAGGAGAGCCCACAGAGCTGATGAGATCAAGAATTTTAAGAACAATAAGACAGAGCTCATGGTTGAAAGAGCTAAGACGACTTTATGTCAGTTCAAACCTTACAAGCTGGTGCATCGCTAGTCTTACTGCTTCTTTTTTTTTGTAAAAACTGAAGTCAACTAATTGGGTGATGATCAATGGCGGACGGATATTTCGTCGGAATGTAATAAATTACTATCGTTGGTTTCGACAACGTAATTCCTGATTAAGTAATGAGATTTTCTTGGTTGGGTATTCATCGATGTTGGCGGTCTGAATCTGAATGAACTTTGGTGCAGTTGGGATTATGTACATCCTAAGACAGGTGCTTGCGAATTTCAACTTAATTAATTTCAACAATAAAAGAAGTGTTTACTTTATAAAGGGTGTTTCAATAGATGCAGGTAGATGCTGAAATGGAATTAAACAAGATATGTGTAAGGTATTAACTAGATTCATTTCTTAGTTGAAAGGCCCACCTCGGCTTCTTACGGTGGCACGGAATCGAGTGATTCAATTTTCAATGGCTCTTCCGCATAGATTCAGGTGAATTTCGGGGATAACCTGTGTTATATTCACTTTAAGGGCATCGGTCAATTGGTGTATTTGCATAGACATGCGACGTCAGGAAACCCTACAAGAACAAGTCGTCTAGCAAACTCAAATCGCATGATCTTGGTGGCCAATAAATATTACATCATCATCATCATCTTCGGCTCGACAACCGGGTTCCGGTCCTGGCCTCTTTCAACAAGTCTCTCCACCTATCCCGGTCTCGAGCTGACGCCATCCAGTTGCGCACTCCAAGGCTTCGGGCGTCCTGGTCTACGCCATCTCTACAGCACAAGTATGGTCTACCACGCTGTCGTCTACCATAGAATGTGCCACAAAGAACTTTCCGAGCAGGTTCCTCTTCGCTCATGCGAGCTAGGTGCCCTGCCCACCGGAGTCTACCGAGCTTAATTTTTGTCACGATATCTGCTTCAAGGTAGATTGCGTACATTTCATGATTGTACCGTCTCCGGAATCGTCCTTCCTCACATATGGGACAACAATTCTCCTTAAGACTTTTCTCTCGAACGCAGCTAAGAGGTCGGAGTGCCTTTTGCTAAGCACCCAAGTCTCGGATCCATATGTGAGTACTGGCAGGACCATGGTCCTGTACAGCAGCAGTTTTGAAGTTATGGTGAGATTTCGGGATTTGAAGAGCTTTGACAGACTATAGAAGGCTCTGTTGGATTTTAGAAGCCGCCCGCGTATTTCTTCTTCTATATTGTTATCGGATGCTACTATTGACCCAAGGTATTTAAAGGATTGCACCACTTTAAATTCGTGCTCCACAACCTTGATTGTTTGACCAACTGTTCCTCTCGCATTCGACGCCACCATGTACTTTGTTTTACCTTCACTAATGTGCAGCCCCAGATTTTGTGGCGCCTGCTCAATCTGGATAAAGGAATCGTGTACAGCTTGTTCGGTTCTTCCGATGATGTCGATGTCGTCTGCGTAAGCCAGTTACTGGCTGGACCTGTTGACGATGGTCCCTCTTGTTGCCGTGCCAGAGTCACGGATTGCTTTCTCCAACGCCAGGTTGAAGAGGAGGCAGGCCAAACCGTCCCCTTGTCGGAGTCCATTAAAGATGTTGATTGGTCTGGATAGCAATCCGGCTATTTTTACTTGGCTTGTTATGTTGGTCATGGTCAACCTACATAGTCGTGTCAATTTATTTGGGATGCCGAATTCTCTCATGGCTTTGTAAAGTTCTACCCTGGCTATGCTATCCTAGGCGGCCTTAAAGTCTATAAACAGATGGTATGTTGGGATGTTAAATTCTAGACATTTTTCCATCGCCTGCCTAAGGGTAAATATCTGATCAGTTGTTGATTTGCCTGGAATGAAACCACACTGATATTGTCCGATGACGGTTTTAGCGTATGGGGTTATCCGGTCTTGTAGGATAGAGGAGAGTATCTTATAGGCGGTACTCAACAACTTGATACCTCTATAATTGCTGCACGTTGTGACATCTCCCTTCTTATGTATGTGGCATATTAGACCTTTTCGCCAGTCTTCTGGCATTTCTTCCTGCTCCCATACGTGTACTATAATATCATGAATTGCTTGACGTAAGGCTGGACCGCCGTGATGGAATAATTCGGCTGGTATGCCATCGGCTCCCGGGGATTTGTTCTGTTTAAGCCGGCCTATAGCCTTCTCAACCTCTTCTATGCTTGGTGGCGGCAACATAGGGTATTCTTCTTGAAGTAGTGGAGCCTCCACTTCTGTAGTGAGCTGACCATTTAGCAATTCATTAAAGTACACTTCCCATCGCTCCAGTATGCTTTCAGGATCGGTGATCAGATTTCCCTCTCCTTCCTTGCAGTATGTGCAGCGTGTGTGTACTGCGTCATGTTTCGAACGGATTGGTAGAACTTCCGCGCATGGTTCGGACCTCGCTCTCAGCTGTTTTCTATTTCACAGATTAGGTTCTTCTCCCTGGCTGATTTTTTTTGTCTGTGAAGCCGTTTTTCTGTTCTTCTGAGCTCTTTATATTTCTCTTCGCGTGCCCGCGTTCTATGAGATTGTTGCATTGCTCAGTACGTAACATTCTTACGTTCAGTCGCTAGCTTGCATTCATCATCAAACCAGTCGTTCCGATTTTTACGACTGCTGCCTAAGATGGAGTTGGCAGTACTAATGAATACTAATGAGGGCGGTCAGCCATCAGACGAATAGGGCGAACAACATGTAGCAAATGAAAACATGCACGTGCCGTAACTATTCGGGACTGGTGTAAGTGTGATCATAGCCTCTAGAGTAAATGTTTAAGAATACATTGCGCCTTGGTGAGCGCCCTATTGGTTGGTATCGTCTAATTTGCTTGTTAATACAGCCATTCCTCCAAAACGACGCCTCGTTCCTAAAGATGATTTTTCTGCCAAAATAGAAATCATCTTCAAAACGCTTTGAAGCAAAGTCAGCGAGCAAATGGCGTTGTCTATGGTCATAGTCTTTGAGCTCCTCGGTCAGTTGGATCTTGTATGGGTGAAGGTCCGGATACTTTCAATTGAAGTCTGCGAAAAGCCGAGTTCTTATGGATGGCGAAGAATCGAACACATTGGGTTCTGCTATATACGAGTACTCTCATGGACCGCGGCGATGTTCTCAGCCAATCTTGCGTTCCTTAGACGTACGAATGTTAGCTATTTGGTCGACGAACCGGCAGTGTCAAATTTGGCCACCAAACGTTTGACTGTAAAGGGTAGTGGCCGTAGTGGCAGTGTAGACCAGCGCAACGGGCACAATGTTTGCACTAACAAACACTAATTTTGATAATAAATTTTTATCAATTGGACAAGCTGTTCGATCGTGTTACTTATCATGATGACAGACCAAAAACCATGGCTACCACATCAGGCTGCCAAAATCAGTTTGTTTGGTGCAACAGCTCGAAGCAAACCAGGACCTAGTGACTTACAACTCTCAACCATTCTTGTATGTGTGTTACCAGGATTGGAGGGGAGTAAAATTCTCTGCAGATTTCGAAAGGCTAAAAGTGGCGTACCTAGGGGGGGGGGGGGGGGGGTGCGGTCGCCCCGGGCGCAACGATTTGGGGGCGGCAAAATGAGCTCCGCTGTTCCTCAAAATTGAGAAATAATACACAAAAATTTTTTTTATAAAAAATTTTTTTATTACAATTAAATTGTGTTTTACATTTATGAAAAAGATGACGTTGACATTTTATATGAATTTTTGATGAAAAATGAAACTTCGATCCTATTTTCATACTCTCGAAACATTGAAAACATTGAGTTGAATCGAACATTAGACTGTAATATTTCGCATCTTTGCACTGAGAAATGAGAAATTTACGCACTTTGTTCCCCATCATAGTGATGAGTTCATTTTGAATTCTGGGAGAAAGATACGATAAGCATCCTGGTTGTGAAGAAATGTGTTCGAAGTGAGATTTCATGACAGGATCAAATTTAGCCAAATATCCCAGCAGAGCTAAAAAATTCCCAGGATTCAGATTATCGATCGACTCGCGATGTCCTCTCAGAGCCAAATTTTGTTGTGCAAGCGTTTGAATAGTTACAATAATTCTTTCGAGTATATTCCACCAATATTTTTCCTCTTCAGCAACTTGGCGTTGTAAATCATCATCGATACCTCCACCTTGATTCAGAGTTCGTTCTAATTCCTTCCATTCTAAGAAAGCTAAGCGGTGAGCAGGACTATTTTCATGATCTTGGACACGTGGATTCACGATGAAAACCCCGAAGCATTGGTAAAGTGACTCTGACTGCTCTGACAACTTTTTTGTGGGAATAAGATGCAACAAAAACAAAACAAAGCATTTTTGATCAGGGAAAAACACATCCAGGTGCGAGCGACCCGTTCGCCATTTTTCAAAGTTTTCTCAAACCAAGTTTTGGTTAAAGATCGTCCAGTATCATCCTGTGGGAATTCCGCATCAATATTTTGAAGTTTGCTCGTGCCTTGTCCAACCATCAAATCGCGAAAAGATGAATCTATCTTAACAGGCCACGTTCCCACATCTTTTGTAAAAGTAGCATTCACACCACTTGCGTTTGAACTCTTGTCATCTTCTTCAGGATTACGGAAAGCAATATCTTCTTCCGGATGATTTGATTGAATATCAAGTTCATCGCTGGTTCCAATGACATCTAATGAATGTTTTTCTGATTTTTCTTCGCTATTCTTACTGACTTCATCTGCATTCTTATCGTACTCAATATCAGTTTCCTCAGCTGATGTCGAGTCCTCACTTGAAAAAACAGGATTTTGTGCAGTCGTGCCTTTTTTGACGAAAGCTTCCATAAAGTTTTTAGACTTCGTAGAACTCTGCAGTTTTTGCATTTTCATTTTTCGAAACTGGGCACCACTGGGTTTGTTTCTCTTCATTTTGTTTCGTTTCTAGTAAGGTTTATCTGAAACCGGGAAATATCCAGATAAATCATCTTATTATATTATTAGTGATAGGAAAAACGAAAGAAAACTGCAACATTCCGAAGAGATAAATATATTCCATACGCAACAAGCCTGTAACAAGCCTGAAACGTTATGTTGTTCATAACAAAACACCGCAGAGAAATTAGTTCTAATGACTGCCGCCTCGTAATCCATAATGTCAAACGACGCCTGCCGAAACTAAATACCCTTTGCTATCGTGTTATGAATAACATAACCTCATTTTTCAGAAAACGATTTAGATTTGTCAAAGACTTTTTTTACATACATCAACGCAATGTCGCGGACATCAATTTTTACTAAAGCGAACTAGATACTTACTGTGAACTGAAAAAGTTGAGTAACAATGGTTCGATTTTGGGCTTCAACTTCAAAAGGGCACGGCCAGGTAGAACCACTTATTTCTGCGTTTCTTATACGATTAAGTTGCAAGAATCCTGTGAAAAAAATGCTATTATAGAAAATGCAAATCGTAGAAAAGTTACATTATTAACATGTGATGGTTATCAACAATCCACTTATTCAAGCCTAATGAATACTTACTCTCGCACAAAATCCATTAATATCGATAAGCAAGAGATATGCATCTGCCAAACGCATTCGGTTTGTTAATTGAGGTTATGTATTAAAAACGATAGACGGAAAGATGGGTCAAGAGCATGGAGCAAAGTGGAGCGAACTGACAAGTGACTCTTAAATGCACAAAGATAGGAACTCATAGCGTTACCACCGTAGTGCTGCGGTCGCTGAGTTCTACGAATGTGATTGGTCGCGAAGCGCGCGCATGTTTTAAAACTCAAATCATCGGCAAAGCACTTTTCATATTTTTATTACACCGTAATGTATCACAATGTTGTGGCCACGAGAAAATATCGTCAGTGACGTAAGAATATGTAAGTACGCAAATTTGCGTAAATAAGGAAATAAAGCATTAAAATTGTAAAAAATTATCTGAAAAATTATAACAGGACTCGATTTACGTAGTTTGTATGTATGGGGATCATATAAAACGAGGGGGCGGGAGGGGGGTTAGGGGCGGCGAATTTTTTTTTGCCCCGGGCGCTCAATTTTCTAGGTACGCCACTGAGGCTAATGAACAGTATTTTTCAAGACAAGAGACAATTTTTCAATACCTTGCAAGAGGTAGTACACTTCTGAAAAATTTTCTTGAGAATAGATCTCAAGACCTTCTGTATGACAGTACAATGCACTTACCATTATGCCAAGAGGTACTTTAACTTAAGCTTTAACTTTAAGCTCTAGCTTTTACTCAAATATTCTTTTTTAATTTTTGTATACCATGTTGAACATAAGTTTTAAAAAAAAAATATTTTTTTTAAGTTAAAAAAAAAAAATGTATGACAAGAATGACGGTATTCATGGTCCAAAAAATGTTTCCTCTCAAATTTATGAGAAAACTGACCCAGTCGTTAATGCTGTAACCGAACAGACAGACAGACAGAATTGTGAAGGACCATTTGTTAAAGATTTGGGAGGCACTGTTTGAATAAACTAAACTTTCTTGTAAGCTTCATACTAGTCCAACAAATCGCGCTTATAGTCTTGAGAATTTAAATGAAAGTCTACATTTTTTTTCGTTTCTATCAATCCATCAATTAAACCTTTTCATATTGTGTTATTGCACCTTTAATTCACCCAAACTATTTCTATAATTACTGGCCATTCTGGAGTATTATTAGTTCCATAACTCTTATAACTAATTCTCTCCTATACATCATCTCTTTTAATGTTTTTTAAATCTTTTTTCAGCACAACTTATAGCTCAACAAAATGATGGACCGAATACCATCACTGTCTCTCTCGGGCATATCGCTAGCACATCCGTTGTCAATTTCTACAGGTCAATCACTCCAAAACCACCTCTCATCGGGTCCTACATCGTCGTCATCCTCGTCCACTGGCCAATTGTCTTCGCATCATCACAACAGCTCGCATCACAACCATCAGCTGGCTCTGAACTCTCTTAACCTGCACGCTTCAGCGGCTGCAGCAGCAGCCGCCTGCTCTTCGACATCCTCCTCGGTGACACCCTCCTCTTCTGTGGCCTCCTTGTCAATAACCCCGCCAACGAGTTCGTCCTCATCCCTGCACCATCACACCACGACCCATCACCATCCCCTCCATCATCAGGGTTCCACCTCATCCCACCAAGTAAACCATTCACATCACCATCCGCACTCCAATCATCATCCCCACCATCATCCCCATGCCACAGCATCGCATCACAACTCGCAATCATCGCCGATGACAAATTTGCACCAAAACATGGGGAGTCTCATGAATAGCGGAAGTAGTGCCAGGTAATTATGAACTAGTAGCATATCCTGTAGCAGTTTGTCAGACCGCCGACACACACACAAACACATTGTTATATAATTGTTCCGCCATTTTGTATTTGCTTTTGCTTTTGCATTGCGTTCAAGTTAAAATAATATTTTCCCGCTTGCGTCCCTTCATTCATTCAGACATACAATCTTTTGTAACTCTTTCTTAAATTGCTAACTCAGTCAATCAATCTATAACAATCAAAAGCAAACAAATCAATATCAATACCGTTTTGTTCTAGTGATGTATTTTTTAGTTTGATGATCCAGAACACAACGAAACGTCAAGCCGAGGAGCACATAAAACGCCCAATGAATGCCTTCATGGTGTGGTCACGTTTGCAGAGACGCAAAATCGCCCAGGACAATCCCAAGATGCACAATTCCGAGATTTCCAAAAGATTAGGTGAGTTCGTATTCGTAGTGTCACACTCTCGATAATAATCATAAAATCACTCACATTTTCCAAAAGTGAAAATGTGCAAAATACCAACATATGCCGATCAATTAAATTCAATGAATGCGAAACCCCCCAGGCGTGCGTGTTGGGTCCCCTTCTCTTCGCTTATTTATTTTATTTTATTCCTCGTACACGCCGAACGGGTATTGTTTGCAGAACAATTGAGGCCGAGCTAAGGGTGCAAGTATGCACTTGATGTTATTCCAAAAATTACATTCTATTTAAGGGGTAAGGGAAGATTAAATATTTGACCTTAGGGGGTGGGATGGCTGGCTCAATTGAATTCGGATGAATTTTTTGGGGTGATGCTGTGCTCAATTCGTCCGACGCCGACGGCGACGATGGGCGTTGGAAATGTGAGGTTTTACGGGAATTATCTGGATGATTGAGGACGGGTTAGGTATGTTAGGTATTTTAGGTCGCATCTAATGGGGCGTAATTGATGTTTGTGTAGAATAAATACTGAAAAATAAATAATTATTCGATTGTGTTGAGCTGGAAATTTGATGGAATCCATTTCGAAAAAACAAACAACTAATTATGAGTTTATTTTAGATTATCTAGTAAGTATGCAATCATTTTATCAAATGGCAGAACTTAATGCTGAACGAAAATAATATACATATTAATGATTTAAACTAGGGCAACCTGCATGGAGAATATAGGGAAGACTTTAAAGCCTTCATTGGTATGGAACTTTTGAAATATTTTAAAAGGGAGTAACAACTAAAGCCGAGTAAGCGTTTAATATTCGCGATATGCTTCAAAAAAGAGGATACCTAAGCTTGACAGTACGTCTGAAGTTGGACTCAAATGTGAAGTTATGCGCATTCCGAAAAGTGCAAGTACTAAGGGGTGGAATGGAACTGAAAACTAAATTTCTCATTTTTATAAATTAAGCATTAAATTAATGAGAACCATAAGACATTGAAGCAGTGCATCCAAAATTCCAGAAACTCAAGACAGTTCTAAAAACACGTGACCGGAAATAAGAATAGTATTCAAGCTTTGGACGAGTCACCAATCGATATATTATAAAAATTGTCATACAGGGAAACAGCTTGTAAAATATCTGAGTTGACATTTGAGTATTTGTTTCATTTCGTGGTATGGCGCAATCGAAATAGAAGCAATTTCTTCACAACACGCCACTTCATAAGACAACTAACTTCACAGAAGTGTTTATAAGCATATAAAACACTTTGAAGCGATAGCAACACCACTCTGCAAAACACCACACAAATTAGGTGTGGCTGCCGCTTAAGCCATAAAATTGTATCTCCTTCTGCATCAGCCTTACTCGCACACACGACACATCACCAAATATTCGAATTTTTCTTTAAAAAGAGTACAGTATATTTAGCAATTTCTGCTTATCGTCCAACACTTGGTGCCCTAAGCAGGATTGGTAGCATAGCTGTTTTGTAAAGCCTGCACTTTGTCTTACATAAGTAAGTAATTTTTGACCCATTTGTTTCCCCAAATCGAAGAAGAAGCGGATTGCTACATTTATTCTTCATCGGATCTCTAGATGTCGTTCGTGCGTTAATATTTCATCCGAGGTAGATGAACTACTTCATAGTTGTTGCTATCAATAGGAACGTTTTTATAACATGTCCCTAGTCTTGTACTCATTTACTTTAAGACCAACAGTTTTCGCTTGATCTTCAATCTTCTTGAAGCACTCTATTAGACAACTTTGGAAACAGCCGATGATGTCGACGTAGTCTGTACACTATAATAGCTTGGTAATGTTTATGAAATATAGTGCCATCAGTCCTAGCGATTGACCTACAAACTATCTGCTCCAGAACGAGATTGAAGAAGTCACATGATAGCGCACATTCTTGCCAAAACCTTGTGCATGTTTGTAAAATTTCTAATATGTCGATGGAATAAGGACAAAAACCAGCCATAAGAAAGGCCCCAAAAATCTAATAAAAAACTATCGTCCTATTACAAAACCATCTGCTATTCCTGAACTGTTCGAAACTCTTGTCTGTAACATAATGTAGATAGGTAGAAATGGCGACCGCAGGCAGTTTAGCCCTGTGGCCCAATTAACGCCATTTTGATACCATAACTCGTATGAACATGTGGATGGAATTGATATAGGAAATAGTGGACGTTCTCACGGAGTCATCCAGTTTGGATGACATTGTACCAAGCTAGGCAGCTTGTTCACTGGTGCTGAAACAGTAGCCAATCCGACTAAGTGATTATCCGGCCCCCGCACTGTAAACCTCCGTCAAACCCCTTAGTCCGCTAGCAGAAGTAAGCTAAGTTCGTCCTAGAACACTTCCTCGCGTTGAGAAAGAAATTTCCGAAAGTTCGTTAATGTCTTCAAAAAATGCCCTTTCTAACTATTGTGCTCTAAATTTGCCTAGAGCAGGGCATATGCAGTTGAAATGAAAGTATGTTTCCTTTTTTCACAGCTATGACAGAGAGTATTGTGTTTGTGTTCTGAGGAATACCTAGCTTTGCTGCATGCTCTCCTATTAGCCAGGGTCCGCTACAAGTTGCTACGATCCTGATGGCTATGTCTTGCCTCGGTCTGCATATCGGATTAAGTATTTGGGATTTATTATAGATATATGTATGTAATTCAGTTAGTTAAAATGCTCCAAATACGGTTTGATTCCCTAAGAAAAAATGAGCGAATATTTCCCTTAATAACTCCGAACGAAAAATATTTGTGACATTTTAATTGTTTTTCTGTTGTATGAGAAAAATCCACAAGTACTAATTTATTACAATTCCCGACTTTTTATTTAAATGCCTTTGAAAATCACTTGAAAGTAGATTGTATCTTTACAGACTTTTGGCTACAGGCTTTTGACAAGTTAACTCATAAAATAATTTTAAATAAAATTAAAAAAAAAAATGGACTTAATGATCGTTTTGGTTTGTAGATATCTGCATACCTTTAAGATAGTTATTATGAAGTTATCTTTAAAACTACTAGTTCATGTCAATTTAAATTTAATTTTGGTGTACCTCAGGGAATCCATCTAGGCCCTTTGCTATTTATTTTATTCATAAATGATCGTCCTTCGATATTGCAACATTTAATTACATTAGTATACGATGAAAACTTAAAAAAATATTTCTATTAATTAACTCCATTGCAAATTGTAAGTAACTGCAAGAAGATCTTCACAGATTTTGGGACTGGTGCATCAATAACCGCTTGCTTTTGAATATTAATTAATTAATGTAAGACAATGTGTTTTACACGAAAACATAATTTATATTTTTATGAATATTTACTACGTTGCTAGTTTTTCTGACCTTTGAATCTTATTGCACTCAAAATTATCATTCAGTGATCACTATAATTATATTTAAAAAAGCAAACAAAATGCTTAGTTTCTTCAAAAGGTTTTCCTCTTAATCAGCTTATAGGCATTTTTAAAGAAAATTCTCTAATCTCATTGTTTCTACAAATGACAATCTCAAAACTAGAAGTTTTAAGCATAATTTCTTTGCGCTAAAACTAAGAATCTTCTTACATTTATAAATATAAAAAATTTAGTTATATGCATAGGTAGATTATGTAATGTTAACGTTTGCATTTAACGAATTGAAATCATAAATCAATCATGATAACTTAGGTAATATTTTTTGCAAAATGTTTAAACAATTACATTTTTTAGAAAAATGTAATATGGTGGCAACCCTACTTACTTTTACTTAACCGGCTCCCGATCCATGCCTGAGTTATTGCGGTCTTCCATCGGTTGCGATCCCTCGCGAGCTCCCTCCAATCGTCGGGACCAAGCGCTCTTGCGTCTATAACCGCCTGGTCCCTGTAGCGGAGGTTCGGTCTTCCTCGTCGTCTCGAACCTGGGGGCTGGGATTCGAAGATTTTCTTGGGTGGAGCGTTGTTGTCCATTCGCTCGATGTGACCGAGCCAGTGTAGTCGACGTGTTTTGGCTTTTTGGACTACATCCACATCTTGGTACAGCTCGTATAATTCACGATTGAATCTTCTCCTCCATTCGCCCTCTTCGCATATAGGACCAAATATCCGCCGAAGAATTTTTCTCTCGAAAGTGCCCAGTATCAATTCCCCTTTTTTACTTATCGTCCAGCACTCGGCGCCGTAGAGTAGAACTGGTAAAATTAGCGTTTTGTATAGCGTGCACTTTGTCTTTCGAGACAGGAGTTTTGAACCCATTTGTTTGGCCAAACCGAAGTAGCAGCGGTTTGCTAGGGTAATTCTTCGTCGAATTTCCACTAAGGTGTCATTCGTGGGATTGATGTTCGTTCCGAGGTAGGTGAACTCCTTGACTACCTCGAAATTACTGCTACCAACAGTGCCTGGCCTGAAGCCACACTGGTACGTGCCGATTATAGTGTTGCTGGAAGGTTTTAGACGCTCACATAGTACGGTGGATAGGATCTTGTAGGCAACATTAAGCAGGGATATGCCCCTGTAAATTTTGCAGGACATAGGATCGCCTTTTTTGTAGATTGGGCATATGGAGCTATTTGACCAGTCGTCGGGCATGCTTTCCTCCTCCCACACTTGGTTGATGAGCTGATGCATGCACCCTATCAGGACATCTCCTCCATACTTAAAGAGTTCCGCAGGTAGGCCATCCGAGCCTGCGGATTTGTTATTCTTAAGCTTGCGTATGGCTTTCTTAACCTCTTCAGTACTGGGTAGTGGGACTGGATCTTCATTGACTGGTCTTATGCTTCTTTGCTCCCCTGTGTTTTCGTCTAAATAATGCCCATTAAGCAGCTGCTGGAAATGCTGTTTAAACACGTCTACAATTCCCTGTGCTTCGGTGACTAGGTTCCCTTCGCTGTTTCGAAGAGCTTGCGTGCCGGCCCTATAACCTGATGCCAGTTGTTTGGCTGTTTTATAGAACCGGCGGGTGTTTGGTGGCAACCCTAGTTAACATTAATTAATTTGCTTTCATTATATTCTTTATTCAGATAAGTAAAATCCGTATTGAAGATTAACACTACTTTCTTTCTTGCTTGCTCTGCTAAGCACAGCTGAACATTTTACTGAACTTTGCACAACAACCTTGAATTTTTACAAATACAGTTGAAACTCGATTAACCGGGATGGTCGGGACCGAGCTCATCACGAATAATCGAAAATCCTGGATAAAAGAACTTTTTTTTTCTCAAAACAAAAATAAAAAGAAACTGATATTTAATTCTTTATTTTTATTAAAAAAAAACACAAAAACAAACATAAAATTATTCCATAAAACTTAGCAATTCAGTAGGTACATATTTTTGTTTATAGATTTGTGTCTTTTACGGATAAAGTTCGGCCAAGATTAACAAAATAAAGGAAGCCACTAGTTTTATTACTATAGTTAGTTTTTACTTGCGATATACATAGGTACTACAGGGCTAGCTCTGCATTTGGAAAAAAAAATCGAACTTGAGATTTTGATCAAAGTTGACATTACTATAATAACGAAGGCAAAAAAAGTGGGTCTGGCAATTCCGTCTGTCTGTCTGTATGTCTCTTACTCGATCTGCAGCTTAAACTACTGGAGTTATTTTCTTCGGTACATAAGGGTCTTCGATGATTCCCTAGAGAGGAAATCGATTTTTTTTTAGCTACAAAAGTAACGGTATGGGGGTATACAGCCGTAATGCAAAATCGTATTTAGGCTTGGACTACATTCAATGAATGAAACGTTTTTTTTTTTATTTTCGACTTTCTCATCAACGGCTCTAACGGTTTTAACCAAAATTTTTTATGCAGGAGCTCCTTTGAAAAAATATGGTCTATAATGGTCTATAAAGTTTTTCGAAAAAATAGTTTTTGGATTTGAATATCTTCAAAACGTTTATTTTCGAATCATTTTCTTGAATCTATACTACTAAATATGTACTTAAAATTGGCATTCCAAATTTTGTTCTTGAAAAATTTCAAAGAAATTTCTTGTATAAAAAATTACTTTAATAAGTAAAACGATTTTTGAGCTTTGTTTGCATAAATTCATACTTTTCTGAAAATCAGACGGTAATTTCATGCATTTGAACATTCTTATCTCATTAAATCCATGCTTTATATTTATTTATACAAATATTTTAAATTCAAAAAGTGCTTTTACATAAGAGCAAAAGTTCGTGTGATCCAGTCGTGCATTTTACTTATTCTTTATTTTATTTTTTAGTTTTGCCAAAACAACATTTTGAATGTCGCTTTTTATCTCAAGTTTTTTAAACTCGTTAAATTTTGTGCTAAATGGCAAAAGACTTTTGAAAAAATTCAAATTTTAAACTTTCTGTGCTTGTTCTTTCCATGGACTAACTTCGTCGCTCAGTGATCGACTGAGAAATTTAAACAGATTTGATTGCAGTGCGACGTTGCCACCTCCATACAATATAATGTGTTTTAATTTGTTTTGCGTCGCTCAGCGACCCGTCGCACAGTGCGTCGATTGTATGCAGGTAGTGGAAAAAAATCTATTTTTCAAAAGTAAGATAACTGTGATCAAAAATTGGTTGCTAAATGTAATAAATAGGAGATTTTACTCAATTTGAGGAATTTTCACGCCCCCTACCACGCCCATTTTTGGTAATAAATTGGTTACATGAAAACTTCTAGTACGATAGTGATTTTAATTATTAATATTCTGGTCAGTGAAGAAATTATGAGTTAAAATAGCGCAAATTTCGCCCACTGACACGCCCACTTTTGCTATAAAATTGATTTTTTTTTTAATTTTTCGTAGGATATTGAAAAAATGTACAAAATTAATGTGTTTGATAAGAAAAATTTATTTGAACAAAAATCCACCCACTGTCACGCCTACAATTGTAAAATGATTAGTTAGAAGCCAAACATTTAAAAAATTTGATGATTATTCGATATACAAGAGTTGTAATATTTTAAAGGTTAGTAGGAAAGTATACATTTTTTTCAAAGCACAACGACCACAGAATATATCGCATAGAAGATCTTGCAAAATATAATGGATACTTTTATTGTTGACAAAAATAATTATTCAAAAAAAGTAATAACAAAAAGAAAAACCGAAAAATAAAAAATTACGAAAAAAAAAATCACTATCCGAGTCTTCGAGTGTATAAGCGATGGAAGTGACAACGTTTATTTATTTCTGAGCAAGCTGTTGATGCGTGTCTTGCTAAGATTTTCTGATCTTCAGGCTCTAAATTTGATTGCATATTTAATTTTATACCCATAAACTGCAAAACACCAGGTACTGGGGCAGTTGAGTTGGAAAACCAAACATCAAAAAGCTCTCTGTTTGAACACATTGCAAGTTGTTGCAAAAAAAACTTACTTTTTTTAAAAGATATGATTGTTTTCTTTCTTTAAATAAAAACACTTTTTTCCCATATGGCACCACACAAAATATATGACTTATCAAAGTCAGTACTTAACACGAACAAAGAACCTTTGATTTGGACTCTCAAAAAAAATTTAAATTTACATGTAAAAAAAAAATATGCAGTTAGAATAACTAAAGTTTCTCTCCTGATTGTGAGCATAGCGAAAAAAATATCGTATGTTCTTTTCTTTTCGTCAGTAAACGCTCTTTCAACCGGTAACTACAAATCCTACTCTCACTATTTGTTATTTTGCTGATCTTCTGAGGATCTCTGACAACAGAAAATTGAACTTTATCATAAATAAACTTATTACCTTGAATTTGGCATACTTGCTACACATTTTTGGCACATTTTTTTTTTTTTATTTTTTTCCACTAGTCGCCGCACTGTGCGTCGCGTCGCTCAGTGCGTGGCCAAACCTAAGCCTTTTAAAAGCGGAAAACCAATCATCCATTATAATCGCCCCTTGTATCGATACAAAATTGAAACAATAAGGCTGAAAACACACCGGATAAAGCAAAACATGTTTTTTTGTTTCGTGAAACAAGAGAACATTGTTTCTTATGAGACTAAACACACCAAAGAAAACGAAACAAAACACATGTTTTTGTTTTGAAGTGTTACGATGGTGGTTGTCGAAAATACAAGTTAAGGCAAACAATTGCAAAAATTGTGGAAATGATTAATGACGCCTTCTCACGATAATTTCGCTGACGCTGCGTCTGGAAACAAGACAACAACCAGAACAAATTTGCATTCCAGCACGTAGCAGAGATTGCTGCAACACAACACCACCTGTGGGAACATCCGCAGCATAGAGGCATAAGTAGGTTAGATAGTTTTAAGTAAAACATTTTGTAGTTAGTTCTAAGTTGTAATCGAAATAAAGAGGTTCAGCCTCCAAAAAATATTTTTTTTTAAAAACTAAAAGTAAAGTTTAGTTTAATTGGCGCCCGAGCAGGGACCCAGGAATAATCTAAGTCGGCCTTTAAAATTCGCGATTGTTTTAATAAAATCCAGTTAACGCGGACTGACAACGCAAAGTATATACGCGGTTGTTTTTATAAAATCCCGTTTACGCGGACTGACGACGTGAAAGATCAAAGTGTCGCGAAGAAAAAATTCCTGTGGTCCAACGCGTGTGTTGTGGTGAAAAGAGGCCCCGAAGTAGTCTCAAAGAAAATAACTTTTGGACAAAACGGAAGCTGCGTTAAGCGCTAGCCGCACCACCCACCCATTAGAAGTAATAAGGAAACGAAACATCAATGGAAACATCAATGGAACGTGTCTACTTATTAGTGTAAGAAACATTTATATTATTATATTAAGTATAGTATAATGTCAAAAGTGAAGCAACTAAAATTTATAAATTCAAGGTAAAATAAAGCAAAAAAGTTAATTTAAAAGAAATATTTAAGTGAGAATAGGATTTTAAGAAGTAGATTTAAAACAATTGAAGTTGAAACTGAAAAATAAAACAATTTATAAATTCAAAGTAAAATAAAACAAAAAAGGTAATTTAAAAGAAATATTTAAGTGAAAATAGGATTTTAAGAAGTAGAATTAAAAAAAATTAAAATTGAAAGAAAATATATAATAATAATAATTTAAACAAAATAAGAAAAATAAAAAAAAACAATGATTACAAGATCAAGAGGGGAGGAAGGACGAGTGTCCAAAAACCATTCCTCTAAGATCCAAATTAATTTGAATAATGATGCTCTAGACTCTTTCAACAAAATTAAAAACTCCTTAATTTCAAAAGATGTGATATTGGCTTATCCGGATTATAAAAAACCTTTCGACCTTACAACTGACGCCTCTAATGTCGCCATCGGCGCTGTTCTTGAACAGGAAAACAGGCCTTTAACATTTATTAGCCGAACACTAACCAAGACAGAGGAAAATTATGCAGCTAACGAGAAGGAGATGTTAGCTATCGTTTGGGCCCTAGGCTCACTTCGCAACTACCTTTACGGTCACGCTAAAGTCCGAATTTTCACTGACCACCAACCCCTTACTTTTGCTTTGAGCAACAAGAATAACAACAGCAAAATGAAAAGGTGGAAATCTATACTTGAGGAATATAACCACGAACTGAAGTATAAACCTGGAAGGACGAATGTTGTCGCAGATGCCTTATCCAGAGCTCCAAAGGTATCTGACGTTAATGCTTTATCTACGACACAGCATAGTGATGAAAGCTCACCACATGAACTCATACCAAGTATCGAAACCCCAATTAATGTATTTAAAAACCAAATCCTTCTCCAAATAGGTGAAACTCCTAGCCAAACCTTTCATATAATTTTTCCCACTTACCATAGGCACGTAATCACAGAACCGACATACAATCAAGACAATCTCAAACAAATCCTTAAAAAGATACTGAATCCCTCCGTAATTAACTGTATCAAAACAGTCGAAGGAATAATGGGCATGGTACAAGAGATTTATCCACTTCATTTCAAAAATTTTCGAATTAGGTTCACGCAACTTCAAGTTGAGGATGTAATTAATGAAACGAGACAGGAGGAAATAATCATAGATACGCATAAGCGAGCACATCGCAACGAGCGCAAAAACAAAGCGCAAATCTTGGAAAAATTCTATTTTCCCGGAATGGCTACAAAGATTAAGAAGGTAATAAAAAAATGTACTGTATGTAAAGAGAATAAATACGATAGGCACCCCAATAAGCCGGAATTACAAGCAACTCCAATTCCGCAATTCCCAGGCCAGATCGTTCATATCGATATATTCTCTACAGAGAATAATCTTGTCCTAACTTCCATCGATAAGTTCTCAAAGTATGCTCATGCTAAGGTTATCAAATCTAAAGCAGTAGAAGACATACGGCAACCCTTACGGGAGATTCTCTTTTCTTTCGGTTTACCCGAAACAATCGTAATCGACAATGAAAAAGCTTTTAACTCAGTCTCGTTAGGGTACATGTTAGAAGAAGAATTAAAAATTAAGGTATTCACAACACCGCCATACTCCAGTAACGTAAATGGCCAAGTCGAAAGATTCCATTCGACACTCGTTGAAATAATGAGATGCTTAAAAACTGAAGGCCTTCATCGATCCTTTACGGAACTACTAGAACGCGCAGTTCTAGAATACAACTTCTCAATACACTCAACTACTGGAAAAAAACCAGTTGAGACATTTTTTGGACGAAGAGTCACTTCAAATCCTGAATTATTAGAAAAAGCCAGAATCGACAATATACAAAAAATTCAAGACAAACAAGCTGCTGATCTTCATTACCATAACAAATCTAGGCATAAGATCAAAGAATTTACTCCCGGACAAATTGTTTATGTTAGACAGAATAAAAGAATAGGTTCAAAATTAAATCGACGATATCGAAAGGAGACAGTCTCTGAAAATAGAAAAACAACCATTTTAACTAAATCTGGTAAAATAGTCCACAAATCCCTAATCCGTAATTGACATTAATTTTAGATTTCTTGCCACGTCTGCACTATGTGACGTTAAGATGCTAGATTACTCGAACGCTAAGCTGATAGCAATCGATACTGGAACAGCCAAACTACAAATGAGCACGTTTAAACTGGTGCACGTTATAGACATCGAGGATTACCAACAGGCACTCAACGAACTGAGTCGCATGATGTCGAAGATTGAACCCCAACCCGATTCCATTTTACCTATCCTATCCGCCGAAATTAAACACATTCAATCTCATTTGAACAGACTTATTCCCAAATCCAGAGGAAAGAGATCCTTAGATTTCCTGGGCTCTGCCTGGAAATGGATTGCCGGAACTCCGGATAGACACGATTTTAAAATAATGAAAGACAAAGTCAACAACGCTCTTGCAAACAATAATAAACAACGAATCATAAATAATCTAATTAATAATAGAATAAATGAAATAAGTAATGTTACGAACAATATTATCCAAGCACTAAAATCTAATGAAAATGTAAAACTAGAATTTATGTTAGAACTCAAGTTTAAGTTAGAATCATTAAGAGAAGAAGTAAAAAATATTGAATACTCTATGCAATGGGCAAGAGCAGGAATAATAAATACTTATATATTGTCTAATTTAGAAATAAATATAATAAGAGATATTTTAAATAAAGAAAACATGCCATATTATAATGTAATCGAAGCTATCGAATTTTCAGAAGTAAAAATTGCTTCAAATAATAAATCTATTTTATATATTCTAAGTTTATTAACGACAGAAAAAGAAACATGTAAAAGAATTCTTATAAAACCAGTCAAAAAAGGAAAAACTGCTGTTAAAACAAATTTTAACGAAATTTTAAAATGTAATACTAATTCATATGGAATTAATACTAAATGTAAGACTTTCAATTCACTAGCAATATGTAAACATAGTGACGTAATAGATCTAAGTAAAGATAGTTGTATTAATAATTTATTGACTAGTAAGCCTCATTCCTGCACCGAAATCAACAACCAACATATTCCAGCTATAGAAGAGATCACACCTGGAATGGTGCTATTAAACCAATTTGATGACAAAATCTACATCGATGAAAGCGAAATCCCCCTTAATGGAACATACTTAATACAATTCCATAATGCCACCGTTAGAGCCCAACAGTACATCTTCCAAGAATCAGAGATGACGGAACATAATCCACTTCCTGCCATGCTACAACCACCAGCTATTAAACCCCAAATAGAAGAGTTGCTTTCTCTGGAAATGCTTAAAGAACTAGAAGCAAAGAACATCAAATACATAGAAGAACTGAAAGTAGCCAATGAAAAAAAATCTGCGGCAGTGTTGTCATTACTAACATTAATACTAGTGGTCATCGTAATCACCCTTTGGAAAAAAGGAGTTATTCCATCTATCATCTGCAAGAAGGAAATTAACATCGAAAATGAAGTATCTGAAGGAGAAAATAAGGGACATATAACGACAAGCAGTAATAAAAACGAACCTGCACCGACACCTAGGACACTGGGGATAAACGACCTTCCCCAACATATTGAAATGGTTCGATCGAACGAGGACGTTCAATTTTAGAGGGCGGAGGAGTTAAGGCAAACAATTGCAAAAATTGTGGAAATGATTAATGACGCCTTCTCACGATAATTTCGCTGACGCTGCGTCTGGAAACAAGACAACAACCAGAACAAATTTGCATTCCAGCACGTAGCAGAGATTGCTGCAACACAACACCACCTGTGGGAACATCCGCAGCATAGAGGCATAAGTAGGTTAGATAGTTTTAAGTAAAACATTTTGTAGTTAGTTCTAAGTTGTAATCGAAATAAAGAGGTTCAGCCTCCAAAAAATATTTTTTTTTAAAAACTAAAAGTAAAGTTTAGTTTAATTTACATGCTATTGTATACGAGCAACACACACCGAATGCAACAAAACTGTTTCGAACAAGGGTCGTTGACGATAATTGCATACTTTCTTATGGCGCAACGCACACCAAATGAAACAAAACATAAAAACAAAAGCAAAACAGAAAAACATGTTTCGTTGCCGATAGCTGACCTATTGTTTTTTGCAAAACAAAATTTTGACTCCGTTGTTTTTATTTTCTTCTTTCGTTGCACTTTACAGATTTATTTGCTTCTACGTTTACTCTGCGCGCAAATTTTAAATAAATATGAAATATGTAGATGGAGAGAAGTTCATTTTTTTAATCAAGGAAATTATAAAGATAAGGAACATGCCAATAAACTTACTATTGATAAGCTGTGGATTGCTACTTCCTACTATGACATTTGAAGATTGGCAAGATGAAAAGCTTTTCTCTTTTCTTATAAATAAACACATAATGTCTGTTTTGTAAACACAAAATTGTTATTTATGTTTACTTGCCGTAGAGTTATAATCTTTCAGCCGGAGTTAAGCTTTTACGATAGTTCGTATTTTGTTTCATTTCAACGCACACCAAACGAAACTAAAAAACAAAACGTTTTGTTTTGTTTTAGTCTGTTTCGCTTGGTGTGTGTTCAAATAAAAATGTTTTTTTGACTATCGAAAAAAAAAACGTTTTGCTTTATCCGGTGTGTTTTCAGCCTAAAACAAATTGACTAAAGATAGTTTCTTTTTCTTACTTTATATTCTTCCTAATGTTCTATAAGGCCTTCTCAATAAAAACACATAATTTAACTAACACTTTAAGTTGTTGGTAACTTGAAATATATTTTGTTTCTAAACTTTCGGTTTATACAAAAAAGAACATCATATTTTGAAATATAGACTTTTTGAAGTTGTTTCGTTTCCAAAACATCAAGGTGTTGTTTCAGTCTTTTTCAAAAGTTTATGTATTATTTATTTGATGCTGTCAAGTGCCCTGTTTACATTTCACTTCAAAATATTGTTAAGTCGGGTTACCTTAAAAAAACACTTAAATCTCTGACTGTGTCCCTTTTTTTGGAGAGAAGAACTTTTAAACTCTTTTCAATTTATGTATATAATCGCATAACAAACAATTCATTCGTAATTAATTATAAAAACATTACTTTCTGTAATTAAAAGCTATTAATAAAAGTCGTTGTCGTCGTCGTCTAGGTTTTAACCCCTTGACACCAACACGCTTAATCCTTTCAACCCCTTTTGTTACCGCTCTGTACTCTTTCTTTTTTTATAAATAATGAACAGAGCACTGAACAATGAAGTGAAACAAAAGAATTATAAAAAAAGAAAGGAAAACTTTCAGCAAAACCGAGAAAGTCAGAATGAGCCCAAGTCTGATGGCACAACAGAACGAGAAGTCCTTATAAATATCCCGGGTCTAGAGTAAAGGGTTTCTCGTTTCGACTTGTGTAGAGGTACCCTAGAAATATTTCCATGGCCGATACCAAACGGTGTGGTGGCGACAACTCCTCTTGTTTTTTTTTTTTTCTTTTTGTTTATTTGAAATTTCAATTATTCAACTAAGTATTCATTCCATTAATAGAAATATAAAAGAGAAAGAGAAAAAGAATAGCTGCAGGAATTTTTGTATTGTTTTAAATGCGGACGGACGCATTGTTAGCCCGGTTCTGTCTTTCGACGTTGACTCTCTTTAGACAGTTGTTGAACTGGTTTCATGTGCACCCTTTTCTTTGAATGAATGAATCCATTGGTTGGAGCATCACAAACGAAGAGGAAACCATCATCGTCATAGAAAAATATACCAGAAGTATCAGTCGCATATTTTTTTTTTTGTTTTTGCTATTTTTGTTTTCCAGAAACTTCAGACAGAAAAGTTTTGTTTTGAAATCTTTTTTATTTTTAAATGCAGTCAAATGGAATGCACTCTTGGATATTTTTGCAGGGTTTATACTTACTTAGATACCAAAAGGGTTTTAATCAAAGTTAGAACTTTCAACATGATTGGGTATTAAGAACTTACAGCTAGAGCATTCGGTACCTGTGCCTCCACCTATATGTAAGTGTAGGTATTTTGTTGTTTTAAATTATATACATAAGTTTTTAAGGTGGTAAATTTAATACTTTGAGTTCATTTCAAAGAAGAAAACAAATTTAAGATTGATTTAACATTTAAGGCTAAGTTCACACGAAGCACGCCGATTCTATGTGTTTAAACAAAACAAGAGCCGTGTTTTTTGGAATTTTTTACAGTAAGAAAATTTCCAAGAAAAAAAACTATCCCCAGTAGCCTTAGTTTTACATTTCATGTTTGACACTATCGAGCACCTGTCATAATAATTTGGAACAAAAAAAAAAAAAAAAAAAACAAACGGAAGAAAGTTTGCTACAAATAAAAAGCAAACAAAAATAACTTGAACCAAAAACCTTGGCTTCCAACTGATTTTGATTGATTTTTTCATAAAATTTATACCACTATCTAATTATATTTCTTTAATAATTTTTTTTCTTTGACATTTTGGATCATTCGAATGTCTTTAATGTTTTATCCAGAAAAAATAAAATGCACGACTGGGTCGCACGAACTTGCTCCTATGTAACAGACTAGGAATTTTAAAATCGAATGTTATTAGAGAAAACTGTTCATAAGGATCAAATTATTTTTTAAATTCTTTTAGTAGTAAGAGACAAAAACATAATGCTATCCAAATATGAGTTTATGCAAGAAAAAAAATTATAAGTCGTTGTAGTGGTTTCTTAAAAAAAAGCTTTTATGTACAAACTTCTTAAAAGCTTTTTAAGAAAAAATTTTGGTACGCCAATTTAAAGTTTTTATTATTGTTCGAATAAAAATTAAATTTACAAAAAAAAAAATATTGAGCCGTTTCGGAGATATCGAATTTTCAAAAAAAGAAGAAATAGATTTTTTTTTTAAATTCAAAAAATATTTATTTTAAAGTTTTTAAATGCAATATGCTTTAGACTTTTCAGAAGCTTCTCTATAAAAAATTTCATTAAGATCCGTTTTGTGGATAATGAGAAATTCAAAATTCGAAAAAAAATGGTTCTATGGTAGGTACAAGCTGTAATATCTTAATTTCAATAATTTTTATTAAATTAAAGACAGTTCAAATTAATTAAAAGAAGAAAATAAAAATTTATCAAAATTCTAGGTGCCCGTTTTCGAGAAAAATACGATTTTTGGAAACCATTTTTTTATTTTCTTAGCATTTGTATGGTAGGTACCTTTATTTTTAGGTAAAATAATTTTTTTGTCTCACATCTTGTAGATTATATTAAGAAACTTTTATTTATTAAGTTTAAAAAAAAAATCTAGCATGGGGTTTTCGAAATATTGAGTTTTGAAAAAAAAAATTGAAGTTTTTTTTAAAAATCCAAAAAAAATTTTTTGAAAATCTGAGTACACAATTCTATTTAAATTTTTGGGGAGCTTGAGCAAAAAAAAAATTATCAAAATCGGTTGTACCGTTTTTGAGAAAATCAAAAACAAAAAAAAATGGTTCCACTTGGGGGTACCCTCAATAACCATTTTTCCGAAAATTTTTTTTAACCATTACCGAGGTTTGACTAAATGAAATTTTTTTTGTATTTTTATTTTTAAAATCTGTCGAACAGTTTTTGAGAAAAAAAAAAATATTTAAAAATTTGATTTGATAACACTTTTGGGTCGGTGTGTCGAGTAATCTTTGAAATCCGAAGCTACTGGCTTAACAAAGTTTTCACATTTCTTTATAAGGGATTTCAATTAATTGTTTGGAACGTCTTGAAACAACTGGTGTCGTATGTATGCCATTTATTCGCTGACTGCGCTTCAGAACGTTAAGAAGAGGACCCCGATTTTGGCCGAAATATTATCTTTAGCGACGAGGCGCATTTTTGGATGAATGGCTGTGTTAACAAGAAAAATTACCATATATAGGACGACACCAACCTACACGAGGTTGATGACAATACACACTCAAAAAGTTACCGTTTGGTGTGGATTTCGGGCCTCTCAAGACAGCTCGTGGAAAACCAGGGCCTAGTGACTTACAACTCCCAAACCATTCCTGATGGTGTGTTTGTTGGCATCAGGAATGAAAATATACATTTTTAAATACATATCTTGGGACTTTTTGTAATTCAATAGTTAGCAACGTGATATCCTTGAACCAGAAGATGCAAGTCGTGAACTTTCTTTTTTTTTCAAAACTCTACTCCGATTAATTCTGTGTGCATTTGAACTTTTGGTTGGTTTAAGGTTTGCAGAGCATTTCTACATAAGAGAATTTCTGTTAATTCCGAAAAATACCTTAAAAGTTCCAATAGCTAATGAGAATGATACATTCATTCCCCCCAACAACGCCCAACTCATACATACATAGATCTCATCTCTATAAAACTATTCGATGTACTCGTATTTGCAATCTCATTGCCTGTCACTTAATCACCGAATCCTTAAAACTGACATGTTTGCCAACTTCGTTAAATTCGTATGTTGCATCACTTCATTCAAATCACTTTAAGTCGTTAGCACACATTTAGTGCCCTGTTGCTGGGACAGAAAAAAAAGAATGAAAAACCTCTAACAACAACAAAACAAAACGAACTAATCTGCTATTCGTTTAACTTCACAGAAGCCAACAATGGAATTATTTGCAAGGGTTGCCATTGTTCTGCTTAAGCCTCTATAAAGACCACGCGTTTCGTCTTCGTAAATAAGTTGATATGTTGTGACGGGTGGGATGTTGGATGGTAGAAAAGTCGCCTACTCATCTTCACGTTACGTGTGCACTTCACCCCAATTTCTCGACGTTCGACGATGAAGACTGACAAAGACGTGTGTCTTCACTCAATTCCAATCACATTTAGACGCCACGTGCCTCAAATCATATTCATCCTTTCGTTACATTACGCCCGCCCTCAGAATAGTCGAATATCATCCATCCTGTAAGCAACCAAATCCGTCGCAAAAATTCAATTCTCTAATGAACTTTTCGAAACATCAAACCCCGACTTCATTGTGTTTTTTGCAAGCATCTTGGCCCAAGTTGAACCTAAGAAGATTCCGAACATCGCTCGGCTGTCACAATAAAGATAGTTTCACCTCGCTTTATTGGAATCTTTCACCAGAGTGGGTTGGTTGCCTTGTCTGCCTCTGGCTCTGCGAACACACCGCAGACACAGAAGCCGAATCTAATCAAATCACACCCCAACCTAGTGGGCCAACAAATGTGCAGAGGAAGGAAGGTTTATAACGGTGATGCGGCCTGTAATGGCAGATTAAAATTATTTAATTTCCTAATCAGAACAAAGCGTCCTCGGCGAATGGAAAACGATAAGCGAGTAAAGAAAATCAACACACCTTCGTCTTCGGGGTTTTGAGAAGAATCCAGAATATCCCAGATTCATATACCCTGCACTTACCGCCATTTATCTGAATTCAATTTAAAGTTTAGAATTTCTCTTTGGTTGTATTGTGCTGCAAGGACGACTCCATCTGTGAGAATTTTTTTTTTGGGAATTGTGTTCAACGAAGGCTTTTCATTCGCAGGACTTTCTCTGGGTGTTTTGAAATAGTATAGGTACGGGTATACAATGAAATTGGGGGAAATATTCGATTTCTCTTCTTTTTTTCATTATATTTCGATGTGTCCTTTACTGGACGGGCATGAAGAAGTATAAAGGACTTGAGGATTGACATTTCATTGTGTGAATGAAAATTTTGAAAAAAAAACAGAACTTTGTATGGAGAAAATCCATTATAGGAATTGACAGGATAATATTTGCTGTCAGTTTCAGCTTTTTGTTATATGTATGAGCCAGGATAATGGGTAAAAAGGATATTTATTTTAAAGAATTTGCTTTTTCTTATATTATTTTTGTTTTTTTTTTCAGTTTTAGAAGTTTATTGTGTTCATCTGATTTTGTAAAGGTGGAAAAGTTTAAAACATTTTTGGAAATTGAAGAAAATTGGAAAACTTTTTTTTTTAAATCCCAACTGGGTTGATAGGAAGTTGATTTAGGTGTGTGAATATCGTATTTCATTAGTGCAGTATTTAAACTTTTCTATGCAAACATTGTAATGTAAAAATCTCTCGTTTCATCTCTCCCTAATTTCCCTCTGACAAATTAAATAATATCTGAAATAAAACTAAACCTAAAAAAGGATTTTGTTTTAAATTTTTGACAAAGTGGTGAAAACGAGAAAACGGGAGGCATGAAGCACATTATTCATGCAATACTTCTTTCCGACTGAGCTAAACCAAAATTAAATTTAATTTATTGAATTTACATTTAATTTTCGTCAGGACTTCAAAATTTTCCATACAAATTTGTATAGTTATTCTGTTAAACTGGGAATTAATATTGTTAAATCTTTGTTAGATCAACAGTTTCAAAAAACCAAATGTGCTTAAAAATTCAATAACCAAAAAGAACCATATTTTAGAAATGTTGAAAACAGCTGTCATAATATGTACCTATACTATCTACGTTTATATGGAGAATTGAATCAGGATTTAGCTCCTTGTATACCTGAATCGAAATATTTTTTTCTCTTGATTTAGCCATTTTGAACGGTAACAACAACATTCCACGCACACTATAAGGCCTGACTGTCATTTGGATTCCATTAAAATTTAATTTTTCGACCTAGCGTGGCCATATACCTGGATTTAAATCTCAATTCGGGTTCGATTCGATTTCCCAATCCACTCATGAAATCGGGGTAATAATGTCATACTCGATCTGGCAAGCAATATTGTATAGATATTAAACAGACACATAGTTTTCCATTCCAATACTGAATTGTAAAAATTACAGCATCTGCTGTAGTTTTCACAACTAGAAAAATTGTGGATAAAACAGGATTCATGACTGAATGTAAAATATAGACACATACAACACTTATTAAAGAAACTTTAGATATTTTTTATATTACTTGTAAACTTTTTGTTTTCAAAATGTTATTTCAAACCTTCAGCTCGATTTGCAGAAATTTCAACTATTCGCCTTAATTTTTACAGATATTTACTTTCATACTAATTGCTTTTTAACCTATAAAATAAATACATTCAGGGCACACCAGCTCATAAACAACCGGGGCTTTTCGACTTACAAATCTCAACCTTTCCTAAGTGCGTGTCGGGGTCGGGAATGGATGGACTACAGTTTTTACCGATTCAAAACTGATAGGAATAGAGCAACTTTCTTGGGTGATTTGTCACTTTCTCGCAAAAAGAAAAAAAAATATTGAGGCAAAATTTTAATTGAATTAATTTGATGTTAAAGCTGTTTTGGTATGAAACTAGGTTTAAACAACGATTTTGCAAATTTTAATCGAATATAGCATCATAGCTTCCAGCGGAATTACAGGAAAATTCCGATATTCTGATACCCATTCTGGTAAACATCTTAAATGGTTGTATCGCTCTGGCTCACATTCCTTTGTCATGGAGAGAAGTAAATGTTATTTTCATCCCCAAAGCTGGCAAACCTAGCCATGTTAATCCTAAAGATCTAAGACCTATTAGCCTTTCATCATTCCTACTTAAAACATTTGAACGTCTGATTGAAATCCATTTGAGGGCAAACATTGATAAGACCTTACTGTCCAATGCTCAACATGCTTATAACAAAGGGAAATCTGTAGAAACCGCTCTACATACGCTGGTTCGTACTATCGAACACTCCCTTCATCATAAGGAGTTCACCTTAGTTGCTTTCCTGGATATAGAAGGAGCTTTTAACAATGTCGACGCATCCGCAATCACATCTGCGCTGTCATCTCTAAAGGTGGATAAGTCAATCAGTAACTTGATAAATCATATGCTGATAAGCAGGATTATTAATTCAAAACTGGGCGATTTTACTACTCGAAGGACTGTCAGTAGGGGTACGCCGCAAGGCGGCGTCCTCTCTCCTCTCCTTTGGAACCTAGTCGTAAATGAACTACTAGTGATTCTTGAAGGGGAGGGGCACAGGGTGATTGCCTATGCGGACGATGTTGCGATAGCGATATCTGGTAAGCATCCTAATACTCTGAAGGAACTCCTACAAAATGCTCTAAACAAGCTTACTAACTGGGCAGATCAATGTGGACTCGGTGTCAACCCCCACAAAACTGAACTTGTCCTATTTACCAGGAAATATAAAATCCCACACATAGACCCTCCCCTCATCAAAGGTATACCGCTTAAATTCTCAGACAAAGCAAAATATCTGGGTCTTATTTTGGACAAGAAATTAAGCTGGAAGCCCAATATCCAAGAGAGAGTCAACAAAGCCAACATAGCTCTTTTCTCTTGCAAAAAAGCCGTAGGTAATAAATGGGGTCTACAAACTCATATAACACACTGGCTATACATCTCAGTCATTAGACCGATACTTACATATGGAGTGACAGTATGGTGGACTGCGCTGGAAACAGCAACTAACCGCGATAAGCTCAGCAAAGTCCAACGAACAGCCTGTTTAATCATGGGTGGAACTCTCCGCTCAACTCCTTCTGCTGCACTTGATGTTCTTTTTCATCTCATACCGCTAGATATTTTTAGCAAACAATCGGCCGCTAACACAGCCATTCGACTTAAAGCCTCCTCGCAGTGGATCAATAATGATATTGGTCACTCTACTATACTGAACTCGTTCAGTAGTCTACCTAGTAACGTCGATTACACCACCCCTCATCCAAAATTTGATAAAAATTTTCAAGTATCCATCCCTTCCAGGTCTTCATGGGAAAATGAGTCGTTTTTGATAGACGAAGCAATTCATTTCTATACAGATGGATCTAAAACCGATGACGGGGTCGGTGGAGGCGTATACTCCGAAAAATTAAATCTTTGTCTATCTTTTCGTCTTCCCAATCACTGTAGCGTGTTCCAGGCAGAGCTTTTAGCAATAAAAGAAGTCCTCTCTTGGCTGAAAGAAAACGTTATATCGACAACCGATATACGTATCTTCTCAGACAGTCAAGCTGCCTTAAAGTCACTGGACTCTGTCTCCATTAACTCACAAACAGCCCAAAATTGTCGATCATCTCTGGTGGAGATGTCAAAACAGTTTAACATTCACCTTACATGGGTGCCGGGGCATAGAGACATTCCAGGAAATTGTAAAGCTGACGAACTTGCAAAAAACGGAACAATATTACCTTTGTTGGATAGCAAATCTAACATCGGTATACCCCTAGCTACTTGTAAACTTATGCTAAAGCAAGATACCATAAAGAAAGCCAACCACAGGTGGACCAGCACCCCAACTTGCCGGTCTACTAAACTGATTTGGCCATTGTTTGATGCTAAACGCTCAAAACAACTAATTTCTATTGGTAGATTGCATATTAGCTCCATTATAGGTGTCCTTACTGGGCACTGCCTAATAGGAAGACATGCTTCTCGTCTTGGAGTTCCTGCAAATGACTTTTGCAGAAGCTGCATGGATGAAGAAGAAGAGGAGTCAATTCCCCACCTTCTATGCTCTTGTCCTGCCCTAGCGCAAAGACGTAGACTCCACTTGGGAGACTACTACTATAACGATCCTAGTGATCTAAATAATTCTGACATTCACTGTCTCAAACGCTTCATTATTAGCTCAAAATGGTTTAACGAGTAAGGGGGATTTTTGAAATCCTTGTGGTATCACAACGGACCAAATATTGGTCTAAGTGTGCTGTCCTTTTCCGGTCAGCAGCCACTTTAACCTAACCTAACCTAACCTAGCATCATAGCACGAACTGTCATTGTTTTGGGTGTGTTCAGAAGCAATTTATTAAGAAAATTGCTTTAGTACGATACTAGTTAGAAAATTTTAAAAATTAAGAATGAGTTGGAAAACTACTTTAAAATTAGCAAATTTTTAAGTACGAGTAGATAATATCATACTAATAGGTTAATAAGGCTGTTTAAAATTCTAATGGTTTTAGGTGATAGCGGCTGGTAATCGACCTTGCTCGTGGCAGTTCAACGTACTTACCATTACATCAAGTGGCTCTACTGAAACCTAAGAAAAATTCCACAGTCCGGGAAAATTTTAAAAATCTGCTCCGCTTCTTGAGCCCGCGACCGTGTTAAAGGAAAATCTTCTTTAGGCTAGCCGCGCACTAGCAACCTTTAGTTGCGAAACTGTTTGGTTACTTATAGAAAACAGATGAACTGTTTGGTTGAATGTCCGTGAATTTGCAGATAATTATATGTTCAATAAAATGGCGAACTTATTTTAGGCAATCGTTTAGTTTGTGTCCAAACACAAACTTTTTAGTTGCTCGAACCAAGCAGTTTCGCAACTAAAAGTTGCTAGTGCGCGGCTAGCCTTAGGCTAGGACCGCACTTGCGATTTTTCGTCGAGGCGATTAAAAAGTCGTAGTCGCTACAAATTATTGTCATGCACGCACTTGCGATTTTTTTTCCGCGCGATTATTTAATCGCGAAAAATAAAACACACTACTTCTTATGTAAGTGCACGCATTTGCTACAAATAAGTAGCGACAGAAAAATCGCTTGAAAAAATGGAACTTGTTTCATTTTTATAATCGCTACGATTTTTAAGTCGCATGTGCGTGCATTCAGATTTAAGGCCATGTGTCTTACTTTTTGCGACTAAGAAATCGTGGATTAAAAATCGCAAGTGCGTGCATGCCAATTTCTCTTTGCGACTACGATTTTTAAGTCGTAGTAATTTAAATCGCAAGTGTGGGCATATCCATTTGAGTACATGTGTTTCATTTAAGTTTACGACAAACGCATCGCAAGAAAAATGAAACAAATTGCGACTTTTAAATCGTCATGATTTGTTGGTAGCAAGTGCGTTCATTCCCATTTAAATTCATGTGTTCTATTTTTGCGACTAAAAAATCGTGCGATTGATATCGCAAGTGCGTTCCTAGCCTTAAAGTACACTCAGGTTTAATGAAAAACCTTAGAGAAATATAGACAATGGAACATACTTAACACAAACAAATTTGAAACTGGCTACTACACATGAAACAAGTTTTATAACATGTTTTAAAACTCAAATTTATCATCTGCCATGCACATGAAACTAAAAGCGAAAACGTTAAATATTTACTGGTCATAAAATATGTTTCAAAATATCGAATTTTCAAAAAAAATTAAAAAATTTTTAAAATCCAAAAAAAATTTTTTTTTCAAGTTTTGGATGTTAATTCTTTTGTTATGCATTCGTAAGAAAAATCGAACTGGAGAATTTGATCAAAATTGACATTACGACGATAGCGAAAAAAGTGGGTCTCGCAATTTTGTCTGTCTGTCTTTCGACTACAGGCTAAACGGTTCGGCCGATTTTCGTTAAACTTGGTGGATATGTTTTTTTTTCTTTTAAGACCAAAAACAACGGTACCTGTCATACGAATTTTTTTTCGAAATTTTATAAATATTTTTTTTTTCACAAAAACTGTTGCACAAATTAAAAAACCAAAAATACAAAAAAATTTCATTAAGTTAAAGCTATATAATGGTTGAAAAAATTTCAAAAAAATGGTTATTAATGTTACACCCCATAGAACTATTTTGTTTTTTTTTTGATTTACTCAAAAAACGGATCAACCGATTTTGATCATTTTTTATGTTAAAACTAAAAAAAGTTTAAATAGTTTTGTGTATTGATGAAAACAACTTTTTTTGGATTTTTCAATTTTTTTAAATTTTTATAATTTAATAAAAAATAATTGAAATTAAGATATTACTGACTGTACCTACCATAAAACCATATTTTCGAATTCTGAATTTCTCATATAACGGACATAACGGATTTGTATGAAATTATTTATAGAGAAGCTTCTAGGTTTGAAAAACATTGAATTTCAAAACTCAAAAACAATATTTTTCGAAAAAAAAAATCAATTTTTTTGGAAAAAATAAAAACCTTGTGTTGGCGTACCATAATTTTTTCTTAAAAATGTTTTGCAAATTTTGTATATAAAAGCTTAATTTTTTAAGAAGCCACTACAACGAATTATAATTTTTGTTCTTACATAAACTCATATTTGCTTGAATCACATGGCATCCTATTTTTAGCTCCAACTACTAAGAAAGTAGTTTTAGTCATTTAAAAATGAATTTTATACTTATGAATAGTTTTTCTCTAATAACATTAATTTTTGAAATTCTGAGTCTTTTGCATAAGAGCAAGTTCGTGCGACCCAGTCGTGTATTTTATTTTTTACATTTTTCTTGGTATAACTTCCGTTAGTGAAGTCTTAATTTAAAATTTAAGGGATAGAGAAAAAAATGTATCGAAATTCCAAGAGCGGATTTCGAGTAAAATATGATTTTCGTGAACGATGTCTGAACATTTGAAAGGTGCCTAGGTACCTACCTTGTTTTTAAATAAAAGAAAATTCTTTTTGTGTATACTATTAAAAAACATTTAGCTGGCAGGTTTAAGCAAATCGAGCATGTGGTCATCAAAATATTGGCTTTTCAAAAAAAAAAAAAATCCATTTAAAAAAAAATCAAAAAAAAAAGAAATGTTTTAATTTAAAAACACGAGACTATTGAAACTTTTAAAGGAGCTTTAGCATAGCATGAACAAATTGAACTTACTCTTATGTAATAGACAAAGTGTTTTAAAAATGAATGTTATTAGAGGAAACTGTTTATGAGCAAAAAATATATTTTTCAATCTCTTTAAACAGTTAAAATAGTTAGAGGTTAAAACAGAATGCCGTGATCTATTAAGCAAATATGAATTTATGCAAGAACCAATATTATAAGTCCTTGTAACGATTTTTTAAAAAAATAAGCATTTATATACAAAATAATTAAGACATTTTTAAGAAAGAATTTCGGTACGCCAACTCTAAAATTTTATTACTGTACAAATAAAAATTACATTTATAAAAAAAATATTTACCAGACTTTTTGAGATATTTTTTTTTTTTTTCAAAAATTAAAAAAAATATTTTTTTTTAAATTTTGAAATACAATGTTTTTCAAACTTATTAGAAAGTTCTCTATTAATTTTTTTATTAAAATCCGTTATGCCGATAGCAAAAAACTTCCAATTGTTAAAATATTAAGCTTTGAAAAAAAGATTAAATTTTTTTTTAAATCCAAGAAATGGGAGATACCATTAATAACCATCTTTCTGAAATTTTTTCAAGCATTACTAAACGAATTTGGTTTTTAAATCTGTAGAACAGTTCTTGAGAAAAAAATATTTTATAAAATTTCGAAAAAAAAACAGTATGGCAGGTATACTGTTATTTTTGGTCTATTTCTAAAAATGGAAAAAACGCCAGAATTTTTTTCTTAGAAAAAATGCTTGAAATTCTGAAAAGATTGCCAAAAAAGTCTGAGCTCTTTTCCTTAGAAAAAAGGCCAGAACTTTTATGAAAACAATTTTGGCGTTTTTTCCAAAAAAAAAACTGGCGTAGTTTCTACTGGCTTAATTTCCGAGAGCCTGCAAAGTACAAGTACTCGTACGATCGAGAACGGTAGAGTTTTTAATGTAAAATTAGGAAATAAAAAAAAACCGTTTTATAATAGGAAGCGTTAGTAACATTTTTTTCGAAATTGTTTTTTCACGAACATGACTGCAATAGTATACATAATTTTTTTTTGTCAAAATTGTTAGAGCCGTTTTCTAAGTAAAATATGATTTTCCCTACCTGCTAGCCGCTGTATAACAGGAGCTGAACAAAAATTTAAATTTTTCCTCAAGGAAATCACTAATATGTAGGTCATATTAATACCAATAAAAAAAAAAATTGCTTCAGATATTTAGGCTGAAGGTGGTGGTACAGACAGGCATTCAGAATTCTGGGACCCACTTTTTCATTTCTTTATCATCGTAATGTCAATTTTGATCAAAATCTCTAGCTCGATTTTTTTCTAAATGCAAAACATCTACATACATATTATGTTTATCGCAAGTAAAAACGTATCGGTGAAAAAAATTTAAAATGCTTTCTAACCGATTTTAAAAAAAATTGGCTGAGTTACTTACTTTAATTACTTTCAAAACTATATTTTTTAAAGTTATGCTCAGAAAACTCTTCTTTTTATTATTTTAAAAGCTTTTCATTTTCGAAAGCTTAATTTTGAAATGAAAACTATTTACAAAAAAAGAATTTTAAGCAATGAGTTTCACCTATCAAAACTGTGTTTTTGTCAAATAATTTTTCAAAAATTCTGTTGAAAAAAAAATTACATATTTGTAAAAAACGTCAGCCGGGGCCTATTGCACCATCTTACAAAATTGTGATTACAAGCATTTTTTAACAAATTTGTAAGAAATCGAGTTTTTTTCATATGTAATTTTTTTTTAATCACAAATTTGTACTTGTAATTTGTAGTTGGTGCAATAGGCCCCAGGTGGAAAAGCTGTTTAAAACTAATTTTGCTTAAAACAAAAATTCGGAAACAAATGCAAGAAAAGATTTATGATATCAATATACCTATCTATGTATGTACTGTGTATTTTTTGATTATTTGCAGAGTCTTATAGGTAAAATTTTCAATTTTGAAAAATTAAAATACTATATAAAAGTGTTTTTTACTAAAAAATATTCTACTTGTCAAATCTCAGCTTTTCTTAATCTTATTTTCAAATAAGGTTTCAAAATTAAATTTAATGATGAGTTTTTACATTTCCAGCATTCTTAAAAAACTATTGTTTTTAAAAATTGAATTTCTAACAAAGTATTTTCGAATAAAGGATTTTCTTTTTTTAATCCTAATATTATTTTGCTTTCAATAATTTGATTATCTACCAATATTGACTGTTCCTTCCTTTTTATTACTTCAGTTTTAAATTTAATATTTAATACGATTTCAAAAATATTTTAGAAAATTTAGAATCGGGAGCCTTATTTTACTGCATTTTTTTTCAAGTATAGCCATATGACTCATATTACAGCCTTATTTGCACATAAGAACGAAAGTAGAATCAAATGTGGCATTATTTTGAAGAGGGCTATTTCACGTCATTAGTTTCACAAACTTGGTCCTACAATATTTCCTCCATAAACTAAATTCAGAAGCAGTGTCAGCAATTTAAATCAAACTTCAAAATATATCACACAAGTATTATTATTCAATTATTTGATAGACAAAAGCTTCCAAACAATCCCAAAAATGTCACTCCCTTAGCGGAAATTGTTTATCATTTAAACGAATCTCTCTAAAGTGATTCCCACACTGCTCGAAGTTTAAACTTAAACCGACAGACAGTTGCCACTACATTGTTGGAACAAACCCACAACCATCAGGATTTTATATTTAATAAACAAAAAAGGTGCCAATTATTGTCATATCGATGTCACTCGACTGCGTGTACGAGTTTAAACCAACAGCACAAACACCACAGCTTTGTGTAGTCCTTCGAAATCCTTGCAATGAATAGAGTAAATTTAAATTGTTACCAGCAGCGATTTCGTTGATAATATCGAATTTTAATCTGTTGTCTGTCAGATAAATTTCCTTGAACATGAATCCTGTGGCTCATGGCTCTTCCGATAACGCACTTATTTCATTTATTTGTTTGTTGGATGAGTCGAAATACATGTGTCAGTGTCTCGTGTGTTGTTGTTTTCTGCCACCGACCGCGTGTGCCTCATCTCTTCATGTGTCGCATTATCCTGTCGGAAAATAAAAAAGGATCAGACACGCACCACACCACACAATTGGATTTAAATTAGAAAACTTTTTTTCGTACAATAAAAAATAAATACTTAAATGCATGCTCTGGTCGCACGGACTTGCTTCCGTGGATCGAAAATGTGAACAGGGCTTTGAATTGACTTTGGACTATATTTTAGACTTCGTTAGTATTAAAGGAGACAAATTTACAATGTTTTAATAAAATTGAATGCAGAGGAATTTTTAAATTTGGTAATTTTCTAGATTATACCAGTTTACTGTACATGCGCTTAGGTCTAATTTTATACGAGTGTTATGAAGACTGTTTCGCACTTTTCCCTAATTTAGAATATTGAATTTTCTTCAAAAGTTGTTGAGTGGATTTGATGAAAATTTAAAAACAATCTTCGTTTCTTGTGATTAACTGGTATAAGTTTCATTTCTTTAACACCAATCGTCAACAATTTATACCTTTTGCATACAAAATTGCATTATTTCTCATATAAAGCGTCTCTTTCTACTTAAAATAAACAAAAGCATTCACAAAGTTGCCTACTTTACTTTATAGTGAATTGGTATAAACTGGTCTAATGCCCATTGCTAATGAATATTGATCTTTGTACTGTCTAGTTTTATTGGATTTGGTCAAAAGTTAGTTACAGACACCACACTCGTTTACTGGACACCACAATATTAACTTTCATTGGATAACTCTCCTCGAAATTCAAACTCGATATTTTTTAAAATCCCTAACTTACCCTTAATCTTTTGTAACAAATATCTCGAGTGAAAATGTGTTTTTATTTTGTGTTTATTGTGAACCAACCCTCTAAATGAGGCTAATAGTTAAAATGTTCGTAGCTTTTTTTTTTGTTAAGAAAATAATTTAAATTCCATTCCCTAATTGGTAAAACTTTTTTAAGAGTTTTATTTCTTTCATTGAAGGACTCTCGAGACTCATACAGACAGTAATTAATGACAGTTGCAGATTGAAGTGGCACAGAGTGGCAGTAGCACGTCTATGCGATGCTTCGTCAGCGGCGGCGTCCGTGGCGTATGCGATGACAGCACAATGCTAAATCACATTTGGCATATGGCAATGGCCTCAAATGAATCGTCAAGTGCAAAGTTCGACATAATGGAAGCATTGTTTTGCCGAGGAGGATTCATTTCCTTTTTGTGTTTTTTTTTTTTTTTATACATATTTTTGTGTTTGGCTTGGTGTGTATTTCTCTATTGTTTGTACACCTCCCCCAAATGAATTTCTTATTTTGAACATTTACGCGACAAATAAACAAGAAAATTGATGAATTGGAATAGGTATTTTCAGTCGTCTCCTTTTTTCTTTTGTTTTCACTTGTATTTTTGTGATTATGGGATTTTGTTTAATAACAACATTCAACAATAGCCCAGGGACAGATTTAGAGATGAACACAATAATTTTGAAATTTCGCGCCTTATACTAAAAATTATTCCTCTTTTCAAATAAAAACATTAGATACAAAATCAGAGCCTTGTTACGAGTAAATTTACAATGAACTTGTCAACAACTCAGAAACTTTCACAAAATAACATTACATTCATGGTTGAAATAACACGGCACTACTTCTGGTAAAATTGTACATATGTATGTGGTTTAAGAAGATGCATTGTTATTTCAAAATAATTTGTTTGAAATTTAAAAAAAATTGACAAACTTTTAATATGACCGCATTGTTAATTTGTACAACATTTTTGTTATTTAAACATGGCCTCCCATTGACTCCTGTTGTTAAGCAAGATGGCGCAAAATAAGTGACCGAATTTCTTTTTTGAATTGCTTTTGTATTTAATAAAAAAAAATTTTTGAGTAATGGAAATCTTTATTTGGACCCTAACAATTTTTTTTGTTAGGTGGAAAAGATGATTTCCGGCAAGTGTTGAAATAAATTGATGCCCGTTTTATCGCATTTTCCATGACTTTCCACAAGATTTCCGTTGATAACTGTTCGCATTCCTGTCTGCGATTGTCTGAGATTTTTTGGCATTAAGCCGCGACTTCAAGTAGCTCCTAAGAAAGAAGTCTGGGATGGTTAGGTTAGGTTAGGTTAGGTTAAAGTGGCTGTCATTAAAGCGTCTGACACACTTAGACCATTGGAGGTCCATTGTGATACCACGATCTAATAGGAAAAAAAAAAAAAAAAAAAAAAAAAAAAAAAAAAAAAAAAAAAGGTTTCCTATTAGTTAAAACCATTTGGAGCTTGTGATGAAGCGAAGGAGACTTTTAATGTCTTTGTCTATGAGATCGCTTGGTTCATTATAGAAATGTTCTCCTAGATGAAGTTTGCGTCTGTAAGAGAGAGCAGGGCATGTACAAAGAAGGTGTGGGATTGTCTCCTCTTCCTCTTCGTCCAAGCAACTCCTGCAGAATCGTTTGATAGCACACCGAGACGTGCGGCGTGTCTACCTATGAGACAGTGTCCAGTTATGACACCTATGACGGAGCTGATCTGAGATCTACTGAGGGACAATAGACATTTTGACCGTTTCAGATCCAGTTTAGGCCAGATCCGCTTGGTCGCTATACAAGTGGTAGTAATAAGCCATCTTGTATTCGATTGTTCCAGAGCGATTCGTTTCAGCATAAGTTTACTTGTAGCTATGGGCATACCTATATTTGCCTTTTCGGGTAAGATAGGCATTTCCGTTCCAATTCTGGCGAGTTCGTCGGCTTTACAATTCCCCGGAATGTCCCTGTGACCCGGCACCCAGAATAGGTGAATGTTAAACTGTTTGGCCATCTCCATTAGAGACGAACGACAGTCTTGGGCTGTAATGGAGTTTACAGAGACTGATGCTAGGGATTTCAAAGCAGCCTGACTGTCTGAGAAGATACGGATATCCGTGTTAGATATCACGTTTTCTTTAAGCCAGGACAATACTTCCTTTATCGCCAGAATTTCCGCTTGGAATACGCTACAATGGTTTGGTAGGCGGAAGGAGAGACTAAGATTTAGTCCATCTGAGTACACTCCACCACCCACTCCGTTTTCAGTCTTCGATCCATCTGTAAAAAAGTTTACTGATTTATTATCTGCCAAAGTCCCTTCCTCCCAAGCTGACCTTTATCGAAGACCAAAGAGGGAGTGATGTAGTCAGAGTGACTTGGTAGAGTTCCGAATAAATTCAGAATGGTGGTGTGGCCAATAGAGTTATTGGTCCATTGAGAGATGGCTTTGAGACGTATGGCTGTGCTCGCGGCTATTTGTTTACTGTAAATATCCAGGGGTGTCAGGTTGAGTAGTATGTCTAGTGCAGCGGAAGGTGTCGGACGGAGAGCTCCGCTGATGCACATACACGCTGAACGTTGAACTCTGCTTAGTTTATCGCGATTAGTCGCTTTATCTAAGGCCGTCCACCATACGGTGACCCCGTAAGTAAGTATCGGTCTGATGACCGCAGTGTATAGCCAGTGAGTAATTTGTGGAGACAGGCCCCACTTGTTCCCTACGGCTTTTTTGCAAGAAAAGAGAGCTACCATGGCTTTCTTTACTCTTTCCTGTATATTAGGTTTCCAACTTAACTTTTTGTCTAAAATAAGACCCAGGTATTTAGCTTGATCTGAGAAAGTGAGTGGAACACCTTTAATCGATGGAGGGTCTAGTTGAGGAATTTTGTATTTCCTTGTGAAGAGGACTAGTTCAGTCTTGTGGGGGTTAACACCTAAGCCACATCGATCTGTCCATTTTAGTAGCTTGTTGAGAGCGGTTTGTATAAGTTCTGTTAAAACTTGAGGGTGCTTTCCTGATACGGCAATGGCAATATCGTCAGCGTATGCAATCACTTTGAATCCCTCTTCTTCTAGGTCTATTAGCAGATCATTAACTACCATGTTCCATAGAAGTGGGGATAGGACTCCACCTTGTGGGGTTCCTCTACTGACTGACCTTCTTGTAGTAAAGCTACCTAGTTCCGCATTTATAATTCTGCTTTTCAGCATGAATTTTATAAGGTTACCAAGTGAGCTATCCACATTGAGATTCTGCAGTGTCTTCGCTATTGCGGCGCTGTCGACATTGTTGAAGGCGCCTTCTATATCTAGGAATGCAACTAGAGTGTATTCTTTGTGATCTAGGGAGTATTCGATTGCGGGTACCAAGGTATGTAGCGCAGTTTCTACTGATTTTCCCTTGCAGTAAGCGTGTTGTGCCGTAGAAAAAAGGTTTGGTTTTATAGCACTACGCAGATGAATGTTAATCAATCGTTCCAGTGTCTTGAGAAGAAATGACGATAGACTGATAGGTCTTAGGTCCTTGGGCGTAACGTGGGAGCATTTACCAGCTTTGGGTATAAAGACTACTTTGACTTCTCTCCATATACGGGGAATATGAACCAGGTTTAGACAACTGTTCATTATTATCTCTAATGTGGGTAAGATAATGTCTAAAGCAACTTGCAGTTCGGCTGGTATTATGCCGTCTGGTCCTGCCGATTTGTATGGATCGAAGCTGTTAATTGCCCATTTTAGTTTGTCCCTTGTTATTAACCCTCGGATCTTTATACCTTTGTTATTTGACTCTAATGAGTTAATGTTGCAAATGTTTTGCGAGCTACCTGGGAAGTGAGTGTCAAGTAGCAAATTGAGTGATTCTTCACATGAATTTGTCCAGGAGCCATTTGACATTTTCAAAGAGCTTGGCATGACTGGATTTATTGAGAGGATTTTCCTCAATCTGGATGCTTCAGAAGTATCTTCTATTTTATTACAGAAGTTCCGCCATGAAGATCTTTTGCTTGTCCTCAATTGTTTCTTATAAATCTTTAAGGATTCTTTATATAAGTCCCAATCTGAGGATTCTTTTGTGTATTTAGCTCGATTGAAGAGTTTTCTGCAACTTTTCCTGAGCGGTTCTAATCCTGAATTCCACCAATAAGGTTTCTTTTTTCCTCTAACTTGAAGAAGAGGACAAGAAATATTCATTGCATTGTTCAGGATTAGTGTCAGATCCTTGACTTTGTTATCTAGATCTGAGGTGTTGTAGGGGATATCTAAAGATTCGGCTGTAAGCGATCTTTCCAGTATATCTCTATACGTTTGCCAGTTTGTTTTCCTATAATTACGAAAAACTGGCCGTGTGGTGGGTACATCATTTAAACTGAATTGAATGTATCTATGGTCTGAGAATGAGTGTTCCTCTGATACTTTCCAATTCGTTATCATTTGATATATAGTGTCAGAGACAAGAGTGATGTCTAGCACTTCTTGTCGGTTTCTGGTAACAAAGGTAGGTTCATTACCGATGTTACTGACTACAAGGTTAGTACTAAGAATATAATCAAAAAGAGAATAAGATGGGATGGTTAAATCAGGTGATATTGCTGGCCATGCCAAATCACAAAAACAGAATGATTACGCGACCATGAAACGCTTCCTTCACAATATCGATTGTGCTCGTGCTGTTTGTGCGGTTGTACTGTCTTGTTGATCGTCAGTGATCGTGAGCGTACTGGCCATGGCGATGGCGTCCTCAAAAATTACTGTCCATTCACTCCTCCCGCCTTAATTCCACACCAAACAGTGGTTTTGAGTTGATGTTATGGCTCATCGTGCATCACACGCGGGTTTTCTGCCTTAGAAACGAATATTTTGCTTATTGACGTAACCGCTTAAGTGAAAATCGTCCACTTCGTTGTTGAAATTAAGGATGGCTTGATAGTAATTTGCACGCGACGAACGGTCAGCAGACATGCACTGTTTGCACTTTGTATGGGGAACATAATGTTAGTCTGTCACTAAAATTCACTCTAGGGTGCATATGGTGATGTCCAATTGCGTGGTTCGTCGTCTGGTTGATGTTTCTTTGTTATCATTGACAACGACAGCCACAGTCGCAATATTCAGTTCAGTGCGATGCATATTCTCCCGTGGTTCCAGTATGTTCGAGTCAAGTAGCTAACCGCCAGAATGTTTGCCTAGTTGGATAGACACGGTTATTGGCGAAAAAAATCAACACAATTATTCCGCGCTTCATTGCTTGTCTTTTTGTATACTGCAGTTGTCTAGTTCACAAATTTAAAATATGATTGACATCATTCACAATTATGAGGTCTTCTGATAGGGTGATTAATTTTGCGCCACCTTGTATAGATATATCCTGTTGCCTTATACTTTCTTATAGATATTTTAAAAATTGTGCACTTAATAAACTACACCCTTAAAATTGCATCTAAATTTATGAAATCAAACTTCATATCATCTGAGAACAGTATTGTCTTGTCACAAAATAGACATTCAATTCTTGTATCTCGTTAACTATTTTATATGATTAATCTTGTAGAAAAGTAAGTCCCGAATAACTGGTTAATTTCTGGTTAATTTTACATGATATTTTCTTTCAGTGAGTTGACTTGGAATTGAAGTGGAAATGAAAAGTTTCATACAAAGCCCTTCATCGTCAAGTTTTTAAAAATTATAAATTGCAGAGCTTATAAAGGGTGATTTTTTTGAGGTTAGGATTTTCATGCATTAGTATTTGACAGATCACGCGGGATTTCAGACATGGTGTCAAAGAGAAAGATGCTCAGTATGCTTTGACATTTCATCATGAATAGACTTACTAACGAGCAACGCTTGCAAATCATTGAATTTTATTACCAAAATCAGTGTTCGGTTCGAAATGTGTTTCGCGCTTTACGTCCGATTTATGGTCTACATAATCGACCAAGTGAGCAAACAATTAATGCGATTGTGACCAAGTTTCGCACTCAGTTTACTTTATTGGACATTAAACCAACCACACGAATGCGTACAGTGCGTACAGAAGAGAATATTGCGTCTGTTTCTGAGAGTGTTGCTGAAGACCGTGAAATGTCGATTCGTCGCCGTTCGCAGCAATTGGGTTTGTGTTATTCGACCACATGGAAGATTTTACGCAAAGATCTTGGTGTAAAACCGTATAAAATACAGCTCGTGCAAGAACTGAAGCCGAACGATCTGCCACAACGTCGAATTTTCAGTGAATGGGCCCTAGAAAAGTTGGCAGAAAATCCGCTTTTTTATCGACAAATTTTGTTCAGCGATGAGGCTCATTTCTGGTTGAATGGCTACGTAAATAAGCAAAATTGCCGCATTTGGAGTAAAGAGCAACCAGAAGCCGTTCAAGAACTGCCCATGCATCCCGAAAAATGCACTGTTTGGTGTGGTTTGTACGCTGGTGGAATCATTGGACCGTATTTTTTCAAAGATGCTGTTGGACGCAACGTTACGGTGAATGGCGATCGCTATCGTTCAATGCTAACAAACTTTTTGTTGCCAAAAATGGAAGAACTGAACTTGGTTGACATGTGGTTTCAACAAGATGGCGCTACATGCCACACAGCTCGCGATTCTATGGCCATTTTGAGGGAAAACTTCGGAGAACAATTCATCTCAAGGAATGGACCGGTAAGTTGGCCACCAAGATCATGCGATTTGACGCCTTTAGACTATTTTTTGTGGGGCTACGTCAAGTCTAAAGTCTACACAAATAAGCCAGCAACTATTCCAGCTTTGGAAGACAACATTTCTGAAGAAATTCGGGCTATTCCGGCCGAAATGCTCGAAAAAGTTACCCAAAATTGGACTTTCCGAATGGACCACCTAAGACGCAGCCGCGGTGAACATTTAAATGAAATTATCTTCAAAAAGTAAATGTCATGGACCAATCTAACGTTTCAAATAAAGAATCGATGAGATTTTGCAAATTTTATGCGTTTTTTTTTTAAAAAAAGTTCTCAAGCTCTTAAAAAATCACCCGTTAGTTACCTAAAATCAAATATAACTGATTGTGAAATTTTTATCCACGCTGCATTAGATTTTCACTTATCATTCCATGTACTCGAAAACTGAAAATATGGCCATTCGAATTTTATGTCATTAGTTTTATATCTTGGGGGCAAACATATCCGATTTCTTAGACATTGTGTAAAGGAGCAAAGGCCTATATCATTCCATTGCCTAGTTGCGGCTAAATTAAGAGCTCAAATATCGAAAGAAAATAAATTGTAACAATCGGTGACCCCATTTCCGCGATATGATCAAGTAGGCTAAACTAGATAAAGAAAACAAGTGGTCTTACGATGAATGCGTTCAACTGAAAAGTGACAGAAGATCCTCATGCGAATCTGCTTCAGCAAAAAGCAAGAAGGTCCTAGATTCTTTCGATTAAAACAACACCTATATACTCTTAAATTCAGAAAATTGTGAGATTCAGAAATACAAAACCGATGTGCATCGGTATCTCCTTTTTAGTCTTAAAACTTTTCTAAATGCCAGTACAGTGCTCAAACATTTCAAGAGTACTCACAATCTCCTTAGTGCGCAAAATGAAACAAAAACAAAATGAAGAACCTATTCCGCCTTAATAAAAATAAAAAACAAGGCCACATGATCTTTTGATTTACCACGAGAGGTCTTAAAATACGGAGGTTTATGTTTTGGTAGAGCGCATGCATCAACACTTTAATAAAATGTGATCGAAAGAAAGCATGCTCGTTGGCTGAATTATAATCTCCATATATAGCTCATTTAAAAAAGAGGCAAACAAATATCTTGGCATATCCATGCTAAGAGGGTCTTAAAATGTTCTAAACGGTTTCGCAATAAAGCCGGGTATACCTATGTTGAAATAGAATAAAACAACATTATTTTTTTATTTCAAAATCCCATGTATGCTATAATGTACGAAATATGAAATCGTTCAAATACCCGCCTCGACTTCTTACAGTGACACGGATCCGAGTGGTCCAATTTTCAATAACGGTTCCGGATAGATCGGGATGAATTGGAGCGATAGCCTGTGTTGATTTCACTTTAAAGATCCATCGATTGCGGTTTATTCGCATAGACCAGGAGAAACCCCACATGAAAAAGTCTAGCGGTGTCAAATCACCTGACCTTGGTGGACACCTTGGCAAGAGATAACCTTACCCTCAAATCGTTAATGCAAAATGTCAATCGTTGCGTCCGCTGCGTGTCGTTTAGCACCTTTATGCTAAAATCACATATGTCCCTTAGGTCCAAATGGTTCAATATGGATCGTTAGAAATTGCTTATCATCGTTCTTGCCATTGACGGTGATACATAATCACTTGGTAACCCTATAGTGTGGTGTGGTGTCGTTCGATTTACGGCAATTTTACATCCAGTCATTTAAAAATTCGACGCCAAAGATGATTTTTTGGCCAAAATTGGAGTCCTCTTCAAAAGGCTCCGAAGCCCAGTGATTCGAGCGATTCAATTAAATCTAATTCACATCACAGTTAGTTTGTGTGCCTTAGATCTGAAACTGTGGCATTTCGAAACCTATTGGTATCGAGAGCCCTTCGAACTTAACACGCCGTCTCCACTAGCGATAAATCCATCGCAATCGCAATAGCCAAAGCAGAAAGCAGAGATCAGAAGAACTGTCAGATTTTTGTGGCTGGGCATTTCATCGCATACTTTTTTAGTATAGTGAATAATTTTATTGTATATAAATGAGTTCTATGGACAGTTTCAAATCAGATTTTTTTTTAATTTTGTAAGAAAAACGTAAACCCCAAGCCAAAGCTTTCTTCGCACGCAAAACTCAAACTCAGTTAAATTAAATTTGGGTACGCCAGAACAATATGACAGTTCACCTTGCGATAAAGCAAACGATGAATGGTATGCGATGAGAGCATACTTTCTATCGCAAGCTATGAAAATGTAGCTGCGATGGCGGTCTCTACTTGCGATAATGAACGCATACTTTCAAGCATGCTCTGGATTCATCGCTAGTGGAGACCGCATGTAAGACGGGCCGTACCGATTGGAAAAGAGTACGTACAGAGTAAATTTTCCTATAGATGTCGTAAGATAAAATCAATGCCTGTACGAGTATCTCAAAAAATTCGTGTACTTAGGCCTTCCAAACTCTTGATCCGTCATTACGTCACAACAGCGCGAAAACGCGTCAATCCATCAATACAATGACATTTGGATAGAAAGAAAAAAAAACTTTGAATGGATCTTTTGTTTATTTCTTTTTTTTTTTTTTTTGTTGTTGTGAAAATAAAAATGGAAGATTACTTAATTTTGCGAAAGAGCCAAAAGTGGGCAGAAGAAAAACAATCTATCGATAATTGAGAGCTCTACCTATTGTTTGTTTGTATTTGTACATTAACAGGAGGATATCAGCATCTCGATTTGAATGGAATGAAAGAGGGTTATGTTGTATGGTATTATGGCGTTGCAAGGAGATTGAGCGGAAAAAAGGGGGAAATATTCAAGGATTCAGATTGAATAAATTCTAGAAAAATAAAATAGAAAAGATCCCATTGAGGATTTATTAGAGAGAACAATGAAATTGATTAGTTCGGTTCGTGCACTGTGCAATTGACAGGTGTTTGTTTACGCCCTTACTTCGAGGTTTATTATTTCAATAGATGATGAGTTTGTTTTTGTTTTTTTTTTAGAATGAAAGGGTTTATAAGAATGTTTATGAAGATAGCTTTACTGGTTGATGTTTTAATCAAAAATGTACCAGTATTTTATATTGGGGATAACATTTTGGTTCAGTGGGTTGATAATGACGTAAATGATTTTAAGTCTGCATAACACAATCTTATTAATGAAATGAGAAAAATTATTTTACATAGATAGCTATATAAAAAAGGTACTCGAAAATCAAATATATAATCTTGTTAAATGGCGCCCAACGCGTGACTGTTATGATTATTGAATATAAGGCTGTATTTTTTGTTGTAATGTTCTGAATATTGAGTGTGCAACTAAATTTAAATATTTCTTGAACAAAAAATTAAGGATATTCTGATAACAACACTATTTTATCGTGGTTTTTCTAAGACTATTGTAGGTTTCTTATAAATTTCTATAAGCGAAAATGGTTAAGAACTTGAAGCTTGTAAGAAAACTAGATTATTATATTTTTTTAACAAAAGTATAGTTAAGGGCGAGCAGTGAAATCAGAAGTCTATATTAAAATTAATCAAACATTTGCCTTTGCAATCGCTAGATTTCGTTTCGACGTTGACTTGACAAGAGTTAACGATTGTGTCATTATCACTCTCTTGATCTTTATTGAATTGATGTACGTAATCGTAAGTGTGTATTATTTTAAATAAAACTCTACTCTTTTAAATCCAAAAAACGTCTGTAGTCATTATTATATCAAGCTTTATTTACCATTTGAGTTATTACAATCAATATAAAATTTAAATTAAAATTTAAAAAATAATTAAAAAAGTACAAAATATATGTGTTTAATTCTAAGAATTATGTTCGGGCTGTTGCACCAACAAATTTATTTATTTATTTATTAAATAGCGTCGAAATATTCAGTTATTCTTATGAGGTCTTTTATTTATGGCTACAGAGATAAATTAGCGAAAGTAAACACAAAATTCAGAGGTCAAAAGTTCATATTTGAAAAAAAAAATTGTGTTTGTATCTATACTACTGTTTATTCTCAAGTCTCAAAACCAAAGCTTTAAAGTGTTTTGTTAAATGGTGCCTTATGTAAGTATTTTTCTTTTGCCAAACCTTTAAAAACTTCAATCAAAATAAAATTCATCTACCTCCTATTTAATTAAGACATTAAATTATGTATTTAATTAAATGGCGCCCAATGAAGAACTGTGACGGTTTTTCCATTGTTTTTCGTCTCTAAATACTCAATTTTTATTATCTACCTACTTTTCAATTAAGACATTTAATAATTTGATTAAATGGCGCCCAATGCAGAAGCACTACGGGTTTTCTATTGTTCTGCGGCTCTTAATACTCAATTTTTATTAAGAGTATTTATATTTATGATATAAGATGATTGGTACTTTTAATATTCGTCTGCGAGATTGTTGCATGGACTTATCTAAAACATAACGAGGATTCACTTTTACAACTTATGTTAATCTGAGATATTGTGACACAAAGTGAATAAACCTAAAACATTTTGACAACTGAAATAACGACATTTTTACCAAAATCTGAAACCCTATGTTTGAAAAGCGACCAAGGTGAAACATTTTGTTTTTTTTTTTTTAATATTGATTTGCGTGGAATAAACTAAAATAGATCATTTAAAAATTTAAAAGATTTTTAAATATTGTTAAATGGCGCCCAACGTGAAACTTTATGTATGGTACCTGTTTATCTGGTAACTTATAGAGTAAACTGAGAACATACATACCTGCACATACTTATAACGAAAATTATCACTCGGGCTTTAACATCAAAGGCCTCAATCGTAATGTCAAATGGCGCCCAATGCGAGCCCATTACAATTATGTGCTTTCAGTTCATAAATTCTTTATTTCATTTAAAGTTTTATTTAATTACTCCCAGAGCATTCACATGCTTTATTTATGACAGTATAGGTTAAAATCTACGACACCAAAGATTATTTTTAGTTTCTTTGACTAATTTAAAGGCATATCCATAGGCCTTTACCACAAAAGAAAATTAATAGGCTCTCAAAGCTTTTGTCAATTGTACTTTATTTTAGAAAAAAAAAATTATATATATTAAAGCTTTTCGCCTCTATCCTTGATCCTGCTGATGCACACAATGTTTGAAATAAAATTGAGAACAACAAACTGAAATAATAAAATAGAAGACAAAAAAACTAAAACTCGCATAAATTCCGTTTTAATGAAAGAAAAATAACAAAAGATCCTGCCATTGCATTCTCTTTATAAAAATCCCATTCAGTTCTACCTTCATTTTTTAAAAAAAAAAAGAAGAAAATAATGATAAAGAAGAAGAAAACTCAACCCACGAAAGGATTTCTTTTTTGTTAACCAGAGACTGAGATTGCAAAGAATATATAGATGATGTAAAGATTTTCGAGAAAATTAATGAAAGAATTGCACCCAACAACTCATACCCAGTTCTCCTTGCACTCTCCTCATACCGAATGTGAAGCTTTTGTTGCAGCACATTGTATAACATCAGCTCCTACAGGACGATAAATACAAGGACGACATAAACATACATTGAAGAACAACATTAATAAAATAGTAAAATGGATTTTATTCTTCTTCTTCTTCTTGTTGGCAATAGAAAAATGAAAACCTTACAAAACTTAAAAGCGCCATCTATGAGAAGGATATTTTCTTTACATATAGGTTATACATAAAACAAGTCTCTTACTTTGTGTATACGTTTTAATATCTATATACATATTTATTATGTGTGCTCTTCTGCTCTGTTCGGCGAACAAAGGACGAATTGTTGTCAACCCAACTTATACATATGCGGGTCTATACATCTCGTTCATCTACTGTCATCTTGGCATTGTCACATGAAGAATAATCCTTTTTGTCGAGCTTTCTGTTATATTTGTACCAACCTTTAGATATCTCCGCCACTGCTTGGGACGGGTACGGGTGCAGGGGTGCCTGCTCGTGTTCGTTGTATTCGCATATCCCTTGCATTCATTGAATCCATTCAGTCAGTCATTCACGATTCACCCAAGAGAAGAGAGCGAGAAAGAGAGTTGTTGATGGCATTGTGTTGTGTCATTCTTGTTGCTTCTTCTTCTTTTTCTTCGTCGTTGTTGCTGTTGTCAACAAGGACAAATACACAATTCATAAATGGGCGGGAGTAGAAAGGTGAAAGAGAGACACAAAATACAGGATGTTCAAAGTCGAACAATCCCAAGGATTAACAACAACAAAAACTAGAACGACACAGGTTTATTTTCTAACATTGGTCCTGTTCCTGATGCTGAGGCTGATGATGATTCTTAGCTGATGGCAGCATGCAGCAAGCTTGCTGGCTGATGGCTTATGGGCGTATAGAAGCGTCCTCCTTCTTCGCAGGAGTCTTCTCTGTAGTCATTATGTGACGTTTGTAACCAGTAACAACGACAATGAACCAGCGAGCATGGTGGTGGGTGGTGGGTGTTGGATGCTGGGTGGTCTACGGGTGGTTGCTTTTTCGTAAAGAAAAAAGGATTTTCACAAAATAATACAAAATGAAAAGCTTTTCAGGACATTGTCAAATGATGTTCACTCATTCTGTTAAAGACAATGCTACCAACAAAAAAAAAAGAAGAAGAAGATTCAACAAAATTCAGTTCGTATAAGTGATGAAGGCAGATATATCCACCTACCAACATGCACACACATCATCCCCCGAATGATGTAGGTACCGGTGATGTTTTAAAGGAAACATGACGACACAACGAAATAAATGATGACATAATTTAAAAGCAACCATGTAGGCAGATAATGAGAAATTTCCTTGCAATGAATGAAAAACATTACGAAAGTGTAGGATGCTGTATGTTGGGATAAAAGGATTGATAAATGCGAATGTATGGTATTGTCACCTGTGTGTAGGTATATAGGGAATATGATACATTATACAGGAAACTCCTCTGTGATTTGGAAGACAATTTCTAAATAGAAAAGTTACACAATACTTTAAAAGGGACCTTTAATCACATTCAAAAGTAATAGAAATAGAAATTATTTTATACATCCGATGGAACCTCCTTGTTTTTGAGAAATGTATCTTGTTATAAAATGTGTGATTTTGAAATTGTCTTATCTAAAATTGTGAACGATAATTTGCTTATCTTGGAGCGATTTTCTCAAAATTCATTTATTAGCTTAATTCAAAAATGGCGCCCAATGAATATCTACTAGTTTCTGTGTAGCATTTTTCTTAAAATCTTTTAATGAACTTAATTTAAAAATGATATTAACTCAGGCTTCCATAAGTTGCCAATTATGACATCACATATTCATGAAACGTATAAAAAATGTTGACTAGAAAATGATTTATGAATTCGTAATGCAAATAATTCAAGAAAATGGTGGAAAATGATGAAACCGAAATTAAAAAAGAATTCCTGAAAACAACTGTAAGACCCAAAGAGGGCTTAAAGGCGTTTCCAATTCTGGAAAAATCCTGTTTATACATAAGTATTTATGTTGTATTAAATGAGAAAAAAAATAACGATACAGTTGTGAGTTTTATTTAACAATTCCAGGTTCTTAATTGAAGTAAATGTGCAATTTACAATTACCGTTTACTACCCAAATATTAATAAATTTTATTTTTACTATTATTCTTTTGAATTATTTTTCATTTGGAATTATTAACCAAAAATTAAATTTATTAAATGGCGCCCAATGTCAGACTTTTTCTATTTCCATGGTAAATTCAATTATGAAGATTTTTGTTTCTAAATAACAGGTCTTAATTTATTTATATGAGAAAAGAGTTGTGAATTCAAAAAATTAGCGCTCAACGTTGGACTGGAGTGGCGCATAATTATAAATTTACTTAGCTTAGTACAAGCAAGCACTTCAATCTAACCTTAGATCAATGGTAGATTTTTCGTTGTTTTTTTTTTTTTCAACATTTTCACATATTTTTTTTTTATAATTCACTCGCGCTCAAGGGTATGTTACGAGACCCTTATAATGTTTTAAACACAGCACGGGCGAGGGGGAAATTAGGAGGGGAGAAAAAGGAGGTGTCGATGAACATTGGTCTTGAATGTTTTCAAATTGAAAGGGCAGAGGAAAACTGTGCCGGGTAAGTTATTCCATAATCGTATTGTACGACTTAAAAATGAATCTCTTTATTTGACGGTACGACCAAAATTAGGCTCAAGGTTGAACTGATGAGCATTCCTAGCGAATCGGGTATCACGGGTGAATTGATAAAGGGGAGGAATGCAACTGGCTACTTCGAGTGAGCATGAGCATAGCTTGTGAAAGAAGCAATAAAACAGGGAAATACATGAAACATTCCGACGGTGTTCAAGAGATGGGAATGAATCCATGATAGCTCTGTTTCCAATCAGTTTTAACGCTCTGTTCTGAATTCTATCCAATAAATTGAGAGAAGATTGAGCAGCGCCTGCCCAAAGATGTGAGTTACACTCGAGTTTTGGACGTATAAACGCGTTATAAATGGTAGCCAGATCAGAAGGGCTGAAAAATTTCTTACATCGATAAAGAAATCCTAAGCATTTAGCAGCATTCTTGGCAGTCTCGAGTATGTGATCATTCCAACGAAGATCGTCGTTAACACACATCCAAAAATAAATGAGAAAACAAAGGTTTTGATTAGGACAAGTTGTGAAGGGAGCTTCGGTGTAAGCCAGAACTAATATATAAGTTAAAGATGTCCGGAGAGTTACTGGCTAAATGCAACGTTTTTGAGTTTAGTTCAAAGCGGCAGTAGATTGTACGGTGATGAGAAAGGCGGAAAAAAGATGTGGATCTGAGGTAACGTGGGTAAGTATTGATGGTAATCGTTTCCAAAAGTAAGGACGAATCCATTGTCCCAGTGAGAAGTTGTTGCACAACGAGAATGTGAGCAAATTGATGACGTTTTTGTTAGGTTTGAAAATTAATCAATTTTAATCGATCTTCATAGGAGAATAAAATGAGAATATCAGACCAATGAAGACTCCGAAGGGCAAATCAAAGAAATCTGCGTTGCGCAGCTTCAATTCTTTGGGAATGAAAGTTCTGATATCGTGACCAAGCTTGGCTAGCGTATCCATGCAGGGACCGAACAAATGTTATGTAAAGGGACTTAGTGACATGAGGATCCGATAATTCCTTGGACCAACATCTTATGAAGCCGAGTTAAGAATTGGCCTTGCTAATTATGTGATCAATACGTTCACTTTATGTTTTTCGAAGATAATATCTTTCAAATAGTGATGGTCAAATGCAAATGCTCTTTCCAGACTATTTTTTTTTACTTATCTTAGAATTATAGGTCCTAGCACCCTCACTTCTCCTCGGATAGTGGCCTTTCTCTGTTTCATGGTTCTATGGTTATTTGCAAGGGTCATTTTCGTAGACCCAAAGAACAAAATTTAAAGCCATTAAATCGGACGAACGCGTTTCTCAGTTAAAATCAGAAAAATGTGATATTATTCGATTTATCAAACACTTCTTCTCAGAAAAGTCATAGTTTGGCGAACTCTCAGAATCACAGTTCTAGATTGAAATAACTTGTTTTGTTTGAACAATTCTTGAAAATGTTGGGCGCCACTTTTAAAAACAAGTTATTTTGGTTAACTTGACCTCTTAGTAAAGAAAAAGACTTTTTTTTTCAAATTGAAGCGAAATCTCTAGGTATACAAATTAAGAAAAGCTCAAAGAAACACAAAATGTAAAAAATATTCATTGAGGTACATTATATCAGTGAAATGTTGAGAGCTATTTTCTTATTAATTCATTTTTTTCTTATAAAAATAAGTTGAAAACTTAAACTCTGAAAAATAAACGATCTTTTGAAGAGGAATTTGTAACAAAATATATATATTAAATTAAGCATTGGGCGCCATTTATTTAATTGACTGGTATCTGACCTTACTTAAGCTTTGAAAAAAAAAACAGTGTGGAACTTAAAACAAGTACGGCTAGAACATAAGCTGCTGACTTTTCAACTAAATTGGGAGTCAAAAATGAGGTTTCCTTATCTGTGAAGCGCAAAAGATACAAACTCAATGTAATAAGCAGCATTTGCAAGTTAAAAGCTACTCACGGATTGCCTTACTTAACATAAACATGGAGTGAAATATAATGTTTACAACACTAATTGTAAGTATAAACAAACTTCGAATCACCACTACTCATTAAATTCAATAAATGACACCAAAAAGAAACCCATTTTTAACAAAAAAGAATGAACAGAAAAATAATTAAGATCAAGAGTCTTTAAGAAGACTGACATTGGGCGCCAATTATTGTAATGTTTTAAAAGAAATCAAGATTTGCAATACTAAGCATACATATTCAACTCTTGGCTATTTTTTAAATACATTATTTGTATGCAATAACTTAAGATAAGATTATTAAATTTTAAATTGGCGCCCAATGCCAGTCTGATTTTGTATCAATGAGTTGTTAGAATTTATTTATGAAGTACATACTAGTTAGTATTAGAAAAAATTAGTTTAAATTTATTTTTTAGCGAATTTTCAACTATAAAATGTTGAAGAAGAAAATATATATATGCATATATATGTTTATGCAAATCAAGATCCCGCCTCGAACAATTATTTGTTTCCTAATGAACACATAGTTATTAAAGAGCCCCAAAACCTCTTGCTATTTAACTATTATCTCAATGTCAAAACCATGGCTCCACTCTTAGACAACGCTGCAGTGACAAGTCTTCGGTCAAATGGCTAATATCCTTTGCAGAGCAGTAACAAGAAACGATTCCAAACAATAGTTAGCAAAGTGGCCAAAGTATAAGTAGTTATGATGTGTCCCATTGTATAGACCTAGAGACGCACACAAATGCTAGATAAATAATAAACCGCCTTCGCCGTCCAGGTGCAGACACAGTATGTCCACTTATAATTTCGTCTAACAACTTCTTACTCATCCCAGCTAAGCACACCCTAAGGATACCGTCGTCGTCGTTGACATCAAAAAGGTGTTATGAGCCAATACAAAAGCTACCACACTACACACACCAGTAATAAGTTCGCCCCAATTATCCTGGCACCTGGCCCTCCAGATATCGCCTGTCATAACTACTACATAATCCTTAAAACGGTTTGTTTGCTTTTGTGTGGTTTCTAGTTGCTCTGCAATCTACCTCTCAAGGATCAAAGTAAATACCCAGGACGCAGGGAACGAGAGAAAGAGCCTCCATTCATCCATGCAAACATTTTGAGATAATGTGCTTCTGCTAACGAAAGACAAGTGTTGAAGACGTCCTTTTAGGATTTTGTAATTCAACAACGAGTGCGGTTTTCCTCACACCCGAATTTGTTCGCCTACATAGTCATATCCTTTCAACAAGCTGCAATTGAGCTACTTAACAATTTGATATTGTTACAGGTTGCCATAATGTGACAAGGATGTGAGTTTGTCTGTGGCTGTGATAATAACATAATTCTATATTCCTACCGACCGACCGACACGACGACGAAGGCGACGCGACGGAGAGTATGAGTTTGAAGAGTTTCACGCAACAATACATTGACGACGCGACAGAGGAGTACTATGGTAGCAAATTTTCAAATTAAATTCTAATTATTTACATCGCAGTTAAGGAAGAAAATGAAACATTTTTGTATTAAAGATTTTTGGGGGAAAACTTCAAAATTATGAGTGGTGGTGGTGGTTACATTTTTAGGGGAAAAAAGACACGATGACAATGGAAAATAACAAAATGGCTGTATAAAGCAAAATTTCATGGGGCAACTAGCTCAACCCAAATGCAAACAAAGGACAACCTAAAGGCAAACAAAAAAAAAGCTAAGCTAAAATACAAATAATAAAAGTTACAACAAATACAATTTTTTTGTTTGCGAAAGGAAAGTCTCGATAACAATAAGAGACAAAATGTGGAAGAGAAAAGTTTGACATTATAAAATGGGGAGAGATGGATATAATATTTATTGTAAGTAGCCTTTTACTTTAAGTTTTCGAACAAATTGAAAAGTAGCTGCCTATTGTATGGCCTGAAAAATTCTAATATTGCCACAAACATGAGTTAAAATGTGTCATGAATTTTAAAGTTTTAAATAAATAAGTGAAACTCTAGATACAAGTACTGACTGTTCCCCGAAGTTCCCAATTTCAGCGAATATGAATGGTGAATATTTTAGCTGAATATCCTAGGCTTTATTTGTTGATGTTTTGAAATTGATAACTTATTAATACAAACAAAAATGGCGCCCAATTCAAACTAGTTTTTTAAGAAAAATGGAAGCACTTTTTAAGACAAGAGGTACCCATAGAGAATTTGTCCTAACCTAGCGTGAGGCAGTACCCCTAAAAAAATATTTTTACTTGCGACTTATAGGTACTATAAGGAAAGTTATGCATTCGTAAAAAAAACGAACTCGAGATTTTGATCAAAGTTGACATGACGATGATAGCGAAGACTAAAAAAGTAGGTCTCGAAATTCTGTTTGTCTGTCTTTCTGTCGATTCGACTACAGCCTAAACAGCTCATCCGATTTTCTTCAAACTTGGTAGATATGGGTTTTGATTTTTTCCCCCTACATGGTTTGTCTTTTTTTTAAGACCAAAAATAACGGTACCTGCCATACGAAATTTTATAAATATGGTAATGGTTGAAAAAAAATTCCGAAAAATGGTTATTGAGGGTATCCCCCAAAGAACCATTTTTTTTGTTTTTGATTTTCTCAAAAACGGTACCACCGATTTTGATCATTTTTTTTCGCTAAGGCCCCTAAAAATTTAAAAAGAATTGTGTATTCAAATTTTCAAAAATTGGATTTAAAAAAAAAACTTCAAATTTTTTTTTTCAAAACTCAATATTTCGAAAACCCCAAACTAGCTTTTTTTTAAACTTCATAAATAAAAGTTTCTTAATAATATAATCTTTATATGAAGGTTTTTATAATACAAACTCTATATACTACTGAAATAAATCAGCCAAGTAGAAGACTTAATATAATCTACAAGATGTGAGAAAAAAAAATTCATTTTATTTAAAAATAAAGGTACCCACCATACAAATGTTAAAAAATTAAAAAAAATGGTTTTCAAAAATCGTATTCTTCTCGAAAACGGCACCCAGAATTTTGATAGAATTTTTTTTCTTTCAATTAATTTTTACGATCTTTAATTTAATAAAAAAAATTGAAATTAAGATATTACAGTTTGTACCTACCATAGAACCATTTTTTCGAATTTTGAATTTCTCATTATCCACATAACGGATCTTAATGAAATTTTTTATATATATAAGCTTCTAAAAAGTCTAAAACACATTGCATTTCAAAACTTTAAAATAAATATTTTTTGAATTTTTGAAAAAAAAAATATTTTTTTTTGTTGACAATTCGATATCTCAGAAACGGCTCAATATTTTTTTTTTGTAAATTTCATTTTTATTCGAACAATAATGAAAACTTTCAATTGGCGTACCAAAGTTTTTTCTTAAAAATCTTTTTGAAAGTTTGTATATACTCGTAAAAGCTTTTTTTTAAGAAATCACTACAACGACTTATAATTTTTGTTCTTGGATAACTTCATATTTGCATAGCATTCTGTTTTTGTCCCTTACTACTAAAAGAATTTAAAAAATTAATTTTATCCTTATGAACAGTTTTCTCTAATAACATTCGTTTTCAAAATTCCTAGTCTATTACATAGGAGCAAGTTCGTGCGACCCAGTCGTGCATTTTATTTTTTTACGACCGGGTGGGAAAACTATATTAAAACGCGCTTCGAGTGATTCGAAATCAAACACGACTTTTTACTCGTATGTCTCCAGATATGTCAAAAGTGATGACCGAACTGTACGGTGATGGTCAGTTCTGGTCCAGTATATCCAAGCATTATGTATAAGTAAGGGGTTTTCCAATAAGCGTTTTCTATCTTTAAATTTGAATAAAACAAACTGTGTAATTTTGCGCACACTTAAGGGATTATGACTACCCTTAAAATGTTTGAGAACAGTGCCAGAGTTTAGTATAATATGAGAGGATTTAAAAGGATATACCGATGCACATTGATATTTATTGCCTGAATATTGTAATAGTGAGAAATATTGTGCCGGGTAAAGCATTCCACATTCGTGTAGTGCGGCTGAAGAAATTATCTCTGAACTTAGCAGTATGTCCAATGGGCCCAAGGATAAACTGATGGGCATTTCCACGAGTATTACGGGGAGAAATGCAACTGACTGTTTCACTATAACATTGTTCATAAAAATAACGGTAAAATATTGAAAGACAAGAAACATTGCGGCGGTGCTCAAGAACCTCAAGTGGCACCTGTCCAAATATGGGAATCGGAATCAAGCTTTGGACGAAAATTTTTTGCATCGTCGAAGAAAACCTTTAAACTTATCAACGTTTTTGGCAGCATAGAATATGTGATCATTCCACACCAGGTTCTCTGTGATCCATACACTGAGAACTGAAAGAGCTGTTTGGTTTTTTCAATTTAAGTACCGCTCATTGATAGCGGCATTGGGGATGGGATCCACCTCAACGATAGGAGACAGTTTTCTCTTAGTTTTTTTGAAGCATTACATTTTACGCGTTTACGAATTTAATGAGCTTATCATAATGCTGCCGTTCTAGATCCACATCCGAAGGACAAGGACATGAATCTGGAAATATGAAATATGAGGAACTGAGAGTACTGTCATTTCTAATAAAATATCATTGATGAATATGAGAAAGAGTGTAGGAAATAAAACGGAGCCCTGTGGCATACCAGCATTTAATATATAAATAAGCTATATAGAGCGGCTCGAAATGTAATTTCTAATCCAATGAAAAAGAGATTCACCAAAACCAAATGCTCTCATTTTCGATAAGAGACCTTGATGCAAGACTCTATCAAATCTTTTTGAAATATGTAGTCCAAAACGATGTTAGGTCTTGTGCCACTGTTCAATGAGATATAACAGGAGATCACCAGTGGACCTATTTCTACGAAAGCCATACTGTCGGTCATTGAGAAGCTTTCGTTCTTCAAGATATTCCTTAAACTGATAATTATCAGCGCTTCCTTGAACCTTGAAAGGAAGGAACGTAAGTGCAATGGGAGAATAGTAAGATTGGGAGGAAGGTTTGCATTTTTTAGGGACAAGCTGGAAAGATGCTATTTTCCTTCCACTCCGAAAGTGACCAGTAGTATAGGAAAGAGGGAAATGCTAGCGTGATGGTTTTCCTACTATTGAAGAATACCTTTTCAGAACAATAGGGTTGAGCGGCGATCCGGGCCAGTGGATTTGTGTAATTAAAGATTATTCAGTATTCTTGCAACTGTATGAGTGCGAAAGAATATCTGTTCCATAAAACGGTTTACCCTCTCAGGGACAGGAGGAGTCATGACACGTCCTGGCGTCATTGAATTAACGGAGATGACACCACGAATGTCATTGTAGACGAGCAGTAGAACCGAGGACTGAGGAGCAGTTCGTACATTTTTTACAGATGATCAAAAATGTGTACTATCTTTGGGACATTATAGTATTTATTGTCTTAATTTTTAGTGATGCAAAAATTTGGTTTATCGAAGATGATCAGATGAACAGGTCCTGTCAGCTTGCTTGATGTTTATAAACAGTGTTTCATTCAAATATTGAGTTGAATTCTTCCAGTTAAACAATTCCATCGCTTTACCCGAACTGCTAGACATTTGCATCAGTTCACCGTGAAGCCCAAATTGGAAACGTCAATCAGAGAACTTTCTTCCCTAGCCGCAAAACACGAAGTGGACTAATTTATCAGGTTCTTTTACCTCCTCTTATCTCTAAGTCTTAAGAATCAATCCTAACGGTTTCACAGGCAGAATCCCTACAAAAATGTGACCCTAATATAGTTCTAGGCCTGATAAAAATATTTACAAGAGTATACTATATTTATTTAATTATCTCTCCATTTTCTTTTAGGAGCCGAATGGAAGCTGCTAACGGAGGATGAAAAACGACCTTTCATAGACGAAGCGAAACGACTTCGGTAAGTTATCAAAACCTACCACAATCCATATCGCTTTAATTTAATATTAATTTCTTCCACCTCCTCCTTCTCCACACTAAATTAATGTTTATTAATAAATAGAATTATAAATTTTCAATTAACAGAGCTATGCATATGAAGGAGCATCCTGATTACAAATATCGTCCCAGACGAAAGCCAAAGGCTCTGCGTCGTGACGGTTATCCATATCCAATGCCATATCCATCAGTGCCAGTGGAGGCGCTACGGGCAGGTGGGTGTTATAGTATGTGTTGTCAGCTAAATTTTATTCACATTAGTTCTTAAGATATCCTTATTTTCCGCAACTCTACGCAATTATGCAAATGGAAAGGATTTTGAGTTTTACATTATATGAGGTCCTTGTAGAATAAAATATAAATACATATAAATATAGAGAAATCGTCAAGGGACAACCATAACTATGCAGGACCATGTAAATACAACACATCCACTATTATACCCAGGTCCTTTGTTGTATAGTTTTTGGTTTTTCGTGTTACTTTTGTTGTTGCTGAGTCTGCTTGCAGGATGATGGAGAGAAAGAAATGACGAATGATAATTTTAGTCCTCGCTGCAAATGGGTTTTACTTTTGTAATTTATAGTCCAAAGCTTAGAAGACGCAATATCTTCCATAAGGAATACACACTTTAGACAAGAGGTTTCCTTGAAGTTATGGGGAAGGGAAAGCTAGTTAGACATTGGTTGGGTGCACTTTTGCCAGAGTTTGTTTCCTTGAGTTGTTTGTATCGTGACATAGAACAATTTGTCTTTAGGAAGCATATGCTTCCGTTGTTGTGGATAAGGCATTGTATTCGGTTGAAGGCAATATATAAGGTTTGTTTAAAACATTCTTGAATGACTATAGGGAATATATGTACATGCTGCTGGAACTCACGAAGAGAGATGCCACATTTGACTTTTTGGTTTTGTGGGACTGATATTTCACGCTACGTTAATGCCACTCTCGGAAACAAGAAATTTGACGTCAATTAAAAGATCTGCGCAGAAAAAGGTTGTTTTCGAGGATAGTATATTCCTCCTATTTGCTTTTTGTTTTGTTAAATATACAACAACAACAGATTGAAATATGAAAAGAAAGGTCGGGAGCTAGACTTATGAGCATTTACCGGTACAAAAAACTTGTTACCCAATTGGATAATAACTTTCCATAAATGAATCAAAAACCTGAACTAGAGTACCAAAATCTCACATAAAATTCGTTTGTCTGAAGGATTGGGTACTGTTACGCTTTCAGTTTACTTTTAAGTTTAAGTCACAAGTCGGCATAGACCTGGCTAAATATTTTATTATTTATTAGGCCAAGTTAAAAATGCTCTTATCGGAAGCAGCCTCGATTGCTTAAAATACGTTACACGATTCTTGTTTTGTGCACGCAAATGTTTAACAGACTCGGAACGATCTATGCAGATGGCACCAAAAATCCCCCGGCCAATTTTCCTCTCGAAATAACCTAAAGCGTTTTTTTTCACCTTTAGTAAGGTCTAAGCCTCAGCCCTAGGGCCAGGATGATAAGTGTCTTGAAAAGGGACACTTGGCAACTCTTCTCATTCTTAGTTCAAAGATTTTCAAGAGTAATTTTTCTTTTGATTTCAGTGCTGGTGTCATTGTCTTAATTAATAGCGGTCTCTAGATAGATAAATGGACTATCTCAAAGTTGGCTATGATGAACTTCTATCCAGGATGTCGGTGTTAGGTGTTCTTTCTTGATGAAGGATATACTTAGTCTGTCCCTCACTGACCGTTAAACGTATCTCCTTCGCTTCGGCCCCAATGCTCACAAACACGCCACCGACATCGCGCTTTGTTCTTCCAATTATGTCAATATCGTCGGCGCATCCAATTTATTCAACGGACCTTTAAAAGATTGTGCCTTTAATGTTGTTTTTTTAAATATTCTTTCCAGAAATATGTTCAAGTTCATCTAACCTAACCTAAAAATCTTTTTTGACATCAAATATGTGTATCAGTGGGATTTTCCCGACCTTGATGGAGCAGCGTCCGTTCTCCATTGTCATCCTGGATACAAAAACTAAACATTGCTCTACATAGTTTGTCCCGGGGGCTTTGAAATTGACGAAAAGGCGTTAGGTGTTGATTTGATTTGTTGGGTTCATTCCAAGACCTGCGGTAATGTAAATATTTTATCCATGGTGGACTTTCCCGCCAGAAGAAGACTGATACCTCCGCAACAACTTCAAGGTAAAGAGTCTTACGATAAAATCAACATCCGGAAGTTTTGTTGCAACTGGTTACTGCTTTTAAACCCGAAACAATGAATGTAACCTAATCACTCCTCCATAAGAAAAAGAAGATTTATTTTACTGGCATTTCCAACAGCTGTTCAACAAACTTACATACTTATAAAAAAAAAAGCTTATACGAAGAACAAGGCCATATGATTTGAAAAATTATACCAACAGAGCTCTTCAGATACGGAAGTGATGGTTTAGTACTGTTGAAATTCTACATACCGCATGACTGGACTATCAGCTGAACTCGAGGCAGTCGATTCCTCGAAGTGCACAAGACCTCGGCCTTTCTCAGACATTAACTTGGCGAATTTGGAACGGGACTTGGGCCGACCAACCCAGTAACTTAAAGCTCATGCGATCATAGACAATGCCTTTTGTACTCTGACTAGGCTTGAGTGCTTTTGAAAAAGGACCCCAATTTTGGCCAAAAAATCATCTTTAGCGATGAGGCGTATTTTGGATGAATGGCTGTCTAAAAGAGCAAAATTTCCGCATATGGGACGACAGCAACCCACACAAGGTACACCAGCACCAGGTGACAATGCATTCTCAAAAAGTTACCCTTCGATTTGGATTTCGGGCCCCTGCTCAGCGTCAGTGGCGAGCACTGTAAGACGATGGAAACCAATTTGTATGATCCAAATTGAAACATATAGACATACATATATGACATGTGATAGGATATCTAGCGGAGAGGTGACGTGAATTGACTACCAAGGTCATGTTATTTGACCGCGCTAGACTTTTTATTTTAGGGGAAGTCCCAGGTCTATGCAAATAAACCAAAATCTACCGATGGCCTTAAGGTGAACATCACACAGACCGTCTCTCAAATTCAGCCGGATCTAAGCAGAAGAGTCATAAAAATTAGACCACTCTGATCCTTATCACTATAAGAAGCCGAGTAGGGTATTTGAACTATGGTATAAATGGGCCTTTAAAATAAAAAAATACGAGTGCATCTTAAACCGTTCTGCAACACTGTTATCGGCAAGTATCAATATGACACTTCCGGTCCTGGCGATTGAACATACTCGTACACCAAATCTCACACAGAAGCAACTCCTGCAAAAGATTAACGAAACTCAAGTCGAAACTCACCATGTTTTGTTCGACTTCAAACACGCAAATAATAGCATTCATTGTTAGTAACTTTGGATGGCAATGGCGTCTCGGAATCCAGGCAAAACTGATACACTGTGCACTATGAAGTGATTTATTCAATCTCATTCTAGAGCAGATGATGTATAGCGCAAGTGTTATTAGTTATGACGTAGGGTTCTATTTTTAACAAATCTATCCAACTATTGGGGTATGCGATCGCATACCATCGACTATTCCCTAATAGATTACTTCACGTCCATTGAACTTCAGGCGAAACTTATTGGACCTGAAGTTGACGAGGACAAGACATAGTTAATCAACAAATAAGCAAACAACTTTGAAGTAGGTCGAAATAAATATTAAATCCATCAAAGACTCATAACTTGAGATCAGACGAAGAATTGACCTAAGAAACCGCTGTTTGGTTTGGCGAAACAAAACGAGTTTAATTTTTTTTTTAGCGTAACAAGAACCCTTATACTGACAGTCATTCCTCACGGTTCCGATTTTTGGACAATAAACCAAAAGAGTGAGCTTTTTTCAAAGTGGCGGGCCACGCATAAGGTCTTTTCGTTCATCATCATCATATAATAAAACGGCGAACATGTTTTTGTGGTACACTTTTCGCGGCCCACAAAAGCCGAAGGGGCATAAATTACATATTAAACGAAAGCATTTTTTACATAGATGTGCGGAATGCCAAAATTATTTAAATATATTGCACAGAAATTGTTTAAAACAATAAATAAAAATTGCAAAAAAATGCCCGGAAAACAAAAACAAAAACAATTAGAAATGTCAAATCGACTGACACATAATTAGAAATGTCAAATCCAGAATATGAAAAATGAAAGCATTCAGCGAAAACCCAAAGCTAGAACCCGAAACGTTAAGGTGGTTTCAAAGTAGTGTTCACATTACACAAATTCGCCAACACGACAGAAGTTGATGAACATGTTGTTGTTGTTGAATGTGAACCTCGTTAAATGAAGAAATATTATCAATATAAATATTAGGCATGTGTTTGTTTACGTAGTATTTGAGCTCTTGTAATAAAATTTTGAAACATTAAGCGTTAACTACAATCGGCACTTTTTGCAAAAAGTGAAAAAGAATACACTAGCCACATCTGTTGCTGAAAAGAACGTATAATTTACACTATACAATTTCAGTTCAGACATCTATCGGTGATTTTCTGAAAAAATGTACTCCATGTAGGTAATAGTGTTTTTAAAAAGTGAAAAAGGTAGAACCATTTAAACCATCAAGCGTTAACTACAATTGGCAATTTTTGCAAAAAGTACAATAAGTGAAAAAATGAAAAAGAATACACATTTACACTAGCGACATCTGTTGCTTTCAGTTTGGCGACATCTATCAGTCATTTTCTGAAGCAATTTATTTAATGTATTCAATGTCTTGAGTTGGAAAAGGAGAGCAGAATTTTTTAACATTTTCAATTTTCAAGTTCATTGCAGTTATGGCAAATGTAAGCTCTGCGTATTTGTATAAGTCAATTATTTTCAAAACTTATTTACATTTTGTCTGCATTTGAATTTTAAGTATTTGCGAAAAAAGAGAATACAAAATACTCGAAATGTATTTGTCAGGGAGAGAGAGAAGATAGAAAATGCAGACGTGAGACGTCGCGTCGTCAAAAATGCGGACGAACATGACTTACGAATTACGATACTAATTTGAATCTCCATGGCTGAATGCGTTTCATGGGCTCAAACCTATCTCATTTTCGGAACACTTCCATTTATGTCATTTTTTGTTGACAATAAACAACTGGCCGATCGATGTGCAAACAAAAAAAGTTTTACAAAAGTTAATTGAATTTATGTTTTTGAAGTTAGCTTTATTTCTTTAGATGTAACACAAAATTCACAGGTTGACGTCACTCCGGCGATCACAGTGGGGCAAAATGGCGAAAAGATGGCATTAAATCAACCAACAGGTCTAGAAACATGAAATTTTGCATAAATACTACTGATACCAATGTTAATACATGGCCAAAGTTTCTAATGGCCACGCCCATTTCTAGGGTTACCACCCATACAAATTTCATTAGTTTACGAAACTACTCAAAAACGGCTCAAACGATTTAAATGAAACTCTGCGTGTATTGCATCCTTCGTGATTGTAATACAACTATATTTATAAAAAAAATTGAAAAAAAAAATATAGGGTTACCATTTCGGGATATTTTGTGTTACTAATTTTTGTTTGCTAAACTTAGTATCCTTTCTTCAATAGAAATAAATTCTTTGCTTTTCAGCTACATGTACACTTTTAAAAATTCAGTTTTAATAGGTCTACAATATCTATTTGAGCTTGGACGTGAATTTTTGTATATTATTTTAACACCAGAAACTAAGCGAAGTGGAACAAGGCAAGTAAGAAAAACAGTCGATTCTACCTGGTTCAATTCATAAAAGGATTGCTTATTTGAATCAAAACTCCTATCAAAGTCCCATTTAGAGTACAAGCAAACATTTATCAATTCTTAGTGAAGTGAATTAATCTCCTCTTTTTGGGAATAATTAAGCCTTTAACTGTTAAGTTTAACAAACTTTGTAAACTTGTACTCACAGAAGTTTTCGAAACAATGATATATGTTCAGGATCGGGATAGCAATTTTTTTAACACTACTGAACTATTTTATACGAAGGAAATACTTAAAAAGCTTTTGATCTAATAATTTCATATTGAAATTTAGATAAGCCTGCTTTGAAAATTAACGCAAAACCCTCTTCACCATTCATCGAAGTAGGTTAAATGGACTCTCTTAAAGCTTTCCTACACTGTTTGACTTTTCTAGGACTTTGGGGTACTTCGTGAATTAGTTTTGCAGCTACCGACTGCCCACATGTTCTCAAACTAATTTCAGATGCATACCAATTCAGAAAGAATGTACACTGAACCCTCCATATACGCGGTCTCTTTTTACGCGGTTTCGCTTATACGCGATGAAATTTTTCCGAAACTCCCTCTACATACACGGTGATTATACGCGAGTCAACAACAATTCGCGGTATGAAAAATTAAAAAACATACAAGAAAAACTTTTTCGTCAGTTGGCCTTGCATTTACTTTCAAATTATTTAAATGGGCATATCAGATTGGCAAGAATATCTCTGCAATTTGTTCTTATTGTGTTAATGTACCTTACATTACTATTATTTATTGGTTCTTTTTTAAATTGGTAGGTAGTGCTAATATTTATAGATTCTCATCATGATCGATTAAAAATGCTACACTTTTATCAGCTGCAACCCAGCATCTTAAATTTTTTTAAACCAATCGAAGAACATTAAACTTTCACTCAATCATTTCTCATTTATTTGTTCTTTCGTGGATTGTTCTTGTTTTAAGTTTTTATTTTCATTAATTTTTCTTTCGTTGCTCTATTACCTATATTGTTTTTTTTTAAGTTTTTTTTTTTTAATAATAAAAGGTTTTTGTTAAAATGTGTGTAGATATGTATTTTCTTTTAAATATGCATGTATTGGTTTTGTTTGAACGCATCTCTATATTTTCGTACAGTTTCTAGTCTCCGCATACGCGAATTCGGTATACGCGGTGTTTTCTTGGAACGCATCCCTCGCGTATACCGGGGGATTGCTGTATGTCATTTCAAAAGTTACCCAAGTATTGAGTTTGCCTTACAATTTCTTCCTTTAAAAAATCCATCTGGCTATTAAATCCTTGGCAACTTGACTTCTTCTTTATATTAAAAAGATCTTGCCTGGTTATTGGTAGTATTTTTGATTTTGTTGGGCGTAAGAAATGTCAAAAATACAATAATGTTGACGAAAAATATCTTTTTTTAGAAAGTGACGTCACCAACAATAATTTACACAACACACAGGGGAGCAGATTGGAGCAAGAAAATTTTGCACATTCTGAAAGGAGAATGTACACTTAACAAAATGACATATAAAACTTATTGGCACCTTACGGCCAACACAACTAAACGTCTAAGGATTTCAGAGAAATGCAAAAAAACAAGCAATTTTTTAACTTTTTTTTATATTCAACTACGAATTAAAATAAAAAGAATTTAGTTTTTATAAAAAAAAACATACAAAAATGCTCCCGAGCATACTGATTCTATTGCAATTTAATTTAATTTGATACACGCAATAAATAATAAACTGTACACAATTTACTTAACTAACTCGAAATGACAAAAAGAGGTCTGCGATCGACTCAAAACGTGAACTTACTCTTCATTTGAGACGATCTGTAGAAGTTTACGTGATTCAAATAAACTTTCTCTCTCTCATTTCTAATTCTCTATCATATTTGGAAGAGAAATAGAACGGTTATTTAAGACGAAGCTCAACTTCATAATTTGATTAAATGCCAGCTTTTTTACGTTTTGCCCCTTGTGCACGTGGGTTCGATTCTAATATTATGGCCATAACAACAGCTGAAGGACAATGACATGAGGACAATGACATGAAAGAATCGAAACAAAAATTGTTAATGTGTCAAAAATGTGTATAGGTTTGAAAGTTTGTTTACCATTAACTGTTTCCCTTTGGATTCCAGGATTGAGTGCTTAGTAGGTACTTCTCATTGCATTCAACAATTTAAAAAAATCATGAATTCTCTGTTAAATAAATAAATTGGCACTCGAATTTCGAGAGCTAGGTCGGATAGTTTTTTTTTAAATAAACAACAATTCAGCAATAACTTATGTACATATTTTCTATTATTTTTGATTATTTTACTGCACTAATAGTTGTAGATTTCCAAGCAGAGTGAGTTGGACGTATTTTTTCCTATAATCAAAAATGTATCATGAAGTTACTACACATAAATGTGGGCAATGGGTTTAAAAGCTAATTTTACTACAAATAATAAAAACTCATATTACAATAACTCTCAAGACTGTAACTCTTTTTTTAACCAAATAAAAAATATATTTTCTTTTCAAAGGCATAACACCTGGATATTTTGCACCAGGGCCAGCAGCATATCACTTAGGAAGTCATCTCTCACAATCCAATCCGCCAACATCACAGGTAAGCAAAACATTTTATGAAATATTTTACCCTTGGAAAGAGGTAAGTAAATGAGTAAACGCATACACTGTGATTCCATCACTCAAATGCACTTCAATCAAATTTATAAACATGTAACACTCGTTGTATAATTACAACAATTTTTCTGTCGAAGTGTCGAAAAAGACCTTATACTTGATTCTATGGACAAGAAACAAAATCATCCCTGACGATATACCATATATAAAATGTGATGAAAGGGGCCCTTACCTTAGCCTCTATACCTCTTAAATAAAACAGAACAGACATCTCATATGCAATACGTAAACAAGAAATTTCATTCAAATCTAGATGAATTATTAATTGCGATACCTGCTAAAAAAATAATAAAGTAATACCATAGCAAGACAGTAGCCAGACCGCCCCTTCTTATTTTGTGGTCGTCAATTATTTTAAAACGTTTCAATCATCATTTCAACACCTTGTTTGTTCTGTCCGTGGCTGCGGATGCCGCTCCGTTTACCTCGCATAAGAGCAATAATTGCATTAAAATGGGAATGGGAATGGTTTCTGGAGCACCTGCAACTCAGTGTATTCGAAAATGCTTAAAAAAACGTTAAATTGGATGAAAGGTTACAGAAAGAGTTTGTATTTTTTTTTTCTCTTACTTTTATTTCTCATGTTTGTTTGTTCATTTAATTCAATAGAGCGTCCGTCCCGTCATTATCTTTTCTGATGGTTATCGATTGATTTGAAGGAAACACCCCGTTTTACCGTGTAATTTTCCAATTATGTACTATACCAATGTTACCTTCGTTTCTACTTGTTTTTTTTTTTAAATAAAAAGAGAAAAGGATTGAAGTGGAAGACCAGGAAATAGTTTTTTATTTGTTTGGGAAAATGAGGTTATAGATATAATTAAATATGATTGTTATCGAACTAAAAAAAAGAACAGACAAAATAATAAAATTTAAAATTGAAATGTACAACTGAGGCTCAAGTCGTTTATACAATATTTTGAGGAACTACCAATGTGTAGGCTTGTTCCAATAAAACCCAGCAACTTAAGAGTGTTAAAAGATCAGATCAAGACACGAGAAGGAGAGTCGATGCCTCCCTTTTGTTACTTGGTTATTTATAGATATTTCATTGTTTTGATGCAGTGGCGTATATATTTTCTAAAACTTATTTTAAATATTTTCTTTTTGTTTACTTTACATACCAAAGATTTTTAACACTATGTGTTCCTAGATCATTTTCAAAAATTTAAGGTTCTCTAAGAGAATTTTCCGAAAATCGTTATTAACAGTATTTTCTAGCGCTATAGAAACGGTTTTTCATTTCCGACTTCCTCTATAACGACTCAACCGATTTCGACTAAAATCATTTGCTTCCAAGTATTAAGCTTTAGTAATTGTTGACGCCGAAATAGAAACTTTGGATCTTCAAGAAATAAAAAACCCAGAATTAAATTGCCTACTTTTAGGTGCATGATATTTTTTAGAAATGATTGAGTAATTAACATTAAACTTAGTTATTAAGATTAAGGTTAATTACTCAATCATTAAATAACCTAATCTCAATGTACTTTTAAGTTGAGCTTTCACCACCGAGCAAGTCGGTCGGTGTTATTAATTATTGTTTAAGTCTTAAAAGTTAGTTTACGAATATTGTTCAAATAGGAAGCATCGCAAAAATAAATAAATAGGTAAAAATAAAACTGGTTTTTCTCTTGATATTATTGGTACTGCAAAGAAACTTTTTTCAGAGCATACACCTACTTGAATTTTTTTGGATTTCTGGGATTGATGGAAAGCGCCTACCCATAGCACTTTATATATATGTAGCTGTCCACCCATAGCAGCGCATAGAGAAATATTGGCAACTAGGATTCAAGCGAGGAATCCGCCAACATTTTTTTGATCCAGTCGAGCCAGATCGGAACCCTTTGGAGATTTAATTTATGCATAACTTGAACAAAATTGTGTGCATAATAACATTTTGGAAAACCCAAATCCCATCCTATAACCAAGGTAGGTGCTGTGCACAAGAAAATATTGTTTAATTGCGGACAATTTGTTCGACATAGTTTTTTTTATTTTTTTGCTTGCGAAAAATAAGATTTCGATCGATTAATTTGATCGATAAATTAATTAAAAGAAAGTGTTTTTTTTTGTTCTCGAGCTAGATTATTATTGGAAGTTAGTGAGAAAAAAGAATATTTTATTAGTTCTTTTTGCATACTTTGATGTGAAATTCGAAGACTAGATTTTTAATGAAAATTGAGAAAAGTTAAATATAAAATTTATGTTCAGTTTGGACGTATTTGGAAGGATTTTTGATCACGCGGTAAAGGTACAGTTTCGGTATACGGTTGTTTGATCGCCTGATTGGATACTCTTCCAACTTTTTTCGGTGAATAATCAAACGGGTTTTCCTTATTCCGTTGTGAGTTATCGGTGTTTTACTTACATTAAAAGAAATAAAAATTATTGAATTAAAAATTCAATAATTTTTAAGATTTCAATTTAATTAGATTTTTTTAATCTTTTTTTTGCATTGCGTGTGCACTTTTTTCTTCGTTTGGGTTTTTTGATATTTATTCTTCCTGAGTTTTCGAAATGACTATTTCACAAGAATTTTATCTGTGCGTAAGACAAATCAATGAAACGATAAAAAGTTTTCGCGATGTTCCAAATAGAGAAGCCTTGACTTCTGGTATGTTAGAAGTATGGAAAAAAGAATTTGAGGTTTTATGGCAGGAATTGAGGGCAGTGTATGTGAAGTGTCTGAAAAATGAAGACAAAAGTTTAGATGACACCCAATCTTTGGCAATTAAAACAAAATACACCTCAGTTTCAAGTTGTTATTTTAATGAAGTTGGTGGTATATTAGACATGATAACAAGCAAGAATTCAGGGAATGAAAGCAAATCAAATTTAATGCTTTGTGAATCGAGCTATAGATCTCAAACAGATTTTGGAATTAGGGTTCCACCTTGCGATGCGGAATGCTTCGAAGGTGACTACAAATCCTGGCCTACCTTTCGTGACATGTTCACTTCGATTTACGCAAATCATCCTCGTCTAAGTGATGTAGAGAAACTTTTCCACTTACGTTTAAAAACGAAAAAGGAAGCCCATGATATTGTGGATAAATTTCCACTTACATCAGATAATTTTAAACTTGCTTGGGATGCATTAAAATCTCAATATGAAAATAAACGCATTCTAATAAATACGAAACTTAAATCACTATTTTCCATACCATCTATATCAACTGAAAGTGGTTTAGCTCTGAGGAAACTTCATAGAACAGTTTGCGATTGTTTAGGAATCCTTAAAAGCTACGATGTGAAAACAGAAAATTGGGATCCAATTCTCGTTTTCATGATATCTCAAAAAATCCCTGAACAAACATTATTTCTTTTTGAGCAAAGTCTTCCGAAAGAAAATGAAATTCCTACATGGAAATCTTTAAATGATTTTCTTGCTAATAGATACAAAATACTTGAATCCGTTGAAGAAGTTAAACATATATCTCGGAAAAACGCAAATCAGCCTTTGAACTCTAACTCTCGAAAAGTAAACTCATTTTATATTGAACAAAAGAATTTTTGTTGCAAGCTATGTAATAGCAACCACCCCTTGCGTTCATGCAAGAAATTTTTGGACTTGGATGTCTCAGCCCGACGTAAAATAGTACAATCTCATAAGTACTGTTATAATTGTCTTGCACTTACGCATTCGGTGTATGAGTGCAAAAGTAAAGTATCTTGTGAACAGTGTGGTAGACGACACCACAGTTTACTTCACTTTACTCAACAAACCCCAATTAGTCAAGAAACAAAAACTGTTTCTCAATCCCAATCCCAAGTTTATTTGAAAACAAATACAACTCCAATACAGTCCACTTCAAAAGTACAACAACCAAAAGCATCGATTAAATTAGAAGAAGATATTAAATCTGATTCTACAACGCTTCAAAGTTTCATAGTTAACCAAAAGAGAAATGTTTTGTTAGCTACAGCTTTAGTGAAGATTACTGTTCATAATCAAACTTTTTTGCTGAGGGCTTTAATCGACCCTGGCTCTGAAGCTACATATATTTTGCAATCTGTAGTGAACCGATTAAGGCTTTTCACTCGTTCTACCAATGCATCTATTTGTGGCATTGGACAAGTTCAAAGTGAATTTTCCACGAGTATGTGTCCCCTCACACTCGAATCCCGCATCAACCCTGATGTGAATATATCCGTTTCAGCCGTTGTTTTAAAAAAGCTTACAGGTAATCTGCCATCGCAAGCAATTGATGCATCAAACTTGGTTGAGCTCAAGAGTTTACGATTGGCAGACCCTAATTTTGATAAACCTGCTCCTATAGATATTTTGATCGGAGCAGATATTTACCCTCTTATTTTGCGTGAAGGTGTAAAAAGAGAAAATAACTTTTCTCCAATTGCACAAAATACAGTTTTTGGATGGATCCTTTCGGGTCCATGTGACGAGAGTCAAAATAAATCCACCCTTAACACATTTTTTAGTGAACTTTGTTTACAAAAACAAATTCAGAAATTTTGGGAACTCGAAGAAGTTCCAGAAATAAAACCTTTATCAAAGGAAGACAAGTTTTGTGAAAAATTATACACGACTACAACAACTCGAAATTCAGATGGTCGTTATGTAGTCAAGCTTCCATTTAAGCCACATTTAAATATTTCAGAATTAGGTATGTCAAGAAATAGCGCAGTTTCACAGTATCTCCGTCAGGAAAAACGACTTTTTAATGATTTATCTCTTAAGGAAGAGTATAATAAAGTTCTTAAGGAATACGTTTACTTAGGTCATATGACTTTAATCCCTAAAAATAATATAAATCTATCCGATGAACATTTTTATTTACCACACCACGCTGTTGTGAAACCGGACAGTATGTCCACTAAAGTAAGAGTTGTTTTTAATGCAAGCGCTTTTACCAGCAAGGGAGTGAGTCTAAATGATTTTTTATACAGTGGCCCTGCTCTACAAAATGATCTGCAAGCTATTCTGCTTAAATGGCGGCAATATCCATATGTTTTCAATAGCGATATTGAAAAAATGTATCGCCAAATACATGTTCACAAGGATCATACACAATTTCAACGAATAATTTTTCGAGATTCAGAATCTGAATTGGGAGATTTTGAAATAAATCGAGTTACGTTTGGAGTAAATTGTGCTCCATATTTAGCAATTCGAACTTTGCACCAACTTGCTTCCGATGAAGGAAAAAACTATCCTTTGGCAAAAGACGTAGTTTTGTCAGATTTTTATGTAGACGATGTCTTTTCTGGAGGTTTCCATTTAGACAAAGTCATCAAACTCCAGGAAGAACTAAAAGCACTTCTTTTATCTGGAGGATTTTGTTTGAAAAAATGGACAGCAAACCACCCTCGCCTGTTGGAAAACATCCCTAGGGAGGATGTTTTAGACCAACACTTTCTGCATTTCGAAGAGTCTTCAAATACGAAAGTCTTAGGTATAGGTTGGAATGCGAAAGAAGATAGCTTCTTTATTCGATGTGAACTTTTTTCGACTCCAGAATCCTCGTTAACAAAACGTGAACTTTTTTCAAATATTGCAAAAATATATGACCCGATTGGTTGGCTAGCTCCAACAACAATTTTATTAAAAATTTTAATGCAGAATGTCTGGAAAGATAAAACTGATTGGGATGCACCAATAAAATCCGATCAATTGGAAACTTGGAAAGAGTTTGTAAAATCTTTCCCAATAATAAAAGATATAAAAATCCAAAGATGGATTAATTATACCCCTGAGATGCATGTAGAAATACATGGATTTTGCGATGCATCTCTCAATGCGTATGCCGCTGCCGTTTATTCAAGAATTTCAGATTCATCTGGAAATGTGTTTACACATCTTCTCTGCTCAAAAACAAAAGTGGCACCGTTGAAAGCCATTTCAATTCCGCGCTTGGAGCTTTGTGGAGCTGTTTTGCTAACAAAGTTAGTGAACGCTGTACAAATGAGCCTTAAATTTAAATATAGTTCTGTTTATCTCTGGACAGACTCTATGATTGTACTTTATTGGATTCGAGGTTGACCATCTCGTCTTGAAACTTTTGTGAGAAATCGTGTTTCTAAAATACAAACCGAGAGTCCTCCAGGTAGTTATTGGAGACATGTTCCTTCTGAACACAATCCTGCGGATATTGGTTCTCGAGGTATAATGCCTCAATTTTTAATAAATAATTCCCAGTGGTGGTTTGGGCCAAGTTGGTTGCGTTCCTCTGAGGAAACTTGGCCAGTTACAAAAATTCAAGAAGATCCCGATTGGAACCTTGAAATAAGGAAAACTAAGAGCTTCGTTGTAAATCTCAATATCACTGAAGATATATTGAAGAGATTTTCTTGTTACAGTCGTGCTGTCAAAGTATTGGCATATCTATTTAGATTTATAAATTTAGCTTCCTCAAAAAGAAAAGAATTATATCCTTATAGATACTCTTCGATAAATCTTGCTCATCATGAAGTAGTTTTTGTAAAATCCAGACTCGTTTTGTTAGCACAACGTTTTTATTTTGCTGATGAGTACAAATCTCTTTCAACTTCAAAACCCTTAAGCAAACATAGCCCTATTTTATCCCTCAACCCCTCCTTGGACACTCAAGGAATTATTAGAGTAAATGGTCGTTTGACAAATGCAAATTTAAGCTATAATGAAAAACTTCCCATTATTCTACCCTATTCATGTCAGTTGTCGAAATTGTTAGTAGATTTTGTGCATAAGATTTCCCTACATGGTGGGAATCAACAAGTTTTGTACTTGATGCGAAGAACATATTGGGTTCCAAAACTCAAAAATTTAATAAAAACCGTTATCCATGGTTGCAACACTTGTGTTTTGCACAAAATGGAGTTTCAATCTCAGCTAATGGGTAGTCTTCCACCTGAGAGAGTTAATTTTTCATTTCCTTTCACTCATGTTGGACTCGACTTCGCTGGTCCCTTCGAACTAAAGGTTCAAAAAGGTAGATTTTATCAAGCCATAAAAGGCTATACGTGTCTTTTTATCTGTTTTTGCACTAAAGCAATTCATTTAGAAGCAGTAGGAAGTCTTTCTACAGAATCGTTTTTAGCTGCTTTTGCAAGATTTGTAGGGCGAAGAGGCGTACCCCAACAACTTTTTTCAGACAATGGAACCAATTTTGTGGCTGCCAATAAAGTACTCACAAATGAAATTAAAAGGGCTTTGTCAGATGCAGCCTCGGAAGCCGAAAAAGCATACCTGCCTAAGGATTTGAAATGGAATTTTATTCCACCAGGTTCCCCTCATATGGGCGGTCTATGGGAGGCCGGTATTAAATCTTTTAAAAATCATTTTAAAAAAGTCGTTGGTAACTCTAGACTTACGTTTGAAGAGTTTTCAACATTACTCGTCAAAATTGAGTCTTGTTTAAATTCTCGTCCAATTTCCTATATTAGCGAAAATCCATTTGAACCCCTACCTTTAACACCGGGACATTTTTTAAAAGGTGCACCCTTGCTTTCATTACCTGAGGAGCAGGTTATTGAAAGCACTACCCTACAAAATTGGCAGAGAGTCCAACAAATATATCAATCTTTTTCAAAACGATGGAAGGAGGAATATTTAACTGATCTTCAACGAAGAACAAAGTGGAAATATCCAAAACGAAACGCTGCGATTGATGATGTTGTTGTAGTGCGCAATGAAAATTTGCCACCCAATCTCTGGCGGTTAGGAAGAGTTGTTGCTGTTCACGCAGGGAAAGATGGAAAGGTTCGCGTCGCGACTGTTAGAACTCAGCAGGGGGATATTTTGCGCCCTGTAGTAAAATTATGTCTTTTGCCGGTTGATCAAGAATTGTTTCAGGTACATCTTGCTTTACAGAAAATGGAATAATATTTTTCAAAACTTTATTATTTATTTTTAAGTTTTTCTTAATGCACAGCACCTTATGATTACATTTAAATATATTTGTTATCAACTTTAAAAAATTAAATTTTTCCTATTAACATGTCGGAGTGAGTAAGGGCACTCTTAAATCAACCCTCAACGATGGATTTACTAATCTTTTTTTTTTTTTTGAGTAGCGAATCGAGGCGCTTCTTTAACAAATACCTCCACCGTTGGACTTTTTTTTGTATAATGTACATACAATGATATGGATTTGACTCTTTGCATTCCTGCAAAGGGAGGCCGGAATGTTGACGCCGAAATAGAAACTTTGGATCTTCAAGAAATAAAAAACCCAGAATTAAATTGCCTACTTTTAGGTGCATGATATTTTTTAGAAATGATTGAGTAATTAACATTAAACTTAGTTATTAAGATTAAGGTTAATTACTCAATCATTAAATAACCTAATCTCAATGTACTTTTAAGTTGAGCTTTCACCACCGAGCAAGTCGGTCGGTGTTATTAATTATTGTTTAAGTCTTAAAAGTTAGTTTACGAATATTGTTCAAATAGGAAGCATCGCAAAAATAAATAAATAGGTAAAAATAAAACTGGTTTTTCTCTTGATATTATTGGTACTGCAAAGAAACTTTTTTCAGAGCATACACCTACTTGAATTTTTTTGGATTTCTGGGATTGATGGAAAGCGCCTACCCATAGCACTTTATATATATGTAGCTGTCCACCCATAGCAGCGCATAGAGAAATATTGGCAACTAGGATTCAAGCGAGGAATCCGCCAACAGTAATAATTATAAGGATTTTTAAGCAAAAAAATTGGATATTACATACAAACAATTTTTTTTTTCAATTCATGGCATGAAAATGAATCAGTGGAATGTTCTCCAATATAGTTTTGCTAAATGTTTTTGCAAAAACTCTAGATAGCTTATGTCAAATAAGCCCAGGTCGTATTTTGAAGGGTCCGACTAATTTTTTCCCAACAAAATTTGGCTCTATATTGATGCTGAATCTGTGTTGCAATGAAGACTGTCTCCTTCTGTGTGAACGTGGATTGTCCGCAGCCCAAGCATTAACATTATGAAAATTTGTGATCCCATCTCTTGTTAATTGAGATTGGTCCGTCCAAAGTATTCTGCTAGTAAACTCATCAGATCTTGCCCAACTGATATCTTAGCGTTTTCTGTAACTTTTACCATTTGATTTATACATTAAGCATCTAGTATCTTGCAGTAGATTAAGACAAAAGCAATAGAACTCTTGGATTGCCAAACTTTATGGCCCATCAATATTAAGGAGTTGATTCCAATAGATATCTTTTTGACTCCCTTCTACTGACTACTTCACCCCTAAAATGGGCATTAGTAAAGATTTTAAGGTTATGTTCCCATCAAGAAAGGACGTCATGGCGAAAGACTTGGACACAATTATATTTACTGATGGGTCAAAATAGTAGTAGTAGTTCAGTACATCATCCCCCAAATTGGTCCAGCAATGCCGGATTGAACTTGCTAGCCTCAATATTGACTCCAATGTCACTCTTCTCTGCCTTCCGGGTCATTGTGACATTGTTCGGAATGGACGAGCGGACGAGCTGGCCAGGCAAGGATCTGCCCTTCATAACTCACTTGCGGAAAGAGTCAACATTCAGCTGGGAGTTATGAAGGGCAAAATTCTCTCAATTTTTCTTAGCGAATCAAACCGTAGGTGGATCATTATTTTTTCTAGAAAGATTTGACCAATATAATAAATCCCGAACATTTGACCTGATATGCAGACATAGACATAACCAGGATTGTAGCTACCTGTAACAGACACTGGCTAATAGGAGGTCATGCAGCAAATCTAGGTATTCCTCACAAAACTCACTGTCATATCTGTGGGGACTTAAGGAAAAAGGAAACAGTAATGCATTTCCTCTGCATATGCTCTGCTCTGGCCAAAATTATAGCGCAATCATTAGGAAGGGCAATTTTGACGACATTGACGAACTTTTGAAAATGAAGATCAAAGTCTTGATCTCTATTCTCAATGCGACGAAATGGCTCTAGGAAGAACTTCGGTTACTCCTGTGCCGTGCCCTAGGTTTGACTCCTTAGATCTCGAGCTAGCGAACTAAGGGCTTTGATGGAGGTTTACGGTACGGATGGCCGGATAACCGGATTGATTACTGTTACAGCACCAGTCAAGAAGATGACTAGCTTGGCATAATGTTGATAGTGTCAGGTGATTGCGGATGAGTGTGGTGGCCCAGCTGATTAAGTGTTCCAATTTCCCGATGATTGTGCAAACACATAATAAGAGACATCAAATCCTACTAGATCCATTTTTTTTTTTAACTTAATCCAAACTGGATGACTCCGCGAGTTCATACGAGTTATGGTATCAATATGGCACACTTCAGCGCAAATTGGGCCACTGGGCTAGACTGCCGGTGGTCGCCTTTTCTACCTACCTACCTAAACTTGTCATCCAAGCAACCAGATAGAAAACTCAAGTCTCTTTTTCAAAATCTTTTATCCAAATCTGGAAGCAGATCTTGCACAGTAGGAAAATTATCGATCTGCGAAGTTATGAAGTGCTTAAACAAAAATATCATTTAATTTTTCAGAGGGATTTTTCATTTTATCTTCTCGAACACATTGGGATAAATAGCTTTAAAAGTTTGTACTAAAAAGTAGTAGGTAAATCATAAATCCTGTCAATTGTCTGTCATAATTGAATTTGTTTCTGAAAAATTAAGATAAAAATATCTTTCATTTCTGTTTCTGTTTATGAGAATTATGTCCCGTATAATTAATCGATTGATAATTTATAGTAAACGTCACACTGAAAAAGTTAATTACGTCAAATCATTGAGTTGTTTTGAAAAACAATTGTACCTACCCATAATTCTTCTGTTTGATCATTTGCTTGCTCCGGTCTTTTTCCAACTATTCCAGATGATATATTTTGTTCACATTCCCAAGCTCTTGTTCCGTGTTTAGTTTTGCTTTCAAAACTTATTTTTTGTCTTCATGTTAGAAATTCTTCTATTCTTCTGTTCTATTGCAATTTCCATGGCACAGTCCCATAATCGTAGATATTATAAAAGTATTCTTGGTTTGTTAAAGCAAGCATTTCAAATTGCGTTTCGAAGCAATTGTTATCTCTCCGTAAAAAATTTAACTGATGAAAACATTTTTGTTTGGTAAATTGTTTAACAAGCCTTCACATCCAAACCGTTACTCTTTTGAATGCTTCAGTTTTGATAGATAGTCAAGTAAATGAAGGAAATGATCTTAATTTAAGAAAACGCTTACTTTGATTTAAGCTGACCTATGTTAACAGTCAATGTCTATGTTAAAAGTCAAGCGACTTCAACGCCAAAATGCTTTATGCCCAAGTACCACAGTTGTCTCATCAGTTAGATGTCGTCGTGCCCTTCTACGAGTAAGGCCGTGGTTACGGCCAACGCTAGTAAGCTAGTGCGCTAGCCCACGCTAGTTCTCGCTATTTTGTGCTAGTGCGCTAGTAAGAAAATCGTGGACGATCGTTCACGCTAGTTCGATTCGCACTAGTTGGTATTTGATCATATAGTCTATTTTGTCATTAATTTGGGAAGAGAAAAGAGTACAAAATTTTTACAATTTATTTATTTATAGTTACATATATGTCTTGTCAAAGACATTTAAAAAATACCCAAATAGTACTAATTTGAACTTAGCGTGAGGTCGGTTTTAATACCAATCGGTTCTTTATGTCTTAATAAATTTCACGAACAGAATTCGAGTTTTGCTGTAAAAATAGCTTTTTTAAAAGAAAAATGTTTTATAAAAAGAAAGAACCACAACATCGTATATTTTCTGACCGCTGCTGGAAGCATTACGAGTTCCATTCCATCATTTATATGATTTTTTGAGGAAGGACGAACAAAAGTTTTTTGAGTACTACAGAATGACCACAAACACTTTTGACTACATTTTGAAAGAAATATATCCAATCATTCAAACTCAAGAAGCGAAATTATCAATTACATCTACAGAAAGACTATCCATAACCCTGTGGTGCGATAAGCAAAATATATATGTTTATCTTGTGTATTTAAATTAAGACCTTAATAATCGCTTTACGCTTTTGATATATGTAAACAGAGCTGGAAGTCAAAAAATACATTTTTTCGCAATTTTTTAAGAAATTCTCCGAAAGGAACATACAAAAGTTTTTAAATCTTTAATGAATATTTAGGAAGAAGATTATCTACTACATTCAGAATTCTGTAACGAGTTTTTTGGAAAAAAAATTATTTCTTAATTTAATATAGCCTCAAACATGCAAAAAAAAAATCCTGAAATTAGGGAACAATTTTGATGTCGAATCCAGGGCATCAAAAACCTTACGAAAAGTTTAGTCTGATGGTCCCAAAAAATGTGATGAGTAGTGCTATAAGTAAATATTGTATTATAAGGAGGTATTTTCTACATTCACGAGTGTTAATAATTTGATAAGAATCTTAAAACAGGCTTCTTAATGCTATATATTTATATAGCTTTAATGTAGTCAATTTTACAGAAAATATACATGCATATTTTGGATGTATATATTTTTCTTTTGAAGCTCCTTAATTTAAAGTATTGGTTCAACCAATTTATGCTCAAAGGTTATGGTAAAGTCAATCAAGCAAGTCATGTTTGACTTAAAACCATAGCTCGATTTTTGTGACAAAGGGCCTTCAAAGCATAGAAAATAAATATGAATTTTTAGAAATTTAGTTTAACACAGTTATAAATTTTAGGTTTATTTATAAAAAAATTAAATATAATTTCTAAAAAAATAAATTCAATTTTATTCGTAAACTGTTTCTCTTGATACATTATGTTGTCCGTATCGATATTTGATGTGAACTTAGAAGTTAAATCTGAAAATTATTACCAAAGGTAATAAAATGTGAAAGATTTAAGCCAACTAGGAAAAACATAAATTCCTCATTTTATCATAATAAGTCAGTAAGCTCAGATATTTATACCCAAAAGAACTCGCTTACAGTTTTCCTAAAAAAATGTATAATTTTAAATTTAACATCTTTAATTCCTTTGAAGATATCGTATTGAAATTTGGCGTTCAAGTACAGAATGGCACAGATCACAATTTCTGGTATTGCAAAAAATGTGTGCACAGCAATTTGAAACAGATTTGTGAAAAAAAACATTTACCACGTCCATGTGAAAAACAATTAAAAGAATTTGTAAATAAATTTTATACCCGGTGAGGATTTCTGAATTGTGTACGAGTACGTTCCATCGATGGCAAACACATTAGAACTAAGCGCCCACCTCATTCTGGAAGCCTATACCTACTACAACTTCTGCTAAAAATTACAGCTTCGCAGCAAATAATACTCGCAATATTTATAGATATAGAATATTTTTATTTAAACTATTAATACAGAAATTGATTGCAGAATCTAATATTATGTTTTTCATGCCTTTATTAAAAATTAAAAAAAAATTAAAATATGAATAAATAACTTGTATTTGTTATTATTAATCCGACTTTGTTCCATGCTTTTTGTATAGTTTTTCCATTTTTTGTAGTTTTTTGACCCTTCACCCCACAAGAATTTCTTTTTTTTACTTTACTTATCAATAATTGGATGTCCATCACTAGAAAAATTAAAACACTCTTCGCGCTAGTAAGCTTGAAAATCAAATGAGTTTTGATTTACTAGCCTACTAGCGTGGACTAGCGCGCTCTCTTTTACTAGCGTTAAAGCTACTAGCGTGATCTATAACCACGTTATTGATTATCCAAACATTAGATTTACTAGCTTACTAGCGCGGACTAGCGCACTAGCTTACTAGCGTTGGCCGTAACCACGGCCTAAGACTAATATTGTTCGATGTTTAGCGACTCTTACGGAAATCACAGCACACACAAACTGTAAATTTTTTTTTATTTTGTCAAAAAGGATACCACCGATTTTGACCATTTTTTTATGGTAAGGCTCCCCAAAAGTTTGAATATTATTGTGTATTCAAATTTTCAAAAAAAAAATTTTTGGATTTAAATTTTTTTTCAAAGCTCAATATATCGATAACCCCCTTTTCTATTTTTTTTTAAATTGATAAATAAAAGTTTCTTAATATGATTTACAAGATGTGAGAAAAAAAATTATTTTGCCTTAAAATAACGGTACTCACCATACAAATGTTAAAAAATGGTTTTCGAAAATCGTATTTTTCTCGAAAATAGTTCCGAGAATTTTGATAAAAATTTATTTCTTTCGTTTTATTCTCACGATCTTTAATTTAATAAAAAAAAATGAAATTAATATATTACTGACTGTCCCTACCATAGAACCATTTTTTCGAATGTATTTTGAATTTCTGCCTATTGGTGTCACGGTTTTTAATGAAATTTTGTATAGAAAAGCTTCTAAAGGGACGCTACAAAAGTAGAGCGACAGGGACAGCAAACGACGCCATATTTCTTGCCGCTCTTTTGACATTTCTCTTCAGTCAGGTTTGCCATTTCATGATGGTAAGATATACGAGCCAACAACGAGTCGAAATTATTAAAATTTACTACCAAAATTTGGAGTCAGTGGCCTCAACGTTAAGAGCGCTACGTTCAATTTATGGTCGTCATAATCGTCCTAGCAGATCAACAATTGAGCGTATAGTGGAAAAATTTGCGATTTGACGCCGTTAGATTATTTTCTGTGGGGCTACGTCAAGTTTATGGTCTATGCCAACAAGCCAGCGACGATTGATGAACTTCGTACGAATATCGAACGTGAAATTGCAGAAATATCGACCGATTTATGCTTGAAAACCGTCGAAAATTGGGTTCTGCAAGCGTGCCCGTGGTGACCATGCAAAAGAAATCGAGTTCCATACATAATGGCATCGAACGTACTTTCACAGGAATAAAGAATTTCATTTATATCCAAAACCGTTTTTGTTTTATTTAAAAAAAACTTTTGTAGCGCTCTTATTGAAAAACCCGATAAAAAGTTTAAAAAACATTGCATTTTAAGATTTTATTTATTTTTATTATATATTATTATTATATTTTTTCTTAAAAATGTTTTAAAAATTTTTTATATAAAAGCTTATTTTTTTAAGAATCCACTACAACGACTTAAATTTTTTTCTCGCATAAACCAATATTGCTTGAATCACGTCATGGCATTCTGTTTTTAGCTCCAACTACTAACGGAGTTGTTTTAGTCATTTAAAAAAATTAATTTTATGCTTATGAACCGTTTTTCTCTAATAACATTCATTTTTGAAATTCTTAGTCTTTGACATAAGAGCAAGGTCGTGCGACCCAGATCGTAAAAATTAATCTGATGAAAAAAAAAAAAGATTTTCGAAAACCATTTCTTAACATTTGTATGGAAGTATCGATATTTTAAGATAAAATAATTTTTTTTCTCAAATCTTATAGATTGCATTAAAAAACTTTTAACTGTCAAGTTTTGATAAAATCGAGCAAAGGGCAAACGGAAATTGTTTTTAAAAATACATAAAAAAAATGTTTTTGAAAATTTGAATACACAATAATATTCAATCTTTTAGGGAGCTTTAGGATTCAAAAATGATCAAAATCGCTTTTACCGTTCTGTATACCATTAATGACCATTTTTCAAAAAAAAAAAATGTATCCAACAATTTTTGAGAAAAAAAAGTTAAGCTAAAGCAAACTTGTTTTTGACTTTGCTTCTCTCAAAGTCCTGCTTATGTCCGCTATGTTAACAATATTCCTTAATACTATTCAATCTTAAGTCTTTTTCCAGAGTGTGTCATTATACTCTGGTAGAAAATGATTTATTCAATTGAAATCATAGCCTTTACTAACTTTGAAAGAAAAATTAATTATTTGCCTTTAATTCCTCTATTGCTCACTTTCCAATCATATTTAATATTCAAGACCAAATTATAAAAAAAAAAACAGAATTCCACTAAAGAGTGTTACTTTTTCATATCACGTATTTTAAATGGCATAACACGTTCAGTTCATTTCTCAATCTCTCTCAATCAAATTGATTCTTTGTGTTTGATTTCGATTTAATTACACACCTCGGCATGATCTCAACAATGGAAATACAATTCACTATTATCACTCCGACCCGATGAAAGGTGGAGGCAAAAAGAAAGCAAACAAACCAAAGCCAAAGCCAAAGCGAGAGCCAGAAGCATTGGACTATCCATTATTCAACCCACTATACACACCACTTACGATTACGATGACTCCTCGCAACTTCAAAGTGCCTGTTAAACACTTGAGGTTGCAGATTCATCCCTTAATTATAGGTTTTCTATGTGGAAGTGGATCAAGTTTTCAACACCTCATATTCCATTCCAACCTAAGTATACATTTAAAAGGCTTTGATAGAAGCTGTGTGAAGGCGGACAAATGCCTGTCAGCAGGTAGTTTGTCTTGAAAAGTATGTAATGAATGGTTTTTTCTGTTAAAGAAAGCCTTTGCCTTCTGAAAAGGGCATCAGTTATGCACAGTGGAATTAACACAAATCAAATTGAATCTTATCTTAGAGCGAAAAGATGGTACAATACACATGGAGGTGGATTTATTTAAAGTGGGAACTGTATAATCGAGCCTTGAAAAATTAATGACTCAAGAATGCCGGTGAAGTATGGAGGGAGCCTTGTCAGAATACACTATCTCTCCTAATTACACCCAAATTAATTTAATTAATTTTTGAAGCTTGAGGATTTTGGAGACAAACATCCCTCTTAAGGGTAGGTGTCCATTGAAAAAATAGGTTAGACTTTTGCGCTAAGCTGTATAACTTTCACAATTTTACGAATATTTCAATGAAATAAACGGCCATCGATTAGAAAAATGTTAGTCAAAATACTTTTGCAGTTTTGAAAAAAATATAAAAATAATGTGTGCCTTAAAACTGCCACACAAGTGGAAAAATCATACATTTTAGTAAGGTCCTTTTTCAAATGATAGGGAAATTCCGAAAATATTACTTTTTTATTTTTTTTATATTTTTTTTATAGAAAAAACATATTGCCAAATCATGTATCGGTCTTCTTTTTTTATTCTGTTTTATTATTTATTCAAAAAAAAATATACAAAACTATGAAAAACGAAGGAAATTTGCATAGTGGTATGAATGCTCTACTGGATAAAACTTCATAAGTATAAAAGATAACGAAGTAAAATTCACTCTTATATAAAGCCAATAAGTATGTGCAATTACGTTAATATTTTTTTTTATTTTTTTTTTATTTTTACAGTAACTTTTTACTAACAAAAGTCAAAAAATATAAATTTTTTTACAAATATTTTGTTCTCTACCCTGGGAAATTGAGAGTTATATTTTTTAATTTTTGGAAATAATTTTTTAATCAAAGACTTATATTCTCTGAACAGCATATCGGTCTTTAAAATTTAATTAAACTAATCTAAAGTTCATAAAAATGCAATTCAATATGACAGTATTTGTAATGCATTTGCAAGAAAAGTATTGACAATACAGTTCTCACATATTTTTTTTATTTTTGTTTGATATTTTATTTACTAAATTCAAAAATACAAAATGCTTTTTTCACTCAATATTTATTTAATTTTATTTTTATAAAAGAGGTCTATTTTGCATTTTTTAACAAAAAGTTCCTTTGCACACGCACACAAGTAAGATTTCAGTTCACAAGAATGCCACTGCAATATCAGCGCTTTGAAAGAGAAGGTTTCGTATTCTCTGTGCAAAAGAATTTTGTCCGCCCATCCGCTCTCTTGATTCTTTTTTTTTTGTCTGGGCTCATTTAGTTTTTTATTCTTGTTTATGACTTGTCATCTTGCATCTCGTATTACAAGAACAGAAAAAATAAAAAAACGTGTGAGAAATGATTGTTTTTAGTAGGTATATGATGCAATGACCATTCCACATTTTCGGAGGTAGGGTGGAAAAATGTTCCTTGTGTATGTATAAAAAAAAATATAAGTAGGTTATCACACATTCGCTGTCATAAATTTTGTTTTTTTTGTATTTTTTTATTTGCGATCTATATCATCATTCTACTGGTTTTTTTTTGTTTCTTATATGGAAAGCCATTTCAGGTACACACATAGTAATAAATTGCGATGCATAGTGATCTTCATTTTTTTTTGCTCAAAGGGTGTGTACATGATGGAAGAAAGGAAATCTGCGATGTTGTGTATAGAATAAGATACATATGCATATAAGTATCTACAATAGATTTTGTGTTGTTTTTTCCGATAGGTAGGTTCATAGGTAATGTAGAGGTGCAACGCCTTGTATTGATTTGGTATCGTAAGGATTGTTTTGATTTAATTTTGCGTAGGTAGGTAATGGATGTATCAAAAATATATTAGATTAGTACATGTTAATCCTGTGAATGAACGCAAATTGCATTTCACTGTAAGCGAATACGCAACAACCAAGGGATATGGCAAGTAGATGGCGCCAAAATATTATGTACAATATTATGCAGGTATCTATTAATCTAAATACCTATGTACATATTTATATAAATAAGTTAAGAAGGAAAATTCGATCACTTTTTGTTTTCGGTGGTGACGTATTCCACTGGTAGAAGAATGGTGAAAGTATATAGAAAGAATATGGGAAGTGCGCTTCTTTTATGTATTTTTGTTGGTTTTACATAGGAAGATTTGTCTCCTTTATTTCAATATGTCATGGTGATAGATAATACTATCGTTACAGTTATTTTCTGTTTTGTTTTTATTGTGCAAATCTATTTCTATTTTGTATATACCTATAAATATTTTTTTGCAACAACTGCCTTCAAAAACAAACAAAGGAAAAAAAAAACTCAAGCAAAAAAAATTGATAAAAAGTAAGCAAATAGAAAATACATACATACGTAATACCTACTTCGTTTTCATTAGGCCACATGATGTAATTTCGTTGAAAATTTCGAAATGAGATAATTTTTAACAAAGGACAATAGGCAAATCTGGTCTAGTTCTAATAAGAACGACCTTTATATAATATACATATGTATGTATGTTCATATATTCATTATCACTTGGTTTTTAATTTGTAAAAAAAAAAAACAAGTATTAGTTTTCCAATAATGTTGTTGTCAAAATTAAAAAATGATATAAAAATAAGAGCACATTTTTTGTTTTTTTTTTTTTTTTCGATGAAGATTTTGACATGTTTGAAAAACCAATATTAAGTTCGTTTTTATTAAAGCTTAGCCGGTTATCTGTACATATCTGCCCATCAACATTTTTTTCTGACACGTTTAACTTACGACCACCAATTGTTACGTTGGTAGTTGACAAATTGTGAATAATTTCGAAATGACTTAATGAAATTCGTTTTTTTATTTAATAAGATCAGTTTTTATATAAAATGCATTTTTAGTTTTTGCTTAATAAAATAGAAGCTTAAAATTAGTATATTAGTATACAAAGTAAAATTAAAATACAATGATGTTATTGGAAATAAAATTGACAAACTTTTTCTACAAAATTTGTTTCAGCTAATGGGAACCAGTGGCACCATTTTACTTCAATTATAGTAGATATAGATCTTTTTTTCAAAATATTTAAAATCTACTTCTTACTTCGCACCATCAGCCAAATACTGAAATCTACCTCATTTTAAAAATCTCTGTTTCAACCTACTTCAATTTTACAAAAAAAAGTCCAAATCTACTTCCTTTTCTCTATTTCACTCTAGGTAGTATTTTTTCTATATTAAACGCGCACTCAAGGTCAAGGGGCTATGAATAAAATTAAAATGTTAAACACAGTGCAAGAAATTAGGAAAGTAGGATAGGATGAGAAAGGAAATACCGATACACATTGGTTTTTAATGTCTGCACATTACAATGAGTGGGAAATATTGAGCCGGGTAAAGCATTTCAGATTCGTGTAGTGCGGCTAAAAAAAGAATCACTGTACTTGACAGTACGTCCGAAATTGGGCGAAAATGATGAGCAGTCCTAGAAGTACGGGTATTACGGTTGAATTGTTTGAGGGGGAGAACGCAACTGGCTACTTCACTAGAGCAATGTTTATGAAAATTGCGGCGGTGCTCGAGAGATTCAAATGTTTCAGTTACACAGCGGCCGCCTATAATTTTTAGAGCTCTCTTTTGAATTCTGTGCAAGAGACTAAAGAGGGGGCTTAGAGCAACTGCCTAGGGGGAATTTCACTCGAGCTTTGGACGCATATAGGCCTTATAGATTACAGCCAGATTAGTAAGTGTAAAAAATTTCTTGCAACGTCGTCGAAGGAAACCTAAACACTTGGCAGCGTTTTTGGCCACGCCGAATATGTGATCATTCCATACAAGGTGGTCTGTAATACACATACCGAGCACAGAGAGTTGTTCAGTTTCCTCAATGCAAGTGCCGAACAGCATTGAGTTTTCGAAGCTTGAAATTTTATACGTTTTTTGATTCCCCATTCGACAATGCTATGAAGATCAGAATTTAATGAGCTTATCATACGCTGCCGTTGGTAGTCCACATCCGAAGGACAAGGATGTGAATCTAAAAACGAATATGAAAAGCTGAGGTTACTGTCGTCAGCAAGACAATTAAGCGGAGCAACAGTTATAGACAGAAACTGTCGGAGACAAAACGGACCCCTGGGGCACACCAGCATTTATTTATTTATTTATTCATCAAGCAGAGACACAGCTCTAACAGACTACTTAGAACAGTAGTAAATTTATATAAATCATATAATAAAACGGCAAACATGTTTTTTGTGGTACACTTTTCTCCAAAAGTATTTAACCGATTTCGATAAATTTTATATGGTTGGAAAGCCACAGTTACGGAGATGTGCAGAATATACTTGAGACACGCATTTATACACTGTGGGTCATTTTTGTTTTTGCACTGTCGAACACTTTGCATATTACATAAAATAAAATTTAATTTAATAAATTTGCTTGAAAACACTGCCAATAATATAAATAATAAATAATAAATAAATTCGCACTCGAATTTCGAGAGCTGGGTCGGCTAGTAATAATAAATAAAACAAAACAAAAATAGAATGTACAATTAACATTAACCACCGAAGTTTATTATTAAAAACAATTTTTTTTAAAACAGTCCCTACTTAAATATAAATTAAAATCAATAGCATTACAAACAGAATTAGCTTGTCTTAAACAGCGAGTTAAGGGTTCATTGATTCCATAATTGACCCTATGAAAGGGTACACAAAATAAACGATTATTACGTAATTCACGACAAGGAACATGAAAGCCAATCAACGAAAGCAAGTAAGGGCAATTGATTTTATAATTTATTAAATCTCTGACAAGCATTACACCGAAATAAATACGTCGTGATTCTAGGGATTGAATGCCCAATATCAGGTTTGAAACCGTCCAAAACTACTTTTATTTAGTAAACTGTCCGAAAGGTAATTTCTAATCCAACGAAGAAGAGATTCATCGAATTACAAAAAAAAAGAATATCAAAACAATAAAAATACACAAGTAAGTAAGTTTAAAAGCATAGGAACTCAACACACTGATGTGTACACGAATCCTATGTATAAAAATTTCGCTTGCATATGTGTTTTTAATTTAAAATTAAACTATATCTAAATATAGTAATTTTAATGTTATTTTTTATAAAAGAATGTTTTATTAATTAAATTAAATTAAATTTTTGTACACAATTTTTTTTTAAATTAAAAGAAATGTATTGAGAATTTTAAGTATTTAAAAGTATACATTTAGGGAAACATTTGTCGTATACAATATTATTTCAAAATCAAAGAATCTGCGATGTAAAAATTTTGATCGAAATTGGAAGAGTCGCAAATGAAAAAGTAGAAAATAAAAAGAAGGTTCTATGACAGGTACCGATAATAACATTTATTTTTTACCAAAGTGTGGACTGCATTGTTGGTACAGTTATCTATACATAATTTAAAAAAAAAGCATTAGAGCCGTTTTCAAAATAATTATAATATTTCATAATGGCTGTATGGAATAAACCGAGCTAAAGTAAAACAAACCATTTCAATTTCTCCTCTAGGCTGCAGATTGAGGTACAGAGTTGCAGATAGACGGAATCATTACTCTTTTGTGTTGTAATGTCAACTTATGAAAATTCCCAGTTCAAATTTGTCTAAAAGCAAGTAAAAAGTCATTTTAAAATCTACTTCAATTTACTTCACTTTTTTCTTCAAATCTCCTTCCATTTTTTTCCGGAAGTGGTAACACCGATAGGGACTTCAAGTCTAAGATATGTAATAAATGCAAAACTATGAAAATTGTTATCATTGTTATTGTTTTTATTTTGATGATTAGGTACATAATATTCAGGAACAAGAGATAATAAACGAACGGTTTGATCAACCAATTTCAAAATTGATAATCTGTTTGTTTAAAAAACAGTTTTCCACTTTTCTTAAATGAACGGTCAATTGTAAAAAATAAATTATGTATCTCCATAAATTGTTTCAAAGAATCCATTATCTATAACGAATTTATTCATGTTTTCAAAACTGCCCAATTTTCCTTTTATGTTGTCAATTTTTACATGTAAATTAGTAGTCAAAGACGGAACCACTTTTTAATCTGAAGCTATATTTTTTTGCACTTATTAATTTTATTAAATCATAAATAATCTTAAGACAATGAAGCTCTTTAAAAAATAAAAATTCAAAATGTTTAACTATGGATATTTTTTATTTTTAGAAACTTTGAAACAAGAAAAAGAAATATGTAAAAAGCTTTTGGTTTCATCCCAATACGACCACTTTTCGCAGAGTTACAGCCCTTTGAAAAAGACTCAAAAGAACATTTATAGGTATAGGTACATAGTTACTATTATTATTTTTGAAAGTGTATTAATTTACTTGGGTTAGGAAATTTAATAATTTTTTTAGTTGAGCAATTTTTGAATTGTGAACTTTTTCCTAAAATTAATTGTCTACATTAAAAATAAATTATAAATATCAGAGCAAATTCCCCGGGTTCCTAATGTCTAAATCTGTGCTCCCTTTTCTTTATTTTTTAAAATATCCTGAAAAGTAAAAGTCCTAGAACCAACAGATTAACCTTGTATAAATACGCAAAGAATAAAAACGCTATCTACCTACATAAATGCAAAAAGTTTCAATTCACCTGCAACCAAAAATAAAACAGAAAACAAACCGTCTATTATTGTGTCTAATTGTGAGCGCTGAATGCAAAAAACTCAATTTGCCTTTCCTAAACCTCAAACGCTCAAACAATCACGATTCACGAAAAATTATTTTTTCTACCCAAAATACAAAAGGAAAAAAAACTTTCATTTATCTTGTGCGCAATCCGAGTCAATTCCAAATCAAATGCTTGTGCGCTGCCTGTGCGGCTTGCCAGCTTGCCACTCGTGCCTTGTTCCCGTTTTCTGTTATTTTTTTTTTGATATTGTATTCCATCTTTCTCTATCTCTATGCGTGATGCGAAAAAAGAGGTATCCTGAAGAGACGAGACGAGCTAAATTTATTTTCTTAACACAAAAGTTCTTAACTAAGAGAGCCATATTTGTTCACCAATACATGTACACGTTTTTACATGAGATTTGAGTTTGCTTCTGAGGTAGACCTACCCTTAAAGGTCTGGCAAAGAGACGGGGTTTTTAATGCCGTCGTGAGATTTATATAGGGAAATTTAAGTTGCAACGTTCTAGCCTACGGACTAGATTATTCCCAATAGGAAGCTATCGGAATTTGACGTCGTCTAATTAAGCGGTGAGAAGGTTGAAAGATTTCACCCCGGCGTTAAAAAAAGTTTCCTGTTTGACAGACCCTTAAGACTTTTGGGTTTATTCGAAATGACATATGTATGGTTTTCATAAAGTATGAATTCCGTGTTTCTCTTGGATTACGACCCTACTTCTTGAAACAATTTCACATCACATTTTTTTTCTTAAGAACAATAGACTTAAAATCACCATCCAAGCCCCCACATTCATAAAGATTTTAAGACTTCCATCATCTTTTCTATCAACGTTTTGAAGCACGATTTTAAAATTTATTTTTCTTTCCTTTTCAGTCATCGATAAGCAGTCAAATGGATGTCCCGAAATTCGCCTTGGATCGCAATTCGTACCTTAGTTCAGCGGCAGCCGCTGGTAGCTTGTATGATTCTTCAAAAGCTGCTCAAGCCAGTGCCGCCTACAGTGCGTATCTAGATCCAACCGTCCTTACGAAAGCTTACTTCGATTCGAAGATGTATCAGGATCGTGCAGCGAATTATGCTTTCGATATTTCCAAAATCTATGGTGCTCAACAGCAACAGCATGCCGCTGTTGCACATCAACAGCAGCAACACCAGCATCTGTTGAACGGTCTCAGTATTGGAAGCGGTAATAATAATAATAACATTAACCCCAACAATAACAGTCTAGATGGACGGGACTCAACTCCGCATTTGGACAGTACCGGTGACAAGTCTCAGTTGAATTCACCCAATGACAGTCAGATTGACTATTCGGGTTATTCGCAATATGCCCAAGCAGCTGCTGGAGTTGTTGGGTCCGCCGGTGGGGGAGGTGGCGGAGGAGGGGGTGATTTTAGAAGACCCCTTACAGTTATCTTTTGACCAGAAAAATTTGAAAATGATTAAAATTAAAATAAAAGATATAGAATAAGTTGAAAACAAAAGAAGATATTAAAAATGCCATGGCATAGTGAATATTATATAGTATTATGCATATAAGTATTAAAATTGTAAAGTGTTAAAAAATTTAAATTACTTCCTAGGTACATCGTCATTGTCAAAAAAAAAGAAATTAAGTTAAATTGTTTTTAACAAAAAAAAATAATATAGTTATACATATAGTTAAGTTGTGGTAAATTTTTGTTATAAAGGTTTAAAACTGCTATCGATTTAAGGCTTATACTTCAAAATTGTATATTAAAAACAAATGATTGTAGAAAATACTATATAAACTCAACGTCCCCTGTTTTAACATTAATTAAAGACTTTAAACAAAATTACCTACCTTTATTTTAAATTGAAATTTTAAAACCTGAGATGTTGAAAGGGGTGGATGCTACGCCCATTGCAAGCAAAGACAAGAAATGTTCAGCTTTTCGAAAATGTCAAAGTTTGTGAAAAGTCCATCGACAGTAGACTTTTAAGGGCTATAGGAATGACAATGGATTTAAGGGTTCAGATAATATTTATTCAATATTTCAAACACTGACGATTGCCAATTGATCAATTGATAAATATTGAAATGTAATGTCTTTGAAAACATAATTGATGGAAATTTTGTTCACTGAGAATTTTTCACTGCTGAGACTTAGAAGAAATTTGGTCATTATCGATAGATAGTTGATTAGTTTTTCATTTAATGCTAAATTTTAATATTTTATCGATTATTGATAGTAATTGACAATTGTAGCAACACAAACGGTGTTGAGTTTACAGTCCTTACAAATTTTCGAAATAAGTTGATTTTTTCTATCTACCTATAAAGTCATTGCCAATTTGTTAAAACACTTTCAGCCTTATTTATTATTTTTCACTAATACTGGGTTCAACCTAGGAATAGTTAAACCGAGCCGAAGCCTTTACTTCGGGTTTACGCCACGTCAAACAAATCCTTATTTAAAATTATTTTCTTAGCCGTTTTAGCTACGTCTTCCTTATGTCAAATATACTGGGAAAAAAAGTGACAAATCCAAAGCTCTGGTTATTATAAACCTAAACCAAACCCCAGCTGATTTCCATTATTATTCATGTTATTATCATTGTATGCATATTGGAAATTGGATACATTTAAAATTGGATTGTATAAAGTTCAAATCCAATAAATGAATGTATCAACCACATTGCGTTTCCAATACCGTACAACTTTTAGAGCGTTTGGAAAATATAAATAATTTATTATTCCAAAATACTCGCATCTATCCTTTTTGTCTTAGTAAGAAACGAAAAAAAAAATTGCTTACACTCCTTTTTGTAAATTTGACAAGATGTCATCTCAAAATGACATTTAGATACTAAAACGGCCCTAAACCTCCTATGAACCAGTTATGCCCGATTTCACGAAGGACTTTTAAACATTTAACAGGCTTCTAAACCTTAAAATGAGATGTTTTGGTTTCACCAAGCGCTTTTAAATTAAACAAGCTTTTAAACACCCTTATAAACTAAGTGCCCATTTTTGGCTCATTAAATTTTAAAAGTGTCATTGAAATGTCATCAGATGTAGATAACAACAATTGGTTATAGGTAGCAGCTGAAATTATCGTTCTGTAAGGATTTAGTGTTCAATTTTTGAAGATACAAAATAAATAAATTAATGCTAAATATTTAAATGATTTGTTTCTTTATTTCGAAAAAAATATTGATCGTCTTCATCCAATAATAAAGTGCAACACAAAGTTATTCGCTGAGCAAGAATATTCCTGGTTCACAGAAATTAAATATATTATATGACTTCAAAATGTGGTTCCGACTTTCCAACGCATCTGTGGATGAGTTTGTTGAATATGTTTGGTCTTCATTTGGAACCAAATCAAACCCAACAATGCAATAAAAAATAAATTAAGTGGTTATTACTTAACGATTTTATGCCACAGAATGTCAGTATCAGAATCTTTCCAAATATTTTGTGTGCATTTCTTTTTTTTTTTCATTTCTTGGCATTTGTTTGAACACATAACGCTTTTTCATTTCTTCTCATACATTTCGCTTGTTAGAAAGAAAAAAGCAATTTATTTTTCCCAGGGATGTGAAGAGAACTCAATTTTAACAAAAATTTCCCCAAAATGTCCCTTTTATAGATTGGTGAAACTAAAAATTTTTAAGAGCCTGATAAAATTTAAGAGGATTTTTGATAAAAGTGCTTTTAGTGTTTGTTTATGAAATCGGCCATTAGCTTATTCCACCGCTATTCCTCGTGGATTTTCATTATAAATAAGGTTTTCAGGATTAGAGCCGTTGTAAAGTCGAAGTAACTTTACTCCGTCGCTAAAACGAGTTAGTAAATAAGGCTGTTTAAGCTTGGATATTGCTTTCATTTTTGTAATCAAGTTCTTACTATCATAGTTTTTGTTAAATACTACTACTAAAGGCTTTTCCAATATGATAGGGGAGGTGTAAAAATTTAAGTTTAAGGAAAACAACTTGTCTGTGAAATATCTATGAATTATGAGTTTTATTTCGAATGCATATCTATGACATAACATTACATGCGGAATATGGCCATTTTCGAAAATGTCAAATCAATGCCAGTTTGATCGTCATTTTTGTCGCAGATGCAATCAGAGTTGTACCGCATATGATGTTTTCGAACATATGTCTTTAGCAAACTGCGTTATCAAAAAAAAATGCTTTTGGTACAAATTTCGTTTTGGGTTTTCGAACAATTGACTTTTGCAGTTTGCGATTTGTTTTGCATTTTTGACCCAAATGACGTTTTCGAAAACAGTCTATGATATCTTTTAATTGGCCACCACAAGAGGACTCTGGGGTAAAGATCAGGATGAATTTGAGCAATAGGGGATTAACTTGAGTTTTGAGTTTAAGTTTGCGACTTATTTGCATAGACAAGTGAATTAAAAAAGTCTAGATATCAGTGTCAAATTGCAGGATCTCTGTGGCCAGTTCACCTCACCTCTACTTGCGACAACCATGATCTCAAATCATTATTTAAGAATGTCCAATTAAGCACGTAATGTAGTCCTGTAGGAACAAGATGGTGGTCATATCCATATATAACCAGAACTGTTCCAAATGCAGCAATTTGTCTTTTTGACGTATTACAACCCCGTTCATCCAACAATGGGTCTCGTTACTGAAGATAATAATTTTGTTGAAATTTGGGTCTGCTTCAAAGTGCTTCTGAACTCAATCATCTATCACACGTTCATATCTTCAATCGCTGTTATTTTTCATGATGATTTGAGAGTAGCGTCCATAACCCCAAAAACAGTAAAGTACTTAACAGAAAAAACAACATGGCCGCCATGAACTGTCAAAATCTACTCGTTTTGAAAAATCCTTACAATTTCTCTTTCTTTAGTTATGAAAGGGCTTCGTTGCCGTAAAATATTCCTTGTAGCTTTTGGCAAGTTATCCGATCAGTATTTTTTCAGAGCACCATTTTTGTTCAATGTTTTTGAATATGAGAGGAACTTTGGTCCTCCTCAGCAGCGCCGATTTTTATTATTCTTTTTTTTTTTGACTGTACTTTTCGGCATTTCTCATTAAATAAATCAAAGGTTTTAAATAGAGGTCTCCATTAAAACGCAGTACATGAGTTGGAGCATCTTTTATGGCTTGCTGGTAACATTGAGTTGGGATTCTCGACAGATTACGGAATACGCTTTTGGCAAAAGTTGTGGAAGTCTATTGAAATGATAATAATATTTCATATTTCCTCACAGTAGATCTTTCGAACATTCCAACCAGGTACAGATCCGAAAGTAATTCTCCTTTTTTTATTTTGTATGCTCGCCGACATTAAGTTCGTCTTTAATCAAATAGTTTTATTGGAATAATGGTGAGAACACCCTTGCGAAAAATTAATTTTTTTTTAAAAGTCCATTTATTAATTTAATCAATTTTTTCAGTCCTAACGAGAAAAAACTGTCTTTAATAACTTTATTCAACACCACTAGGTATCGAAAAGTGATTCTAACTTTTTTGTCAAAAGATGTCAAAAAGGCTGCGAAGCGCTGGGAGACGTTTATATTTGCTACAATTTTTATGTTATTTTTGTTTGACTCCCAGGAACAACAAAATCCTAAAATCAGTTGCAGTTTTGAATCTCAAATATGCCATTAAACTACGAACATATTATGTATCTACACAAAAATAGCATGTTATATTCGAAGAAGTTTTTTTTTTGAAGACTTGGAAAATAAGATCTTAAAATTCTAAAAAATGAAAAGCCTTTATTGAAGGTTGGTGCTACTTCTCTGTCTAAAATTGTATGTGCTCTTTCACATGGGAGTTTCGAAATACCCTTACATAAAATCCGTTCTTTCAATAAGTTTGAGTTCATGTAAAATAACGAAATAAAAACTCATAATAGGCAGTTTTCTTTTTTAAGCAGAGCAGATCTTGATCAGAGAGAGCTCTCCAGTTTAACGATTTCTCTAAGAACAGCATAAAAGATATAGGAACTTTGAGAATCTGCTATCCGACCTAGCTAGTGTTTTTCAAGCTGAATTACTGGCTATCAGGAAAGCATGAGAGGTACTCAAACAAGATCATAACCAGAACCAGTCAGGCTGCTGTTAAAGTCATTAATTCTAAAACATCATCTGGAGGCAAGGATCAGCTCTTTATGGCTCACTTATAGCAAATTAGACCGCAGGTGGAACAGTTTAACTTACTGCATTATATCAAGGGATATATGGCTCACCTATAATCAATTTAGAACACTTGATCTCATATGCAGACCGAACCAATACAAAGCCAGAATCTGGGTACCTGTAGCAGATACTGGAAAATGGAAGAGCATGCAGTGAAGCTAGGCATTCCACAATCACTTTCGTAGTTGTGGGAACCAGAAGGCAAATGAAACATTTCTCCATTTCCTCTGCAAATGTCTTCCTATGACCATTTCGGAAATGAAGATTAAAGACTTGATCTCTTTTCTCAACGCAACAAAATGGCTCTAGGACGAACTTTTGTTACTTCGTGCCCACCGTTTGACTCCTTAAGATCCCAAACTAGCTGAGGGTTTTGACGGAAGTTTACGGTGCATGGGCCCAGTACTTATTCAATCGTATTGGCTACTGTTTTATCACCAGTCAACAAGCTACTTTATTTGACACAGTGTAGATGTAGATGGTTGAGTGTGGCTCCCATATCAATTCCATCCACGGGTTCATACGAGTTATGGTATCAAAAATTCAAAATGCACACTTCAGCGCTATTTGGGCCATAGGACTAGACTGCCAGTGGTCGCCATTTCTACCTTCTTACCTTACGATTTTATTAATCTAAAAAAAAGCAACAGTCCTTACTTTGTTGAAACGCAAAATAGCAAAGCATCTAGAAGTTTAGTAAACGATAAAAGATTACAAATATTTTGGAGAAAATTTATTTCATTATGTAACATTATCTCAAAAATACTAAAGAAAAGGTATTTTAAAACTGAGAGAGAAGAGTTTGTCTTCTTTCGATTAATAATTCCTGTAAGACCAAAAAGTTTTCTGCGCTTGGTGTATATTTTTCAAAAGACATATAGTAGTAATTGTTATTTTTACATAAGTATTGGGGGCTATCGTGAACAAAATTTCCCTCGGAATTTTCCCCATCTTCGAAAATTTGAAAGGTCAATACTTCTGCACTGTTCATTGTTAGCTGGCGACTGGCCTTTTTAAATGAGAGCCAAAGTCACTATGAAACCTAATTCCCAATATCAATAAATTCCAAGGGAAACTTTCGACATTATTCTAGATGACAATTTTAAAAGTTGGGAACAATTCCCAAGAAAATTTTATTCACGATAGGCCCCATTAAATCCTTACAAACTAAGCTATAATGGTATGATTCCCCTACCTTGACATCCAATCTTGTCAATAAAGTTTTCAGTTGTAAAAGCAAAGTGTAAACCTAGCTTTCCTATTTCCTAACAAAAATGTCAGTATTAAATTTTATATGCAATTAATTTTATCATTATCCTGTTTAAGTCTTTGTTAAACAAAAAAAAAAATATATTTTAAGTTCACAAACTAAGTTGCAATAATAAAAGATTTAAATTAAAAAAAAAAAGCTCTGTGTTTAAAACTAGCAAATAAGAATATTAAATATAGAATCGATAAATAAATAAAAATAGTATTATTTTAAATAATTTCCATTACACTCGTAAGAGTAATTAACTTAATGTACACAAAGTTTAGTTAAGAAAATTGTAAAAAAAAAACACAATCTAAAGAAAACAAAATACTTAAAATAATTAATAAAAAGTAAATAGTACTTAAATCAACAAATAATAATAAAAAAAAAACATTCTAATAAATTGGTATAATTTCATTTCGAATTCATATGTGTGGCTCAACATTTGAACGCGCACTTAATTCAAACACGAAGTAGGATACTCTTGGTCTACCATCGAATAACAGGATGAGCACAGAACTGGCGGAAAATATTTGATTGATATCAACCACTGAGTGTAGAAAAAACACTCATTGAATGCAATAGAGAATTGAAAACCATCATCAAAATAAATCATTAAATTAATCTGCCCCAGAGGATATAATTTCCCATCATAACCGTCACCACCACCACCATCATCGTCCTCGACGTTCGTGATGAAAATGAAAATGGCAATTCGCAAATTAATTAGTGCAAAATATTTTTGCGAGGCAGTAAATACCTCTAACGAGCGAATTGCAAATCTCTGGAGGTGAAACCTCAGCACCACTTCAGTGTTTTCAAGTGTCACTACTCTGGGGCTTGTGGTGGATTATTTGAGGGTCTGGTCGGGTCGGGTCGGGGAATATGATGTTGTTTTGGTTGTACTCGTAGAATAGGATATCTAGCGGTGCAATTAGAGGGTTTAATTAATCGAAATGCAACGATGATTGCTTTACCTGAAACTGAAAGGTACGTTTCTTTTTTTTTATATAACTTTATGACTTGAGTTATGATTTTTGGAGGAGGGCTCTTAGAGCCTCTTTATATTAATGCGGGTTGTTAACTTTGGTAATGATGGCTATAAACGATGCTTTCTTGTAATGAGTTTAATTTGAACACTCTTAATGAGGATTGGCTAGATCTTCATTTTTTAATTAAGTGATTTTTTTTGCCTCGAGAGTAGCAGTAATATAAGCTTATTGGCTACTCTAGAAAAAACTTTAGAAAATATTTTACATTGCGTTTTCGTAGAATTAAATTTAAATTTGTATTTCTATAAAGTAAAGTAATTATATTCCTCGGTGAAGGTAATGTTGGTAAGGTTAAGCGCATATTGACATATAAATTTTATTTTTATAGTTTTTGGCCAAAAAGTCTATTGTTTAATCCTAACGTTTAAGTAAGGTTTAGTAGATGTTGTGTGGCCTTCAAATATTTACTTTAAATAGTGATTTAAATGTCAACAAAGGCTGTCCTATTGACGATACTAGTGGTCCGACAAGCTTTTGAAAGTTGCTTTCACGATTCCAAATACGGTTTAACGTTTGACTCGTGCTAGCAAACTTATCGGTTGATGTCCTCCTCATTCAACTGTACTAAGAGATATAGCTTACGTTCGTACTTTGTTGTTTTGATTAAATTTTAATATAACTTGTACAGCCAGCCATTTAGATTTCTTTCGAAATTTAGATTTATTTACTTATATTAATATTTTAAGAACCTTTATTTGTTTAAAAATTAATTTTTTCCTAAAGCAAGGTTTTCCTTTTCCACAATACATCGAGCAATGTTCAAGTCATTTGTGGTGTCAATTTCTAAAGAGTCTCTAGGTGAAACAACTACATTGCTGCATCTGAAATACAAATAAAATATATTAATAATTCTTAGTTTAAATAACTAAATTTCGTATATACCGTTCACTTTGAAAAACATTCTGTTCAATAAGATCTCGATTAGCAAAATAAAACATTCCAGTTTCAACTAATTCACCAGACCAATCTTGACGTCGAGGTCTGTTTTTGGGATCAAAATTCAATGGAACTAGACTTCCATCAGCATTTAATGACCAGCGTAGTTTAAAGCTCCTTTGAATTAAAAAAAAAAGAAACATGAATATTATTCATTTAAAATAGGAGTGAGTTTACCTTGTAGTAGCAAAAACGCATTCAGAAGTTTTGAATAGTTCAAATGCTTTTATTACATAATCGAGTTTCAAAAACACCGATGTACACTGAAAGAGAGCCAACTTTTTTATGTATTTGTGTTTTTGCATGAACTCTCGAGTCGAATCAATTGAAGTTGTGTAGTCTTTGGAAACACTTTCAGGGCGAATGTGAACGAGAGCACCATCTGAAAATGAAAAAGAAATAAATTTTGAAAGATGATTTAATGTGATTTTTCATGAAAAATTTAAAAGTCTGCCAGCCCGCAACTATGTAATTAAGAACTGGAAAATTATTAAAATAATTTATAATAATATGGGCTCAGAAATACGCTGGGCTTTAGAATATGCTTTCCCAAAATTAGGTAACAATTGGTTTCATCATCATCATCGGCTCGACAACCGGGTTCCGGTCCTGGCCTCTTTCAACAAGTCTCTCCACCTATCCCGGTCTCTAGCCGACGCCATCCAGTTGCGCACCCCAAGGCTTCGGGCGTCCTGGCCTACGCCATCTCTCCAGCGCAAACATGGTCTACCACGCTGTCGTCTACCATAGAATGTACCACAAAGAACTTTCCGAGCAGGTTCCTCTTCGCTCATTTGGTTTGCTGTAAGAAAATTGAGGTTTTTCTCTGTAATTCCAAGAGGAGAAATTGAAATTTTTGTTTTAGCGTATTTAGAACTTCTAGTCGCCATACAACGATTTCAGTTTTTTTTTTTTGTCCATTCGCTCGATGTAGTCGTCGTTTTTTGGCTTTCTAGACAACATCCATATCTTGGTACAGCTGATAAAGCTCCCGGTTATATCTCCTTTCGCTCTCCTTGAACACGGGACCAAACATCCGTCGAAGAATTTTTCTTTCGAAAGAGTCTAGTATCATCGCTTACTTTCAGTTTATAGTCCAGCACTCGCCACCGGAGAGCACGATAGTTTAAGGATTTTGTAGAGCGTACACTTCGCCTTAAGAGTGAGAAGTTTTTAACCGATTTCTTTTACTAAACCTAAGTAGCAACGGTTTGCTAAGGTAATTCTTCGTCGGATCTACACTAAGGAGTCGTTAGTGGATTTAATATTAACTCCGAGGTAGATGAACTCCTTAACTACCTCGAAATTTTTGCTATCAATAGTGACGTTTTGCCCTAATCGGTGAACAGATATTAGTTTATTTGTTGATAGCATAAACTTGGTATGGCCCTCATTTACTTCAAGACAAACAAGTCTCGCCTGATCTTCAACAGTCGTGAAGGACTCTTTTACAGAATCTTGAGAAAGGCCGATTATGTCGATACTGTCCGCATTTGGACATTGGACAGATTGGACAGATTTGTTTAATTTAGTACCCTCAGTGTTAATGCCTGCCCTGCGCACCATCTGCTCAAGAACGAGATTGAAGAAATCACATGATAGCGCATTTCCTTGCTGAAACTAGGATTTTATATGTACTTTCAGAGTATAGATCGTTCTCTTTTACATGGCAACTTCCCGTTCCCGCGTACATTTTCCATCCGATTTTTCATTATGAATATTACATACTCTACATGCGACGGTGTTAACTAGATCAAAAATACTTAGGTGTCTTTTTAAATGCTAGAAGAGTCTCGATCGACATCCCCAAGGTCAATAAAAGAATTAGATATCATCAAAAAGGGCAAACACAACGAACAACTGAAACTCTGATTTACAATTCTCAACTATTCTTGTGTGCATGTTGCTAGCCGTAAGGAATGGATTGGATAAGGCCAAAATTTTTTTCCGAAAATAGGTTAGCCCTCTGTTTTTTTAAGATTCTCAATTTAGATTTTCTTTTGCCTTCTTAAGCGGACACCTCTTATAAATAGACACATCTCTCGGTATTTTCTACTTGCAAGATAGCTCATTGCCGAAGATTAGTTTGTGATTCTCTGGAGGTCATATCTTTTTTATTAAACTTATTAAACTGAATCTAAGTCCAATCATACAGACATAAGCCTCGTCGCTGAAATTTATATTTCGACCGTAAAATGGGCGAAGCACATGAAATTTCGTTCGAACAGAAGACCCACTTTCAATTATTAAACAATTGAATAATTGAATCTTTTACATTCCTGCTTTGAGGAAAGTCATAGGAAATATTTACGCTACTTGTGACGAATCTAGTTATTACCAGTTACTTCTGTTGCTTCTCTTGTTAATCAAACTCAAAGTGTTTTTTATCGTACCAACAGCTTATATAATTAAATCAATATTTTAAAGCTATGCAACACTCCATAATTTATCTGAAAGGAACTCTATTAAGACAGCTTTTGAATTGGTTGATGTTTGAAAGCAGTAAAGGTACTGGATTTAGTTAGTAGAAGGGTGCTTTAAGAAGTCTTTCAAGTATGTGCCCTGCTTCTACACCTCAATACAGATTGTTTTCTCATTTTAGATTGGCTTCGATCTTTCAATCCAAGCTAATATTCGAATCAAGGGACAATGATATGCGAAATATCACATAATAATCGCTTTTGTTTTCAGGTTAAAGGTAAATCTGTAGTTTAAACCCTGTCGGAATCCAACAACACGCGCCATGTTGTAGTTAATCAGATGCTACCAAAACACACTCCGTAGAATCGACTTTATAAGTACACATCATGGGTAGTTCGCCAAACTTTGAATTCATTAAGAAAATAAAATGTGTCTATATAAATTATAATGACTTTATTCTCTTTGGCTTAGTAATAATTCAAGGAAAGGCTTCTTTGTCACTTTTAACAAAATTTGTGTAAATTATCTATTTTCTATATTGAAAACCTAAGCAGCAGCTCAGTTTCTTAAACATTAGAATATCATCGTTCTCAACCGACAAGAAGTTCGAGAATATGACATGACCTTATCGGAAGTAAGACTTGCGTCTACTTCAGCTTTATCCTACAATTACATTTATTGACTAACATCAAACAGATTCCTTTCGCTTTCGCAGTTCCTCATCATAGTCGAAATCGGGGAAAATAATTGAAATCTCACGCGAAGCAGATTCCAGACTGTCCGATCCGTGACAAACATTTCTAGTATCAGACAATCCATAGAGAGATCGAATTGAATCGGGACTGGAGTAAATGGCTTTGTGGACTTTGGTGGGACCCAACAAGGTTCTCCACTTGGCAATACTACCTTGCGAAGCTAAAACAAACGCAATCGATGGTCCACTATAAAAAATACAACAAACGAACATCACGACTTACTGTATTAAACAAGTAACATTTTTTCTTTATGTTATTTACCTGCCCATAAAGGTTACTAGCCGATTGTAGAAGAATTTCTCCTGATGCTCCTCGTAGAATCTGCTTGCAAGTTCTTTCGTAATTAGAACTTCTTTGGTTTGCAAGACAGAAAAGTTGTTATTTATGATTCCAGTGACATACTGCAGTGCAGCAATATTTTTTACAGCATGAGGTTTTATTAAAGCGAATGTTATTTCCATTGTATTTATTATTTATTTAATAAATTATATGTTATGGATCAAAACTATTGATTTATAAATAATTTGTTGTTGATTTTTCATTTTTAGAAGTAAATTTTTAAGCGATGAGAATGAGAAATGTCAAAAATGTCAGACGTCATTTGAAGAACTGTTTGATGTGAAAATAGGGTAGTGAATTTCGGAGTATTTCTTATTCGGAGTAAATATAATGTGTGGTTCACACTGAAAACATTAATCTTAAAATTAATTCGTGAGTTATAAAACAGATGTTATAGGGAAGTATTACCTTTGTATATAAAACTTATAGTACTATCAAGAAGACGAAAGATTGTGGCGACATCTTAAGGCTAGGGACTGCAATTTCTACATCTGTCTTTGCTAAATTTAATAATAAAATATTCTCTTTTTTACTACTTGTTTTGTATGTTATCCTACACTCCACTGTAAAATCGTGAGCTAATTTCTGCGTCAAAACCAGGCTAGCGTTCGCAATATAAAATCACGCTCCATGATAATACTATAGGTTGTACCACAAAGACTCAGAGCTCAAACGGGGGGATCGCTCGATGAGCTCGATAATAAATGACCGAGCAAAAAGCTGAGCGCGGCTAACTTCATTAAATTTTTTGGAAGGGATGATAGTAAAAGAAAAAAAGAAATCAAAAATCAAAAATCAAAACAATGGAAATAGCGGGCGAAGCTGGTTGCTCTCCCAGTGAAGGTAAGGAAAAATAAATATAATTATGAGCAGAGTATAATATTTTTCTTTTTCGAAGGGGTGAAGTGGACGAAACAGATGACGTTGTTCTTGATAAAATCTTTAAAAAGAATTAAAAATGTCTGGGTTCACACAAAAATGTTGCTTAAAAGTTCTGTCGCTAAATCGGAGTACAAGTTTTGCTCAAAGTTTCCCTCATCATCAAAATCAAAAAACAAATTGAACGCTTCCCTTGAAATAATTGCATTTTCCATTTTCATTAATCAGAAATTAATTAAAAACAAGTTTTCAAGAATATGAAAACACAAATTTCACAAACAAAGCTGAGAATTTTGACAATTTATTTGAAGAATGATACAATGACAATTCAGTGCTTAGATATGTTTCTTAAATAGCTCAGAGCGCTCATGTCACGCTCGGTTCGGAGCGTGCTCTAAGCGCTCAGGCCCCGCTCTGTGCCCTACTCGGGGCTAAAAAAGAAAAACGCCTAATAGGCACAAAATTTGTCTTTCTCCTAATACACTAATACTTGTACTGTGTTCATGTATTGTGGCCCAAATAAAGTGTAAAACTGTTTTTAAATTTGAACCAGTATATTTTGTTTTATAGTGCACGCACTAATGATAGGTACAAAGGCACTTGCATCGGATCGTGAAAAAAAGAATCAGCACTTCTAAAATCGGTACAACACTTACTTATTTTCTGTGTTACTCGTAAATTCATTGCTGAAGTATGTTCTGTTTCACTTAATCAAATTGGAAGAACATAAAAAAGCTTAAAATTTCATATAAAAAGAGATATTTTGCAATTTCTAGGTGAAAAATCCTGATTATATTAAAATGCAAGCACCCAAAATTATAAACTGGCTATAAGACCTTCTACCTTTCGTTTGTCACGATTGACTTCATAGATCTTTTACTTTTTGCAAAGAATCTCAAAACTGTTAAAATATGTTGGTACAGTGATAGCGAAATTCTCTCAAAAATATCGAAACTGGTCAAATAAAGAGGATCACATGCTCATAAATTTTCATAGTGTTGAGTATTTCTTAAAATAAATAGCACTCACTACACTGCGTATGGCTTTTATTATTTTACTGTTATACTGAGATTTAGCTATTAATATAATTATAATTTAAAGGACAAAAAATCACAGATAGGGGAACATTTTAAACTCTGTCGTAGGGGATCTCTTTTGTGAAACATTTGAATTTTTGTTTATAAAGGAAAATTTATTTTAAAATTTGGAATGTAGATAATATTATTATTTATATAATTTTGAAAAAAAAATTCGCACACAGCCATAAATAAAATATGGGAAATAAGTATTAAAAACCTTATTGATCGCAAAAATCGTAACAAAAAGATAAAACAAAAACAAAATAAAAGTGAAACAACTTTTAATTTTAAATTATTTGAAATTTTTATTTAACACAAAAATAATATAAAAACAAGACAATTTTCTTCTGCTGTCCCATAGAGAAAGTAAAAATGATTTTTTTGATTTGGTTCTATTTAAAACTTTTAGACCAGAAATATACCTTCTTGGGGAATCTTTTACAATAAAAATCAAATTTCTGGAATTTTTTCCATGAAAAATACTGAAACATTTTATGAAAAAAGGATAAACCTTTCTTGATCTTCTGAGATACCAAATGAAATATTGCTACAATAATTCTACCATAAAATTTGAGTAAATTTATTGAGATATCTCTTATAAGTGACATTTGTTGGCATACCTATCTCAACAGTGAAAAACGTTTACCCAAAAAATGAAATAGTCTTTTTCATTTCTTCACAAATCACATTTTTTCCATAAATAAATTACTAATAAAAAAACGAAGTGAAAGCTTAATTATTCCCGATGGTGCATTCTTTATTTTTTATGTTAAGTATCCTTTTTTACTATTTTTAAAAATCGCTCCCTCGCTTGGTTGCACGTTAACATAACTAAGTTTTTCAAATTAAAATTTGTTGTATGATTTATGATAGATGTCGCTACGTGTTTTTATATATCTCTTCGGAGTTATTCGGAAGATCTTACTCTTAGGCCGGTATTCACCGAGCGCTCATAACTTAAGAAGCTCATAAACCTATTCACCAAGTCATGTATTACACGGCGCGTGAGTTTAACGCGCAACTCTTGGTTATTTTCTTTTGATCATTCATTCCGTGACGCGCATGTTATTACACGAAGCCTTTTCTCATTTCAGTACTGCGCGTTTATTTGACAGGTTTTTTTATTTTATCTTCTTTGCCCAGTATTAGATTCAACAAGAAATTGTGCTCATTCATCAACATCCAAAATGAAATAAAGCAAATCCGAAAAACAAAGAAAGAGTAGAAAGAGAAACGTCAAAAACACGCAAGGAAATTTCTACCCGTGCGTGTTCAGATAGATTTATTTCTGTTTCATCTTTTCGTTCTTTCTTTCTCTTTTGCACTTCATTCACGCGAGGCTAAACACGCGCCGTGTAATACCGGACCAAGCAATATTAGTGAAGATCTACGAGCGCTCTTAAAAGTTAGGAGTGGTACGAGCCTAAGGCTCGTATTCACCGAGCGCTCCTAAACGGCTCTTAACTTTACGAGGCTCTTAACTTGAAATTTCTGTGGGGTATTCACCAACCACTCGCAAGTGTTTTTCGAAGTTCGAAAATGAGAGCCACTCTCTCTTGTTCAGGCATACCCAAACTGTGAAATGTTGTAGAATGTTGGTCTTGACAGCAAATGGATACTCTTCTACTTGGCATTGCTCACATGGATTCGAGTCAAATGCGTGCGTGACACACGCACAAGCGAACAATCTTTCGAAGAGAGCGCTCGTAGATCTTCACTAATATGGCTTGGTGAATAGGTTTATGAGCTTCTTAAGTTATGAGCGCTCGGTGAATACCGGCCTTAGAACTGTTTTGGGTCGCTAAATAAGAAAATAGCTAAATAAGAAAATAGCACTCAATTTTCAAGCGTTCCTGTGCTATACCTAGCTATTTTTGAGACAGTTATAACCTTTCAAAGTCTTTTTTGCCATGTTAGAGGTCATTTTACCTCCATTAGTAATTTTTTTTAAGTAAAACTTATACCCAGAAGCCAGAATGCTAAAAACTGATTAACATCCTTTATAAATATATTTCGAATTTGAATTGCTCTTGAGAAATATATTCAATTAAAATTTACAAATTTTGCACACTCTTCGAAAAATATGTAAGCAATTTCGGATTCCCTGTTCTGTCATAAACTCAAAAGTACCTAGCGACATCTGAAAAATCTTTCTTAGAAATAATGATTGTCATTTCCATTTCCTTTTTCATGTAAATATGTACATACCTTAAAATTAGTCTTAAATATTTGTTTTTATTGATCTACGATAAACCAAAAATTAATACGTGATATTTTCGACACATCACTTCTGTATTGAACCCATTGAAAAACTTACACAAGCTAACACTTTTTCCATGTTAATTTTAACAGCATTATGTATATTTATCCTTCTATACGCATAGGTACAAATTGGACGTACATTCAAAAATGGACGTATATTCATAATAACATAAATGTCAAAATACTTACACTTCGTTGCTTCATTTTTAATTGCTTCTTCATCGGTTGAAACCCATATTTCCGGAAATAGCTTAGAAGCATTTATCGTTTGAATTGTTCGTCCCAACAAGGACACACCATTAACTGGCATTAGATTCTTTTTTAAAATTCCCTTAGAGCCGCCTCGAGCCAAAATTAAAGCAATAACACTTGTTGAATTTGTACAATCCAAACTATGAAAATAATGAACACATTTGTAAAAAAAAGTTTAAAAAATAATACTTAAATCTAAAATTACCAAGGAGTCGTTTGTTTCGTATATGCAATCGATATTGTTAAAATTAAAACTGAGCAAATTACTGTTAAACGTATTAAGAGAGACATATTTTATTTTTGGTCGTTTACTTCTGATACCGACTGATGTCCGCGACAGATGAAGCAAGATTGCAATTCAAGCCATACTCGTATAACACCCCTTCACGAGTATCATTGAAAAAGTCATTCTTTAGAACGTGTGCACTTAGAATTCAATTAGTCCTCTCTTTTCATAAGAGCCAAGTGAGGACAATACAATTCTTTTCAAAACAAATTGAAACATATTGTGTAAATTAATTTACTGCTCCATTTTATTTATTATTTTATTTACTTTGTTATCTTTATTATTGTAATAGTTTAATTTTTGGATTATGAGTAAGAGGTTGAATTAGTTAAAGCAATAGAATACCTCTCCCAAAAGAAATATACAAAAATCTATAACCTAGCTAATAAAATTTGTGTTAAGGTTACAACCATATGAATTCCAACAAAAGAGTCTGGGTTCAGTTCCTAGTCGGTAAGTTATGTTATTATTTTTAGCACAAGCCGGTAATCAAAGTGATATTCAATTTACTTATCTTAATCTGCAGATATTTCTCAGACAACTTATTGAGGATAAAATCATAATAATCGAAAATAAAAATTGCGACACTAACACATAACAGATGAAAAAAGATGCGTAGGGAGAGATCACCAATAAGTATATTTATCTACATATTTAATTCTGCAGAATTTTTAATTCCCTTTGTTTTTTAAGATACTATAAAATTTTAATGTCAATAAATAAAAATAATATAAAGATTTATTTTCGATCAAAACTAAAACGCATTTTTGTTTTGGTAATCGCAATATTTTAATGTGATGTTAAAGTGAAGTTGACAGTTCAATAATAAAATGTACTTATATAGGACATATTCAACCTCCAAACGCGTTAAGCTTATAATGCCTCTATTCAACGTTGCATAAGTTTTATAAATAACATTTTCGCGCTTAGAGGCATTATAAGTATACTGTATAACAGAAGTGGTGGTCTAGTGGTTTCTTTTTGAATCATATGTCATTTTGACACTGACAACTGTTTCACACTCGAAATCTTGACAGAAAGTCAGTATCATACATTCGCGGAATGAGATGAGTCACTTTAAGTTTGAACCAACGTTGGAAAATATTGAAAACTTATTACTAAAGTGAGTGCCGAAACAGTGCGTTTGTTTGAAAATAAGTTTTGGCCGACATGAAACACCCACCGCGCCTGCTGTACGCAAGTTTGTGCAAAAAGTTCGTTCGAGAATGGTATTATAGACTACAACACTCTGGTTTATGCAGAATGGTGCGCCATGCCACATAGCCCATTCCACAAACGATCTTTCGCGCACCGAATTCCCAAATCGTGTTATCAGCCGTCGTGGCATTGTCAATTGGCCGCCTCGGGGCTGTGAATTGATCCCTTTGGACTTTTTCTTGTAGGGAACCGTGAAGAACCGATGTCCTTCACAATTCAAGCACTTAAGGTCAATATCATCCAATCAGTCCATGAGCTACAGCCCGAAACACTCAAGAAGGTTTTGGAAAATTGAAGTGACAGAATACGCTTCTGCGAAGCCAGCCGATGCAGCCACTTGAACGACGTTGTGTTCCATAATTAATGGGACTGTTTGCTCTTTACTAATAAAGCATGGACAAAATTTAATTTTGTTCATTTATCAAATATTTAACGCGCTGCTGACAGCTCTCAATCTGACGTTCTTCAAAGCTGTGTTTAGAATATGCGTTGCATAGTGGTTAAGTTTATATGGGAGAGCGGAAAAAAGTCTGTTAAATCTACACTGGTCTAAACTGGTTTAACGGATTTAAATGAAATTTAGCACACATGTCAAACTTTGGTTAAGAAAAAATCATTATTACAAAATATATTGGCATTTTTCTAAAATTTAAGAATTTGAAGAAAATTGAATTGAAAGTTGAAAAATTTTGCAGGCAAAAATAAAATTTCTCAGACCTGGATCAATATATTAATTTTATTTTATTTTTTAAATAAAGGTAAACATTTTTGTAAAAATAGTGGGCTTAACCAGTTCGTTCTGACAATTAGTACCGAAAACCACTATCAAGACAGAGTTTTTTGAAACCCGATTCAGTGAGAAATTTTTGAATATAACTCACACACCTGTTAGTATCTGTGCTGTGCTTTCTGTGCTTTAACTTGAAAGTATGGAGCACACGCTGGTATTTTTCGTAGCTTGAAGTCTTTTGGAGCTTTTTTTTAAACATTTAAACATATTTTTTAACTTCGAGGGCTTGTAGATCAGAGCATACAATATATATGTCAAAAACTACTTTGAAATCATACGCTCGGGTTATCTAAGAGTACTTGAACATTAAGCTTAAAAGGCTAGATATGACTTTTTATTTATTTATTTTATTTATTTCCAAAAAAAAAAGATGGTAAGTACAGTAAGAATTAAATTCTTTTAGTTTGTACATATACTTCGTATATAATCAAAATTTACTTACTAGAAAAGCAAAATGAATATTTACAAAATGTTTGATTATTGTAAGAGAGTAATAGTACTAAATTTCAATTGAATAAGTTATTTATAGGATTACTTTTAACATACATATGAATATAGCAATTTTTTGAACGTTATACTTGAAATAATTGACCGAATTGATAAAGGTAACGAGTTCCATAATCTTATAGCGTGAACAAAACAAAGTCTTTGGCTATTTAGATAATTAAAGCGAGGATAAATTATATTTTGTGTACGAATAGAGTTCGCAAAACTTATTTTTTCAAACAGATAAGAAGGTTGACGGCTTTGTAAAATTCTATGAAAGAATAGACAATTTCGAATGTTAATATGTTGTCTGAGAGAACATATCCAGCTACATTAGAAGAGAATCTGGAAATATGGTCAAATTTCCGAAGTCCATATATAAAACGTATTGCAGAGTTAAATGCAAGTTCCAGCTTATGAAAAGAAGCCGCATCGGGATTACTATAAACTACTGAGCAATAATTAATGAATGGTAAGAAGAGAGCTCGAACTAGACGCAGTTTAGTTAAGACCGGTATAAAATTGGAAGAGAAATAAAGCTGACGTAAACCATAATAAATTCTTTTGACAACCAAGTTTATATGATTTTCGCATGAAAGTTTACGATTTATAATAATTCCAAGATTATTTACTTCATCTACGTAAGGTACGATTTTTTTAACAAGTGGAACATTTTATAGCACTTATAATAAATATCCCTATTTTTCTGTTCATCATATCTGATCCTAATTATCATATCTCCTGAAAAGTGGCAATATCTGCCTTATATCATGTAAGGTAAAACTCGTGTTTTTGAGAAGCATTTGGGAAGGAAAGTATTTTCACATTCCAGATCGTTATCATTTCACTTTCCGGGTCTTATTGCTTTTTGAGGGTAAACATATTCCGAGGCTCCGCATGTCTGCCTCACAAACAAAATGGTTATACATAGCAGTGAAGCTTACTCGAATGCGCAACCCGAAGACCTGGAGGGCAACGGCTGTGAGCTGCTGATGACCACCATCTCTGTTTCAGTAACTCTGCTCGTACTGAAAGTCCCTAATACTCACCTTAGGTCCAAATGTTTCAAAGTAGCTCAAGTATATTAGTTATCGTCTTTTCAAGGAGCTCCAACTACATTGATCTAGGTGTCATAGTAGTAGTCGCCGTAAATATCTCCACTGTGTCAAACAAAATGTCTGATAAAACAAAACTTTCGGTTTGCTCACAAAAGTAAGACCATCTCTAATATGCTACTCTGACCAAGAACTTGAACCATATTCATGTGATTACAGAACTCTTGATTGAAAATAGCTTTGATAAGTTTTGTATTCAACAAGTCAGAAAATTGAAAATTGAAGACTGAATTAACTGAACAAGAGTAAGCAATTGCTTATTGACAAGATACTTCACTAGTCAAAGGATGACGAGATGATGGGAAATGAGACCAATTGGGGATGAAGCATCATTTTGAGATGAGCCTCTCTTTTCTTGACTTTTGATATTTTCTATAGTACTTCTAATGTATGTATATCCACAGAGTTGTGTATCAATAGTAGTAGAAGTATTCGCTAGCTCAATAGAACGAACTTCTTATTACGGAAGATACTCGTACTTTAGATTATGCAAGATTAAACCTCTGCAAAATAAGTCTCTTATGGATTATGCTAGAACTGTTTAGCATGTGGATAACTCGATGTCCAGAAACTTTAAACTCCTTGGATATTCTCGCTTCAATTTTAGCTGTTTTTCATCTATTCTGGAAACAGGAGTTAATGAGTCATTTATTCGATTAAATCGTAAAAATTCTGAGTTTACAGTATCGAATACAATAAATATTTAAAAAATAAAAATGTCACTGGTATGAACACGGTGTTAAAAATAAAGTTATCATTAAAACTTTTCGAAAATCCTGGAGTATATCTTTAAGCTTTCTTGTTAGATTAGCCTTATAAAACTTATCACAACCCTCAGTTGAATAAAACAAAAAAATGCCATCAGCCATATAAGCTTTTAAATGTTAATTCGAAAATGATATTCGAAAGCTTTAACCTTAAAGTTCAACTTTCTTTAAGAGTTCACAAAAGCGTCATTCACCTTTCTTCGTATAAAACAATAGACAAAAAAAATGCCGGTCAAACAGTATATATTTACTCCCAAAAGGACACCATGTTTTGATTAAACTTGTGAAGAAATAAAAAAAAAAATACATTACTAAAACTCAAAATTCAGAATTCAGAATTCCTTTTATTATCCTTCGGGAATGTTGAATATAAGTGTCAGTCAAACGTGAAAAAAAAGAATAAAATGTTCGTTAAGCAAAATAACAAGGAGCTCCTTTAATCCTGAAAAATTTTCACTCAAAGAAAGAAAATACGAAATGCAAGTTAAAAGGTTAATTACTGGGAGGAAATAGGAAAAAAGCTTTTGAAAAAGTTTTGTCTGCTCTTTGATGACGGTGTGTCCTGTGTGTATCAATGAAAATCATTGTCTTCATATCATTCATTCATTCCCAAGATTTCGGTGCAGTAAGTTGTGTGAATACGCACAACAAAGGTTAACCTAAAATTTTGTTAAAATTTTAAAAGTATAGAATAGATAGAAAAGTAAAAAGTGTGTGAGTTTCAAAAAAAAAAAAAAACTTAATTAAAGGCAGACTTCAGTAATCTTTTAGAGCAGACTATTTGGGTTTTCTTCTTCAAACTTCAACATTCATCAGAGAACAAAGGGTAAGTTTTTTTTTCGTTTTTTGTGGTTTGTGTGTGTTTTTCTTTTAGAGGACATTTTCTTCATCTGCTTCTTCGACCTGGAAGAGACTGTGATTTCCAGAATCGATTAAAGAAACTTCCAGCTGTTTATTTGATGACAAATTAACTTTCCACAATTAGTCGGCTTTCGGCAGACGAATGAATATCACCATCAAGGATTCGTCCTTTTGTTGGTATTTTCATTTAAAGAACATCAATTTTATAGATACAGATATACATAAATTGCATTCTATTATTTTAATAATTAGTTTTCTGCTCGCACCCCCGCTCAAATTTACCCCGCAAAAAGGGATGATGGTTTGTGGGTCAGACAATGGGTTGAAAATGAAATCATCACAACAAATTTTCCCAGTGATTTTCCCCCTTTTCGACCTACGAGTAAGTTAGCCAGGATTTTCTTGCGACTTCTGACGACAACATCAATGATGATGACGGTGACGTTGATGATTTTGTGTATGCGATGAACAACACAATTTAGTATAAGTATGGTGCGTAGGCGAATGTGATGATGAAGAAAGTGTAATGGATTACGAGATAGGACAGACAAAAAAACAGTAAACGAAATTAAGAAATGCATTGATTTGTGTTCTTTATTTTGATGTCGAACACAACCACGCCCTGGATTACACAAAGGATCATCCTTGGCATTTTATATTGCCCTATATACATATTTCCTACGAGGCTTTTATTTAATTTTGGTTTTATTTTTTTATTACGTATACGCCTGAGTGAACGACGACATGTGGTAGCCGTGAGTAAAATGTTTGTTTAAAAAGAATTTATGTGTTCTGTAGGAGTGGATGAGTGGATGTTCAAGGATCACATAAATTATGGAAATAATAAAGAAATATGCAGTAGCTTTGCCGGTGGGATTTGACTATAATACAGCCTAATGTTGTATTAAGTTAAAATGCGTAGGCTATAAGAGGTTTCGAATAGTGAATATGGTTTCACAAACTTGATATTTGATAAAATATGTATGTCTTTGAGTAAAATGATTCACTTCATAAGTCGAGATCTTATTTGCCATGACATTTTTGAAAATTGGTTCGTTATCAGGAGAAATAGGATTTTGCTAACTTCGCCTTTATCTAAAGTATCATCTTTTTAAACATGTTTCATGTCCACTTTGTTCCAAATAAAGTTTTTTTTTGACTTTTTTAAATGTTTTTGAATGTTCAAAATATTTAGCTTTTATTTGTTTAAAATTACTTCAGTTCATTTATACAAATAAATGTGTCTTGTTTTTTTTTTTTAATGTAAAAATAATCCTAGATATTTAAGACCGTGTCTCAATTTCTTGTGGAGAATCAAATTTTAAGTGTTAAATTTAAAAATTATTTTATAGGAGAATTAGATCCCTAACTTTATTTTTGACAATAGCTATGTAGATTTATAAGTAAAAACGTCGAAAGTTAACCTACAGATAAAATTTAACAAAAATATCAAACTCATTTTGAGGCGTTTTTCTCACCGGAATAATATGAAATATGATAGGTAAAATTATAAGACGTTAAAATAGAAATTCAAGTTTATATAAGTATTTTTAATTCCATCTCCTTCTTCCCATATTGGGTCAAAGTTTAATATAATTTAAACCTTACACCCAAATTTGATACAACTTTTTATATATAATGGTATAAAGAATCTTCGAAGTAAATGTCCACCCACTGATAGGCCCACTATTCAACAAAAAAAAGGTCCTCTAATAGGCAATATTCAAAAAAAAAATTCAATAACTCATCTATACAAGACATTTCGCTATTCCCAATATATGGGGGTGTATTTAACAAAATTTGAATTTCCGATATACAGGAAGATGTGACTAAAAGCTAGAGTTTGAAGGTTGGATTGGAAAAAGAAAAATAAATCGTATAGGGGAGAGAGGTAATTTCCAAAAAATTGACTTGGAAAAAAAATATTAAAACCGCCAGCAGATACTTAAAATATCATGCTTTAGATGATGAGGCGAAGAACTTTAATTTGAAATAAAGCAAAGATTAATGTTTTATATATCCATAAAATTGGATTTATTTGATAGATATGGTAATTCTTTGTTATTAATGTTTGAATATGTTACCGGACATGTGGACACCATGGTTGGCGCGTACATGGCGTAATCGGGAGTTCTAATTTTCACACACTCTTCTTTACGCAAAATTGTCCATAAAGTGTATGGGCACAAGTTTAATCGTCGAGAACGAAAATGAATTGACACATTATAATCATCATCAAAACTATGCTGCACATCAGTACTTGCTTGTTCTGTAATCAGTGCATGACATCTAAAGGGATGCGTATTATCAATATTATCGCAATTGTATTACAAAAACGATCCATATTTTCGAACTAATGGCCCTGATGGACCTTTATGGGCACCATAAAACGCACAATTTTCAGAAGCTGCTCCGGCCTGAGTCTATTCCTGATGAATTGCCAAACCAAACTAACCACAAAAGGACCGAAAACTTTTGATTTTGCTTTCACAAAAAACAGTGTTGCCAATTTAAAAAAAGCAGCCCTTATTTAGAAATCCAGAAAATTATTCTTTTGTTTCATTTTTGAATACAAAACATTCAATTTCCAAAATATTTTTAAAGTAACATTTTGAAAATAAAAAAAATTTACGAGTATATTCTTTTTTCTTTTTGTTTAATTTTCATTTACGATAAATGAAAAGGAATAATATGCACACTTATACATCAAAGTCGAGATTTCAATCGAACTTGATATTGATATTACGATGTCAGGTAAGACAAATTCAGGGTGCTCCGCAGGCTTTTCCATCTGTAAATTCGGCTACAACCAAAATGGATAATTCAATTACCTAGCGTTTTCGAAATATCAAATTTTAATTTTTTCTTTAAATTCAAAAAATATTTTTTTAAGTTTTGAAATTCAATGTTTTTCAAACTTCTTAGGAAGCTTCTCTATAAAAAAATTTCATTAAAATCTGCTATGCCGATAATGAGAAATTCAAAATTTGAAAAATAAGTCAGTCAGTAATAACTTAATCTTAAAATTTGTTTTTTTTTTTAAATTATAGTTCGTAAAAATCAATCGAAAGAAAAATAAAATGCACGACTGGATCGCACGAACTTGCTCTTATGTTAAAGTACTTTGGAATTTAAGATACATTTTATAAATATAAAACATGGATTTAATGAGATAATAATGTTCAAATGCATAAAATTGCCGTCTGGTTTCCGGAAAAGTATGAATTTATGCAAATAAACCTTAAAAAATCGTTTTATTATTAAATACGAGTAAATTTTTTATAAAAGAAATTTCTCTAAAATTTTTCAAGAAAAAAATGTGGGATGCGAATTTTAAGTATTTAATAATATTGGTTTTAGGAAATAATTTCAAAAAATAATCGTTCATAGGTTTTGAAGATATTGATTTAAAATATTTTTTTTTTTTTAAACCCAATAAATACTTTTTCGAATATTTTTATATACAATATTATTTTAAACTTTAGGAGACTCCTGCTAAAAATTTTGGGTTAAAATCCTTAGAGCCGTTAATTAGAAAGTCGAAAATCAAAAAAAAAAACGGGTCTATGGCAGGTACCCCTAATAACATTTTGCCCCAAAATTTTTTTTTGACCAAAATATAGTCCATGCCCATAATATCACACTTAATTTTTTTTATCAAATTAGAGCCGTTTTCGAGATAAATAAGATTTTGCATTACGGGTGTATGGGGGGTACCCTTAGTTTTGGAGCTAAAAAAAAAATTTCAATTTCTCCTCTAGGGAATCAGCGAAGACCCTTAACTACCGAGATTAAAAGAAATAGGTCCAGGGGCTTAGGCTGTAGTGAGAGGTACAGACATACAGACACACTGAAACATGTTTTTTGTGTACTAAATTTTCCTTAAAATTTTTATAAAAAAAATTGATATGCAAATTGTTAGTATTTAATAAAATACATTTTAAAACGTAATTTAAAAATTTTATCGTGTATCGGTTTTAGAGATATTGAATTTTCAAAAAAAATTTGTATTATTTTTTTAAAAATCCAAAAACTATTTTTTCGAAAAAATTTTTAGTTTATATTTTTTCAAATGCAAAACAGCTCATGCATAAAAATTTTGGTTAAAACCGTTAGAGCTGTTGGTGAGAAATTCGAAAATCAAAAAAACCGTTATATGACAGGTAGCCCTAATAACATTTCCCCCCAAATTTATTTTTCACCAAAATATAGTCCATGCCCATAATATCACACTTAATTTTTTTATCAAAATCGTTAGAGCCGTTTTCAAGACAAATAAGATTTTGCATTACGGGTGTATGGGGGGTACCCTTAGTTTTGGAGCTAAAAAAAAAAATTTCAATTTTTCCTCTAGGGAATCACAGAAGACTCTTAACTACCAAGTTTGAAGAAAATACGTCTGGTAGTTTAGGCTGTAGTTCGAGGTACAGACATACAGACATACAGACATACAGACATACAGACATACAGACAGACAGACGGAATTGTCGGACCCACTTTTTTCGTCTTCGCTATCATCGTAATGTCAACTTTGATCAAAATCTCGAGTTCGATTTTTTTTCCAAATGCAGAACTTGCCCTATAGTACCTATATCGCAAGTAAAAAGGTTCCAAAAGTGGAACCAACAAAATCCATTTTTCGGATTTTTTTTTCAACCATTACGTTGCTTTAACTAAATGAAATTTTTTGAATTTAAAAAAAAACATCTGTGAACAGTTTATGAAAAAAAAAAAATATTTATAAAATTTCGAAAAAAAATCGTATGGAAGGTACAGTTATTTTTGGTCTTAAAAAAAGAAAACAAATGTGTGGGGGGGGAGGGAATTAAAAATTCTATCTACCAAGCTTAAAGAAAATCGGCCAAGCCGTTTAGGCTCTAGTCGAAAGTACAGACAGACAGAATTGCGAGACTCACTTTTTTCGTCTGCGCTATCATCGTAATGTCAACTTTGATTAAAATCTCGTCAATATTTAAATTTTTGAAGCTTATCCCCAAGCTAAAGCGGTTAAAGTTTTAAATAAAAGTTATTATTTAATATTAAAAATATGGCTTTAAGAATAAAATGCGCGACTTTATCGCATGAACTTACTCTTATGTTTAAGAAGCTTGGAGTCTTAAAAATTCATGATATTAGCGAAAAATGTTCTTAAATTGAAAAAGAATATCTTAATCAAATTTGAATTTGGTGTATACGCCAAAATATACTTTTTGAACTGGATATGCATTTTATGTTTTCAGTGGTGCTCTTTTCAAATTTTGTATCGTTTTTTTTTCTATCTCTTTCCATTGCTGACATCTCCAGAACGATTTTGACGTATATCCATCAAAATCATGAAGTTCAATTATTGTCTTACCGTATACCATATTTTGGCATATACGACAAACTTTTCATTAAACTTAGAGCAAAATTAGCTTAAAGATTGTTTTCACGTTATTATTTGTCACGGCCGACTAAAAAATATTTCAGTAGCCTGTTAAGCTTTGTAGACAGAGGACATGTTTAACTTGTGGTAAAAATGTATTCTCCAATATGAAGGTTTTTATTGAATCGTTTTTCATTGTCATAGATTAGATTGATCGAATCGAATCTGTCCAACGTAAATATGTACGCTTCGCATTAAGTCATCTTAATTGGAGTGACTCAAATCATCTTCCTCCATACAGCAGTCGCCTTCTTCTTTTAAACATGAATTCTCTAGAAAAACGCCGGAAAGTCAGCGATGTTATGTTTTTATACCAGCTCTTGGTTGGTTCCATAGATTCACCGGTTCTTCTAGAACAAATTCATTTTAAAGCTAGAAGCCACAGTTCTTGAAACTATTCTTCCAGCTCAACCAAATCGGAATTTGGTATACAAAATTTAATTTGCCAAAACTTTTAAATTAACATTTTTTTCTTACATATATTTAAAAATAAGAAACGATGATGGTGTGAAAGAACTTGTTGGTGATATAAGTATGGAACGCCCTTTAGTAAGAAGTTTTAAAAGTATTCCACATGAGTACGACACTTGTAGTAAAAAATTAATCAGAAAATATAAGTTCTTAATAACAAGCCAAAATTTTTCTAAACATGACTCAACCCTCAAAGCTTTAGACTAAAAAAAAAAATTGTTGGAAGCATGTAAGAATACTTGTTTTTACTTTTGCTCAAAAAATAGCTCTCAAAAATACAGAGAACAAATTTAAACTCATTTTGGAGCTTACCCTACAAAGAAAGGCAAAATTTTGACTGTAAATTCGTAAGGGTATTTATCAAGTTTGTAAAAATTTTTTCTATAAAAAATGCATACCAAATGGACTATTGAAATAAGAAACTCTAAGAATTATGAAATAAAATTTTATTTAAAAAAAGAAAGAAAGGAAATTTCTTTGATTTATTTATTATTTAAATGCCGTTAATGCTTTTTTTTTTACGTACATACACACTCGTACGTGTATGAAGAAAAGAATCTTTTGATTTTAATGACATATACGGCAAACTCATTTTTTATAAAAAGTTTAATATTTTGAAAACTAAAACCGTTTGGGGATGTCTGATAATTATTATTAAAAGATGATTTCCAGTTAGATATTCACCCTTATTCCGGTAGTCGTTTTAATAAAACGCCTTTAAAACGAGAAGGCTCCAGGGACCACATTTTGGTGTTTAAATAAACGAAAAAAGCAGCGTTCTCTATGTTCTTCACTTTTCTAAGCATTATAACGATAGTCGTTTAATTTTCGCTTCTAGAGCCTTGTCGTTTTACTGGTGTTTTAGTAAAACGACTATCGGAATAAGGGTGATTGTGTAAAAAAAATCAACGGTTGGTTTTCTCGCAATAGACTGCCGAACCTTTAAATGCGATTTCCCAAAAATTTAAAAATGGCGACGATGTATTGTTCACATTAGATTTTTTGTCAAAAAATCGATGTAAGATAAACTCAATTTAATAAAAATTGTGATAATTATTGGCAGTAGATAATGGCTTAATTTTAAAATCTTTCTTATTTAATTATAGATCGTTAGAATTAAGCAAGGCAGAAAAATTTTAGGTGTTGTTTTGGAGCAAAATACGAATTTCGAAAACCATAAAATTGAAATTTTGTCTCTAAATCTCATAGTTAGTAAGTAGAAAACTTTTTATTTTTAGGTTTCAAAAATATCGAGCATACGGTTTTCGAAATATTGAGTTTAAAAAAAAAATTAATTTAATTTTCTCACTGACGGTTCTACTGACTACGAGCAAAATTTGTTTACAGAAGCTTTATTTAACTTAAAATAATATTGTGCTTACATTTTTATTTTATAAAATACAAAATGACTTGCTAAGCTTTATTTATTTGCGTTAACTCATATTTCTGTTTTAGAAATCAGAAGGCATTTTTTAACTCAAGCTATTTTAGAAATTTAAAGAATGAATTTCATGCTTTTGAACATTTTTCTCTAAACTGCATCGATGTTTTAAAATTTACATTGTTTGAAACACCAAGTTACTTGAACATATACATGAGTGTAAGTACGTGCAATCAATTCATGAATTTGTTTAAAAAAAAAAACATGTTGAAACGTTTTTGAGAAAAAGAAAATATTTTCTTTAATTTGGATACAAATTAAAGAAAGTTGGAGTTAGTTTGAGTCTTGCAAATTAAATATAAAATCATTTGGATAACAAATATAATATGGAACGGAAAACAATTGACAACAGCTCTTATATTTCTCTAACTCAACTGAAATTTTTTAGACAAGAAAAATGTCAATTCTTTACGTTTTTTTTTCAATTTAAGAAGAAGTAGTTTTTTCCGAGTTAAAGTTTCATCTTTAAAAGGTTTTCTTAGGCCTCTGCATTTGAATAATCCTCTGTGTGACGTGTAATCAAACAAATTTAATAATACCCTATCCGAGTTCATCTATGAGTATACTTTACTATTTAGGGATATAAAAAGGTCCTTTTCGTAAAATACAGTTTAATGGTGTCATTTTTCTGCTCTTAAACCTCTCTTAAGGAATAATATAAATTTCATAGAATGACAACACAAGCAGGTCACATAAGTGCGAACAATATGTCTATAATGGGATTCGTATAAGAAGCGCCCTTCGCTCACTTAAGCTCTTACCTCCGTTTAAGTCCTTATATATGTATATTGGTTTTTAATATGTTAAGTGAAAAATGTCATAATACAATTAAGTAAAAAATAAAAAGTACTCGGTAATAGCATGCTTGAAGAATTTTCTTCAGTTTTCTGTTTCTGGGCCAACGAAACGTTCTTAACTGGGTCAATTGCATTAATGTTTCTAAAATGCAGGCAGGAGGAGAGTTTAAATGAATTTTTACATCGTAAATTGTTAGGTTTGTGTGTGGTAAAAGTAATAGAACGTGCATTTAGAGAATTATATACATCCAATCTGATAAGGGCGTTTGTAGGATGTATTTTTTTATCCTTGGATAGAATTAGCATACAAAAGTGGAAACCCGTATTTAAAAAAAAGGATATTGAATGCTATTAAATAATTTCCAAGGAAAATTGTCGTCGGCTTTGGGGTAGGATTTTTTATGACTTAGTCGTTGATTGTAAAGGCCTTTTATTTAACGACAAACAGACCATAAATGATTAATGTTTGAACTTATGTTAAAGCTTATAAAAATTTTATTGCCGGTTGTAAAAACATGCGAGCGAATAATGGTTAAATCTTAAGGGAAGATAAACAAAACATAAAATGCATTGAAATTGCTTTTAAAAGTTAAATGTTCTTTTTATGGTACCTCTGGAAGTTAATAACTAATTACACTGCTGATGATTGAAATTGATCTAAATTGATTTTTGTTTGCCTAGAGTCGACATTAAAAGAAAGAAATGTTAACTTATTTTCCACATACTCGCGAAATTCCTCATTTTTTTCTTAAAAAAAACTGAGTTTGTCATTTTAAGGATTCGCTGAATGCTGACTGGACAATTAAAGATGAAAAACCAAAATTTTGGAAAAGTGCCGATTTATTTCTCAACATAGTCTCCTTTTAGCTTGATACACTTGATCCAGCTATGCTCCAACTTCTTTAACCCATTCTAAAAAAAAAGGTTTTCTCGAGGTATGTCAAGTAGGCCTCCGCCGTGGCCGCGATGACCTTCTAATTCGACTCAAATTTCTGCCCGGCGAGTGATTTTTTTAAGTTTGCCCAACATTTCATGGAGACCCACGAGGTCTTTTGAGATGCCTACTGTTTCAGCTATCTCGCGTACCTCCAATCGGCAGTCTTCTAATACGAGATCGTCGATTTTTGACACGTTATACTCCGTGGCAGTCATTTTCGGGGCACCTGGGCGGGGTCATCAAAAACCGATGTGCGACCACGTTGAAACTCGTTATGCCATTGAAGGAGCAGCGTCACCGTACATAGCATCCAAGCGCTCTTTGATTTCGCTGCGCGATTTCCCTTCCAAAAAGAAAAATCGAATCATCGATCGATATTTCTCTTTTTCCATTTTTCCTAAATTCGCGGACAAGATGAATGTACTGTCTGGCGATACTAGCACCATAGGGCGATGAGGCTAAGTACTTATCGGACCGCCCTCGTATATTGCTATCAGTCGTGAATCACTTTGAATTGCAGAAGGCGCCAAAAAAAATTTACACTTATGGTTCTACTTGACCTTATAGTTGAAGTTGATTAGAATTTAAAAAATTTTATAAATAAAATTTGGATGTTATGGGAGAAAATCTAAAAAACATGAAATTCGATCAATAGATTGCTAAAACATCTCCTTGATAATATTATTTTAGGCGAAATACTTCAGTTGATGTCTTGAGTAAATATGAATTTAGGTGAACAAAAATTTCAAAAATCGATGTTTTCTTTTCTATTTCTGTATGTATAAAATTTCTCTACAAAATAATTTAGACGAAAACAGCTCGGAGAGACTTTATACTTATAGTGACTTAGAACTCCTCTTTGCTTGCAAAAATCGAGGGGTACACATGCTACCAAGTCCAAACAGCAAAGATGAAAAGTATTTTTCAGCACAAGAGATACTCTTAGACGATTTGTCACTTTCGCGTTAGAGGAATTATACTCTTGAAAAACATAGGAAATTAATCCAAATGAATTTTAAGTTTTTTAATACACAATGACATTCTAGACAATTTAGCCACTGTTTTATTCAAAGTAACAAAATTTCTATGTTATAAATTTATAAGCTTTTAAAAAAATAAATACGAGCCCATGACGGCTCGAAGAGAACCTGAGCCTAGCGACTTACAACACTCATTCCCATTCCCGTGTCACCGGGAATGGAGGGGACTTACAATTTTCTACCTGTTCCGAACGGCTTATCAGCATCACTTCTCATAACAAGAGATACTCTTAGAGGATTTGTCAACTCCTGGCAAAAGGCAGTACTCACCTGAAAAACTTTTTTGCAGCGGCTGAGAATCAAACCCAAGACCTTCTGCATGATAGTCTAACGCACTGACAATTATGCCAAGTTATACTGCTATTATTAACTTTTAATTCTTATTAATAAAAATGTATTAGTCTGTGACATGTGATAGCTAGTGGATAACTTTATCTCGCAAGATTAAGCGCTGAATTATTATTAAAACTCACGAGCATGTATTTCATATAAATTCGCAAATTAATTTTACTTGCTAGCAAATCAATTTAACCTAAACACAAATAAATTTAACCCTTTAAAAAAAATATTTCGCCCAAACGCAAATATATGTATGTATAATATCAAATCAATTTAAACTTTTAGAAAATCAATTTTAATTGCTTAAAGTTAATTTGCCAATTGATTTAAACACGATTTTTATTTGTTTTATATCTACTTTCGTTTAAGTTAAATTTATTTTTTTAAATTGGCTTAAATCTATTTGCATTTACGTTAAATTGATCTGATATTTAGTTAAATACATTAAAGAATGATATATTTGATTTTTAAAACTTTTAGGCATTCGTTAGACATTCTTCTACAAATGCAAATCTAATTAAAGAGGAAAGAACGCTTTATTTACTTCTACATTACTTTTACAAAATATTAAAACGTAGTATAAATATAAATTAAAAAAATCAATAAAATTCAAATTCAAATAACAACAATTATTTAAACATGCACATAGTGGAAAAATAAAGTTACATACGAGTAAGTAAAGCAACAATTGTGTATGGAAGGTAATTTCCATAAATTTAGCATACAATCACAGTATATAATTTTCTTGTGAAATATGAAAAAATTATGGGGTAAGAACTTTTTCACGATAAATATTTATTTTCATATAACGTTGTTATTAAGCACTTGTGAGCCTTGAGCCCTCTTTTTGTATAATCCTACAGTAATTACCTTATTTTCTATTTAAGCAGTGAGTTACCAATAGGGAGGAACATTCACGATTCGATTTATTTAAGAATTGTTGTATTTTTATGGTGACAACAAGTTTAACCCTTTTTCTTGTAATAATTGATTGCTTTTATAGTTTACGTGTCTATATAATTCTATATAAATATAGTATATACATTTGGGACTTTAAGTATATATTCAAGATTCCTGTCCATTTGTATTGGGCGTCATCTTAAGTTTTAGACCAATTGGTTTTAATTAATAATTAATTTTAATTTAATTTTTAACATTAGATACAAACTTAAGAAATGTACGTTTTATTCCGCTGCCACCATAAAACAAAAACAAGCTTTTTTCATGTCTACTTCTTTTTGCTAGGGAGAGTTTGATTTAAAATTTTAAATTTCATTCTACATAAAACCATACTTATGTTTTTGTTTAAGAGGATTAGAAATTTAAAAATATATTGAAAATTTTTCAAAAACATGAAATGCATATTTAAAGTTTCTAAAACGACTTCCTGTACCCTGATTTCGTGAACAAATTTGCATTTATGAAAAAAAAAATTAAATCGCTTAAAAAAAAATTTTTTAATTTTAATTATTTTTTAATTTAAAAAAACATTTCTAAGAAAAAAAAGTTGGTAAGACAATTTTAAGTTTTTAATAATTTGCAAAATAGTTAAAACATAAAAAAATATTTATTTTTTAGTCAAAAATTGTTTATAAATTTTAATAGCTAGCTACTATGCAAGAAATTTAATTCAAATCGGTTTAGCTGAGAATCAGAAATTTAAAAATCAAAAAATAAAGTTCTATGTGAAGTACTGTTGAAAATGATTTTTAGAAATTTTTTTTTCTGCTGAACCCAAAATTTTAGATCCCAATATTGTAATTATTCTAAATTATTGGTTTATAAAACTTGAACAAAATCGATTGACCCATTAACCATTTCAGTGTGTTGAAAATAATAAAAGAGTAATTTGAAAGGACCGGTTCTATAGTTCGTACGAAAAGTTTAAGAACTTGCACAATTTGGTTTATTCACTTTTTACTTGCGACTTATAGCTACTACAAGGCAAATTATATATTCGTAAAAGAAATCGAACTCAAGATTTTGATGAAAGCTGACATTACGATGATAGCGAAGACGAAAAAAGTGGGTCTCGCAGTTCCGTCTGTCGGTCTATCTGTCTGTCTGTTCAACTACAGCCTAAACGACTCGGCCGATTTTCGTTAAACTTGGTAGATACCTTTTCTAATTTTTTTCCCCAAACGTTTTTTTCTTTTTTTTTGTAAGGCGAAAAATGACTGTACCTGTCATACGATTTTTTTTTTCGAAATTTCCTCAGATATTTTTAAGAAAAATTTTAAAAATTTTCCGAAAAATGATTATATTAATGGTACCTACTTTGGAACCATATTACTTGCGTTATACATATATGTACATAGGTACTATAGGGCAAGTTCTGCATTTGGAAAAAAACGGAACTCGACATTTTGGTCAAAGTTGACATTACGATGCTAGCGAACACGAATAAAGTGGGTCTGAGAATTCCGTCTGTCTGTCTGTATGTCTGTACCTCGATTACAGCCTAAGCCACTGGACGTATTTTCTTCAAACTCGGTACTTAAGAGCCTTCGGTAATTCCCTAGAGGAGAAATAGAAATTTTTTTAGTTCTAAAACGAACGGTACCCCCCATACACCCGTAGTGCATAATCTTATTTATATCGAAAGCCGCTGTACGGATTTTGATAAGAAAATTAGGTGTAATATTATGGATATGGACTACATTTTGGTAAAAAAAATTCAATATCTTGAAAAGGGATACATGAATAAATTTTTAGATTACGTTATAAAGTGTATTTTATTGAATACTAACGATTTGCATATCAATTTTTTTTTATATGTTCTTCAATCCCGGTAGTTAAGGGTCTTCGGTGATTCCCTAGAGCGGAAATTGAAATTTTTTTTAGCTCCAAAATTAACGGTACCCCCCATACACCCGTATTGCAAGATCTTATTTATCTCGAAAACGGCTCTAATAATTTTGATAAAAAAAAATTAAGTGTGATATTATGGACATGGACTACATTTTTGAAAAAAAAAAATTGGGGCAAAATGTTATTAATGGTACCTGTCATAGAACCGTTTTTTTTTATTTTCTACTTTCTCATTAACGGCTCTAACGATTTTAACCAAAAATTTTCACCAGGAGCCCCCTTAAGTTTAAAAAAATATTGTATATAAAAATATTCGAAAAAATTTTTTTTGTTTTTTTGAAAAAAAAATCCAATTTATTTTTTGAAAAATCAATATCTTGAAAACGTGTGAACTATTATTTTTTGAAATTATTTCCTAAAATCTTAATTACTAAGCACTTAAAATTGGCATCCCAAATTTTGTTCTAGAAAAATTTAAAAGAAATTTGTTACATAAAAAATTACTTTAATAAAACGATTTTTAAACTTTATTTGCGTAAATCCATACTTTTCCGGAAATCAGGCAATTCCATGCATTTGAACTTTTGTATCTCATTACATACATGTTTTATATTTATAAAATGTATTTTAAATTCCAAAGTTCTTTTACGTTAGAGCAAGTTTGTGCGACCCAGTCGTGCATTTTATTTTTTTTTTAACTGACAGGCTTATAATTGTTGTCAAATATCAACACGTTATTTGATAATATTTAATATGTATCAACCAAATTAATGAATTGCTATTAATATTTTTGATGAACTGTGAATTCTATTAAATTTTAGATTTATTGTGAATAGTTCTATTGATAAACTTGGCATTAGGTGCGGTTGTCAAAACTGTCAAGTGTCGATACCCATACATTTTTGGGCAAATACAAATTCTTCTCACTGAAAAAAAAATTTTCAAATATTCGGGCGGTAAAAATGTGTATTAAAATATATTTTTTTAAAGAGATTTGCTGGTTTTATTAAAAAAAAAAACAAGGTGTTTCAGGTGTTTTGAAGGGAATTATTTTCAGGAAGAAAGTGTAATCGAGCAAGCAAACAACCACAGGGAATTACGAGATGCTTAAAGCCAATGGCTTTGTGGGAAAGTTTGTAGGCTATTAAAAAACATATTATAATATTGTAAATAGTTTAGATAAAACTATATAAATTAATCTAAGCTAAACTAAAGTTCCTCAGAGACACCCACCAATTTTTTCACAGATTCCTTTCGCTGCTTCTAACAGTTTTTAATTTATTTTCCGCTGGTTACAAATCTACTCCTAAATAAACAAAATGGTGCAAAATTTTGAACATTTAAAACCTGCTCTAAATCAAGTTTAGAATAGGAGTCGACTCTAAACATAATGAATAAAACGAGAACCGATTTTTTGTAAATTTAAAAGGACCTAAACTCAAATTGTACTTTAACGTTAAAGAGCTCGTTTAACTTTAACCGTAGCAAATAACTACTTTATCTTTTAAAAGTATACTGTATCTAGATTGACAATGGTCACTTTATTCATACCAAAAACAATCGAAATAAAAATGATTACTGATATTTATTTGATTTTTTGAAAGATGTGCTTTGTAAATAGACTGAATATTAGATATGCGAGACAATCGTATACAAAATTTTCTAAGATTCTTAGTTTTGCAATATTGTGGCAAGCGATGGACAGACAAATCTGTAGCTACAAATGAATTTGCCTTGTAACAACAAAATTAAGTTTTTATTTTGTGAATTAGTGACTCGTTCCTACTTCATATCCCTCTTAAATAATGTTAATAACGTACTATACACAATCAAAATTTGTATTTGTATAATCGCGAACCTGTAATCCATAGGGTTTTATTAAATGAAACACGGATTTGTTTAGAGTCGGGAAAATATGTAAAAACCCGACTATTAATATCTTTTATTAACTAACTCTCGAATGCTGTACGTCTGTACTGTGAGACGTTTCCTTAACGACTGAGTTCAATACAAGGACTGAGTATGTATCTCAGGATATATTACTTATATTGATATAGTTATTTTACTCACACATAAAGGTGTAGCGTAATAATATAAATGTGATATTTGATGGTGTGAATATAGTGAGGCATTCGATACAGTGCCAGCAAAAATTATAAATTTTTAACATACTTTAGGATTTCGTTTTGTACTTATTTATCGTAATATTTCACAATAATTATGTTTTATCTTTCATCTTTACTTTACAATGTTTCATAACTTTACAAAATACAAACTGTGTTGTAATTTTATTTCTATACTTTCTTCATTCTTTCTTTCTTATAATTACTTTAATTTTTTTTCTTATTTTGTTCTATACATCAACTTTCTTTTGAATCTCTGTACATCAACTTTCTTTTGTGTCTCTGTACTTTAAATATTTAACTTTTCTACTTCTACTGGAATAATACAAATTTTCTGCACCGGTCGCTTCAGCTTTCCAGTTTCAGTCTGCACGACTACGGATCTCACAAGGCCGTCTCTGCTAGTGATGAGCTCACAGATTCTACCTAGCGCCCAATGTGCTGGTGGGAAGTTTTCGCTTGCAATTGTCACTAACTGACCGACCTTGAACTTCTCTTTCTCTCTTCGCCACTTCTTACCCTGCTGTAGAGTAGTTAGGTATTCGGAACTCCATCGGTCCCAGAAATGTTTGAGCATCAATTGACGATCTTTCCAGAGTCTGACGCCTACTGTTCTTGGCTGTTTGCTGAAATCAAAAGGAATGGGTAATATTGTTGGTTCACCTACCAAAAAATGTGCTGGAGTTAACGCCTGTACGTCTCATGGGTCATCGCTTAAGGGATGAATCGGCCTCGAGTTGAGGATGGCCTCTATCTGTACTAAAAGTGTTGTAAGTTGTTCATACGGGAGGACTTTCAGTCCTACAATCCTCTTCAGATGATACTTCATTGATTTTACTGCTGCTTCATAAATTCCGCCTTGATGTGGTGCGGCAGGGATCATGAAATGCCATTCTGTACTTTTGTGGTTTAGATGAGAAATTGTTTCTTCACTCGTCCACTTCTCTATAGCTCTTTTCAATTCTTTATTGGTACCTACGAAAGTCGTACCGTTGTCACTGTACATACGTTCGCACCTGCCTCTGCGTGCAATAAAGCGTTCATAGCATGCGATAAATGCTAACGATGTTAGATCTGTCACTAGGTCGATATGTACGGCTCGAGTCTTAAGGCATACGAAAACTGCGACCCAACATTTGCTTCTGGAAATCTGATTACCTTGTCTGTTAATCATCTTTACTTCTAATGGACCTGCATAGTCTATACCGCAGTGTAGAAATGGTTTGCCTATCTGTACTCTGTCCGCAGGTAGTTCTGACATCAGCTGATGCTCTAATCTGGAGCTGTACCTGGCACAGGTAACGCATTTGTGTAGATAATTCCGTAATTCGCTGCGAAGCTTCGGGATCCAGTATTTCTGTCTGATGAACTGCATCATTATCTGTGTTGCGCCATGCTTTGTCTCTCGGTGGGCGTGATCTGTTATTAGCCATGCTAGCCTTGAGCTGTTTGGAACTATGACTGGGTGATTCATCTCGTATGAGTTGCTGCTCCTATCTAACCTGCCGCCTACTCTTAGTAGACCTTTGCCATCAAGTATTGGCTTGAGGGGTTCCAGTTTACTTTTCTCCGGAAGACCTTTTCTATTCTCCAACGATGCTAGTTCGCTACTGTAATGTGCTTCTTGTGACTTTCTTAGGAGATATGACATTGCTCTTGCTTTTTCTTCCAGTGTCGGTGTACGAATTCTGGCTGTACGTCTCTTTGCTCTTATTTTAAATGTTAGAGTCTTTGACCAGTTATCCACAAAACGAATCGCATATCCGATTATAATAACTAACCGTTCCAGCTTATTAGAAAAATCCAAAAGCGGAACATTCTGACCTGTACGTTTTAAACCTATACATAACATTGGTTTGGTAGATATGACTGCCAAAACCTTGAATTCTTTCTGTACCTCTAATGTTTCATCTGTACTAAAACCTGTTTCAGGCCAATCTGTACTGGGTAGCCTGAGCCAACCTGGCCCTTCTAACCATAACTTATTATTTACTAACGCGGACGCTTGTACTCCTCTACTCAGCAAATCTGCCGGGTTATCCTTTGTGTTGACGTAGTGCCAGGATCTCACATCAGTGTTTGTTTGAATCGAAGAAACACGATTAGCAACATATGTCTTGAGATTGCGTGGTAGTTTATTTAACCAGTGTAATACGACTGTAGAATCAGACCATAAAAAACATGGTGCACTTTGCCATTCCATTGATTCTCTTGCTTGTAATAGTAATCTTGACAACAACTCTGCGGCTGCAAGTTCCAACCTTGGGATTGTAACTGTCTTTAAGGGGGCTACTCTTGTCTTTGATATGAGTAATCTGCTTGTACCTGTACCATCCGCCTGTTCTGTGCGAACATAAAGAACTGCCCCATATGCTGTACTTGATGCGTCTGAGAAACCATGGATCTGAACTGCTAATATACCTACGGTACCTAGCCATCTGTCTATACGGAATTCTTCTAGGAATTTTATGCCATTCCAGTATTCTTTCCATCTTTCTTCTATTTCTTTTGGTATCTGATCATCCCATCCTGTACTTAACCTCCAGATGTCTTGAATCATGATCTTTCCAATGATGGTGACGGGAGATATATAGCCATTTGGATCATATAGTTGGGCTACGCATTCGACTATTTTTCTCTTGGTGAGTGTGCCGATTATCTTTGGTGTTTTCACTTCGTACGTGAACTTATCTGACGCTATCAGCCATTTTAAACCTAGGATGGATGATTCCTCTTCCCCCGAAAATACCAATGAGGTATCACTCGTGCCAGCATTCATCTCCTTCATAAACGTTTCTGAGTTCGATTTCCATTGACATAATTCGAAACCGGCTCCTCCTAGTATTTTATGTATGTCTTTCGCTAACTGAATCGCTTTGGGTACATTTGACTGGCCTGTTGCGCAGTCATCCATGTAGAAGTCATTCCTGATTGCTGCGGATGCTTCTGGAAAGGACTCTTCAGCTTCTATAGCGGCTTGAACTACTGACCGAACTGCCAAATAAGCTGATGATGTTAAGACGAACGTCACCACTGTGAGCCAATATTCTAGTAATGGTTTATGCTTGTCTTCTCGCCAGAAGATTCGTTGGAGGTCCCATTGTCTTTCGTTTAGCTTGACCTGGTTGAACATTTTCTTGATATCACCACAAACTGCAATGCGGTGTCTTCTAAAACGCATAATTATTTCATGTAAATCTCTTTGCAGCTTTTCGCCTAGCATCTGTACATCATTTAAAGATATGCCTTTATCTGTACGACAACTTGCATCGTATACTATACGAAATTTCTTTTCTATACAGTGGTGTGGTATGTAATATACCAGATTTTCTGCTTGAGGATTACTAGTTGCTAGTCTTACATGACCTAACTTGATACTATCCCGCATCTTTTCTATATAAGTTGTTCTTAATTGATCATCTTTTTCTAATTTCCTTTCTAGGTACATAAAACGACGCAACGCTATCGTGCGTGAACTATACCTATGTCTGTATATTCTGATTTTAGTGGCATCTCGACAACGAAAATACCATTCTTGTTACGATAGTGGGTTGACTTGAAGTGTTGTTCCACTAATTCCTCTTCTTCTGTACGTTTAGAACCTGTGCCCACTTGATCCATCTGCCAAAGTCTACTTAAAAGTTCGTCTAACTGATTCTCTGACGAGTATTCAATTGCCGAATAGGCATACTTTGGTTGCTCATCTCTGTCTTGACTCGGACCTAGGAATACTATGCCTAGTGTCGTATCTAACAAAACTGTACCGTCTGAGCGTCTCTCATATACTGACTTGATTGATCTCGCGAAGAAACTAACACCTAGTAGTATATGCACCTTATCTGGTCTGAAGTACTGAGGATCTGCATAATTACGCGGTGATATATCTGACTTACATACTATCTATACGTATTACCTCTTGTGGCAAAATAGGTCGCCATTGACTTTCCTCTGGCAGAATCCAGAAAGATTCAGTCTGGTGCTCATTGGTAGGATTCGAGGCGTACCATGGCAGTATTCTCAACATGGTTTGGTGCGTTATGGCAAAGGGTGTGCCATCAATGCCAACTAGCTTCCCTGATAATTGCTTTGTATGTAATTTCAGATCGCGTTTTAGCTTACCTGCAATTAAATTTAAGTGTGACCCTGTGTCTAACATTGCTCGAAAGGGGCCATGTATAAAACCATCTGCTGTTTGAATCTTAACTAAAGCTGTCGGAATTAAATTTGTGTTACCTAAAACTGAATTAATAGACTGTACGTAATTTTCATGGTTAAGTTTTATTAATTTGTTGTTGAACATAGACTGATTATTATTTTCTGACTTCCTTTTATTTGAAGTCTGACGTTCTGTACTTTCGTGGCTTACAGGATTATTTACTTCTGTACGTTCTATTTTTGTGCTGCGAAATGGATTTATTTTAGAATAAATCCTACCTGTACGAAATTTTCTATTAGTTTTAACTGTACGGACTGTACGGTGCCTGCGTGCTATGTTGCTGTGCTGACGACGTCTTACTCTACTATTGCGATGTACTAGTCAGTCTGACTTGTTCTTGACCTTGCGTCTACGCTGTGTGCCGGTCGAAGTCCCTGGAACCTCAGGGTCGATAAAGAAGGCTGACACTGCTGGCTTCAAAACTTCTTTCGTGGGGCATAGAAGGATGTTGTGTTTCGGATTACCTGGGCACCTAACGCATCCTCGGATGTAGCAGTTATTTTCTTTGTGTCCTTGCTTCAGGCAATTGGGGCAAATAGCTCTCCTATCGATAAAATCTTTACGGCCACGGAAAGAGAGTGTGGCAAAATCCGGACATCCCCAGATCTGATGATCCTCTGCACATATTATGCACAGTCGGTCTCCACGGGTGCGTATCTTCTTGAAGGCTTTGGGTTGAGCTGCAATCTTGGCTCGCTCTTCTGTACGAGATGGATTCTTTCCTGCTTCTGTACGTGACTGCTGTGCTTCTGAGATGTTGGAGAGTGCGCCTGCTTGTTTTTCTATAAACGCCAGAAAATCTGATAACTTCGGCTGCTCGGAGCTCCTCTGAAGTTCCCATTGACGAGCTGTCTCCTTATCGAATTTTTCACTAATCACGTGAACTACAAAGAAGTCCCAGTGTTCAACTGGCAGACCTAGTGACTTCAGCTGTCGTAGCGTTTCGTGGACAGTATTGGCGATGTGCTGTAACTCACCAGCCTTTTGTTGGTCGTGCATCTTCGGAAGCGAAAGCAGCTGACGCAGATGGTCACGCCCTATCAAGTATTTTTTATCATACACCTGCTTCAGGCGTTCCCATGCTTCGTTGTAGTTTTCCTCGGTCAGTTGCCATTCTCCTAGAGTTCTAGCTGCTGGGCCTGTCAAGGACTTCTTCAGGTAGGAAAATTTGAATGCAGCTGTTACTTTCTCATTGTCGTGGATGGCAGCCTTGAAACGATCATGAAATCCTATCCATGCCGTATATGTGCCATCGAACGTTCCCCAGGTGTTTCGGAGATCATGTTGTTGAAATGGCATGTTTACTTGTACCTGTATCTGGCGGTTGTCACTTTCTGTACTGGCAGCTCTTTGTGTATCAGAACCTAATGCTGACATCTTTATCTGAAGCGCCGAGTTGGCAACGAAATATTCTGCTTTTGCTGCTTCTAGCTCCTCTAGCAGCTTTGGAAGTTCTTTCTTATTGGCCTGATCTAAGGCATCCTCTGATAGTCTATGAAACTTGATCCAATCGTCTTCAAGTAGCTCCAGACGTAATTTTGCCTCCAGAAACGACAGTGCTCCGAAAGCTTCTGAAAGGGCAAAGGCTTTTGCTTTATTGATGCCGTTTGCTGCGGCTCTTGCTCTATTTGCTGACATCTATTTGAATATATGGATGATAATTCGATTGGTTATTGTTGTGATTTTTATTTTTACTTTCCATGCTCGTATTTGGCATAAATAATCTGTACCCTAGAATCTGTACTTCTAAAATGTTTTATGTATAATATAATTAAATATCTGTACTGTATTAATATTTCGACTTAAATCCATTCATTAAGTGTTATCTCTCTGTACTTATATGTTTATGGTTTGGCTCTATAGTTCGTTTTGTTCTCCCTATCGTTTAGTAATTTTGTTCAATACCAGCTGCGAGATTTACTTCAAACATTTTAATTTGATTTTATGAGTAGTTCGGATAAAATATTTGTATGACCATGTATATTTGTATGCTGTATCTTATTGTTACAATTTTATACTATTTATGTTTTAATTTTTTATCTATACTCTATTATTTTGTAAATTTGTACTGTTCCTATACTTTAATGATCTTACTTTGTTTATTTGTTCATGTTGTTGAAGACTTGCTTCGAACGACAATCTATACCGTTTCTATATTCTTACTGAATTTACTTTATCTGTTGTTGAAGACTTGCTTCGAACGACAATCTATACTCTTTCTGAATTTACTTTATTTGTTGTTGAAGACTTACTTCGAACGACAATCTATACCAAATCTATACTCTTTCTGAATTTACTTTATCTGTTGTTGAAGACTTGCTTCGAACGACAATCTATACCAAATCTATACTCTTTCTGAATTTACTTTATCTGTTGTTGAAGACTTGCTTCGAACGACAATCTATACCAAATCTATACTCTTTCTGAATTTACTTTATTTGTTGTTGAAGACTTGCTTCGAACGCCAATCTATACCAAATCTATACTCTTTCTGAATTTACTTTATCTGTTGTTGAAGACTTGCTTCGAACGACAATCTATACTCTTTCTGAATTTACTTTATTTGTTGTTGAAGACTTGCTTCGAACGACAATCTATACTCTTTCTGAATTTTCTTTATTTGTTGTTGAAGACTTGCTTCGAACGACAATCTATACGAAATCTATACTCTTTCTGAATTTACTTTATTTGTTGTTGAAGACTTGCTTCGAACGACAATCTATACCTGTACTCTGTACTTTGTGGATCTGTACCGTTTCTGTACTGTTGCGATTTTATTTTGTTTATTTATCTTATGTTGTCCAAGACTTTCTTTGAACGACAAATTGTTCTGTACTCTATTGTGTGGATCTGTACTCTTTTCTGTACTGTTGCGATTTTATTTTGTTTATTTATCTTATGTTGTCCAAGACTTTCTTTGAACGACAATCTATACCTGTACTCTAATACTTGTGAACTTATTTTATTTATTTCTTTATGTCGTTGAAGGCTTGCTTCGAACGACAATCTTTACCTGTACTCTATCGTCTGTGATCTTACTTTATCTATTTATTTATGTTGTTGAAGACTTGCTTCGAACAACATCTTTACCTGTACTCTATGGTTTGTGGATCTGTACCGTTTCTGTACTGTTGCGTTTTTATATTGTTTATTTATCTTATGTTGTTCAAGACTTGCTTGAACGACAAATTGTTCTGTACTCTGTTTATGTTGTTCAAGACTCTCCTTGAACGACAATTTGTTCTGTACTGGCATGCTCTTTTCTGTACTGTTTTGTTCGGCCTCCACTAGCCTTTGTGAACAAAACTCTATAGCCTGTACTGCCTTGTTCGGCCTCCACTTGACCTTGTTGAACAAAAGCTCTATAGCCTGTACTGCCTTGTTCGGCCTCCACTTGACCTTATTGAACAAAAGCTCTATTATCTGTACTCTATATTCTTTCATATTGTTTCAAATATTTTTCCTGGAGAACAACCCGCAACAAGTTGACTCCACTTCCCCCATGTAACGCTTTGAAAATTTTTCTCATTTAATTTTCATTATTTTACGCATTGTTTATTTTTGTTTACCTTTACTTTGTTTTTTATTTTATTACCTTGTAAATCTTTATTACCTTGTTTATTATTATTTTTCTTTACGCATTATTTTATTGTATTCAAATATTTTGTGAAATAAAACGATTTTATCAGTGGCCACTGAGTTACTCGTATTGAGTTATTGCCTCTGTATAATAGTACTATACAAGAGGCAGAAGCATATTACGAAGTACTAAATATAAATAAATAAATTCCTACTACGCATCAACTAAATTGACGTCCCTGGCAGATATATTCTTTTTCGTTTTTTGCATGGCCCGCTCAGCGCATGCTATACCTATAAGTTATCATATATATTGCGCACCGTCGCGCGCCGCTTTTATTTACCATATATTTATATTTTCTCCTTCTTGAACACACTGTGCGGTGGCCGACAACCGCAGACTCTCTCCTGTGTGCAACAAACTTATGTGCCACATTGTATATTCCATGTAGGAGAATTAGGGATGATTTTGTTGTTTATTCCAACAAGATGTGATGAGAAAATTCTCAAATCACATACGCAACGTAATGTAGACATATATGATGTTCTACACATCCCTCCATGGAGGAGAACGAGAGATGGGGGTTGTTTTGTGTTTGTGTGTTTATTTATTTAACGAGACGAGACGATCTCAAGTCACGTACGCAACATTTTGTTATTTTTAGAAACAAAAAGGAAAAAATATACTACGCTTAACACTCGCGCTTGGTATACAAACGAACTATAGGCACTTGAATGAAACAAATATAATTGACTCACCCTTTCCTGTACGATAGATAATTCTGTACTTGTTGTTTTTTTTTTTCTGTACGTTTTTCTTCTATACCTCTCCTGTACGTATACTTGCTGCTGTCTCCTGTACTTTCTTGATGTGTGTCTTCGTTTTCCTCCTGTACGATTTTATTATCTATTTTTTCAGTTAATTGTTCTCTGTACACTTTATTTTATAATTCGATTATTTCCTGTACACTTTTAATTGTTATTTTTGACTGTTCTTTGATTTTGTTTGTTCTCCGTGAACTCACTGACTAACAATCATTCGATCGACCTTTCGCGGCGAATACTTAAAAAAGACTGTACTGGGGAGTGAGCGCGCAGCTGGAATTTCGTTGTGCGCATACACAGACATATACTTGCGAGTTATATGCTGCTTGTTCTTTCTGTACGAATACGAAACCCGTCTGTACATGCATATTATTAGCGAGGGGAATTTTTATGTACCGGCGCGTCGTGTCGCGACTTGTTTGTGGGAAAGAATACAAATTAAAGAAACCACAGGGCGGCACGGCTATACTCGCGGTTTTTCACTGATTTTTTATCCGGCTCGATGCGACCAAATGTATAATCGCGAACCTGTAATCCATAGGGTTTTATTAAATGAAACACGGATTTGTTTAGAGTCGGGAAAATATGTAAAAACCCGACTATTAATATCTTTTATTAACTAACTCTCGAATGCTGTACGTCTGTACTGTGAGACGTTTCCTTAACGACTGAGTTCAATACAAGGACTGAGTATGTATCTCAGGATATATTACTTATATTGATATAGTTATTTTACTCACACATAAAGGTGTAGCGTAATAATATAAATGTGATATTTGATGGTGTGAATATAGTGAGGCATTCGATACAGTATTTAAGTGTAATATAAAATGTACCTTTTTAGGCGAAAAATTATCTGGTCTGAAGTTGATTTTTGTTTAAATGTAGTTGTGTTTGAGTTCTATATCTGTCAAATTAATTTAGGATTGTTCAACGTAAATTCGCTTAGGTTCTATTGCAAAAACCCACATAAGTTATAAGAGCTGTCTAACGTGTTTAAAATTATGAAAAAGTTGGACAAAGTCTCCCAACTAAACGACTGTGTTAAGTAGAGCTGGTTTTATTGGTTAAAAAGAACTAAGTTCGTTAATCATAAAACAAAACCAAATTCAAATAAGAAATGTCAAACACCAAAGCAAAAAATATTCAAATTGTCATTTTGATCAGTATTCACAATGGGGTATAAATTATTAATTGATACCCATAAGACCAAATTATTATCAATGAATTAGCAGTAAATATCTAATATCAAATAATTGATTTTTGATATCCATTATAGGACTGTGAATGTGCTCGTTTAAACATTCTTGTTTCCAAACGAACTTCATTTTGTATACAAATAAAATGCACGACTGGGTCGCACGAACTTGCTCCCATGTAATAGACTAGGAATTTTAAAAATTTTAAATTTTTATTAGAGAAAACTGTTCATAAGGATAAAATTAAGTAAACATGAATTTATGCAAGAACAAAAATTATAAGTCGTTGTAGTGGTTTCTTAAAAAAATAAGTTTTTATAAGTATACACAATTTTTAAAAGATTTTAAAGAAAAAAAAATCGCCAACCTTAAGTTTTTATTATTTTTTTTATATTCCAAAAAAAAAATATTGAACCGTTTTCAAAGAAAAAAAATTTTATCAAAATTCTAGGTGCCGTTTTCGAGAAAACACGATTTTTGAAAACCATTTTTTCATTTGTATGGTGGGTAACTTAATTTTTAGCAAAAATATATTTTTTCTCACATCTTGTAAATTACTCGTACATTGAGAAATTTTCGAAATATTGAGTTTTGAAAAAAAAAATTTTGAAGTTTGTTAAAACAAAAAAATTTGAATACACAATTCTATTCAAGTTCTTGGGGAGCAAATAAAATGATCAAAATCGGTTGTATCGTTTTTGAGAAAATCGAAAACAAAAAAAAGGTTCTTTGGGGGGTACCCTCAATAACCATTTTTCGGAAATTTTTTTTTCAACCATTACCTAGTTTTAACTAAATAATTTTTTTTTTGTATTTTTATTTTTTAGATCTGTCGAACAGTTTTTGAGAAAAAAAATATTTATAAAATTTCGAAAAAAAATTCGTATGGAAGGTACCGTTATTTTTGGTCTTAAAAAAAAATGTGTGGGGGGGAAAAATTAAAAATGATATCTACTAAGTTTAAAGAAAATCGGCCGAGCCTTTTTGGCTGCAGTCGAACAGACAGACAGATACGAGTAGACAGAATTGAGAAGCTCACTTTATAATGATAGTAATTTCGAGTTTGATCAAAATCTCGAGTTCGATTTTTTTACGAATGTATAACTTGCCTTATAGTACCTATAAGTCGCAAGTAAAAATAAAAGTAAGAAAAATTATATTTTGAATTAAACAAGATCAACTAATTTAACAACTTTTGTTTTACCCATTGGAAAAAAATTTCTCGTTAACCTGTTCTCTAAAGGGCTTGTTAGGGTTGCCAATTTCAATCCTCTTTAAAAAGACATTTATCTTTAATAAAAGCTATTATGTGCAACCGAGCCGTGCACTTTTTTGTAATTCATTTCAACTAACAAAATATTTTGTAAAAATAAAACACTCCCAACCGAGCCTTGATTTTAATGATAACCTATTTAACTTCCCGAGTTTATTTTTACGTTTTGTTATCCTTGCTTTCGTTTACATTACCGCACACAGGGTTTTACAAACAACCTGTCCTAATAATTATCCTGTTCTTCTCTCCTACATTCTCCCACATACAAAATAATATAGTCTAACATTTTCATTAATAGGTTTCGTCCTCGTCTGGGCTTATGTTGACATTTTACGATAAGGGGCGACAACATCCACCTCATCAATGCCCCAACCTATATAAAGGTATTTCATTTTACTGAAAAATAGGCAAACAAACGTCAAGGATTCATTCCCGCTTCCCGCGTTGCCGTATCTGTGGATATTCAACACGTGTAGTACACATGAGTGTAGTATTTTTTTTTTTTGTAATAGAAATATATATTTTAAAAAGGACCGAAAATAGTCCTTTGAACGCCGAAATAGGTGGGTGCGTCAATTTACATTGGTAAACCACTTTCTGTCATGGCGCTGATGGTGTAAGTTGAAAAATATTTTGCGAAATTTTATTAGGCATTATCATAGCTTCATTGGTTCCGTTACATGGGTGAATGACTCCAGGTTTACTTGCGAGGATATGTGTAGGTGTATGTGTTTGGCTATGTATTTTTATCTGATGGAAAGGTGTTTTAAATTGGATTTTATTTTTTCCTGTTTCTCTTTCCCTTCCTACACGTTCTTCTTGTCAGCCCCATTAACGTCATGCTCGGTATAGTGGGCAGCCATTAAGGTGGTGTTGTTTTAAAGAAGGAAACACTTACACTTTAAAACAACTGTGGGTTCTCAGTTCTCAGGGTTTTGTATGTGGGAGGGTACCATTTTGAAACTGGTGATTGTTATCAAAAGTAGTTAACCCAGTTCTTCGGTTTTATCAATAAGAGCTCATTGCCTTTGTCAGCCTTGCTATGAATCACATGAAGAACATTTTGTTCCCAGTTACGGGGGTCTAACTAATCGATGAGTCATTAAATCCATTAGATAGAAAACGAGTAAGTTGGACTGCATTTTTCAAAAAAAAAAACTCTTAATTGTGGGTTCGTACGAAACTACGAAGTATCTAGATATGTAGAGGGTGTGTGAGTATCGTGTGTTTACAAGGGCAAATTTTCAATCAAAGTTGGATTCTATTTTTTTCTTTAACGACACTATAGCTTAAAGGACTTGTGTCTATATTTAGTTTATTTCAATTTAAGAAAGAACAAGATAGTGTGTGGCTTTGAAAATACGAGTTGAAAAATGATTTTCGTTTCAGAACAAACGAACTAAATAAATAAATTCAAACTTAAAACCTCATTTCTTCTACTTAAAAGCATGCACTTACAATAAATTTATAACTGAAATACAACAGTAAATTATTCAAAGATAATCCCTTCTTAAAAGACCACTGCATGGCATTAAATTTATTTCTTCATTTTTCGTTCAGAAAATCACAAACACAAATTTAAATCGAAATCGCTATAGTTGTTTTCAAGAAAACTTAAAAAAATCAAAATTGTTTTTGCTGTGTACAAAATTTCAACAAAAGTCTGCACCTGGCCTGTAAAATGGACAAATTTTGACAATTGTAAAATTTACATTCCATTAATATTTTCAAAATTTTGTAAAATTCTTAGAAAATATTATGATAATTTTCAAGATTTCAGATCGTTCAAAAATTGTCATGATAATTATTTTTTCGAGAATCCTTACAAATTCTCTTATTAATACTTATGTACTGAGACACAAAATATATACAATTTGCAGTTTTGTCAGTATTTGACTGGCAATTCTAACATGAACTGGAGTTAACATCAGCGACAAGTACATGCTCACGAGCTAAGCCACTTGAGAATAATAAAGTCTCAGGGATCAAGTTTAAGGCCAAGTTTAGTTTTATTGAATATAGGTAAATATACAATTTTAATCACAGCTAATAAGTTATCATGGAAGATTTAGATTTATTGGACCATAAGGGTCCTAACCTTATAAATAGTCTTAAAGTAGAAACTTGTCTAGATTTTATTAAAATTCGTTTGACTTTGTTGTCTTCGAGGTGATCCGTCCTGTCGCATGGATGACTTAGAGATAAAAAAACATACGGGAAAGCTGTATCCATTGACTGGTCTAAAGAACTACTTATATAAAAGGATCTTAGCCTGTTGGCTAATACCGGTAATTCTTTTCATCAGTGGGTGGACACGATGGAAGGCTCAGCTGGATTTTCTAAGAACGTAACTTGCATCAAGATTGAACCTTACTTCACGCTTCGTTTGTTTGACAATGTTGAACTGTTAGGTAATTTAAAAGTTACATATATGTACATATATTTCTACATTTTGATGCAAACTGGCTGCGTCCTCAGTTGGATGATGGTCTTCTAAGGCAGTTTAGTTCTGCCTTTGAAGCGTCGATTTTAGTTCCCCACATTCTGTATGGTGCTGAAAAATTCTATGGATGTGGGCTCCAACTTTCTTCACAGCTATTAATGGTGACATCGATGAGTGGTAGGTCATACTCGTAGGTCAGCGAGTCATCACCGAAGAGTAGGTTATAGCAATTGTCAAGCACAAGCTGGTCGGGGCAGTGCTGGTAAAGCTATACGTGCAAACTGTGCAAATGTGCAGGGCGCTGAACTCAGGGGTGCCTAGGGCAAGCGTTAAAAAAGCCACTACTTCATAACCACTATTTACCTTCTTTTTTAAGTCTCATTTCTTTTTATAGCTCACACCAATATTGATATTCATTATATAACTAACAGCTAACTCTGAATTTAAAGACAGATATATATGTAATACATATCTACTATTCCAAAGATAAGTCGATGTTTAATTTCCAATACACACCCACATTGCCACAGTAAAAAACTATATCACAAAATCTTTACAATATGAACGATTTTGTTCACTTAACAACAGGTACCTACCTATTTGCTATTTTTCTCTTTATAAATCTACTGTTACATTATTCTTCACACTCACCATCGCGTGTATGAGTGACGACATTTATTTTATTTTGATAACCCTATGCGGTGTAACAATAAACAAAATTTTAACAGCAAATACAGACAATTAACAGCTTGCATGTTGATAACATGCGCCTGATGTCAGTTCTTCTATATGAAATCGAAATCAGCAATGTTACTCAAGCAGAATTTTTGAGGTACAAAATTCATACTCATTGACATAACAGCACGCAAAATTAAAAGTTGCGTCTATAATTTCAACTCTTCCGGTTGAGTGTTTTTTGTACTATGTTTTAGTTTGGCACTGGCCTCTCTTTATGAGTGAAATTTTATCACTGTCATGTCGTGTGGCTCGTGTGTCTAGATGAGACAAAGGGTTGAAATATGGAAATAATGAGTGATGATGATGCGATAACTATTGTTGAGATTTGTCGTCAATGAGTGAATATGTTTTATTCAATGTCTCCTTTTCTCTATTTTTTTGTTCTCGCCAGTTATTGTTTACATTTAAAAAAACGGATTTTTTGACTACTCTTATTACTTTGTCTATAGTGGTAAAAAAACTCAAAATAAAAGAAAGGCTAGGGAATCTATATTGAGAATAAAACTTGCTACGCTCCTATTCCTATATTGTGTATATGTATAAGGTTATGATAATGGTTCAAACATGAAAGGAAAAGAGGCTGGTGTTCAAAACAAAATTAAGAGTCTTGAACCAAGAGCTTATTGTATTAAGGCTGCTTGCATTCCCTTTGGTTGTTATTGGTTTTTAATGATTCATCTTGCTGTTCATTGGAAGCTCATAAGTTTTTTGCCATTGCTCAATGCATATAAAACTTTGTATCAGGTTCAACAATGCGTTGGTTTGACCTTAAAACCCCTTTCTAAAACCAGATGGGAGATGCTTTCAAACCATTAAAAAAATCTTAGGAGATATAATTTGAAGCTCTTATTCAAATATCTGAGGCTGGAAACGTTGAGAATAGAAACACTGCAGAGTATTAGGAAATAAAATTTTAGTTTCAAGTTTATATGTTGCATATTAATCTAGCTTGATATTTTAGAAAAAAATAATATAACTAGTAAGTATTTACAAAGTCCGTCTGTTAATTTATTTAACAGCGTTCTAGTTCTGGAAGCTACTAAAAACTCTTTAGTGGAAACTCGATCAGAAGAACAATTCACTAACGTGCAATCAGTTGAAGCCATAGCTCTAAATCTAGAAATATCATCACAGTTTCCTCAAATACCGTAATTTTTCGAAACTAAAATTAATAAGAAACTACTTCAGAACCCCAATGACTCAAGGAAGATAAGTTGACTTATCAATCATGGCTATAGACAAAGAGCTTGTCAAGTCATTAGATTATGATGATCTGGTAACTGAGTTTTCTAAAACAGAAGCCAGAAAAGTTAATCTATTACAATAAATTCGGTTCCATTTATGTTTATTAAAATACACTGAATAAATATGTAAATATGAATATGAAACTTTTAATTTAACAATAATTAATGAGTTAATTATTTATTTTTACGTTGTTATGTTTTTGAATTAGTTTTTAAATACTTTTTACTTCAAAAAATATTTTTTTTCAGTTCCTAAATTTTTGTGATATATTTTTTAACTTTAGTTTACAATTATTTTTGTATTCATTAGTTACTATTATTTTAGTGATATATTTTTGATTTCTTAGTTTTTAATAAAAATCATATTTATTTTAATTAGATATAAAGTATTATCTAGGAATAGGCCTGTTGGGGATGCCTCATTAAAAAACGCATTGCCAAGAGGGTACCCCTTGGGTAATGAGGAAATGACTTCTTGCGCCAATAATCGCAAATGAGGGGCGCTACTGATGAAGCTTGCGCAGGGTTCTAATTTAGCTCGGGCCGGTCCTGGGTCGGGGGTATGATGTACAGAAACTGATCAATTTTCGAGCCTTGGGCAACTCTAGCTTGTATGTTGTTCATTGTTGATGTGCATTTATCCTGTTGTACAAAGAAGTTCCTGGAAAACAAAAGAATGCTATAATTGCTATGGAAAAGCTAAGAGACAGAGACATAAAAAAAACGGGGTGTCTTAGGAAACATGTTCAGATTTTCTAAGAAAACAAATTTCAGATTTTAGATTCTATTGCTTCCTTTTTGAAGGAGCAAAAAATACTGCAATCTCACAAAAAGTCTCAAATGCAATTACGTTTAAATTAGCCATATCGCTAACAAAATTCGCTAGCCTGCTGAAAATTTAATATGTATGCCACAGCCTTTAAGGAGTTTTTTTTCTGCTGATTTTCACCTAAGACTGTCAAAAAATCATAACTTTGCTGTTAATGGCCGAATCTTCAAGCTTAATTTCTTTAAATAAAAATTCAATTTCTTAGAGAACTATAATAATACTAAAGGAAATTTAATATTCGTTGAAAATATTCACAATTTTAAAAATTAAATTTAAAACATTTTTTTTAATTTTGATTAAATTATTATTGATTACAAAAATTATACAAATTAAACGAAATAGAAAAAAATATAAAAATTATATTATATTTATTATAATATAATTATAAAATTTACTTTTGCAGAAACATAAAGAATGACCCTGTATAATACACATATGTACATACCCAACTCCCACACCTAAAACCTCGATTAGAAAATATATTCAAAACAACAACATACTTCCAGTTGATTGAAATTATTACAAAAATCGAATTAAATTATTTTTTTCAGCTATAAATAAATTCAATGAACACCACCTTATTTGTGCCAAAGTATGGCGATAATCATACCACAGAAGACGTACCAATTTTTGTCCAAGCACTTGCAGCCATTAGCCATCATCACCATCATTATAAGAGACATGAATTTTCACCTGTGACATTGTCAGGAGAATGGCCACGAATGACACGTCTACTTATCCTCTCATGTATATCTTTGATTGGAAGTGTCGGAAATATATTCATGATTTCATCAATCATGATTGAGGATCATCTTAAGCGAGCAGGTAAATGTATAACTGATTAAAACTTTTTTTTAAATAGATAATAATTAAAAAAAGAAAAGTAAAAGATTTAATTATATAAATTAATTAACTTTGAATAGTAGTTCGTACATAAAATTAAAGTTGGATTTAAAATAAACAATTCGCAAGTAAAATTTTATATTCTCTCTGTATTTTTTGACGTTAAATAAATATGTATAGTTAAACGTAAAAATAGTGTAATAAAACTTTACTTAATCTTTTGTATTAGATAATTGAACGAAAACTTACTTATATATTTTTAAAGATCATAAATATTTTAATTTAATTTAAAAATATTTTTCAGTTTTAAATATGTAATAATAGCATTTTGTTTTAATTAAAAAAAAAACTGTTAGTATATGTAGATGGGAGTGTTGCAAACGATTAAGTGATTTTACTATATTTAATTTGATTTTTATCTTATCTTATTATACTCGTACATAATTTGACACAGATATATTTATAAGAGTATTTTTCTGGCGAGGTTATATTTTTTTCTTTGGTTTTTAACTTTCGTTTTTTTCAAAGGAGTTTCACTCAATTTTCGATTTGATTTATTGAATAAATTATGGAAATCTTTTAAAATCTTAAAAAATACATAATTTGAAATTCAGAAAATTTACAACTCTGAAAAATTAAAATCAGTTTGCAATCGAACCAGAGTGCAGCAACTAAATGCAAGAAACTAATTTTCAAGTCAGTACTGAAATCCACTTTTAGTTGAACTTAATAATACCATCGGTTTATTTTAAATATACGATTTTAATACTGTTTTTTTTCTTGATTTTGAATCAGCCCTATAAAATACGATTTATGTAAAAGTATTTCGTTTTTTGCAACCCTCCATCTCAACTATAAAATTCAAAATTAAATCAAATAAACGACTAAAAAAAAACTTCACTCTAAAAAAAACACTTCAATATGGAATTAAATCAACATATATACATAAGTTATAAAACATAAAGCAAACAAAAAAAAAATACAATTTTATTTCAGGAAATGCATTTATAGGTAACATAGCTCTAGCTGATTTATTAGTTACCAGTGTCCTGATGCCGGCTTCCACGATCGTCCTTTTAGCTGACATTGAGGACACTCAATCAGTGTGTAGAGTGCAGTGGTTTCTTGCCACCTGTGCGTTTTTAGTCAGTATTTTATCATTGGCAGTAAGTAATACCTACTAAAAATAAAAAAAAAAACTACATAATCGTATGTGCCTAAATAAAAAAAAAAAAAACAAAAAATTGTAGCTATCACTGTCGTGTCCAAGTGTGTGATATGTGTATCTGTATATCTGTAAATAGATTTGAGTTTAATTTGCTGTCCTTTTTTAAATGCATATATACTTACACATAGTGTCCTGATTAATTTTCCTTATTCATCTTTTTATGTGCGTTTCATTTAACTTTAAGTGTCCGCCTATTAGTTAAGTGTTTCGTATAAATGTTTATTTAACTACATAATGACAAGGTCGATTAAAAGTTTTTGTAGCCTATATTAATATATATATATATATAAAATAAATGAGGTAATAGTTGATATATGTATGTATATATGAAATCAAAATCAAACACGCAATAAGACTTGTTTGTAAAGAATTTATTACGTTTGTATGACTAGGAACAAGAAAGCAAAACGTAATGTCCTTTAGATTTAGGAGATATACTTTGTGATTTGTATATGTCATTTATTTCAATTAACTGATACATACTGATATGTACATATACAAATAAAGCAAGGTTAATTTTTAGTAAACACCGATCAAATATGAATAATCTTTAATCAGGTAGTTAAGTGTGAAATCTTATCAATAAAACAAAAATTTATTAAATGGACTTGTAATTAGCTTATTCAACGAAGTAGGTTGATAAATGAGTAATTGAATTAAAAAGCTACTAATTGTTCAGAAAAAGTCCGTTGGTTTCAGGAGTGAGTTTCCCGTCAGCGATTTTTATGATTTTTTTTTTTAATCTTAAAAAATCGCTTACGAATGACACACTTCCAAAATCAAAAAAAAAAATTGGTCATTTATGATAAATTAGTTTAGAAGGCATGCTTAAAAAAAGCTAGTGATTCACATAAATCATAGTCAAACTCCAAAATAATTTATAAAATATCACATTTGGTTGAAAGTGTATAAGTGCAGTCTTTGGTCTTTGGTGACAAAGCCCTTGGTAATTGTAGTAGATTTTCGAAAAAAGATTAGTATTAAACATAAATGAGCCTATAAGATATTATATTAAGGGGATACTGTACAGAGTTCGACCATATCTAGCATTTTCTTAAGATCTTCCCAATTGAGTGTGAAATCAAGACTAAAAACGAAAATAAATAAAATAAAACATTACCAGTCAAATGTTCTGAAGGAAAAACAAAATTGAAATTTAGAAACTATGTTAATAAAACCACCATTTCCTTATTTAATCAATTGAAAGAACTAAATTATTTGAGTTCAAATAAAATGTTTAACATACCACGCTTTAATATCGAACAAATCCCAAGAATTTAAAAAAAATCTGCATTTTAATTTAAAAGTGCCATTAAAATCAATTGATTAACAGTGAATTAATGAAAAACATACACGGTTAAAAATCCTGGCGTTAAATTTAATATTTTTTGGGTTGCATATATGACCAGTCCAAAATGGTATTTAAATGTAATGCTTTGAATATATTTGATTTTCAAACTCAGTAGAAGACATATTGAATTTCAATACCGTTTTGTATTAAAAAACAAGTTCGAATTATTAAATAGTAACACACATAAATATTAGTATTTAAACCAAAAAAATGAAATTCATTACTTCTTGTATTGGTTTTAAATGCATTTATATTAGAATTTAATACGCTGGATATTGAAAACATATATTTTTTCATTTAAATTGAATATTTTTCTACTCGTTTTGAGCCCGAAGAGAGTTTAAATGTAATACAAGATTATTAAATCTTAATACTATTTAAGGTTTCATTGGATTACTTTTGAACCCACATAGTATTGAAAACTAATACTTATTTATTAAATTTCAATACTATTTATAAGATTTGATTGGATTACTTTTGAACCCACATAGTATTGAAAATTAATAGCAGATACTCAGCTCCCGCCGCCGCCGCGCCGTCCTTAACGCCCTTCGACAAGAATCCTTTAGCGTACTTATCCAAAATGTATGCCGCTGTGCTTGTTTTTATAAGTGCTTTTAATCCCTGTAAAATTAGGAAAATTTTATTTATATAGGTACATTAAATTTACTATTGAAAAAGTTACTTACTTCTTTGTGTAAAAGAAGAGAGCTCCCAATTGCTGCTTCTTGTTTTTTTTTCAAATTTTCACTTATTTGATAAGGAGGCTCTCCATCAGCAGTGTCAAGAACCTCAAGGAAACAGGCGCAGCCTGAATACTGCCGCACCATATCGCACAAGGAATCCACTGGAATCAGCACACCGTCTATATCTTTCAAAGTAAATCAGTTCACCAGTTCTTCGTTTTCCAAGACTAAAACAAAAACAAATTTTAAATAAATATATGGCACTTAAGCTTGCTATTTATTACTTACTTGAAAGAAGGATATCTTCATTTGAAACAATTAAGAATTCAGATGATTCATGCGTCTGATTTTTAAATGATTGTATTTTTTTCCACGTTTTTCACTTTAATGTAAATCCCAACCAAATTTTCCATTAGGAACTCCATGTTGCCGACCGACGCCGCCGACGTGTTAAAACAAACTAACGGAGTTTTCTTTCGACAAAATTATACTCAATATTAAAAATCAATACCTACTCGTACATATGTATTAAAATCTAATATTAATGTGTTCAAAATTAATACCTCGATATTCAATTCAAGTACGAGTTAAAAAGTATTTCTTGAGCATTGAGTCCAGAGTTTCGGGCTTAATACAAAATTTATTGAATTTTAATACAATCAAATATTAAATTCCAATACTTTATTTTATTATACAGTTTCTACATAAATGTAATACTGAAATATTAAAGATAAGTATTGTTGTGTATTAGAATGTACTGTTCCATAAGTGCAATACAGTCGAGAGTTTCGCGCTAAATACAAAATTTATTGAAATTTAATACAATAAAATATTAGATTTCAGTACATTATTTTATTATGGTCACTTTTAACCAGATATTTTACTAAAATCAAATAACAAATTAATTGAAATATAAGTTTTCAATAATAATGGTAATAGATTATAATATAGAAATATTATATTTTAGCATTTGAAGATTAAATTTTAGTGGAAAAGTATTAAGAAAAACATTTTAGTGGGATATGTACTGAGTTTTAATACCAAATTATTACAAAAAATGATTAATAAAGTTGAAATATTAAAAACAAATTATTCATGTATTGCATACGGCTGTAATACAAGGGCCGTATTAAAAAACATCCCAGAATTTTTAACCGTGTAATAGGTTTTTCCTAATGGCTTCCTAAACCAAAATTGGTTTTAGTTAAAAGGAAAAAGTCTTGTTTTTAATTAAATGAATTGAAAAGTTGAAAAAAAAAGAAAAAAAAGTAATATTATTTTGCCTTTTATTGACACCTGTTCACAAAAAACTTCCCTACCCAAGAAAATCAATCACAATTGTCAATATAAGTGCGATGTTTGAACAGAGCTCACCGTTTTATTTATGAAACACACTGGAGCACTGAACTGTCAAAGGCGTCAATCTCCATTTTTTTTTTCGACGTCTATCGAGTTAAATGTCATGAAGTTAGAATCGCTCAGCATTTTACTCCATCTGCTCGTACATAAGGCGAACTCCGAGATAGCTCTAATGGAAAAAGAATCACAACCTAAACGATCTGATGTTTCTGAGCTAAAAAAAACAAAAGGGGTATTCATGTAAGCGCGGAAAACCCTCGTAAACCTCGTAAACTAGATAATTTTATCTCCGCAGAAACGAGCTGTCAAAATTTGTATGGGAAATTTGCTGCGGAAATTGCAGAAATAAACCTCGTAAACTAAAGAAGTATGGATTCTGACTTTTAATTTGACATTTCACAAAATATTTCCCACATTTACGCAAGTATTTCTTAGGGGGAGTTCATGAAAACATGCTGCGGAAAGTTATATTTTTCTACAAAGCGGAAAATTATCTCGTTACATGAATACCCTTAAAGATTTTTTTTTTTTGACAGATCAGTTAACTACTCTGAGCTTAAAAATAAACACCTAATAAAACAACTACAACGAAGCGAACATCATAATGAGCTGCATTTAAGCTTTTGGATTTTCATTGTTGACCGTACGCGGAACAACGGGCGTAGGCATTAGGGGCATTGTTTACGTTTTACCTTTGTATATTATAACCTATAGTATTATCATGGAGCGTGATTTTGTGGTATTAACGCTATCCCTTACAGCGGAGAGTAGGATAAGATAAAAATCAAGTATAGTAAAAGAGAGAATATTTTATTATCAAATTTTAGCAGAGACAAATCTAACAAGTACTGTCGCTATGCTTGAGATGTCGCCCCAATCGTTCGTCTTCATGAGAGTACTATAAGTTTTATATACAAAGGTTTTAATTAAATTCTAGAAGAGCTTTATTTATGAAAAAAATGTAAGCTATAGGTAGATAAAGGGGAAACAGTCTTATTAAGATTGAGACCCATAATGATTCGTAAAAATTGGCGAATGTAAAAGAAGTTCTTAATAAGTTTTAAATTTCTTGAAAAATTAATAATTTTGTATATAATCAGATTAATACTACGTTTTCACCAAAGGTAAATCCGGGATTTAAGTGGATTTAGCATAAATCTCGTAGATTTACCATACAAATATAAATCACCTCAAATGAAGATTTAAAATAAATCTCCTTGAAATCTTCTCTCAATTAGAAGATTTGCAAAACAAACAAACCTTATTTTGTAGAACGCACTTTCTTCATTGACAATCAACACAAAATAGAAATTTCTGTTTTTTTTCTGTTTACTATCCAATTGCTGTTTTTTTTCTCTTGTCCAAATTGACAATTGAATGACAAGACAGAGTGAAAACGTCAAATAAATCTCAGTTTCTTTGGTGAAAACACTTCCACCCATATTAATAAAGATTTTTTAGTGGAGGTTTATCGTTAAGTCCTGGACTAAGTGCGAAATTTCATTAATAAAAGAAATTTTCTGTTAAGTGACGTTTACTAATTATGATTAATTTAAACCACCGAAGTATGTAGGTGGTTTAGCGAAGGAATAAGAAATAGAAATGTCCACAGTCAGACACAAGCAATTGATAATCAATTTAGGTAGCCACAGAATATAAAAAGAGATTGCTTACTTTTGTAGAAGATTTTCTTAAAAGGATTTTTGATAAATGTCATTTTACTATTCCGGGAACATTTTGTTTTTATTAATGTAAATATTTAAGCCATGGCTTAACTCCTATTCCATGGTTTAGCAAAACCATGGAATATAGGTGGAATAAGCGTTTTTTATTAATTCGGCTGTTCAAGATTTATTTAAAATCTCTAGCGGATTTACTCTTGGTGAAAACGTAGTATAAAGCGCGGAACAGATTAAACCAGTCAACAGCAACAGCAGCCGCCACTAATTTAGAGCCAATGTATTTCATTCAACACACATTAGAACAGCAACAGCAACGCCAACAGCGTCGTTAGGCCAAAGTCCTAAATTTGCTGTTGCTGGTGCAGTGTTGTCAACTTTCCCACTGCAATATTCAGTGGCACCACATTGAAAACTTTTTTTTCCATATGAAATGTCAAGCAGATGAAATGACGTTGCTGGTGGCAATGTGTTTGAGAAATGTTTGCTGGTCAGCGTGCTGTTTGCTGTTGACAATGCTGGTGCGGTTGCTAGTTTAATCTGTTTCGCGCATAACATGCAAAAACAGCATAAAACTCGTCAATGTACAGCGAATGAAAAACAAACGTGTAAACCCAGATTGCGGCATGTTCACAAACAATTCATTGTTAATTTGCCAGCCTTCATTTTGTGTTTTATAATTTGGCACGTACTTAGGGGTTTGTAAGGGATTTAAGATTAATCATAACCTTAAAATATTTGAGCACAAAGCGAGCGTTAAGAACAGTTGGAGAGGATAAAAATGAAAATACCGATGCACATTGGTTTTGAATGTCTGAATACCATTATTGGAGGTAGATATCAGGTCAGGCGAAGTATTCCTCAGTTGTGTAATGCGACTAAAGAAAGAATCCCTGAATTTACTCGTAACAGTATACGGCCGATGTTGGGCTCGAGGGTAAACTGATGACGATGATTCTCTGAACCGCGAGTATTACGGTTGAATAGTTTAAGAGGAGGAATGCAACTGGATATTTGACTAAAACACTGTTCATAAAAATAACGGTAACATAATGAAAGCCTAGAAACATGGTTTTGGGCTTATGATGATTTTTAAAACGTATTATATATTTTTCGCAGTAACCGTCATGCCGGATTTCTTGACTCGTTTCTCAGCCGCTGCAACCTTAATACCCAAAAAATTCCAGGGGTATTTACACTTGCTAGTGACAAGTGAAAAGTCTTCTAAGAGTTTCCCTCGTCTTGAGGGGTTCTTAAAATAAAAGCTCCCCTTCATTCCTCAGTGACAACATGCACACACAAATAATTGAGAATTTTATGGCACTAGCTCCCGGTTCTCAATGAGCTGTCTTACGGCTTACTTATCAATATTTATATTATTTTCATTAAAACCCATAAAAGATACAAGACGTAGGTAATTTATCTTAGTATTAAATTCGATGTTGTATTAAATGTTATAGAAATAAAAAAAATCTCTTGTTTAATATTTAAAAAAAACATAAAACATTTTTTTTTCGTAGATATATGGTTGTTGTTGCTTATTGTTTTGTTGTGTATTTTGTGTAAATAAATACCTTATAATAACCACCAATCACAGTTTAATATATATGAATGGATGGACATTGCACTTGACACACAACAATGACTTATATAATTTATTTTTTCTTCTAGATGACGGCGGTTGAGAACTACAATAGACTTTGCACTCCACAAGATGTTCGACCTTGGTTCAATCGTGTCCGCACTACCAATTCAATTATATTCTTATGGTTAATTGGTGTGATGGTGGCAGGCGGGCAATTTCTCTTCGAGGACAGCTTTGATTTCTGCAAGAAGAGAAAAAATCAACCACTTCCATATCAGGCAGCGGTTATGGCTCTAATAATGCTGGTTCCGATTCTCGTAGCCTTTTATACCCACATGAAGATCATAATCGATGCGAAGAGTTTTGTCAAATCTCAGAACTTCAAGCCCAGCATGTTGTACACCTCAGACATTTACCTGGCCAAGACTAATTTCTACAGCTATATCATTTTTGTTGCATTTTGGCTTCCATTTGGCATCGTCTTGGCCTATGGTTGGGTTGCAACCATTTCCAATAAAGTATTCTACAATACCTTCTGGATTGGACTGAGTAAATCGTGTTTCCACAATGTCATCTATTGCCTGACCAACAGACACTTTCGCAACGCCTATGTCAATCTATTCCATTATTGCTGTTGCAAGACTACCGTATCCGTGGCAAGACGACAACGAACCGAAGGATGTCGACCGTCCGCTGATGTCCGGGTTCACATAATACCCGGCTATAATATGTATTCCTATACAAGCCCCCAACGAGCTGGAAACAGTCACCACTACTGGAACAAGAGGGACGTTCATGAATTATGATCAGAAGCTTAATTCGTATAAGGTCATGTCTAAAGTAGTATCCTTTGAAGACGATGTAATGTAAGATCCGTGTCATTGGTGAGTTTGAACTAGAAAAAAAACACACACACCAAATCATAAACGCAGCTAAAACCGCATGTTAGGGAGCAAAGAATGAGCTTTATGAAAAAAAAGAATATTGAATTTGTGCATATATTTCCAATAATTTTCAATTTCGAACTGAATGTTTTGTTGGGGTGTCTTTTTAACAAAAAAAAAAAAAAAATAAATACTTAACTTAAAATTATGCTATTTTGCCAAAAAAAAATAAATTTATTATATAAAATAATAAAAATTATACACGTACTCGTACATTTTTGAAATTTTCTACAGAATGGAGCATTTAAATTACCCAACACAAAAGCGATGATGAAGACTTAAAATTAACATTTTTTATACTTTATGGTTAAACAACAACAAAAAATAAATATAAAAGTATATTTAAAAAAAAATATGTAAATATATTGATGAAGAATAATTATATATTATGTTTTACTCAAAATGATATTGATGTATAATGTAATTGAATATAAATAAGAAAGCAAAAAATATAAACTTTAACATTTTTCGATGTAAACTGCATAAAATTGGTGTATTTCTGAGTAATTTTATTGTGTGTTCGTTTCGATTATTGAATCCCCAACACTTTACTCCCGGGGAGCTGGAAGTTCTTAACATTTATTTAAATACACTTGCGAACCAAGCAAATATTTTTATTTCGCTCCAGAATACGTTTCCTTCGGATTGTCTACGGATTAACTGCAGATTATATATGAATTCAGATATTTCCTTATCGAGAAGATAGTCGAAGTGAGTCTGACTCCCGCTGCTGAATTCTGTAATCGGGGTGGTTATATTTCGTGTAGGTATATATTTATTCATCTTCTAAAATATTCTTAAACATTTTTTCTACTTACACAAATATATAGAATGATCATTTGAAGCTTACATCTTGTAGGTACTTTAGTCCAACACCAAGGGTGTCAATTTCTTAAACGTCAATTGGCTGACTGGAAGAAGGAGACATAAATGTGAATTTTTCACATCGATATGCGAAAAACGGCCCTGGCCTCGTTGAACATGTCTCTCAATCTTCCATCTGTCACGATCACAAAGGCATTGGGCGTCGTGAATGGCAACTTTTGAGGTAAGCATGGTCATTGAAGCTATCTTCTACAAACCATACAATGTCCTAAAAAAAGCTAAGGGTTCTGGCTCATTTGGCTCATTCTGGCTCGAATGTGTTTTTTCTTTTTTATGACTCGTTCAATCCCAACTTTAATCATAAATTTTAGCTTCCACATTTCTCTCTAAACATCAACTTAAATTCTAACTAAATTTTAAAACAAGGTCGATTTGGAGAATATGTCAAAGAAAACAGATTTTGTTTTTTAATGGATCAAATAAAATAAAATAGAATAGATTTTTCAAAATCAAATAAATCAATTGCCCCCTAATATTTTTCGTTTTCGGTTTTCAATTTATTAAAGTAAAATTCACATAGTTTTACTGCCTTTTCGATAGGCATTTCGGAAGAGCCTCCCCAACCGGGATGCCAATAAAACAAACAAACAGACCTAATTCGATTCTGAAGTCTTCGTATAGTTGTATTTGTTAAACTTTACAACCAAACATCTCAATATTCTGATGAAGATGATGGTAGAAAGTTATTCGCAGACATGTTGTTTGTGTTTATTATAACTTTCTGTAAGCGTATTTGCCTTAGTGTCAATAAACTTGTAATTATTGCTAATTATTTGACGTTTCACAGCCTTGACAAGAGAGAAACTATCATTCTGAATGCCAAAAGAACATTTTCCGAAGAGTTTCACCGATTTGCGAAAACTTTTGGATTGCAAATCAAATGGGCATTTGATCAGAAATGAAATAATAAAATACTCACTTTTCAAACGTTATAAACTATACTTTATTAAATTTCAATGATCAAGATAAAATGTTTAATTCTCAAAGGTGCGGATTGAGCGATATACCATAATCTTGATGGTGGTTGCTAGCAGAAGAGACCGATTAATTTAATAGATCCCAAATCCTCCAAAAAACATCTCATTAACTAAATATAGTGCACATGGGATTAGCGCATAATCGGATTAAGATATTAGCGATATGACAAAATTTAAAAATAACAATGGTATTCAATACGACATAGGGTATTGTATGACATGTTTTGCAACTTTAAGGAAAAATATTAAACATAGATAATTTAAATAAACAAATTAATTCAAAACAAAAGCAATTAATGATGAAATTTAAAAATTCATTTCCGAACAGCGTTGAAGAATAATTGAATCTGTCAAAATTTAGCTCGAGAATAATGCGCCCAGCAATTATTTCAAGCTGTGAATATTGACAGAGAAGTGATGTAATAAATACAAGTTTAATTTTTTAGATCTAGTACTTGCATTTACTTATTTGCTTCGATTGGGCAAACTTTGGAAAGAATTTTAAAAGCTTAAGACTGAAAATGTTTTATTAAGAAATGTAATATAAAGATGTTCAAAACTACTCGCTGAAGCCGAGCATAAATAAACCTTGTGTTGAAAGAAGACGACAAATTCATACATACAAGTAGATACGACAAAATGGCTGCCAAGAATTTTCAAGATTTTCCAGCCTCTATTGGAAACTGGAAACACATTTACCATCATCTTGCAACCGTCTTTATTTTCTATTTAAAACACATTCATTGATTTGAAGTTTAATATTTTGATAATGACACAGCCTTAGTTGCAGACATCAAAATATCAAGGAAAAACTTTGAAAATCTGCAAGAAATTAAATTGACTTTTCAAATATGAATGATTCATATATTTATTTTTCTTAGTTATCAACATACTTCTACACTTTTTAATAAAAGAATATTATGTAAGTGGAAAGAGTGGAAGCAAACGATAAACATAACTTTAAATAGAAAGTAAGTATACATACATAATAGGGTGATTCAAAAAAACGCTTTTTTCGAATTTTAGAGAGTGCACCCCAAAATATCAAAGCTTAACTCGAAAAACAATTTCCTCTAAATTTTATTAAAATCGGATGTGTTTTAGATAGTGCTACCAGCGGTTTTTCATTTTTTTTGCTTCAAAATCGGATTTTTTCCCAAATCTTCAAAATTGAATAACTTTTCGAGTTTTAAAGATAGAGGCGAGAAAATTTTCAGAAAATGTTTTTCCAATCATCTAGTTAATGAGTGTTGAGTCAGAAAATGTATTTTTGGAATACATTTTGTACAATTTCTTATGGTAACATCAAAGAAATGAGGGCTTAGAAAAAATAGGCGCCAAAAATCTTGAACATAATTTTGCGTTAAGATTATCACTTATTACTCCAAAAACATATTTCTTTAGTCAAAATTTTAAACGTGGGCCAGTTTGTTTCAAAATATGAAAAAAAAAACACACAAACCAAAAAAACTATCTTTTTCGTAGTATAGAAATCAGCTTTATTTTAGTAATTGTAAAACGTATACATACAGTTTTTAACATTTTATTGATTAAATACTTAAATATTTTTAATGGCATCGACAGTTGTTTTTTTATTTGCCTTCGCAATATTCTTTGGATGCTTTTTGACTTCAAGGATTATTGTTTGCTTCTTCTCTTTCCGCAACGTCATTAACAACTTTTTAATTTTTCACGATATTATTACAAGTCAGTAGTGATCATTCTACAGCCATTTTGAAGGTTAAATTTCGAAAAGGTTCCCTTTTCAAATCAAGAAATTGAAAAAACCTCAAAATTTGTTCGATCACAAAGCCTTAGAATTCTATTTTTTCAGTATCATTACCTTATCAAAATCTGCCTTCATTTTTCCTTCTTTCTTTTTAACTCGACAATTATTTATTATAATGTTTTACCATTTTAGATTTTGTGTTTATTTCAAGATTTGTATCGAATAAGCGCAATCATTTCCTCTAATAAATACCATAAATACTTAGAAATTTTTTCCCATCGCATTCTGATATCTCCAAATGTATCGTATTATATAAGAGTAAAGGTTTTTTAAGAATTCCAAATCGATTTTCGGAGCACATACTGAAAAGTGGGCTTCATACCACCTGAATATCTAAATGGACACACTGAAAAGTCCGATTCTCTTTATAGCGTATTTCCCTATTAGAGTCATATTAAAATTATTGAATCTTGAAACATGTAAATTTTTAGTTCATAAAAAGCTTTTGACATTCATCTCGAGCGATCAAATGCTCCAGGGAGTTCGGAACATTAAATGAATTATGATCTTTTCATACGAACTGAAATCGTTAAGTGTATAAACAATAGTGTATATTTGAACGAATATTTAAACTATCTTATTACATTTCTCTCACTCTTATTCAAAAAAAAAATAACGATTTTCAAAGAAAGACATACAGTTAGATTTACAATTAATTTTATAATATTTTTGACTTAAAAGTTACTCGTAAGTACGATAGAAAAATATTTAAAAGAAAGATTAAAAAGTAAGGAACGAACGAAAGAGAAACAACGCATAAAGTGGAGATGTGGATTGTGTTCTTTATTTCAATTATAATTATTTAAAAAATAAAATGTGAAGTTACTTACTTTAAAATAAAATTTTATTTACACACAAATTCTTTTGACAAATGTTTGTGAAATAAAAGTTTTGAATAACACTGGCAGATTGTTGAATGCTCTGATAATATTTAATTAGATTCCAGTTGAATATTCTTTTGGGTAAGTTATCACTAAAACTGTTACGAGGCTCTGCTTTCTACATGGACTTTCGGCAAAAAAAAATTATAATTTGAAAAACTATGTATTAGGATGTGTAATGTTTTAACGGTATAGTAATGCAATTCTAAATATTAAAGCGTTTATAATCATTATTTTAAAAATTTATTCGAAAGTTGAATTTTGGTAAATAATGTGATATAGTTACAACGTAATATTAACTAAATTGTAGTGCTGCAGTTTTTTTTAAATATTATAATTATTAAATATGAAAAATTGGTATTTTGTTAATAGATTAATTATTATAATTATAAATTGTTGAAATGAAGACCAAGAGTTTTGATAAACCTTTGAATACTGGTTAATTCTACGCTACAAAAAGTAGTTTTTTTTGGTTTGTGTTTTTTTCGTATTTTGAAACACATTGGCCCGCGTTTAAGATTTTGATTAAAGAAATATGTTTTTGGTGTAGTAAGTGATAATCTTAACGCAAAATTATGTTCAAGATTTTTGGCGCCTATTTTTTCTAAGCCCTCATTTCTTTGATGTTACCATAAGAAATTGTACAAAATGTATTCCAAAAATACATTTTCTGACTCAACACTTATTAACTAGATGATTGGAAAAACATTTTCTGAAAATTTCACGCCTCTATCTTTAAAACTCGAAAAGTTATTCAATTTTGAAGATTTGGGAAAAAATCCGATTTTGAAGCAAAAAAAATGAAAAACCGCTGGTAGCACTATCTAAAACACATCCGATTTTGATAAAATTTTGAGGAAATTTTGTTTTCGAGTTAAGCTTTGATATTTTGGGGTGCACTCCCTAAAATTCGAAAAAAGCGTTTTTTTGAATCACCCTAATACATAAGTATAAAAAAAATATAAATACAATTATTATTATCAAATAAATACATTTTAAGAAAGTTAAATTTTTCATATTTATCGACAAAATGATACATATATGTAAGTATCACTCACAATTTAAGCTGTTTGGCACAGTTTTTAAATTTTAATGTATTTTGTGTAAAAAATAAAATTGAAAAGTTGTTTTCAGTTTTCTCATGAATATTAAAAATAAAATTAAAATAATTATGGGACCATTCTCTATATTTATGTGTTTTACCGGATTTAATTTTGTATTATTAATTATTAAAATTACTAAGCCAGTGTGGGTAGGTATATTTATAACTTTATTCAAAGTAAAATATAAATATAAGATATAAAACTATGTCTACCAATATTGATAAAATGTAACTTATTGAGAAAATATGTTTATGGTTTCGTTGTTTTTTTTTTTTTTTTTTATTTTCATTTCAATGAATCCAAAGGACAACGGAAAATTTTTTATTAATAAGTTAATTATTCTAGCAACTTTCACATCATACTAATATTTTCTCGTAAAGTAAACAACAACTGCTGAGAAACAACTTAGTAACGGATAAAAATGGAAATAAATTCAAAGGATCAGTGATGGAAGGAGGTCTCAGCTATACGGTATTGTATTTGGATTTGATCGATTTGAGACAGATCGGTCCTTGACTTAAAGTCCTTATAATGGATTATCGCAATTTGATTAGCACCGATAGCCTTGGTCTCAGTCAGCGATGAGAAAGGCAAAGAAGAACAATTGTTCAAAATTTCACGAGTGTTGAAAAAACGAGTAGGTTATTTGGTTAAAAAGAAATTAATAAAGTAAGGTAATCCGAATTAGCTAATCAAAGGAATCCGATTTAACCATATTATAGATAAGAATAAGAATTATTTGCTTGGTAATCTACCCAAAATTTCTAAATCACATGGAAGATCACAAACCTGTTTATGCGTACGTGAATGCATTTCCACTTTGAAACTGTACCTTATAATAAACATGGCAATCTTAATCTTACCATAATAAAATTCTATAATCTATTGTGAATCCAGCAAAAGTGATATTCAAATCGCTAATATTTTTATTGAAATTAGAAACCTTATAGTTGAACACTTGGCGAAAAACAATAACTTATTAAACAAACAGGTTATTTTATTGGTAGAGTAGTGCGGAACAAGACTATGAGTCTAAGAGGTCACAGAAAATTATAAGTTGTGAAATTTAAGCATTGGAGTCAAAAGGTGTGGTATAGCTTATGAATGAAATAAGAGTCTTGCAGTCCGTGTTATCGGCCTTAGTGAATAATATAAAAATAAAATCGACTTTGGAGATACTTAATAGCCAAAAATCATTTTCATTACTTTAAAGCTGATGTAGATAGATCAAACCATATCAAGGCAGCTAGTTCTTTGCCAGGGCAGTTGAAATAAAATGCATGACTAGATCGCAGGTACTTGCTCTTATGTTAAAGTACTTTGAAATTTAAAAATTGTTTGAAAATAAATATAAGAAATGGATTTAATGAGTTTTTTTCGAAAATTTTTATAAATTTTTTTTTTTAATTTAAAGGAGCTCCTGTATTATAATTTTGGTTAAAATCGTTTGAGCCGTTGATGACAGGTACCGTTAATATCATTTTTACCCAATTTTTTGTTATCAAAATGTAGTTCGTTTTCGACATAAATAAGATTTTGCATAACGTCTGTTTGGCAAGAACCGTTTGGTTTTGAACTTAAAAAAAATTTCAATTTCTCCTCTGGGAATCGCCGAAGACTTTTAAGTACCGAGTTTGAAGAAAATATCTCCGGAGGTTTAGGCTGTAGGGACACACTGAAACATTTTTTTTAAATACTAAAATTTTCTTAAAATTTTTATAAGAAAAAATTATAAGGACAAAATTTCAAAATTTAATCTAACACCCCTTTACAAGATATTGAATTTTTTTCAAAAAAAAAAACTGCATTATTTTTTTTAAATCCAAAAACTGTTTTTTCCAAAATTTGTATAAATAATATTTTTTTTTTCAAATTCAAAGGAGCTCCTGTATAAAAATGTTGGTTAAAATCATCAAAGCCGTTAATGAGAAAGTCAAAAATAAAAAAACAAACTGTTCTATGACAGGTATCGTTAGTAACATTTTTTCCAAACAAAATGTAGTCCGTACCCATAATAGCCCACTTAATTTTTTTTTATCAAAATCGTTAAAACCGTTTTTAAGATAAATAAGATTTTGCTTAACGGCTGTATGACGCAGCTATTTATTCTTGTTCTCTTTCATCGTAATGGCAACTTTGATTAAAATCTCGAGTTCGATTTGTTTTTCTAAATGCAGAACTGGCCTCATAGTACATACCTACATATATCGCAAGAAAAAATCTAAAATAGTCAACTCCGGGGATACTTATATTTTCCGAAATTCGTTCTTACTTATCCATATGAAATGATTTCCTGATTTCTGACTAGTAGATCTAAAGCTCTTTAATGACAACTTGAGGTCTGCCAGATCGTGTAAAAAACCCAAAAGTGTTTAAATAGAATAAAGAATCTATTATAGGTTGGATCAAGAACAAAATCACATAGGAGGTGGATCTATTCATTATTATTATGGTGGCCTGTGCAATTTTTTTGAGAAGTCAATTTCATGAAAAAAAAAATATTTAAAAAATAGAAAAGAGACTTTTTTCATTCGTACACTTTATCGCAGCTTTCAACTCTCTCATATGCGTCACTTCCTAAAGATCTTTTGAAAGTAAATCAACTCGATGAGGTATCTGAGTCGTAACCGTATAATATAAGATGCACGACCGAGTTAAACGTATGTACAACACGAACTACATGTACGAACTCGAGATTTTTGATTTTGATTAGAATTGACATTACGACGATAAGAAAGACGGAATAAGTAGGTCTCGCAATTCTGTCTGTCTGTCCGATTTTCTTTAAACTTGGTAGATAGCATTTTTAAGTTTTTCCCCTCACACGTTTTTTTTTTAAGACCAAATATAACGAAAGCTGCCAAACGATTATTTCAAAATTTTATAAAATATTTTTTCTCTCAAGAACTATTCAGCTGATTAAAAAAAAAAACATTCACAAAATTTCATTTAATTAAATGCTTAAAACAATTTACAAAAATCCAAAAAATGTTTATTTAAACCATTTTAGATTTTCTCAAAAACGGTACAACCGATTTTGATTATTATCATTTTTACGGTAAAGCTCTTCAAAAGTTTTGAGTGTATTCAAACTTTTAAACATTTTTTTTTTGATTTAAAAAAAAAATATTTTTTTTAACTAGATATTTTAAAAACCCTATGCTCGATTTTTGTAAAACATTATCAAAAGTCTTGTAATATAATCCACAAGATTTCAGAAAAAATTTGATGTATCTAAAAATAGCGGTTAAAAAATGGTTTTCGAAAATCGTATTTTTCTCGAAAACGGCACCTAGAATTTTGATAAATTTTTTTTCATTTTTATGATGTATAATTCAATAAAAAAAAATTTAATTAAGATATTACTGACTGTACTTACCAAAGAACCAGTTTTTCTTAAATTCGATATCTCAGAAACGGGTGAACATTTTTTTTTATTTAATTTTTATTAGTACATACAATAATTAAAATTTCAAGTAAGCGTTCCAAAATTTTTTCTTAAAAATATTTAAAAAAAATTTTATATTAAGGCATATTTTTTTTAAACCGCTACAACGATTTATAGTTTTGATTTTTCCATAAACTTATATTTACTTTAGAAATCGCATGGCACTGGCACCCTGTTTTAGCTCCAACTACAAAATGAGGTTTTAGTAATTTATTTATGAATTTTATGATTATGAAGATGTTTCTCTAGTAACAGCACGTTCGTTCGTGCGATCCAGCCGAGTTTAATAAATTTTGATAATCAATAATAAAAGGACTTTTTAGAAGCTTCTGAATAAAAATAATTAAATTATGGCACGAAGAGGATGGTATCGTAGTGACTTAGGACTCTTAATTATTTCTGTGTGGGTGTAGTTGTCGACATGAATGGAGGAAATCTATAATTTTCTGCCTAATCCAAAAATCAATGATGAAAGATCGGTCACCTCAAGAGACAGTTGTCCTAAAAACAAAACTTCTTTCTTATTTTCAGGTGGCAGTACTTGGGAATTGATCCCAGACCTTCGAGGTTCCAAAATCCAAAACACTATACCCATTACTTCATGGGGTACAAAAAGCTTTAATGTTGAACATTTGACTGATAGTGCGAATGTCAAAAATAAAAAAAAATCCAAGTAGATTTACACTTGTTTATTATGGAATTGAAAATCGTACAGATATAAAATGACATAAAAAGTTTTGTCAAACTTGAAGTCGTTTCCAAGAAAAGAAAGATTTTACTTTTCCTACATTTTGACATTTATTTCGTAGGTGTCATTATTTTTGCATGAAAAACAATTGTCGTTACAAAAAAACATCTACATTACAAGTTTTTAAAAAAATCGACTGTGTAGTTTTTGAGATATTGAGTTAAAAAAAAATTTTTATAATTTTTTGAGAAATATAAGATTTGGCAGTTACAGTTATTTTTGGTCTTAAAACGAAAAGAAAGAAGTTTAGAAGGAATGACCAAAAAATGCCAAAAGATGAGAATAGCAGGACACCCTTTTTTTCATCAAGAAATCCCGAGTAAAATCCCGATATAAATTTCTATTTATGTTCTTAATTTTTTTTATAATACACACTTGCTGTTTACTCGGTTTACAAAGAGACCCTTATAATGTTTAACACATCCCGAGCAAATAAAAAGAGGTGATTGTTAGTCACCAGGAATTTCAAAATGTATAAATAAATAAAGAAAAATTCATCAGTACATCTAGCATACCTATAATAATATGTATATGTACTATGTATTATTTGATTAAGAAAAGGTACATTTGCTTGGATGTCTATTTTATTTTCTTGCTTATTTATCTATTCAAAATCCGCTTCTTATTCGTATTCATCTTGTCATATGAAGTAAAATTTCAAAAAACTCAACCAAGTCCTTATAAAGTAAACAACCACTTGTGTCTACCACCTCTGCTTAAAATCCCAATGTGTAATCTAACATTTGAAATTTAGGAATGCGTCAACTGATATTTCAAAGATAATGATCCTATCGACAAAAATCAATTAATTTAATTCTACAATAAACAAAATGAATTCTTGTGGTTGATCGTAACGAACAATTCATTGTTAACTGATTAAAGGAAATTCCTCGATCGATTAATATTCTCTAGAAAAAGATGATTGTTTCAAACTCTGACGACAATCCGACGTCAAACTGTCTCATTAATAAGGAACAAGCCGGTTTGTATATTTATACAAATAAAATGCACTACTAAATCGTACAAACTTGCTGTTATAGTTGAAGGCTTTATTTTTATTGAAAAGAAAATTTGTAAATATTTTAAATAAAACTATATACTAAAACTATTTAAAGTTGGTAAAATTGAATTAGCTTCTCCATCATGGGTAGAGGAAGGTGGGGATTTATGTACTAATATACAGGTTTTTTTGTTCTGTATAACAGTTTAGTCATTTTTGTGGAAGACTTAACTCAAGATATAAGATATCGTAATGACACTGAATCGATAGATCTTCATAAGAGAAACAAAATGTACTTGGGTTATCTAGGAAATTCTGGTGGGAAAGGGGTCTAAAATGAATTCGGTTGAATTTTTTCGACCATAACTTAGCGCATGAAGTTCAACTTTAAATCCGCATTCAATCTTGTGAATGAAAATATGGGCCTTCCTAACCATATTGAAAACACACTATATTTCAACCATCACTTGGCTCTATCGGGTTCAATTTAAAGACACAATTTGTACTGAAAACAAAAATTTAGGATTGTCATTTTTAAATGGGCCACATTTCCTTGAAATCCAATCAGAAGATAACAAAAAACAAGTAGAAAAATGTTCGCCCAATTTTATGAATCTTCCATAAATTCAAACAATAATAATGTGTAGAAAATAGAAAGAAGAAGAACAGTTTTAATAGAAAATAATTCTATGACAACCTTTTCAGATCTCAATCATTTTTTAATGAAAAAAGGTCCCTTATGAAACCATATGAAAACTATATATGAAACTATAGCCCAGACTTTCCTTTATCTTTAATCATAAAAGTAAATCTGTTTTTCCTTTAAAAATAGCTGATAACCCTAAAAGTTATAACCTCCTTATCGATTGTGTTTTTCTTTTTTAATATTGAAGCTTTAGCTTTGTATGTAAAACTGATACTTAAAAACTGCAGCAAATTGTTGTAATGGAAATTCGTTCAACTTAGATTCGATTGTTCTCTGGCAAACTGAATACTTCACTTAATAGTCGACAGTTGTGGAATAACTTGCGTAGTATTTGAAAGGAAAAATGAAATCGTACTGGCGATTATCTTAAGACGCATGATCTTCTAAGTGCAAGTCAGAGTGGTTTTTGAGAGAAACAAAGCTGTGTAACAGCTTTGCTTAATGTAATTGGGGACCTTCGTCAACCACTGGATGATTTTAAAGCATTTTTTTTAGTTCTAGATTTTTCAAAGGCATTCGATACAGTTGTACAGGGAAAACTTGCGGATAAACTTCACCAGCTTCATAACTTCTCGCCTATTGCTGTAAAACTTTTATCTTTCTATTTATCCGATAGAATTGAAACAGTTGAAATAGGTTACAATTTATACAATTTTCTTCCTTCCACTAGTGGCGTTCCACAAGGATCCATTCTTGGCCCATTACTTTTTTCGACTTACGTCAATGATATTCCCTCCGTCATTGATAACTGGACTGGCCTTAAACCCATCAAAATCTAAGTGTTTGGTTATATCTCAAAAAATTTCACTCAAATAACTCTAAATAATAAAATTGTTGAATATGTTATTTCTGCTTGAAATCTCGGAATAACCTTTAAGCGCAATCCAACAGGGGATAACCATATGAACAGTAGTCAATAAGGCATACAGAAAGTTACGCTGGCTCTGGGTCTCCCAGTCATACACGCCGATGCCGACGCAATGCTTGCGAAAAGTTTAATTCTTCCCATTTTAGTTTATGGTTGCGAAATTTCCTGAATGATTTACTTTGCGTTTTGGTGATGTAAATACCGGTTGCTTTGCCCCCCCCCTTGGATATCGCTTTTTAAAATTAATATATTTTTAGGTTATGGTCTAATTATTTCCCGACATGTGTCAATAAGGCATCGAACTTAACCTTATCAGAATGAGTCTTTCAAGAACTCTGATAGAGAGCAATTGCATAAAGTTGGATTCTATTCATAAAGGCTTGTATCCAACAAATATGTTGATGTTAATCTAAATTATAAATTTATTTTATTATTTTGGAAATATCTAAAATCTATAACCCTGTTGTAATTTTGTCATTGATTAATAAAGAAATTGTTTTTTGTCTCGTGACTTTCTAGAAATAGGAGGTTAGAGAATTTTCTAGGATGTCATGTCAAAAATAATAATCACTTCGTTAAATGGCGAAATCCCACTCACAATTAAAATTAACTTATTTACTTAACAAATCTTATAAGTGTATTTTTTGTTAGAGAAGTCGTTGAACACTCTTTTCGAACATGGAACTTTCCCTAGATGTTTTATGAGTTTTGCTGTTGTTTTATTCAAAATCTAAAATATCATAATTTAAAAAAATCATAATCTCAAAAACTACAAAATTCGCAGCTAAAACATTTTAGAAAAATCAAAATCCTTAAAAAAATATTTTGAAAAATCTTCGTGTCGAAGAGATCATGTCGTATTGATTGGATCAAATAAGCCATCCTTCAATCCATAAAAAAAAACAAAATTCCGAAATATCATTATCTCGAGATATATGTATGTATTAATTCCGAAAAACCATAATCTCGAGTTCCGACTTAACAAACAAATTCTATAAATATCACAATTCCGAAAATATTATAACAATAACACGTCGTGTCTTCCAAGTGTGGTTGGTTCACAATACCATATCATATCATACTTAAACGGACAAATGCGTCTGCGACTATTAATATGCAAATTCAATTAGGAGAACAAATAACGATGCGGTCAGGTTTTTCTCTATTACGCCTTTAAGTAATTTATGTTCAAACAATAAATACGCTCATTACCAAATATGTATGTGTGTGGTCACCAAAGATATTAGACAGTATCCAAAATTAATTATGTGGAAATTCCTTTAAGTTTGTTCTTGTGCTTTACATCACGATCACTTCTTTCTCTCCCAATTCCAAAAGCAAAGTATGTTTGAAAAGTGAACCTTTCGAGGGGAATTACCAATTTGATAATGATTTTATTACTTATCTGAGCTAAGTTCGAATCAAACCAAGATTTCGAATTTAGTCTGAGCTGAGTGTCGAACTCAAGCACATCGGTCTGTGAATTGATCCGCGATTCGGGAGTCTTAATATACATCCAGCGAGTCGGTCGAGCAACAGCACTCGCTCTACAGCTATCGACTGAATACCTTCGCGTTAATTCCAGTTCTCCGAGAAATCGGTTTAGAAAGAAAAAAAAAGTAAATAAAAATATAACCTAAAAACTTGTTCAAGAAATCAAAGTAACCAAAATCAAACGGTGACGCAGAATCGCTTCTTTGACTGGATTCCGAGTATTATTCGAGATTTAAAGAAACTAGAATCGTGTTGCATCTCTCGCCACCATGTTGTCAATTACCGGTGAGACCAGAACGCGCAATCTAATCGAACTTCTGAACTTTCTTAAACTCTAAGAATTTTTTCATTTATAAATACAATTTTTTTTTTCAATCTTATCTTGTTTGCAGTTCAAGTGATTTTAATTGGAATGTTTGCATTATGTCAAGCTTCAGAGCTTACAAATAGTGTTAAGACGAGTTTCTCTCCATCTAGACTGCGTAGTCGAAGTCTTGAGTCTCAAAATGATACTGCCAATTCCGACATCAGTAGCACTACTAGCACCACAACTAAGAAGCCTGCCATCGATGATACCGACTATTGGGATAACGATGATTTTCAACCTTACAAAGTTGATAAACGAGACTTTTTCGACTGGAGACTAATAGAAGTAAGTATACGAAAACACAATTGTTCAGGCATTGAAATAAGTAATGATAGCCAAACCTTTTCGCGCAATTAAATTCAAACAAAATGAATAATAAATAAACAAGTGTGATAGTTAAAATGTCTGACAAACCGGTCGGAAGCAGGGGAAGCTTATATTTATTATCGGTTTTTTGTTGACGGAATGAATCTTAGAATAAATACAATTTGGTGATGAATCCCATTGAATTATGAGTTTTCAAATTGAATAATATAAACCAGTCATATTATGCATCGAGGTCATAAAATAAATAACTTTTTTGTTAGATACATAACACAAAAGGTTTATTAATGAAAAGGGGATTCACGGCTGAGTAAATTGGGTATTATAGAGAATCAAAAATTTGGTTGGTATATAATTTTTGCAAGGTTTATACAGTGGAGAACTAGGTACAAATCTTTTACAATTAGAATACAAAATGTGTGTCTTTAACTTAATCCAAGCATAGTAAATTTTCTAAATTTTTTCTAAGCGTTAAAACTCACAGAGATTTTATTTTTGGAAAAAACTGTTTAACTCATTTTTATCAAATGTTGTTCACGAGCTTCTTAAACCAGTACGAGTACTATTCAATAGTAAAAATTATAAAAAATAATTTTTACATTCAGTAAATTTAAAGTCTTGTTATTTTGGGACATTTTTGGCCTCAACCTTCTTCTGGTATGAATAAAATTAGGGAACACATTTTCATGAGCATATTCTTAAATTCTTGTAAACAACACTTCGTCTGTTTTACTTATAACTTCATCCGCTGTCTGCACTGTCAGCTGAAAGTATTAGAGTGTACGAAAAGCGCTTTACATGCAAATGCAACAACTACTTAAATCTATACAGAGTTAGCTAAGACCAGATAATTTTCGAGAGTTAATCTAAGACCCGAAAAAATGGTGATGCCAAAATGGTATTATCTATTACTACGTTTATATGAGGTATTGAAGCGAGCTTGAAGCTCGCTTCGACCCTTTGTAAACGGGTATTGAGTTGAAATGAGCTTCGTTCGACTCGATCTCACTCGCTCAGCGGTGTCGAGTCGAAATATGAGACGAAAAACCTGGGTCGAGGAGTTGGCTTAACAAAATGTTTTAGAATCGCTCAACACTATTCAACTCAACTCCAAATCGAGCTCTCAACTCAAATGACGAAAAACCTGGGTCAAAAATCCGACCCTAATCCAACTCGATCTTTCGATACTGCATATAAACGTAGTATAAATGTTATCGATAATTTGCTCAGAGACGTCAAAAGTGACGTTTTTGGATTGGTTGATGCTAGTCGTCAATAAGCCGACAAATGTCATAGCGTACACAGTGCTTCCAGCTATGTGGAAAAAAAGCTCCTAAATCCCGATGTCGTTTTTTTTTACAATTCTATATGGACTTGCGAAAAAAACACACCTAATGAACTACTGATCTACTAATCGGCAGTTAAAGGCTTGTATAAAGTTTGTTAAGAGACAGAGTCCAGAAATTCAGCAGCAGTCTCACTATCGGACTGATACTTATACCTGGGGCCCTATTTTTTAAAACGATTATCGTTGAAATTACTTCGTTATCGTTGAAATGCGATTATGTTTAACGAGAATCGTTTAATTTTAACGATACTCGTTAGTTATAACGACTGCCATATACCTATCGTTTAGCTTTCGTTTTATCGTTTCTTGATTTATAATATTTTTTTTCAATTATTTATGTCAATTTTAGACATTCCTAATAGTCGGGAAGTTGGTTGCGCTTCAAAAAAAAATGTTTTTTTCGGCTAAGCTTGGCAACATCTTTTGTACGCCTTTTTCGTTTAACTTAATCGCTCTTTGTCGTGACAATCGTATTCCTCAGTATCGTTGACTTACCGCTCGTTTCGTAATACAAAATAGGGCCCCTGAAAATCTGTGCCATCTAATACCCCTCGATATTTTCGGCCGGCAAACAAATGGCTGCAAGAAGAGCCATTCATCTTAAAGCTTAAAAAATGAAACACAAAATTAATGCCTTGGTAAGAAAGTTTGTATTTGAGTGACATTTTTTTTCGTAAACTGCCTTGGAAAATCGTTAGGTCCCACTGATTTGAAACAAACTTTTTCATAAAGAGACAATCTTCGTTGGACAGAGCATAGTGGTATAACTTTGATAGATCTACTCGTATGTATATGTGGAATTTAATATTTCCTGGAAAAGAGGACAAAATCTGTTTTGTGAGAATTGACACCATCACCAGCTTGGAAACTAGTTTAAAACGCTTTCTAACAATTCTCTAAGGGTAACATCGTCTGCCTAAGTAATCAATAGCACATGCGACTTCAAATGTGTCGACATTGTCAAACGCGCCATATTAAAAGAAGCAACGACAGTATAAATGTTTGGACAATTATTCGTACAAGTTTGTGCAACATTTACTTTTTCAATAAACTTGTTGAACCATAGACAAAAGGCTCAAATCAATGTTTGTTCGAAAAAAAATTATTAATTCATGATCATGATGTACAAATTAGTCTAAAATCTTTTGGGCTTAAATGAGAACCTTTGCCAGCTTTAATATAACCTTAAGCAAGGTGCGCACCGAAGTGGTGATGAAGTGTATTGGTAGTGGAGTGGTAGTGGAGTTGCAGTGGAGTCGCAGTGGAGTGGAGTGGTCAACAAGTGGCGTAGCGATGGAGTGGTGGCGAAGTGGTATATGAAAATTATTTAACGCGCACTGCGGTGGCAAAATACGTATGGCGTCACCGACTCATTAGTTAAGAATTTAGTCCTCCGAAGATGAAGACGCTCTTTTAGTTACACAACTTCATAACATTAATGCTAAAAATCAAGAGAAGAAGAAGAAAAACCATTGTGTTTATCCTCACAGGATGCAAAATATAAAAAAACGAATTTTCAACGTACACAAAAAGGATTTGAAATTGGACGACCGTAAATTTAAATTGAATGAATAAAGTGACGTTTTGCCAGTTACTGGCAAAATTGATAAGAACAAAATATGCATCTACCGTAAAAAAATCCACTTTCTCAGTACTCGCTTGCCACTTGAAAATTCGAGATAAGTGGTCATCAAACTAGTACCACACCACCTGAAAAATATAACACCACCGCCACTCCACTTTGATGAGTGCATCTTCATATGCTTATTTAGGTTTTAGGAGTGCCTCCTGCCATCACTTAGTCACCACGCCACTACCATTCCACTCGGTCCCCACTTCGGTACCGGCCTTGCCTTAATTTCTCTCTTTTATAGAGAAATGTAGACAAAATTCAAACAAAACTATTACAAATTATCTTCAGAGTTCCGCTGTTATTGTGATGTTTGGTCCTGCAGAGTTGTACCGTTTGAAGCCATTGAACGCCATTGCAGCTTGTTCCTTGTAATACGATCTTGTAGATTTAGAGTCAATAGATTTTGGGTCTGCACTTTTAATAGTTTTGGGTCTACCTTGAGCGATTCTTTGCACGAAGACGACCTATCATCAATCAAAAAATCAATATTAACCTGATGTAAATTATCAAACATTTCTCTATTTTAAAATTTTTCACTTTCAAGCGTTAAAAAATATCTCGATAAATTATATTTTTCGAGTTATGACCTTTTTTTATTTTATTCATTATTCTTAAAGAGTATTCTACATTGATATATATAAGGATTAAAGTTACTTTGATATATGTACATACATAATATATAGAATACAGATACTTAAACAAATTTTACAATAGTAAATTTAGAGAGAATAGTTAGTGACATTGGTATTTTATAAAAATAGAGGTAATACTACTTCTTGCAGCATTCCCTTTAGAAAAAGGTGTCTTGACCCTTATTAAATCTTATCTTGTTGTTGTAATTTTAGTTTCAATAAATACTATCCTTATCCGAAAAGACATACGATTTCCTTTAAGAAATCTACAAATTCCCAATACCAAGCGTCTCTATGTACAACAGCTATACTAGTTTGGATTTCATATCTATCCGCTTGGTTCATAAGCGTGAATGCTTATCAGCACCATTAGTTAAATTACAATGGGCTATTTTTTAGTTGTATTTCACTTGCAAATTATTTTTTTTAAATGTAATGAGAAAAAACAAGTATGTAGAAACTGTAATATCATCAACTTCACACACTTGTTTATAGATAAAAGATTTACATTAATAGTTAATTCTTATTATACCTATACTATATACAATATCTTTGTTACTACTTTTAAGAAAATTCGTATTCTACTCGTATTTGTATCTTAAATTTTATTGAAATCACGAAATCCATTCGGAAGATGGCTTTCTTTTTTATTTGATCAAAAATAGAACAATACGAGTAGGTTTCATTGGATTTGTATGATAATCATTCAACCAGTATTTTCGGCAAAGAATGCGCAACTTAAATTAATATTGAATATTTTGAATGAAAGAAGAACAACTTAAATGTTCTAACACAAAGCTTTTGCTGGAGTTATAGCTATTTCACGCGGAAGAACTAGATCTTTAACTATTTGTCAATAACTTGGTAAAAATATATGTATTAAGAGAGCAAATAGGTACAAAATGTATTTAAAAATATTATTGACCAGAAGAAGGACTTAATCCAACTATTCATATTGCGCGAAGAAATGTTTGCAGAGTTTTTGTTCTTGTTGATTCTCATTCTTTGGTTAGTGATTATTTCTAAGAACTTTTTTAGATGAATTCCTTGGCAAAATACTTTTTCTTTTAAATGAGTAAAAATTTAATTTTAAACATGACTTCAAATTATATTCCAAAAGGAGCTTATTCACTTAAATCCAGGAATAAATGACAGTCTTTCTGATTCATTAACTGGTTTTTATCGAAATATGAAAATAATAAAATTGCATTAACTTTTACTCATGATGAAAGTAGGTTAACAAAATTATCAAAAATTCTGATTTCTGATCTCTCATTCTCTCTTCGAGAAATCGTTAAATTCATTTGGGTCACAAAGTAATTAAATTGAAATTTATTCATCAATAAACAAATGTACAGAAAATAAAACTTGTATTAATCTTTCTCACATAAATGGTACAATGACGAAATAATAAAAATAGACTTCATCAAATGATAAGTTGTTTTTTTTTACATGTTCAGTTTCGAAAAGAACCTTAGAACCGGAGATGATTCTGGGAGATAATAATAATATGTAATTACTGTCAATAGTTTGTGAAATGCTTCGACCATAGCATTTATAAGTATGTGCAAAAATACCTCACAAAAGATTTATAATGATCTCTGATGAACATGCTGTCAATGAACCCTTGCAGCCTTTTCATTTTATTTATTCGTTCATTTATTTTATTGTTGACATGCGTGTGGATTTTGTATGTGATAATTGATTTGATATAGAATTTTATTACTTTCTTTTAAATAAACTACATTACATAGTATATTCATCAACCTGATCAGATAAAACGTGTATGAGAGAATTTAAATGACAATGAGAATTTATTAAAAATTCAGATACGAATGAACTTGTGATCTAATTTTGTTTTTTTTTTCTGAAAGGATTTTTGTATTTAAGACAAAGTTTGTATTGTTGAGCGATTTATAATACCAAAAGCCATTAAATTTCCATTTAATTTAAGGAGGTTAAAAAACTTAACAAACAAGTAAAAAATGTATTTCCATAAGTAATTAAAATAATAATTTCACTGGCTGGTGAGCGAAAATAAAGATTAGATATTTTTTTAAAAATATCTCAAGATAAATTTCAGCCCACATGTTTCCATGCAAAAGAAAATAAAATGCACGACTGGATCGCACGAACTTGCTCTTATGTAAAAGTACTTTGGAATTTAAAATACATTTTATAAATATAAAACATGAATTTAAAATGAAATTGCCGTCTAATTTCTAGAAAAGTATGAATTAATGCAAACAAACTTTAAAAAATCGCTTTATTATTAAATAAATAAATTTTTTATATAAGAAATTTCTTTAAAATTTTTCAAGAAAAAAATGTGGGATGCGAATTTTAAGTATTTAATAATATTGATTTTTGGAAATAATTTCAAAAAATAATCGTTCATAGGTTTTGAAGATATTGATTTTTCAAAAAAAAATTTTTTTTCAAAAAAACCCAACAAATAATTTTTCGAATATTTTTATATACAATATTATTTTAAACTTAGGGGGACTCCTGCTGAAAATTTTTGGTTAAAATCGTTAGAGCCGTTAATGAGAAAATCGAAAATCAAAAAAACGGTTCTATGACAGGTACCGTTAATAACATTTTGCCCCAAATTTTTTTTTTACCAAAACGTAGTCCATATCCATAATATCACACCTAATTTTTTTTATCAAAATCGTTAGAGCCGTTTTCGAGATAAATAAGATTTTTCATTACGGGTGTATGGGGGGTACCGTTAGTTTTAGAGCTAAAAAAAAAATTTCAATTTCTCCTCTAGGGAATCACCGAAGACCCATAACTACCGAGTTTGAAGAAAATAGGTCCAGTGGCTTAGGCTCTAGATCGAGGTACAGACATACAGACAGACAGACAGACAGACAGACAGACAGACAGACAGACGGAATTGCCGGACCCACTTTATTCGTCTTCGCTATCATCGTAATGTCAACTTTGATCAAAATCTCGAGTTCGATTTTTTTTCCAAATGCAGAACTTGCCCTATAGTACCTACATATATCGCAAGTAAAAATATTATGAGTTATGCTAAGTTAATATTATCATATGACGTTATTTTAAGTGGCCTAATAACGCTGGCGGAGGTGTGGGTTCGGTTCCCAGCCACGGCCACCTAAAAATAAATTGTATTCAAGGGTATTTTCTCTTGCGAGAAAGTGACAAGTAGTATCTCTTATCATAAATATGCTTCTCATATTAGGCATCCGGAATTAGCAAGAAATTGTAGGTCCCCTCCATTCCTGCAAACAATACCGTACCCACCCGACAACAGTTGAGTGATATAAATATCGAAACCCTGGTTGAAAAAAACTATCAGACGATGTTATCCTTTTATTTCTCAAATGGTTAAACATTTTTAGTTAAGCCCCTTAAAGCTTTGTTAAGCTCTATAAATAACGTTACCTTCCATATAGTCATTAAAAAAATATTTTTTTTTTCAAAAACAGTTCTAACGATTTTGATAAAAAAAAATGTCTAATTTTAGTATTTGCCCACATTTTGGTACAAAAAAATCATTAACTGTTATAAAGTATTACGGCCATTATAACCGTTATTATAATTTCAACTCTCTCGCAAGCGATTGAACTGATTTCCAACATAATTTTTTTCTTAATATTACATGTCTAAATTTCCAAGAAAATGTTATATTTAATTCATTTGATTATTGGATATGAACAAAATTTTTAAATTGATTTTTTTTAAAATTAAGTTTTTAAAACGAACTTTAGTAGGATCACAAAAAAAGCATGGACAATTTTTTTAATTGAAAAATAAATTTGAATACATGATACACAATTAATTTTCAAGAAAATGCCTTATTGATCAATAATGATTAAGTGATGAACAAATGAACAAATGAACTTTACGAGGGCATGGATCAAATCATTCTCACTTTTGGACATAATCCTTCAAGATGAGTCAATATGTATCCCTGATGTTCCAGGTCAAAACGGCAACACTCTAAATTACCAACAGTACAACTTTTGTAGCAATAGATCCACTAGTAATCTCACCGAACAGTGACACAAATCCTAATACCGTATTTCAAAAAGAGTTTTTTTTTATGCTTTCGATATGGATGAATTTCTACATCAAAACATAATAATGAAATCGAATTTCGGATCAATCGGTTGAACCGCGTATACGCCTGGAAGTTTACAAAATAAATACTGGTATTCCCCATGGGTTCCCTTTTATCTCTGACTCTCTTACTTATATCCACATAAATTATCTTTTGTTTGGAACATCGGACCCATTAAACGGACAACAGTAACCTCAAACTTTTATATGTGTTTCTAAATTCATATCCACCTAAGGGTGTAGATCTTCAATGGCATCGCTTAGTAACCTCATTTTAATCTGATCCCACGAGAATTACATTGTACCATCGACAATCAGAAACTACGTACAATTGAATGCTTCCCAAGTTCACTGCTGTTGTTAAAGCGGAACCCACCTCCCATCCTGTTATCCATGAGTCGAGTGGTTCAAAGAAACTTTCTCGATATGTAGCATCACAGATCAGCTTCTGTTGAATTACACATTCAACTTCGCTAAAAGCGCTGCTAAGTGTAGGGACAGGTTTTCTTTGACGACACGATGTGAGACTGGTGCTCAGCTGAATCTCTTATAGTTAGAACCTAATCTAGAGCTTTAGGAATGATAGGTGATTACTACGATGGAAATTATTACATTTCTGGAACACCACAGCTATGTTTTATTTCTCTATCGTTAAAAGCCAACAGTTTACCCTTAATCCCAACTTCGAAAATCGGACAAGCACCAAAGATTATTTCTTTAACAACAAACGTGGAACACTTAATATTTATATCTCCCATATTAATATTCAAACTGATATATTTAAGTCCTATTTCCAACCCCCAATTATTTCCACCATTTTTAGTGAGTTTTTGGATAGTTAAAAAAAAACTATCGATGCTATCGATACATAATCGTTCAATATGTAATCTCCAAATAGCTCTCACTCTTAGGTCAAAGTTGTGAGCTTCTTACGAACGGTGTAGTCAAGCTGTCAAGGTGTTAAAATTGTCTTACATTCTTTCTAGATCACCTGTCTGTCAAAATTTAGCCAACATTTTGTTTCTACAGTGTGGAACACCAATTGTGCTACAATAAGAAATTCAAATAACTTTTTTTTTAATCGATGTATTTCATTTATTTTTTTTTTTATTGGTTAGAAAATTAAATTTTATTTTAAATAGTTAGTTGTTTTTAAAGATTATTGACCGCAAATGACCTCCACGCTGTCCCACGCATATGCGGCACCTGGTCAAAAAATTATTCATTGCGGCCTGAAGAGTTGAAGTTGGGATCGCCTCAATTATTGTCGTTATGGACTGCTTTAGTTCAGTTAAATTCCTGGGCTTCGTTTTATACACCTCTTGCTTGACATAACCCCATAAAAAGAAGTCTGGTGCAGTCAGGTCAGGTGACCTTGGGGGCCAGCGAAGAGTGGAGTTCCTAGAAATTAATTTGTTTGCGAATTTTTTGTTTAGCTCCGCCATAACTGGTCTGGCTATATGTGCAGTTGCTCCATCTTGCTGAAACCAAACGCTGTTGAATGGTATACGTCTTTGGCGCAGTTCTGGGTAAAAAAACTCCTTCAACAACTTTAAATAACGGTCCCCATTGACAGTAACGGTTACACCGTTTTCTTCAAAGAAGTACGGCCCGACAATACACCTTGATGAAACTGCGCACCACACAGTGACTCGTTCTGGGTGCAGTTCCGTCTCATGGAGCATTTCTGGATTAGACTCATTCCATATACGGCAATTTTGCTTGTTTACATTGCCGTTAAGATCAAAATGGGCCTCATCAGACATGAACAAACAATTGATCAATGTGTTGTCTTCTTCGGCCATTGATATCATTTTTTGGCAAAATTCCAGGCGAACAGGCAAATCCTGAGGGTTTAACTTGCTAGTAATTTGGACTTTGTACGGAAACAAGTTTAAATCGTCATGAAGTATCCGTTGTAATGACCGTCTACTAATTCCAATTTGCCCCGATAAGTTTCGGGTCGAAACGCTCGGATTGGCCTGTATTGCAGATGCTACTGCTGCGATTGTATCCTGAACCCGAACATTGGCATCTCGATGGTACGGCCTTCGTGCGATGCTTCCAGATTCGGCAAACATGTTTACAAACCTCATAATGGTCCATCTACTCGGGGGATTACCGCCAAACTCCCGCCTAAATTCCCTTTGGACGGAAATGACGGACTGCAAAGCATGGTACCGTTGCACTATCCAAATTCTTTTCTCCGTATCCCAAGCATCCATTTTTATAAATCTAAATAGTAACCTACAAAATAAAAAAAAAAAATAAGCCGATTACTCACACAGAAAAAAAGTTATTACGTTTTATTTTTGTACCACAATTGGTGCGCCACCCTGTATTTTGTATTTATCTCTTATTTGTTGAATCTTTAATAGCTGTGAATTAGATATTTTTATCAATATTGTTTATTTTCTCAAAACCTCTTAAGTTTGACACAACAGTTATTTATATGTATCACTCAGGATGGCTGACTAAGCCTGGTTTAGTTCAGAGTTAACTCAATACTAAATATTTGGGTCTTAAGCTCAACTCAATTCATATTTCGAGATATCTCATCATTTTGACGAAAATTTAGAATTAATACGAAGAAAAGGTTCACGCGACATCTATGTATCAAAACACCACTTATTTTAAACTCTCTGGTGTCGAAAAAAAAATCAATGTATATCAGTCAGGCATGATAGCTACAACGAACAATGTAACTTCGTGACCCAATTATTATTTGAGCGTGTCATCTTCATGCAATGACTCGTTAAATGTGTCATTTTTTCCTACAGATTTTTTGTACAGGTATATAAGTGTGTTTCAAGTCCGACAGAAGTTTTGATAGGTAGAAAGAACTTAGCGTATGTCTTGACTCACTATATACTTCAATCACAATTAATTTAATAAATTTCTTGTATCTTTTATTATTTTAATCTTTTAAGGAAGTTTTCACTAAGCAAAAAACCAATGTTGTCATATCACCATTTTCTGTCAAATTCGTCCTTGCACTTTTATATGAAGCCGCTGATGCTGAATCCAACACCAAAACGGAACTATCTTCAGTATTTTATGGAATGTCTTCACCACATTTAATGAGAGATATGTATCATGATATGTTGGAATCTCTTAAAGTAAGTCTTTAAACTATTTAGAGAAAATAAAACTAACACTGATTTAAATAACTAAATGTCTATTAGGCACCGAGTACAAAATACACCCTCAATCTGGCAACAAAGATGTTCCTACGCGATCACATTAAACCGAGACCAAAATACCAAAATACTTTAATGGAGAAATACGATACGGATATTCAAGGTCTGGATTTCTCCAAAGCTCAGGAATCAGCTGATATTATTAACAATTGGTGCAGCAATGTAACAGAAGGACGATTGAAGGAAATAGTTACTAGTGGTATGATGTTACATAGTTTATTAATTATTCGAAAAAAGAATGTTTTCACTGGGTGTACATTTGATTTTTTACGCAGACCAAATCCAGAATGCTGCTCTCTTGCTCATAAATGCTATTTTCTTTGATGGAAAATGGCGCTCACCATTTACTGAGAACTACGAAAGTGCCTTCTTCAGATTGCCTTCGGAACAAATTCGAGCAAACTACATGTCCGTCACAGATAAGTTTTATTACTTTTATTCAACAATGTGGAATGCAAAAATCTTGAGATTGCCATATGAGGTGAGTTTTGAAGATGAATGTAAACATTAATATTTTTCTTCGGTACTTATATACAAGAAATTGTAAAGAGCAAGTTGATACTAATTAAACTGAAGAAATTTTAAGATATAGAGATTCACAATTCAAATTTACGAAAATGTAGTATCGCAATATACTATACAAAGTCGATTTACGATTATCTATCATCGTTAAATCGTAAAGCTACGACACTGTTTCATGAACGCCCCTAAAAAATGCAGGCGTAAAATCGGGAAATAATGTAAACCAATCAGCTGTTTTATTTTCATACTTTTTTTATTTTCCATTAATTTTACTATCCCTTTTAAAATTTTACCTCACATAATTCATTTTAATATAAAAACGACATCTATTTTTGATACTCTTCTCAACTCTGCCACATTAAAGATGTAAACGAACAGTCAAAAATTTGTTTTGGATAATATTTTACAACACGTCGTAAATTTTGCAACATAAATAAATAAAGATGATAAATGTGAACATTTTGTTGTGGTACTATGACATTTAATTCATCAAAATTTGTCAACAATGCAATCCATTTATATTATAATTTTAAAAAATAAACTAAATCAATTATTATAAATGAATAGGATTAAAAACAGGGCAGAGATGACGTAAAATTTAAAAGAACATTATAAAATTTACAAATATGAAATGTGACTTAAGCGATTTAAACTGCTTGAGGTGTGAGAAACAAACTTATTTAATTGATTTGCCACATCATTTACTTCATTTGAGTTCAAGCAGTTGTTAGAGGCGTTCATGCAATACTTATCGTAAACATTATAAGTTTATGACGCAGCTGTGGATGGTTTAATTAAAAAATCATTTGTTTCATCATTTTTGTGGCGCAGGCGTTTTTTGTGTTGATATAGTCATGACATGAGTTTGACTGATATGTTGATTTCCTTTACATAGGTACTGGAGATTTTGTTCCCGGATCAATTTTTTTCCTTTGGTGTTCGTTTTTCATATACATGTAAATCCCTCTTTTTTTTCAAATATGAATTTGAAGATTTTGATCCCTGTCAAGGAAAAATCGATTTTTTTGGTGCGAAGGAACGCAAAAATATGGCGGGGATCAAAATCTTCACACAGAAATTGATTTCTTATGTGTAAAGGAAATCGACATAAGAGCATTCAAGGACTTCCTATTAAGTCCGTTCGATTACTTCCCAAAACTGGAATAAAATTGATCAAGCAAACGAACAAACATATGTAAATTTGATGCACATATAATTATTGTAGATTACTGGTGCCTCCCGACCGTAGAAAAGAAAACAGGTGTGAGATATCTCTTATATTCACTACTGGAAAGAGCTCATTTTCGGTCATTTTTGACATTAACTTCAGCTAACTTTTTATTTTACATGGTCCAGACCTAAAAGATTTTAAATAAGCTTAGCTGTCAAATCTTAAATATTAGTATTTATCTGTTTTATTTTCAATCCCCGCGAAACTTATTGATAGGCAAATACTTTTATTTGTTATAACTGTAATAACTGGACACATCTATTGTTTCGTCTGGTCATCTTATTTAATCTATGGTATAACAGTTTTAAGCAAACGTTTATTAATTAATTTTCTTTGCTTTTATAATCCAGGGTAAGAAGTTTTCAATGACCATCATTTTGCCTGGTGCTAAGGGTGGCTTAGAGGAACTTGTACGAGAAATTGAAGGTGATGGACTAAGGCGTATTCAATGGTTGATGACTGAACAAGAAGTTAAAGTCACTCTTCCAAAATTCAAATTTGATTACACAGCAAAACTTAAGGATTCATTAATTGCGGTAAGTATTGAGAATAACAAAACCATATCACGAAATTAAATTCTCTCCAAATTAAAAGCGCGATAAGAAATATTTGTAAGATAGTTGTTTATTAAGCTTTTGTGATTATCAGCAAACACATTCATTAACTTCACGCCCGCGCTGTGCTGAAAACATTTAAAGGGTAATCATAATTCCTTGAGCGCGGGTAAGTTATAAAAAAAAAAAATAGGAAAAACACTGATAAAACTAAAAATTTATCAAAAAATCGCTAACTCTCCATTTTCCATGTAAAATTGAGTGAATTTACCAAACAGTTTTTTAAGCATGCAATGTGAACATACCCTAATGAAAAATATCAGAAAAGAAATACACCAAAAGCTGGCAACATATTTACATACCGCATTTCAAGGAGGGGGAAACTCTGGTCACATATCAATTTTTTGCCATAAAATACAAAACAAAAGACCGTTCCACAGTCCGATTCGATCGATTTTATCGATATTTGTTTGAAATCTAAAAATATAGTACTTATTAAGAGAATCCGGATTGTAACACCGTATGCTTATTTGACTTTATAATATTAATTTAAATCCAAGCGCGGATACAGGGGGAGGGCAATGGGTGCAATTGCCCCCCCCTGGGCAGTTCTTCGTTTCACAATTATAAAAACCATAACACTTTTTTCTTTTTACTTGCGACTTATAAGGTAGGGGGGCCAAATAAGGCCCTGTTCCCAATAAGGCCCACTTGTCAGAAAACACAGAAACGAACAAATAACTGGACTTTTTTTGCTTTGCATATTTAAACCATGTCTACAAGAACACATACAAAGGAAAAAAAGCCAGCTTCGCGATTCGGGTCTTGACCTATAGATCAATGAAGTTCGTCTGGGGGTGAAGAACTATACCAAATTATAAAAAAGTAGTATGTTTTGTGTTCTTTTTTAACAAATTTAAACCAAGTAAGTACCTATTTTTGATTTTTCCCGTATAATATATAATATTTTAAGTAAATTACAACATTTGTTTGTAAAAAATGTTTGATCGTTAGTTTTAAATAATTCTTTGTTTTAAGTCTTGCATGTTCCTAATAAGGCCCACAAAAATAAGGGATGGGCCTTATTGGGCACACGAAAATTTGCTTTCAATTTATTGGGTCTTATATTATATTTTTAATGTGTTTCAGAACAAATGCCAACTTTTTCCAAAAAAGAGCTTCTTATAGGACAGTACCCAACATAAAAAAACGCGTTGCAGGTTAAAGAATATTTTTGTTTTATTTTTTTTACGAAGAAGTGAAGCTTAAATTTTTTTGTTTAAGTTTTTTGCTAAAATTAAGTTTTTTTTTAATTTGTGTTTTTTGTTAAACTGAAGAGGCTATTTTCTTATGAAATAAATTTAAAAGAAGATGTTTGTTGAAAGATATTGAATTTTTTTGCGGGGTTTACTTGCGAAATTATTAAGAAAACTGAGTGGGCTTTATTAAGACCCCATGGGCCTTATTAAGAACAACGTAAACTTTTTTGAAATGTCAAAAAAATATACTTTTCAATTTTACGAAAACAATAAAATCTAGTTTTCCATGTAGATAAAATGACAAAGAATCATAACCTTTTTAGTTTACTCGGATACTCTCAAAAATCTAGCAGTTATTTCGAAAAATCCGTTAGGTGGGCCTTATTCGGCCCCCCTACCTTAGGTTATGCATTCGGAAAAAAATTGAACTCGAGATTTTGATCAAAGTTGACATTACGATAATAGCGAAGACCAAAAAAGTGGGTCTCGCAATTCTGTCTGTCTGTCAGTTCGACTACAGCCCAAACGGCTAGGCCGATTTTCTTTAAACTTAGTAGATATGGGTTTTGTTTTTTTTCCCCGGATTTTTTTTTATTTGATTTTTTAAGACCAAAAATAACGGTACCTGCCATACGATTTTTTTCGAAATTTTATAAATATTTTCTTATCAAAAACTGTCCTACAGATTTAAAAACAAAAATTCATAAGATTTCATTTAGTTAAACCTAGGTAATGAATGAAAAAAAAATTCCAAAAAATTATTATTTTTGGTACCTCCCTTCGAACCATTTTTTTATTTTTTATTTTCTCAAAAACGGTACAACCGATTTTGATAATTTTTTAATGTTAAGGCTCCCCAGCAGTTTCCATATTATTGTGTATTCAAATTTTCAAAAAAAAAAATTAAAACAATTTTTTTTTGAAAACTCAATATATTTCGAAAACCCCATGCTTGATTTTCTTAAAACTTAATAAATAAAAGTTTCTTAAAATAATCTACAAGATATGAGAAAAAAAATTTATTTTACTTAAAAATAACGGTACCCTCCACCTCCATACAAATGTTAAAAAATGGTTTTCGAAAATCGTATTTTTCTCGAAAACGGTTCGGAGAATTTTGCTTAAATTTTTAGTCTTTCTATTAATTTTTAAGGTCTATAATTTAATACAAAAGATTTTGAAAACAAGACATTAGTCACTGTACCTACCATAGAACAATTTTTGAAAATTTTGAATTTCTCATTACCGACATAATTTATTTTAATGAAATTTTTTATAGAGATGCTTCTAAAAGCTTTAAGAAACATTGGCGCAAAATTTTAAACATTTAAAACCTACTCTAAATCAATTTTAGAATGGGAGTCGACTCTATATATTGAGTATAAAACGAGAACCGACTCTTTGTTAATTTTAAAGGAGATAAACTATACTTTTATTCTTACTTTAACAGCAGCAAATAGCTAGTTTATCTTTTAAAAGTATATTGACAATGGTCATTTCATACCAAAGCAAATCGAACAAAAAATGTTTACTGATGATTTATTCGATTTTTTAAAGATGTTGTTTTGTAAATAGACTGAATCACTGAATATTATAAATTCGAAACAATCGTACGAAAGTGCTCCACGATTAACAAATCTGTACAAATGTACATATCTAATGTATGCACGCCGGCGCCGGCCAAGACGAGTATAGCTAAATGAATCTGCACCTCGCAACAACAAATTGAGTTTTTATGAGGTAAATTTGCGATTTATACTTTATTTCTATCTAAAATAATGTAAATAACTTATAAATTATTAAAAAACTGTACCGAGGTAGTATATAAAATGCACTTTTTTCTGCGAACAATTATTTGGTTTGAAGTTGTCCGTTTTTTACTTTTTTTCTTGTGTTTTTGTAGTTGTGTGAGTTATGTATCTGTCAAATTAAGGGTTGTTCAACGCAAATTCGCTTAGATTCTGTTGTGAAACCCACATTAGTTAGAAGAGTTGTCTAACACGTGATTAAAATTATGAAAAAGTTAGACAAAGTCTCCAAGCTAAACGACTGCATTAAGTAGAGCCGGTTTTATTGCTTAAACTCTTTAAATTTTTGCGCCATTGCATTTCAAAACTTAAAAAAAAATATTTTTTGAATTAAAAAAAAAAAATCATTTTTTTTGGAAAATTCGATATCTCAAAAACGGGTCAATATTTTTTTTGGAAATTTAATTTTCATTCGTACAGTAATAAAAACCTAATGTTGACGTACTATTTTTTCTTTTAAATATTTTAAAAATTTTATATATAAAACCTTATTTTATTAAGAAACCACTACAACGACTTATGTATAATTTTTGTTCTTGCATAAATTCATATTTGCATAGCATTCTGTTTTTTTCTCTTACTACTAAGAGAATTTAAAAAATGATGATAATTTTATCCTTATGAACAGTTTTTTCTAATAACATTCGTTTTTGAAATTCCTAGTCTATTACATAGGAGCAAGTTCGTGCGGCAAGTTATGCATTCGTAAAAAAAATCGAACTCGAGATTTTGATCAAAGTTGACATTACGATGATAGCGAAGACTAAAAAAGTGGGTCTCGCAATTCTGTCTGTCTGTCGGTTCGACTACAGTCTAAACATTTATCATTTTTAATTTCCCCCCCACCCGTTTTTTCTTCTTTTTTTTAAGACCAAAAATAACGGTACCTGCCATACGAAAATTGTTCGAAATTTTGTAAATTTTTTTTTCTCAAAAACTGTTCTACAGATTTAAAAAAAAGATACAAAAAAATTCATTTAGTTAAAGCTATGTACTAGTTGAAAAAAATTTTCCGAAAAATGGTTATAGAGGGTACCCCCCAAAGAACCAGTTTTTTGTTTTTGATTTTCTCAAAAACGGTATGACCGATTTTGATCATTTTTTATTTGCTTAAGCTCCCAAAAAACTTAAATAGAATTGTGTATTCAAATTTTCAAAAAAAAAAAATTTTGGATTTTTAAAAAAATTTCAATTTTTTTTTTCAAAACTCAATATTTCGAGAACCTTATGCTAGATTTTTCTTAAGCTTAAAAAATAAAAGTTTCTCAACATAATCTACAAGATGTATGAAAAAAAGTTTTATTTTACCTAAAAATAAAGGTATCTACCTACCATACAAATGTTAAAAACCGTTTTAAAAAACCGGCCACACAAAAATATTAGAATTAAGTATTAAAGAACTATGTATATCATGTACAACACTATAATTCCTTCATTTAAATTAATTAATTCATTTTTTTAATACGTACGAGTTCCTATTTAATATTTTAAGACATGCATACAGAGCATTATTGAAAGAGGCTAAAGTAATATAAACGAAGATGTTTGATTTACTATTTAATAGTTACATATTTACATACGACCTACATATATTATGTACCTGCACATGCTTTCCTTAATTCAATTTTATAATTTGTTATTTTTACATATATTCGATTTTGCTTATAACTTTTTAGTAAATGCAGAGAAATGAACCATTTTTTTAAGTTAAGCAAAATATCACGAAAATTGCCCCCCCCTGAACGAAATCCTGGATCCGCGCCTGTTTAAATCATCTATTGGTTTCTAAACATTCAAGTTCTTTAGAAAGTAGGTATTCGATACTGAATCAATATTTAAATTTTTTAAAAATGTTCTACTGGTATATAATTCAATAATAAATGTTCCACAGCTTTATATGTATATTGATAAACCAAATACCAAAGTAGCTGCCAAATAAATTAGTAGATCGGTCCTCGACAACACCCTTTACAAGATCCAACATTTGTTGGAAACCAAATGTCCTATACTCGTTTGTTTTATGTTATTTTTAATTTTAGAATTTCTTTTATAAAAACAGTTGGGTTTGAACGAGATCTTCACCGAAGAAGCAGCTTTAAGTGGAATTGCTCGAGGTTCGGCATTAGACCGAAAAATGCGAGTAACTGATATTGTTCAAAAGGCTGGCATTGAAGTTCATGAGAAAGGAAGCACCGCATATGCAGTCACAGGTATAATTTATAATTATAAGTCAAATTTTACTATAATATTACTTTTTTATTAATTTTACTTTTGCAGAAGTTGAAATTGTTAACAAATTTGGAGGTGATACCATTGAAGAATTTAACGTTAATCGTCCATTCATCTTTCTAATTGTTGATGAGGGAACGAGCACTATTTTATTTGCTGGCAAAGTACTTGATCCAACAGTTTAATTAGAACTTAATATTACATTAAATTTTAAGATTTTATATTTTACTAACGTTATGTAATGGCATCATTTAAACAAGAAAATATATAATACGAAAAATGTGTGAAAAGCAATTATGTAGTTTCATATTAAACCAAGTATGCAAATTAAAACAAATGAAAAATTACATATATATGTATCTAAAAAATAAACACTGTTTTGAAATCAGTAATATCGTTTTGTGTTCTTCTGTATTTTATAGAGTTTGAGATTGATAATAATACACGAGCAGGCACTAGCAATCAATGTGCAAAACTTAAGCAACTTGCTCGTCAAATGGCATGAAAGTTCTGAAGCCAGTAGATAACTGATAAATTTATTTATTTATGCATTTGATTTTTTCGTCGACATTCACATTCAGAAAATCAAATGTGGCGTGTACTTTTAAGCGAATTCAGTATAATAAATAAAAATCAAATAAAATTTCAAAACTTGCTGTCAACTTGGTTGTCAGATGGCATGCCGCTTATGTCACAGCAAATACTTATATAAATAGGAATCTGACTGGCATTGTATGTATACCCAACTTGCTTGCCAGTACTTGCGTATGTGGTCTCGGGGTAAGCTAAAAATATAGAAAATGAGAGAGTGAAAGTGTCTTGCAAGTGTCCTTCCGAAAAATTATATCCGACTGGTCCCTTCCTTTAGAAGAGCAGAGCTTTGAGTTGTCAAAAAATAAATTGCGTTTCTTTTTTAGTTCAGAATGTGTTTCTTTTTCGACTCTGAGCATGTTCTGAGCGTTAGAGTGCGCTCTATGAGCTCAGAATATAAAACACTGAACAGATTTAAATGCTTAAGACAGGCATTTGATAGATGGAAATTAAAAAAAAAAGTGGCGACAGCTAAGTATTAAGGTGTGTTTCAAGAACAACTCAGAGCACTCAGAACAGGCTTGGTTCAGAGGATGTTCAGAAAATACTCGACATACTCAGACTCTTTCCAGAACTTTTATCTGAATAAAAAAGAAAAAGCCTTTATCAAGCGATCTTAAGTAACTCCGAGACTAGACAGTTAAAAAATCAAAATTTCTCTTCGAACTGTACATGACTTATCTGTCAAAATTTAGCTCACGATATAATTGTCTGGCACATTTACCCTCGAGCTAAATTTCAATTTGAAATGGAATAATATTTGAATAATATTTAGAGGAATATTTGGTGACGGAAGTCTTAGGCTAGCCGCGCACTAGCAATTTTTAGTTGCGAAACTGTTTGGTTACTTATAGAAAACAGATGAACTGTTTGGTTGAATGTCCGTGAATTTGCAGATAATTATATGTTCAATAAAATGGCGAACTTATTTTAGGCAATCGTTTAGTTTGTGTCAAAACACAAACTTTTTAGTTGCTCGAACCAAGCAGTTTCGCAACTAAAAATTGCTAGTGCGCGGCTAGCCTTACAAGATTTTCCACAGCAAAAATCACTCAAAATTTATAATTCTCATTCGTTCTCATTTATAATTCTTAAAAAATCATACTTTAAACCAAATTCTTTTAAATCTTTAAAAATATTTCATTTAGAGAACAGCTATTTTCTGTGACATATTCTCCACAAAATTCTTATGTCAAAATTTAGCCTGGATCTTATACTACGTTTTCACCAAAGGTAAATCCGGGATTTAAGTGGATTTACCATAATACTACGTTTTCACCAAAAGTAAATCCGGGATTTAAGTGGATTTACCATAAATCTCCTTTAAATCTCGTAGATTTACCATACAAATATATACTACGTTTTCACCAAAGGTAAATCTGGGATTTAAGTGGATTTACCATAAATCTCCTTTAAATCTCGTAGATTTACCATACAAATATAAATCACCTCAAATGAAGATTTAAAATAAATCTCCTTGAAATCTTCTCGCAATCAGAAGATTTGAAAAACAAACAAACCTTATTTTGCAGAACGCACCTATGAACACCCATTTTCTTCATTGACAATCAACACAAAATAGAAATATCTGTTTTTTTTTCCTGTTTACTACCCAATGCAATTTTTTTTTCGCTTGTCCAAATTGACAATTGAATGACAAGACAGAGTGAAAACGTCAAATAAATCTCAGTTTCTTTGGTGAAAACACTTCAAGATTTATTTTAAATCTCTAGCGGATTTACTCTTGGTGAAAACGTAGTAATAAATCACCTCAAATGAAGATTTAAAATAAATCTCCTTGAAATCTTCTCGCAATCAGAAGATTTGCAAAACAAACAAACCTTATTTTGTAGAACGCACCTATTTAAACCCATTTTCTTCATTAGGGGTATTCATGTAAGCGCGGAAAACCCTCGTAAACCTCGTAAACCAGATAATTTTATCTCCGCAGAAACGAGCTGTCAAAATTTGTATGGGAAAAAGTTTCTGCAAATCGCATAAAATTATCTCACAAATTTGCTGCGGAAAGTGCAGAAATAAACCTCGTAAACTAAAGAAGTATGGATTCTGACTTTTAATTTGACATTTCACAAAATATTTCCCACATTTACGCAAGTATTTCTTAGGGGGTGTTCATGCAAACATGCTGCGGAAAGTTATATCTTTCTACAAAGCGGAAAATTATCTCGTTACATGAATACCCTTATTGACAATCAACACAAAATAGAAATATCTGTTTTTTTCCTGTTTACTATCCAATTGCAATTTTTTTTCTCTTGTCCAAATTGACAATTGAATGACAAGACAGAGTGAAAACGTCAAATAAATCTCAGTTTCTTTGGTGAAAACACTTCAAGATTTATTTTAAATCTCTAGCGGATTTACTCTTGGTGAAAACGTAGTATTAGCTGATGTTTGGAGAAAAATGTGGGAGATAAAATTTAGCGCGACCTGCGTACTAGGCTTAAACAAACAAACATAAGCAACTACTTGCTCGTCAACTGCCATGGAAGTTCTGGAGCCAGCACACGAGCAAGTTGGGAAGCAAGTAGCCTGTATAGCTGTACATGAAAATCTATTCATTGAAGTATTTGTTTGTTCATCTGACACATTCACATTCATAAGTAGAAGGGTTGCATGAAATTTAAAGCGAAATCGGTAAATATATATAAAAAAAATTTAAGATTTCAAAACTAAAAATCAACTTACTCACCAAATTAGTGGCGTATGTTTCCACTTGATTCCCAGTAGTTTTGTGTATGACCCTGGGGATGTATCCTCATTTATAAATAAGACTCATAGCTGAAAAATTTCTTATACGAGAAATGTATCAGTTGAGCACTGAACTACTACTACTTTCATCAATTTTTTGAAGTAAAACTTCTTTTCTGGCGTTGGGGGTTAAAAAATTTTCTATGCTGCTGTCTGTGACATGTCAAAACGACATGTTATCAGTCAAAGACAGCGACATGTTTTAGAATACAACATGTTTGTGCGCTTATAGACTAGAATCTCACAGAGGCTTTGTTTGAGGGAAAAGAAGTTTTACTTCTACCACGTGTACGTCAGTACACACTACCTTTTTTTTTAATATTTGTCCTGTCAACTTCGTTTGTGAAATTGGTGTTTTCAAAATTTTTTTTTTAAATAATTTTTGGTTAATACAAAGTGAAAAATAAAATTAATAAAATTAGCCGCGCTCAGCTTTTCGGTTGATTGTTTCGGTACTTTTTTTAGAGAGTTAATCGAGGGAGCCCCAATCGACCTGTGAGCTTAAAAATCCAAGCTGAGCATTTTTTACAACTCAGTGCCTCGCTTGGGGCTAAATAAGAAAAGAACAATTTATCTGCGCTTTTTACATTCTACATTTCTTCATTCCAATAAAACACACCTTGTTTTAAAGGATATTGCGTAGGATTAAGTTGACGAAAATAAAATCTATTTTTGGTTCATGAATCGTGCGGGTATACCAAAAATACGATCTTGGCAAAAATGAAAACCTAACAACCCCATTTTTATGCGCAAAACAATTAACAATCATTGCTGAATGCATCCATTTCGGAGTTGTCAATTCTACATCTTCGAAAAAAAATAAAACTGAGCAACAAAAAATGCAGATGGCGCCCATTTTGACAGCCGTCAATTCTTTTACGTCAGGCTTTCATATCCGATAGGTTGGTTTTAATAATTTTTCTATAAAAAAATCCAAAGACATCCGTGTAATTATTGAAATTTTTACGAAAATTATACCAAAATTCATTTATTTAAATAGCCGTCTAATGTTTGCCGTAGAAATTTCAATAATTTCTCTATGGAATATACGAATAAAATTAAAATAAAAAATTCAGTGCTCGATAATGATTGTACGATGATGTTACTTTTTCCTTTCCAGTTCTGTGTAGCTTTATAGCAGCAACATCAAATAAAAAATGGCAAAGACAAAAGTCGAAAAGAGAAACAAATCGGCAATCAATGAGGTTGTTACCCGCGAATGCACCATTCACTTGTCCAAGCGGGTGCACAATATTGGATTCAAGAAACGCGCTCCTCGTGCCATCAAGGAAATCCGCAAATTCGCCGAGAAGGAGATGGGTACCAACGATGTGAGGATCGACACCCGCTTGAACAAGCACATCTGGTCCAAGGGTATCAGGTTGGTTTCATTTTCTTCGCTCAAAACTGCAATCCCAGAACTAACTGAATTTTTTTTCTACTTCACAGGAGTACACCTTTCCGTGTTCGCGTCCGACTTGCCCGTCGCCGCAATGACGATGAGGACTCACCCAACAAACTATTCACATTGGTCACCTACGTACCAGTTGCCACATTCAAGGGAATGCAAACAGAAAATGTTGAATCCAGCGATGATTAGTTAAAGAATAGTGAGAGTGAAACATTTTTTTAAAATAAACAAATTTAATTTTTACGTAAAGTAAACTGAAATTGTTTTCTGAATTACGTTCTGTGCAGAACAGCTTCGACAAGTGTTAGTTCGTCCTTTGACATCACGGCTATTAGATGCTGCTCACTCGCCTTGAGATGGATCACACTGATGCTAGTTCCCGGGGCTATTGTTGATGAACCAACGATAGACTGAAAGCCTACAACACCCTTGTATTGATAAATGGCCAGTGGTTCATTGAAGCTTTCCGTAAGAATGTTGAGGAGGATGTCGTTCGACTGTGGCAGAACCATGAATTCAACCTGAAGAGGGCTTACAACTTCAATGGTTTGCATTAGTTCGAATGGATTTTCCAGAGTCGATCTGTAGATATCGACCAGTCCATGGTGGAAGGACTTGGGTTTGATTTTCGAACAAATCGCAATGAATTTCTGGAAATCTGGGGTTACTACAGCAGCGATCTGCGATGGAGTTACAGCTGGAATCTTTTGTTTGCATTTTTCTGGTTCATTGGGTTTCCAGATCTCCACTGAGTCGTTTAAGAGAATCACAATCAGGTTATTCTCGAGCGAAGCAATCTTTAAAAATATTTTGTTTTTAATATTTTCCTCATCACCTTGAAAGGGTCTCCACCTACCTGAACAACTCCATCCTTGTTGATGTCGTTTTTGTGAACAAATTTGAGCCCCCTTCCATCGTGTTCCACACAGAATACACCAATGCTTCTATTTCTTTCCTTGTTTGCAACAAAACAATGCTGACCATCGAGTTCTAATGCTTCAATCATTCCTGGGGAACGTCCGTCGTTGAAAAATTCCTCTAGGCCCTCGGTTTCCATTGACATGACATTCGGATAGAAATTGTTCTCCAAAGACTTTTTGATTGCAACGTACTCGGCGTTTCCAAAAGCCACTCGGAACATATCAATTAGAGCTTTTCTGTGCGGAAGCCAAGAGAGATCTGTAAAATGAAAAACGAGATCAATTAACAGTTATTCATATATTCTTTTTACTATTTTCGTGAACTAATGACAAAGTGTGGTAAAATAAAATGATTCAAAAAACCAGGAAATTTTGCAGGTCTATAATCGTGTCCATTCGGATGTTAACAAAATTCTCCGATTTTTAAGAATCTCGAAGCTGGTCCGTACATTTTAAATGTACACTAAAAGATAAATCTAAGAGTAATGCGTTCCAAATTTTGACATCTCCGATTCGGGTTGAAGGGTAAACACGAATTTGATCGAATTACCACCAAGCTTTTATAGGCTTGAGTTATAGTTATTTCACGGGCGCCATTATAAGGCCTATCCTGACGTACGCCTGTTTGGTTTGGTGGACAGCCTTCGATAAGGGAACCAATCTTAAGGCCATGACCAAAATTCACAACAAGTGCCATGAGAACCAAGCCAACAGCAGCCCTAAGAACATTGTTCTCACTTGCTCCACTCGATCTATTCATGAAGGAGTTGGCGGCCAAAAGTGCTAAACACACCAAAAGAGTGTAAAAATTGGAAAAGGGGCCACTGGTCACAGAACCATCGTAAACTTCATTGATATAGACATTCAAACGGACTATACGAGTATTTCACCGTACATAGATTTTTACCAAGTCACACTAACAAATATTCCAACAATGGAGATATGTATGTAAAACCGGGTCCTGAACGCAAATCATGTATCGGTCTTTACAGACGGTTCCAAAACGGAAGCTGGATTACGGTCAGACATCTTCTCAGACAACCTATCCATAAATAGATCATTAAAGCTTCAAAATGTTTGTAGTATTTGCCAAGCGGAAGTGTTTGCAAGTCCGCAAAATATCTTTCCACATTTGAACTGATGAACAATAACATTGATATCTTAATAGAAACACTTCTCTACTACAAAACCCGAAAGGCAGGGATGGGAACCCAACTCACTAATTAGTGAACAAGGTATCTTCTTCTACACCTATGGGTCAAAAATGGAAGAAGGAACAGGAGCTGGGGTGTTCTGTGAAGCTCTCAATATTAAAGAATCATTCAAACTCCCAGATGAGTGTAGTGTCTTTCAGGCTGAGATCTACGCTATTGAAAAGGCAGAATTGGTACGCTCGAAAAAAACTGAACTCGTTGAAGATCACATTCTTCGTGGACAGCCAAGCTGCCATTAAATCTTTGGCTAGTGAGACTATAAGATCCAAGACAGTTACAAAATGCCGAGACATGCTGAACAATATTTGTAACACTAACCAAGTCAACCTCTGCTGGGTTCCTGGACATAGTAATATAGAAGGGAATGAAATAGCAGATGAAATGGCAAGGAAAGGGTCAATATCAAATAAAAACAGCAGTAGTCATGTAAAGTTGGAACCAAAAATCCCGATTAGCGTGATTAAAAGGAAAATAGACCTAGTAACGAAAGAGCAAATCAATAACTCGTCATCCTGATCCTCCAGGGACGACTGCGTCATCTCTAGAAGTTTATGGCCTAAAATAAATGAAAAGGAAACTCGATATATTTTATCTCTGAGTAAAAAGAACATTAGAATCCTGATAGGTGTACTAACGGGTCACTGCGCCATTGGCATAATGGCCAATAGAATGGGTGCATATGCTGTCAGGATGTCGAGGAGATTGAAACCATTAAACACCTGCTATGCGACTGACCTACAAACAAATCGCCTCCATTACTTTGGAAACAGGTTTGTTGGAAAACTGGACGATCTAACGCAGGTCTCTATGGAAAATATGAGAAAATTTATTGTAAGCACAGGCTGGTTCGCAAATGAACCAGTCTACATAAAACATTAGTTAGGAGCATCTCTGCTTTTATTAATAGGGGATAAAAATGGACCAATAGGCCCCCGTGTACGCAACAGCCTCTGTGCTGTGCACGCGCCTCCTAACCTAACCTATCTTCATAGATAAACAGGCGGCAATGAGAGCTATTTCGTCAATTGTCACGAAGTCAAAACTGGAGGTGTCAGTCACCCTTCGATGGGTCCCGGGACACGGTTATATTAATGGAAATGAAATCGCTGATGAACTGGCCAAAAAGCAGTCCATCAATTGAACCGAGCCAAATTGTACCCTGGGTACTTATGTTATTTGAGCAGGAAAAGTATAGAATTTACGAAAGCTTCCTCAAGACCGCAAATGGAAGATAGTCAACCAACCTCAATGGGAACCCCTATGTACAGAATGGACATCAGTACATCTGAATTATGCAGAGGGTGTCAGGACGAAGAGGTGGAGGAGGGCACATCTCTTTTCCTTTTTTGGATGCCCCAGCCTAGTCACACCAAGAAAAGATGCCCTGGAAGATGATTCTACAAAAAATTCCAAGACTTTATTTCTGTTTGATTTTGTCGAAGAATCATTTGGTTCTTCAAATTAAGAAAAGGAACTGCCAACAGCTAATTAAAAAAAAGAAAAACAATTTCCTCTCAACACTGAATATATTCAATATTTGCTTTAGTTTGATTGCCAAATGCTAGAGAAAATGGAAACTTATCAATGCCTGCGCAAGCTGCACCGACTTCTCCCAATCGATTAACTACTATAAGTCCTCCCATGAATTGTTCATGGTGTTTGAGGATCCTCTTGAGGGCATTCCTGGCAGCTGTTGTCGGATCTTGTCCAGCTCGTAAATTCTCAACGGCAACAAATGATGGAAGGAATCTCATCATTATGTCTCCGTCACCCGTTGCGGCTGCAGCTCCGATATCATTGTCCGCATATGCCCCAGCGCCTGGTATTGGTGAATCACCAACTCTTCCGGGAATCTTATGATTGGCTCCATTGGTCGAAGTTCCGGCGTAGATATGACCGCTAGAATCGATAACAATCATTCCGATAGTATCGTGGTTTTTAGGTCCAAATCCAAACTTCCCCTTGTCACTTTCGTGTAGAGGACGATAGTTGGGTAAAGGTTTATATGGTCCGCATGAGCTTTTAGCATCGGGTTTAACATTAACCCAGAAATTAGGTTGGCATCCTTCTGTCCACCATTTTTGCCACATTTCCTTTGATGCTGGAGTGCTGAGAGATGTTTTTTGAAATCCCATCATCTGGGCGAATTCACTTGCTTGATCGCCTACCAACAATGTGTGTTGAGTATTTTCCAGAACATGCCTGGCAACTCGAATGGCGTGTTTAATGTATCGCAGCGCAGCTACTGCTCCTATATTCATAGTAGCACCATCCATGATCATTGCGTCTAGGGTTGTTTCACCGTGTTCGTCGGGACTGCCACCATAGCCGACTGTTCCATCACACTGCATTCGTTCACAAGTGCTGCAGCCCTCGACAAGGGCATCTAGGGCTGTCTTGTGCGGCTGATGGAGCACTTTCCAGGCTTCATTGGTGGCATCGATGAATGCCCAAGTATTTATTACAATGGGAAGATTGGCAGTTACGACTTCTTGCGAGAATATGCATAGAATGAGTGTCACGAGTGGAAGGCCCATTTTTTGAACTTTGGAATGTAACTACTTATGTAGGTACATATATTTTTAATATAAAAACCGTTTATTGCGAAGGCTTCACTGATATTAAACGGGTTTTTGTTTTAGATTTGTATTTTTGTTTATCTCTAATCTTTGCATATTTGCTGGTATGATATATTTGATAACAGACCCAGAGGTGTTCAAAATTCAAAGTGTATATACAGTGACGCTTAAATAAATATGCACGCTTTGATTCAAAAGGGTAAATGTTTGCATAGGGTGGTATTCGCTTAGTTCAGCCACACACTACACGTTCTCATGAAAAATTTAAAAGTGCGGCTCATTAGCTGTTCTGAATCGGCAGAAGAATATAGGTCACTACATTCCTGCTATAACACGCCCACAAGAATAGTTAAGAGTTGTAAAGCACGATTTTAAGGCTGTCTACGACAGTAATGGCCTCTTATTTGTTTTTTTACACACTACAAATAAATCAATAGCCGGATGTTGTATTTGTTATTCCTATAAAATCCTACTGTACTACGGATAACTTTTCCGAAAAACCACGCCTAAAGTATATTTTTTGTAGGCCCAAAGGAAATTTTAATGCGCATCTCTTGGTTATTTTATTTTGAACATTACAAGAAGCCATTAGCCGTGGTTTTTTGGAAAAGTTATCCGTACTACAGAACAGAAGGATTTTATATGAATAACAAATACAGCATCCGCAGTAGGTTCATTGCCGATACTCGAATAAACGTCAAATCTCTATCCGCAGCAGGATTTCACTTCTCTTTTTATCGGCAGTGATCCTACTGCGGATGTTTTATTTGTCATTCATATTAAATCCTACTGTTCTACGGATAACCTTTCCAAAAAAACACGGCTATTGAGAATTGTGTAATATCTTAACAGCTACTTTTCATTGTCTTTTTGAAAATAAAATTAATTACAAAGATAAATGGAGCTCGCAGGTTAGCTCCTTGCTGCATTTGAATTCATCAGCAACCATATATATTGAGTTGCGTTTCAACAACAACGGCAAAAGCGAAATCATGTAATTTCGAACAATAAAGAATTAGAAAACGATATTTCAAAAAAATGCAATTAAATCAAACCCACGCATCAATAGTCTTGTTTAATATCGCTCTCTTTTGCACTTTAATGAATATTGACTTTACATATGTGACATAAAATACCAGTCTTACATACTTAGGCCGGTATTCACCGAGCGCTCATAACTTAAGAAGCTCATAAACGTATTCACCAAGCAATATTAGTGAAGATCTACGAGCGCTCTTAAAAGTTAGGAGTGGTCCCGACCACTCCTAACTTACGAGCGCTCTCTTCGAAAATTTGTTCGCTTGTGCGTGTGCCACGCACGCATTTGACTCGAATCCATGTGAGCAATGCCAAGTAGAAGAGTATCCATTTGCTGTCAAGACCAACATTACACAACATTTCACAGTTTGGGTATGCCTGAACAAGAGAGAGTGGCTCTCATTTTCGAACTTCGAAAAACACTTGCGAGTGGTTGGTGAATACCGCACAGAAATTTCAAGTTAAGAGCCTCGTAAAGTTAAGAGCCGTTTAGGAGCGCTCGGTGAATACGAACCTAAATGCAACAAATAATAATAATTAGTTACCTGCTCGAATTATTACTTTTTTGATGATGGAGCAACCAAACAGTTTTTCGTGTAACTAAAAATTGAATTGAATTTTTTGTGCAAGGTACCCTATTCTTATCGCGTCTTGCAGGCAGAAGGCTGTCCAAAAATTGCTGTGGGCTCTTGGTCTATTAGTAGGTATAGCACGTCAATTGTTTTATTTCAATCAGAACGAGGGGAATTAGGTAACAAAACACCTACATCACATAAGAAAATTATGGTTACGATGCCATTAGGCCAGGCGCGCACATTCAATTTTTAGTTTCGCAACTGTTTGGTTGCTAAAATGAAATATATGGGCTTATATGATGGGACACTGCGCACTTAGAGCAACTCGATTCGAGCAACTAAAAAGTTTGTGTTTTGACACAAACTAAACGATTGCCTTCGCAACAGTTGAGCTGTTTTCTATAAGCGCAAGAGAGAAAAGAGTGAGAGCGTTAGTAAAGAGTTGCCAGTGCGCGGTTCTCTTTCAACTGGTGATTAAACTATTTGATTTCGATCACAGTGCGCGACTAGCCTTACACTACAAAAAGTCATCACAACTATCGGGTATGGTTTTGTGCTCACCAAACCAAAATCTGTGATTTCAGCTGAAAATTTTTGAGTTTTCAATTAGTGTAGCAAGATTTCATTGAAATCTCGTTCCATAATTTAAACAACAGTTTTTAACCGAAATTTCGTATTTCGTTTTGTTGAAAATATAGTACATGAGTTTTACCATTTACGGATCTATGGATCTGGGCTAACTTTTACCACATATGTCTATGATCTATTTTAAAGTTTCGAAAATAAGTTCTTACTCTGGAGGGTAGAGGGCTTTTTATGGTAAGGTAATACTACATTTTCACCAAGAGATAATTCTAGATTTAAGTGGATTAACCATTAATCTCGAAGATTACCATACAAATTTATTTCGTAAATCTAGTAGATTAGAAATAAATCTTGTTAAATTTTCATTGGATTAATTGTTCTATAGTTCGAACTGACCTAATATAATATCCATATCGTGCTAAGGTATCTCGATGATTTTTTATTGTTTGGCACAAATGAAACTTTCTTTCTCTCGCTTCCACTTTATAAGAAAAATTGGAACACCATTAGCATTTTGATAGATGCCGTCAAAGTTAATCTTCTTTTTAATCTTTTAGTGCCGTGAAAACACCACATAAATCTCTTGCCTTAAATCTCGAATTATCTTTTGGTGAAAACGTAGTATAAAGTCCCGATGTCGTTTTTTTCTACAATTCCTTAAGACATGCCTAATAAAACGCACTTAATAGTTGTATATTTGCATGGAACGCTCGCCGTGGTTAAAAACAAGTGAATCACCCTATAACAAAGGAAAGTTTGAAGGCCTCTGATTAATCACTACCCACTGAACGAAGAATTTGACATTTTTCTCAACGAAAGCGAACCGCCAAATGCAATGCATCTCAAATTAAAAGCGTAAGTTGAAAAGAGACAAATAAACTATAATCTTTCAAAAATTGCAATAAAAAAAAGCCAACACAAAGCAAAAATAGCACCAACTGAAAACTGAACTGGCATTCTATCTTCTTCTCTACTCAACAAATTACATATACGAAAAAATTTATTGTGTTTTCTTCGATTGCATTCGTTGTTTTTTTTATTTTTACCGCCCGTCGTCATTTTTGTGAAAAAAAACAGAATAATTATTATTTAAGAAATAAATACATTTTATTTTTAATTTAAAATAAAAAACAGCATTATGCCCATTCAGTTGGATAAAATTTTAGCTGATATCTCCGAGGAAAAGCCTCTGCATCCGCAAAGCGATGCCGCGAAATCAAAAAAGGATCAAGATGAGGCTTGGATTAAAGTCGGAAAAAAAAACAAACTTTCTGGTGGGATTAAAGTAGAAATTATGAAAAAAATTAACGCTCTTTTATATGCCATTGCAGCACATGAGGCTAAATCGATTTTCAAAGTTCTGCAAAAGAAATACGAACAAGAGAAGCTGAAGCCCTCGAGCACCTGGAAGCTGTTTCAACAAATGGAAGATATATGCAAGAAGCAGGAGGAATTCAAACCAAAATTAGAGTGAGTTTTTAAAAATTCTTATTTATCAAGGTGTATAGATTATTGATTCTAAGGTGGTATGTTGGACAAATGTGCTTATGCGTCTTGAAATTTGGGTGTAATTTTGAGTTTTTTTTTAAACGTCGAGTACTTTCTAGGGGCCATTACATTCCATGAAAATTATATTGTAGATATGACAGACGTAGCAAGTTGACAAAACTCCAGGAATTATTGTTCTTCCCGGTCTGAATTTGCTTGATATGACGACATGCGCTATTTCGATTTTATTAATTTCAATTGAAAACTGACCCTTAAATAAGTAACTTGTGGGATAGGTTCTCTCTTGACGAGTATTTCAAGTGTTTATTTCAAATGGCAACCGCGCCAACCCTCTGAAAGATTATCTGGTAAATTTGTTCGTTTATAGGTAACTGGTTTTGATCATCCTTCGCTGGACCTTATTTTAGGAACCAACAAGATTTCATTGAATCCAGGAAAAATGAACATACTCTGGAGGGGACGTTTGAATAAGGGATAGGAAACTGCGTTTTTTCTTGTAAAACGTATCCTTGATTTATCTTGTGCAAAACCTAATTACATAAAGAGAAAACAAGATCAACAAGTAGTGATAAAATAATAAGAATAGCTCGAAAGGGTAGCTTTTGAAACCAAAGCAACATTTTTAGAACATGTTTGCATACATAGTTAAATATTCCTGCAGGGATTATAGGAGGATATGGTGGAAATTGTCTTTCAATCACAAAAAAGTAATCTTGAAATATTTTGATCGTTGTATTTGGTTCTGCTCATATCAATGATATGCCTTTTAAATGAACGATTCAAACCTCTTTACACACAACAATATCGCCGTAAAGAGTTTAGGATTTATAAAGGCTAAATTCCTCCGAAGAAACGACAGTCATACATGCAGAGTACCAATTCGGTCAGAACTGGAAGAAGCATTAGACTTTCTCGAGATTTAGGATAAAATGCGTTTACAAAAATAGCGCTGTAGTTGTTCTTGAATACTCAAAGACCCCACTGAATTCAAATCGTAATATTTCATTTAAAAAAAAACAAAACTTCTGCCGACTTAACTCGTTTGCATCAAGTTAAGTGTGAGCAGCCATGTAATAAGTCATTCATTCACACTCTCTAAACTTATATTCGCCCCTCGTAGATATGGAAAAATAAGTCAATAACCTAAAGTCGACTTCATTGTAATGCTGCGAATTTTAAAGGGGATTTTTTATTTTTGCACCACAGGTAAATTGGTGAATTCGAATTTTTCATGGGATTCCCCGTCTTAAAGAATCGAAATTACAACAGTATCATTTATATGGAATAGAAGAGTTATTTTGAAAATCTAAAGAGCCCTGAGTAGACTTCTAGATATAAAAGTTAACCAAATCAAAGAGGCAAAGTTTAAATAAATCTAAAGTAAGAAAGGAAAGCCTTGCAACCTAGAGTTTTGTGAATCAAATGAGAAGTATTCTGTAAACATATTTTACATATTTTATTGATAATAATCGATATGATTGGTATTATAACGAGTGATTTTTTAAGAGCTATCAGAAATTAAAAAAAAAAAACAAAATTCAGAAAAATGCATGAAATCTTTCTTTCAATCGATATGATATGATATGATTTAATGTTTGAAGATTATTTCATGCAAATGTTGGCCGCGGCTGCGCCTCACTTAGTCAAATTTTTTCATACTCTTTCTAGTGAGCCGGTATCTCACGAATAAATGCTTCAATAGGCGTTTTTCTTTTTTAGTTCAGAACAGAGCCTGAGTTGTCAAAAAATAAATTGTGTTTCTTTTTTAGTTCAGAGCGTTCAGAGCTTCGTAAGTGTGTTTCTTTTTTCGTTCTGAGCATGTTCTGAGCGTGTTCAGAGTGTGCTCTATAAGCTCAGAATAAAATAACTGAGCAGACAGAGTACAATGCTTAACACAGGCATTTGACAGATGGAAATTAAAAAAAAAAAGTCGGCAGCTAAGTGTTCAGGTGTGTTTCAAAAAATACTCAGAGCGCTCAGAGCACGCTTGGTTCGGAGGATGTTCGGAACATGCTCGACATGCTCGGACTCTGTTCAGAGCTCTATACTGAACTAAAAAAGAAAAACGCCTAATGTTGGCTTTCCGTGCGTCAATCGAAGCGAGCTTGTCGCTATAGACATGAGCCTTAACATAGCCCCACAAAGAATAGTCTAGAGACGTTAAATCACACGATCTAGGCGTCCAATTGACAGGGCCCCAAACGTGAAATAAACTTTTCACCGAACTCGCCTCTCAATTGGTCCATTTTTATGCGTTCAGTGTGGCATGTGGCAACGTCTTGTTGGAACCACATGTCATGCAATTCAAGCTCTTCCATTGTGCGCAAACAAAAGTTTGTTATCATAGCACCGTAGCGCTCAACATTCACAGTAACGTTGCGATTCGCATCATCTTTGAAGAAATACGGCCCAATGATTCCGCCAGCCCATAATCCGCATCCAACAGTGACTTTTTCTGGATGCATTGGTAGGTCTTGCAATTTTGCTTGTTCACGTATCCATTCAACCAGAAATGATGTTCGTCGCTGAACACATTTTTCGATAAAAAAGTGGATCTTCGGCTAACTTTTCAAGAGCCCATTCACCAAAAATTCGGCGTTGTGGTAGGTCGTTTGGCTTCAATTCTTGCACCAGCTGTATTTTGAAAGGCTTCACACCTAATTCCTTCCGTAAAATTTTCCACGTAGTGGAGTAACAGAGGCCCAATTGCTACGAATGGCGCCGGATCGATAATTTACGGTCATCACAAACACTGGCCGATACACCTGCGATATTTTCCTCAGTTCGCACTCTACGTAAGCGTGTTGGTGGTTAAGGGCCATTTGCTGATACGAAACTTAAATATTTATGTTCAACTTAAGCGCTTATGTTCTACTTTTTCCTCTACGTAAACTGTCACATAAGAGTTTATGTGGAACATAAGTACTTATGTTCCGTATCAGCAAATGGGCCTTAATGTCCAACAATGTACAGTCTTGTGCAAATTACAAATTTTCAAATGAATTTGGTAGTGGGCTTTAGTTTTTACGTTAACTTTTTGAATATTTTGGTAAGTGTTCCATGAATTAGTTTTATTTAAATATTTCTGATGACTTTTTGAAAGTAGGTAAGTAAGGGTTTTGAATAGAATGGCGTTATTTTTGAAATCATGTTACTATGTACTCTTTTTATCAATATTTCGGCTTAAAGAAAAATATGGATATCTCGGTGGAAAACAGCAAAAGTCATAGCCTTACATGAACATACAGGAAAAACCATTAGGGAGATATCGATTGCTGTAGGTGTAGCAAAATCAAGCGTCGGTAGGATAATTGCATTGTACAAGGCAACAGAATCAGTTGAAACACGGAGAAAGGGCAAATGTGATCGAAAACGGAAAACAACGGCCAATGACGACAAAATGTTGGTCCGAAACAGCGTCAAATATCCCGGAAAGACAAGTGGTGAGCTTCAAAAGGACTTGGAGACAGACTATCCAAAGACGAACTTCGATGCAGGAAACGATTTTTCAGCAAGATCTTGCTCCGTATCACGTCCAAAAAAATTAAGCAATTATTCGCGGAGAAAAATATTAAGGTGCTGGAGTGGCCTGGCAACTCACCAGATCTCAATCCCATTGAGAATCTGTGGGCTATTATAAAAGCGAGTTTCAGGAAAAAAGACTGTACGACTAAAACCAAACAAACAAACAAACTAATTTCAGCAATTATTGAGGTATGGTTCCACGACCAACAAATGATATATGCGAGAAGTTAATTTCATCAATGCCGTGGAGAGTTAAAGAACTCAGATGCTAGAGGGGGGCGGGCATATAAAGTACTAATTTCATATTTTTATACTTATTTATAAACATTATTTAAAATAAATAAAAAAAAATGCTCAAAAATCCGCTTGTCCCAAATAATTTGCACAAGACTGTAAATTTAGTATGAAATTTAGTCACAATAGCCCGAATAGCCGCCTCAGTAGATCGATTAAACTGACCATAAAATGGAAGAAGCGCGCGATGAACTTTGTTAACAGAGCACGCATTTTGATAATAAAATTCAATAATTTGCAAGCGTTGTTCATTTGTAAGACGATTCATGGTTAAATAATAGACCAAACTGGAGATGTTTGACAGTGACATAAACCACGAAACGTGCGTGAGCTGTCAAGACCAGTGTTGCCAAAAAGAAAATAGTAACAAAATTACCCATTAGAATTTAACAGAGTTCTTTATACTAATTTAAAATAGATTGCAGATCACTTGAAGTGAACCTTTTTGTATGAAAGTCAGTTTTTGATATACATAATTGCTATAAGTAACCGAATCTGGATGATTTAAAATTTTTGATTCCCCGCACATCCTGAGATTCGGGAGTTCTGTCCATATTTTCGATCTTATGGCATATTTTTCTATTTTTAATCTCATTCTCTCCTATTTTACAATAGGACCTACGCCTCGTAAGGTATGTCATGCATCCTATTTAAGCTTAAGAGTTTGCCTCTCTAATTGCAATGACACCTACGTGTTCCGGTACTCAGTGAAGTTATTATGCTTGCCGTGGCCGTTTAGCCTGCCCACAAAGAACTAAGTGGGACATTAAGGCTTTGAGTGCTGCTTGGCTGTCCGACTTGATGGCAATGTTTTATTTGGGGTAATTTCTTTCGAGATTTCGTTGGTTCCATTTTTCTATGGCATATATTTCCGCATTAAAAATTCTACCTACCCACTCTTTTTTGCTACTAACAGCGTTCTGAGATTTTTCTGGAAGTTATACTTTTTAATCATGCCATCTATTGGAACGTCTAGTAAACTCGATAATGAAGACTGATACGCCTTTCAGTACCTTCCCCGGCGGATTTTAGAATAGCTCCCTTATGTGCACTTCTTATTACCACATGTAGTAAGGTTATAAATAAATAAATTTGGTGGTGCAACAGCTCGGAGTGAACCAGGACCTAGTGACTTACAACACTCAACCATTCCTGTGTGCGTGTTAGCAGGAACGGAGGGGACCTACAATTTTCTGCCGATTCCGAACGGCTAATGAGCAGCACTTTCCATGACAAGAGATACTCTTGGAGAATTTGTCAATTCCTCGCAAGAGGAAGTACCTCCCTGAAAAAAACTTTCTCGCAGCGGCTGAGAATCGAACTCGAGACCTTTCGCATGACAGTCCAACGCACTAACCATAATGCCAAGGGGTATATACTAGTAGTAGTATATGTAGTAAGGTTAGGTGAAGGATATCCTCCATTGCTGCCGTCGGGCAAATTATTTACAGAAAAAAATATATTTCATGATGTAATAAAAATTGTTTTTGTTTCGAACTTTTAGATTCAAATATTTCGAAAACTAGAGTTAATTGAGAATTGTCGATAACGAGAAAAATATTTACCCTTATTCCGATTGTCGTTTAACTAAAACGCCAGTAAAACGACAAGGCTCTAGAAAAGAAAATTGTAAATTTATTGAAACGACTATCGTCATAATGCTTAGAAAAATGAAGAACATAGAGAACGCTGCCCTTTTCGTATTAATTAAACACCAAAATGTGGTCTCTTCAGCCTTCTTGTTTTAAAGGCGTTTTATTAAAACGACTACCGGAATAAAGGTATATTTTAGAATGATTTTAAGTACCTTCAAGAATTGATTATTTTGAAACCAATTATCAGTGAAAGGTTTTAGATATTAAAAGTTTTAGAAGTATAGATTAATCGGCCTTAGTTCTTTCGGCTTTACATGAATAAATTTGCCGCTTTGAGATAAAGATCTAATTTACCTTTATTATGCGATCAACATATTTTACATTATTAAAACAAACAAAAATCTCTTTTCCAACAGGGAAGAAACAACCGAAGCAGAAGAAGAATCAATGGTTGAGTTTCTTGAAGTTCGTGAGGAAGATGACGATTATGAAGGAGAGAGTGACAACCAGGATAAATCTATGCGGAGCATCAGCCCAGCAGGAAGTTCGCCAGAGAAAGAAACACCCAGCAATGCAGATATAAAGCCAGAGCTAAAAGTTCTTAACTCAAATTTAATGGTTTCACAGGCTTCAACAGTAGTAAAACCTGAATTCAATCAACAACAACAGCAGCAAAAACAAACAGCTTTTTCCAAAGCTCTTCAAAACAAGGGTATAAGCATGCGAAAGGCGAATGTCGCCCCAACAATGAAGCAGACAATTTTGACAAGAATGTCAAAACAAGGATCGGATAATGGCCGGTCAATGTTGCTGCCTGAGTCAATCAAACGTAAGCTTCAAAATGTTGAAATGCAACGCGAAGAAGCAACACCTCCAAAAAAGATGAACGTCACAACTGCACAAACATCTACTGCCCCATCACATGTCCAGGTTGCGGAAGTTGAAATAAAAAAAGAAGTTATAGACGAAATGGATGCAATACTGCCCGCAATGACATCCAATACAGGAATCAATGTCATAACGATTCCATCGAATAACCAAACGATGGGTGGTGATTTATCCAATGGCATGACAACGATCAAGTCAAATGGCTTCAATACACAATTGGAAGAATTGGATTTCCAAAAGGACATCATTTTCGAAAATAACGCAACGGGCGGCTCTAAAACATTGAATCAAACTGCCGCACCTGGAGAAATAATAAACATTGGGAACTTCGACAATCAGCTTCCGCCGACATTTTTCAAAAATCTCTGCAATTCAAATCGACACGAAGCTCTCGGTTTGTATGTTGCTAATGTCATGAATCGCGTAAGTGGTAGAACAGCAGCTAAGTTAGAAATAAATATCCTAAAGGCTATCATAGAAGCACAGTCTGACGAGTTTGCGAGACTTTAGATGTAGACAAGAATTTATACATTGTATTGACGAAATTGTATAATTATATTATATTTTAAAATTTTTATAAACTTTCTTAATCGAGATTGACTCATTAAGAAAAAAGTACAGCCTATATGTATTTAATATCGTTTTTCGGAGTTAAAATATATTCAACTCATAAGTGTAATGATTTTTGTTAAACATTCTTTCATCAATTTGTTCATTTTATACAATTTTCATTTAATCAGCCCTAGCGAGGTATCCGTTCGGAGCGGAAAATTGTCCGCAACGCATACTTTGTCGGAGGCTCAAATTGCTTTCGAGGTATCCTATCGGAAAGAATAATAATACACAAACGCGTTGGCGCAATTTGTTCCGCGAAGAAATTGTGTCGGACGAAATCGGAAAAACAATTGCATTTAGCTGTCAGAAATTTCACAAATAAAGCACTTGATCGCACTTCAACGCAGTTTGCCGGGTGCGTTAAAATAATGTCATAGAAAAATTCCGAACAGCTGTTCGGAAGAATACCTCGAAGCAAAAATCCTCCGAATCGGAGAAATTTCCGCTCCGAACGGATACCTCGCTAGGGCCGAATGTCTCAATATTTGGAATTTCTATTCAAAAAGAAGAGTTTATTTTGTGAATATAAACAAAATCATTTCACATTAGTTTTATAAGATTGTGAATAAATAGGATAATAAGCTCTCAAAAATCAATTTTAAGTAAGTTGAGACTTAATAAAGCATTCGAAACAAGTTAATTGGATATTTAACTTAACGATTTCCATCCATGAACATTTTAGCTGATACTCAGTCAGGCGTGAATTTTAGGCAAACTTCGATTATTTTCCTAGCCCTGGGAGCAGCTAACAAGGTCATTGAAGAGAACGACCTATGACTGATGAGATACTTGCAATTCAGAAGGTATGGTCGGGCTAACCTTTCAATCGATTGAACATCTATAAATCCGTCGATTAAAGATTGTCAAATCCTAACATAACCTATAATAAAAATATTTATACCTAGTTGGATTGAACCAATGAAGATGTTCCGCTCCAATATCCATGAGAAGATAAGGAGCTTCACCGGAGAGCTTTGATATGCGCAATACTCGGGAATCAAGGCCAAGCATAATGTAACGATGATTCCACTGGGTTTCAGATTGAATGCGCTTGGAGAATTTTTGATAAAATTAACGCAAATGTTCGGCTCTCCACGGTGGAAAACCAATTGTAACGCCCTATTTGAACTTAATAGTGGCATATGGTTGATAAAATTAACGCGTGGGCGATGATCTAATTGGGAGAACTACACGAATCCCTAAGTTAATAAATCCTTTAATTATTTATTATTTTTCAGTCACAGGTCAAATAATAACGGTGCACTTTAGCGCTAGTTTAATTTTAAAGCCCTAGCTAGTTTCATTATTGATATATTTTTGATTTTATTCGTATCAATGTGTTTCTTCATTCATTTTTCAAAAGAATAAAATATATAAAATCAAGAGATGAAATTTCCCTTATGTTATGATAATGTATATTTTAGAAAAGTACACTTCAAATAAAACAGCTTCAAAGTCGCATTCGCATTTAATTCGATAGTAATAATTTTAAACGTAGCTGGACACTACTGATTTTCTCCGTCTGTGATGGACTAAGCTAAGCTTCCTATAAAAACTTGTATTGTGGTCAGATGTGGCAATTAGTAATGTGTACAGCTTAATTTATTCACCAAGCACATCTAGTACTGCTGTTCCCTGCATGAATATCTCGTTAGGTATAGTTTTTCCACAGTCAAGTCAAGGCTCCGGTATGAGTGGAATACGAAGCGAATTGTTTTAGGTGGCGAAAATAATGTTTTGTATTACTGCTTTCGCTTTCGCCTCTTTCTTTTTACATTTGCCCTATTTTCGAAAAAAGCGAATGTGAAATCACAAATGATCAAAAGGTGAAGAAGCACCTCTTAATAATTTTCTCGAAATTCAAAGATTCTTCTATTTCCAAACGTTGGACATTATACAGTCCATTTTTACTTGCGACTTATAGGTACTATAAGGCAAGTAATGCATTCGTAAAAAAAATCTAACTCGAGTTTTTGATCAAAGTTGACATTACGATGAAAGCGAAGACTAAAAAAGTGGGTCTCGCAATTCTGTCTGTCTGTCTGTTCGACTACAGGGTAAACGGCTCGGCCGATTTTCTTTAAACTTGGTAGATATCATTTTTAATTTTTTCCCCCCACACGTTTTTTTCTTTTTTTTTTTTTAAGACCAAAAATAACGGTACCTGCCATACGATTTTTTTTTTCGAAATTTTATAAACATTTTTTTCTCAAAAACTTCGACGGATTTTAAAAATAAAAATACAAAAAAATTTCATTTAGTTAAACCTAGGTAATGGTTGAACAAAATTTTCCGAAAAATGGTTATTGAGGGTACCCCCAATGAAACCATTTTTTGGATTTAAAAAAAAAAAACTTCAAATTTTTTTTTCAAAACTAAATATTTCGAGAACCCCATACTAGATTTTTTTTAAACTTGATAAATAAAAGTTTCTCAATATAATCTACAAGATGTGAGAAAAAAAAATTATTTTACCTAAAAATAACGGTACCTACCATACAAATGCTAAAAAATTAAAAAAAAATGGTTTTCAAAAATCGTATTTTTCTCGAAAACGGCGCCTAGAATTTTGATAAAATTTTTTTTCTTTCAATTAATTTTTACGATCTTCAATTTAATAAAAAAAATTTTGAAATTAAGATATTACAGCTTGTACATACCATAGAACCATTTTTTCGAATTTTGAATTTCTCATTATCCACATAACGGATCTTAATGAAAATTTTTATAGAGAAGCTTCTAAAAAGTCTAAAACACATTGCATTTCAAAACTTTAAAATAAATATTTTTTTGAATTTTTGAAAAAAAATCTATTTTTTCTTTTTTTGAAAATTCGATACCTCAGAAACTGCTTGATATTTTTTTTTGTAAATTTAATTTTTATTCGAACAATAATAAAAACTTTAAATTGGCCTACCAAAATTTTTTCTTAAGAATCTTTTAAAAAGTTTGTATATAAAAGCTTTTTTTTAAGAAACCACTACAACGACTTATAATTTTAGTTCTTGCATAAATTCATGTTTGCATAGCATTCTGTTTTTGTCTCTTACTACTAAAAGAACTTTAAAAATTGATTTTATCCTTATGAACAGTTTTATCTAATAACATTCGTTTTTAAAATTCTTAGTCTGTTACATAGGAGCAAGTTCGTGCGACCCAGTCGTGCATTTTATTTAATTTAAATTTTAATTTTATTCTAAAGTTAATGCGTAAATGATTTTGTTTAAAAAAAAAAATATTTAGCTCTCAATTATCTGGAAATCTTGTATGTATAATTTAGGACTCGCTTCGAATTCAACAATTGATCGAATCAGGTGAGTCGAAAAGAAGATTTAAAAAACGATTCGTTTCGTATTCCCTAATCAGGCCACAAATCGTTATTATTCAATTTTTTTTTGCGCAAGCACATTCTTGACCTCATACCACAAGTTATCGATCGGTTTAGAAAAGGTGATTGAGCTGGCTGGCCAATAAATAACAGATCTTGAAACCAAGATTTCGCTTTCTTCGAGGTTTGCTTTGGGTTGGTGAAACTTCCAAAGCAACGACATAAATAATGGCCCCATACCATTATGTTTCCTCCACTGTGCTTAATGGTCTTTTTGGTGTACTTGGGTTGAATTCATTACAAGTAAATTCATAAAACTAACACTGCAGGAATGATGCGTGATCGCTTACGTCAAATGTTCAAATGTTCACAAACCTTAAAATTTCGCATCACGTTAACAGCCGTATCTATAAGATTTTCTTAAACTACATCTTAGAGTAAATAACCTCTTATAGTTAAGCATACTTAAATATTTAATTTGCCTTTAAAATGATGAAACTTCAATTCGTATCTATAATCGATTGTTCATTGGTTCTTAACTAAACGATGGTTGTGTCACGTAACGTTAAATAATCTAATACAAACAAAAAAACAAATGCTGCTTCATTTTATACAACACAGCTGTTTTGTGACACCTTGAATTAGTAAACATTTGGAAGACACATTTTAATAGCTGTGAAATCCAGAAAAAATGCCATGCCATGCCAATGGAATGCCATGCCATGGAATGCCATGCTTCCCACAAGGAAAAGTCTTTATTTTAAAATATGCCATAATAAATAAAAAAAAAAAGATATTTTCATCAACGAGGACAAAAGTGTCGATACAAAAACTTCAAAGGTTAAGCGGGATGCGTGGACAAAAATTCTTTGGGCTTACACATATTTTAATCAATACAAATTTTCTGTATATTAATTCTTTGTAACAAACAATTATACAAACTCACATTTTAAAACTTAAAAATTTCAAAGATGAAAAGAAACCTTTAAACGCGGTGAATGGCGTATAAGTTAAGAGACCTTTAAGTAACGTTACTTAAATGTGAACATAGGTTATAACATACCGAATTAATTCTTTATATTATGTAGATTCGGCTGCAACTGTTCATTATGGAAAAGTTTCATACAAAATTAAACAAGGAAGCATCAACAAAAATCGTGATTATAATGTTGTTGCCGGTGTCGCATCGGCATCGCAAAAATCCGGAACGATGTCGCGATGAACAAAAATATTTGACGTTTGAGAACGTATGTACCTTTTTAACTCAGTACAGCATAGAAGTACCACAACTTTCTAAATGCACACGTGCATACATAAAATAAAATCATCTTGGTCCCAAATAAAGCCAAACCTTTTTATATGCTCAACAGATGGGCATTAAAAAAAATAAAAAAACTGGGACAAAGACAAAAATGCACAAGATCAGGTGCATTAAAACACCGAGGAAAAACAGTATATCTACTAACCGTACAGTCTTCAAAGATAGTTCAGCGGAACACAATAGATATTCAGCCCTATCAGGAGTTTCGCCCGAATGTCATTCCACCCGAAAAATTTCCCTTTTTTCTTTTCCCTTATTTTGAGTTTCGGGCGAAAAAAATTTCATGTTCGAAAAATTCCCCTTATTAGGAGCATTCAGTTCGGGTGAAATGCAACACGATTTACATTTAATATGTTCACTTCTTTTTTGGAGGCGAATAAAAAAATAACAAGAGGAATCATGTAAAACATATCTTTATTTTAATACAAAAGGAAGTAAAGAAGTATAAATTAAATATTTCTTTACCATCAGGTAGAAATAGGTACTTTATAGCGCTGTTGAAATCTGAAAATTATTTATAGTTAGATATTAAAGAAGTTGAATGTATAGTTTCATTCTTACAATGGTTCAGGTAACTGCAACGGATTTGAGTGGTCTCTTAACTGCCTCCGAATATTTCAACGCAGTATTACATCTTCCTCAAGCAACAGGAAATGCATAGGTATACTTTGCGTTTTAATTTCTTTAGAATGATTTTTTTAGTTTATCATTTACACTTTTAAATTACACTTTTTTCTTTTAAATAAAAATACCAACCAAACCAATTTGTTTTATTCGTCGCTTGATTTAATTCTTACTGGTTATCAACAACTGTCAAAACAAAAAGTCAGATTGTTAGGTTTGTTCATGTATCGAAGACGAATAGTCTTCATGATTAAAAACGGAGAGGGAAATTTTATGTATCCGCAAATTCAGAATTTTTTTTTTCTTCAATAAATCGATTGGAGAAGGATTAAAAATCGTATCATTGCACTCAATGGACACTATTTTAAGAGGAAAATGCAAAACCGAATTTATTTTGAACTTTTTTTTAAACAAGAAAAAAGTAAGCTCAGATTTCATTCTCTGTTTCCATCACAGAGATTGGGAAATTTATTGATACCTCAGTTTTATGAACATACCTATTTTTCGAACCGTCAGTTCTAAATTCGAAGTGAAATCTTGTTCGGGCGAAATTCCTGATTGCTTTTTAAAATCCGGGGGAACAAAAATATTTCGGGTGAAAGGTTATTCGGGCGAAACTCCTGATAGGGCTGATTCATTTCAATATAAAGTCCATTCAATAAAATAATAGGCGTGTTTTGTTGAGCTTCTTAATGTATGTACACATTAAGAAATGTTACACATTAAGCTTATTTTGCACATGTAAATTCAACAACAACAAGTTAACAGCACATTCAATCTTCAGTAATTTTAATGAAACATTTCTTAATGTGTACATTAAGAAGCTCAACAAAACACGCCTAATGTAAATAAAAACATTTTTTATATTAAAATAAATAATATTTAACATTTTGGTCCTTCGAGCCGGATTAGAACCGATGTGCAATGATACAAATGCATATCACCTTATTATTATAGTGCATGGCATAAGAATAAGTGCACTTAAGAAAACAGAGTGAATTTAACACTGAGAAAACCGAAATCACAATACACAATAGCCGTGTTTTTTTGGAAAAATTATCCGTAGTACAGTAGGATTTTATATGAATAACAAATACAATATCCGCAGTAGAATCACTGCCGATAAAAGGAGAAGTGAAATCCTGCTGCGGATAGAGATTTGACGTTTATTCGAGTATCGGCAGTGGTCCTACTGCGGATGTTGTATTTGTTATTCATATAAAATCCTACTGTACTACGGATAACTTTTCCAAAAAAACACGGCACATGTAAATCACTTTTAAGCAAATCCTTTTCCCCTTCCTAATATAGTTCTTAAAAGAATTAATGAGGTAAATATACTTCAAATGCATGCAACTTGACGCCCTCGACTCACTGATAACTAATATAGTCACCACATAAATATCTACGTTCGAATGTCTCCGAAACCACCGACAGATACCACTAAGCGCCAGTAATTAAGTAAATATTTCTTTAAAGGACAATTTGGTGATACACAAGCTTAGAATATCCAAAAACTACCAAACGGTCTTCTGATCGAGAACAGCTCAATCAAAACAGGGGCCCTATTTTGTAAAACGATTATCGTTGAAATTACTTCGTTATCGTTAAAATGCGATTATGTTTAACGAGAATCGTTTAATTTTAACGATACTCGTTAGTTCTAACGACTGCCATATACCTATCGTTTATCTTTCGTTTTATCGTTTCTTGATTTATACTCGTACAGCCATATTTATAAACTCATTATAGTGAGTACATAAGGCTATGCAACCCTTATAATGCCTCTAAACGCAAAATCGTGATTTATAAAACTTATGTGACGTTGAATAGAGGCATTATAAGCTAAACGCGTTTGGAGGTTGAATAGTGCCTACATAAGGACATTTTAGTATTGAACTGTCACATTCACTTTGACATCACATTGAATTATAAAGATTATCAACAAAATAAAATACCTTTGACTTGATATTGAAACTTAAACTTTGTGTTATTTTTATTTATTGAAACAAAAATGTTATACTAATATATTCAAAACAAATTGAATTGAAAATTGTTTTGAATTAAATAGATAAATATACTGGTGATGTCTATCCACGCATCCTTCTTCATCCGGTGTGTTAGTGTTGTAATTATTATCTTGCATTATTGAATTGTATCATCAAGAACTTGTCTGAGGAGTATTCCAGCTATAATGAAACGAATAACAATTTGATTTCCAGTATGTGCTAGAGATAATTACATACCTTATCTGATGAATCAAAGTTAATTGTTCGAATTCTTTTAGCTTTTGATAGTTTCGTTTTTGTTTATTAAATTCGATAGACAGACAAGATGTTTTTTTTTTTGTTTTTCAACAAACAGCTGAGTATTATGAAGGCTGAATGTAATAGATTCTTACTTTTTGGTACTTTATTTGACACAAGCTCATTATAACTATGCAGGGTAGGCAAATGTTTTATAAATATGAATTTGCATAGTGGATGAATAAGTCCTTATGCATTGCATAACTATTCACGCGTTTAGCGAATTCTAATAAATACGGCTGGTAATATTTTTTTTTTTAAATTATTTATGTCAATTTTAGACATTCCTAATAGTCGAGAAGTTGGTTGCGCTTCAAAAAAAATGTTTTTTTCGGCTAAGCTTGGCAACATCTTTTGTACGCCTTTTTCGTTTTACTTAATCGCTCTTTGTCGTGACTATCGTATTCCTCAGTATCGTTGACTTGCCGCTCGTTTCGTAATACAAAATAGGGCCCCAGAATAATATATACATAAATATTTAAAACAAGTACTTACATTTATCGATGACGAACTGTTGTTGATAAAAGTCCCAACGATAGAAGAAAACGTTGTCGTTATTTTCGTTCAAGACTCCAATAACATCCACAAATTCCTCATTTACTCTCAACGTTAGACTGATTACTTTTTGAGCTTGAATATGCATCGTTTGTTTTTGTTCGAAATGGCTCAGATAATATCTTGTATCTTAAAAATAGATCAAATAGAAAATAAAACAATTAGATTTAAGATTACGTTATAACTTACCTTTATAACTTTCTCCAAGTCTTTCAACAATTTGTTTTAATTGGTCGAGAGCTTTTACTGTTTTATTGTGCATTTGATTGTAGTCAAAACTTTTCTCCTTCGAATCTCTCAAATCGGCTTCACTTTCAAAATGTTGTGCATTTACAGAATTCTCAAAAATAACCGCGCTCTCAAGGGTTATAGGCGATTTAATATGATTTTCGAGAACTTGGTTCTTAAAGAACTCGTTAATTTTCAAGTCATTGACTGTTTCTGTATGCAGTTCTTCAAAGGAATTTGTTAGAATTTTCTTCTCTTTTGGAAATTTATTTACAATTTTCAGATTTCCATAAATCACTTGATCTCGATCACGAAGTAGCAAATTTTTGTCATCAAAAGTCATGTTGTTCACACTCCCAAGAACTTCGATATTGCTATAAAGAATTGCAGAGTCCACAGTTGTTTTACCGTGAATAGTGTAGTTTTCATACACAAAAACTGTGTTGGAAATCCATTCTGTGAGGTCTACATCATTAACGGTACTTTTAGGTGCACAATAGAGATTTTTAATGCTTGCAGATTGAACTGTTTTGGGTGCAGTGAGTGTATTTTCGGCAACGTCCAAACGGATTACATCGTCAACGAGATTCAAATCGTTAATGAGGACGTTGTTTAAATCTCCTGGTCGATTAAATTATTCAAATAGTGTTGTATTGATAGTTTGTTGAGTTAAAAACATACCTGCAACGAATGCTTCATAGATTTTCCATTGGCCCGTTACTTGTTGCTTACCAGAAGTAACAAGCGAATTCTCCACAAAATCATTGAAATCAATTTCTAAATTACTGAAAAAAAAAATTCAAAAATTAACTATTGAAATAAAGCGACATCTGTTGGAAAATAGAACATTCAAAATATTTATGAAATCAGCTGTCGATGACATTTGTATGACACAATCTGTCAACCATCGTGAAATGTGTGTAAACAAAAATGCTCTCGTCGTTCTAAATATTTTGTGTAGTGTTTAATTTTGTTTATTTTTATACAAACATTTGCTGAATTTTCCGAATAAAAGACATTTTAAATGGTAAGTAAATGGTAATGTAAGGGTTTGTCAAAGTTGATTAGTATATTTGACTCCATCAAGAGAAACTTGAGTTTACGGAGCGATTGTAAATCCTTCTTTACTAAAGTCATGGAAAGCTAAATTATTTAACAATCCACAATCAAGGAACAAAAGAGTCATAAGACTCTAGTTGAATCTTAGAATTATAAATAAATTTATGTAAGTTTTGCGATACCTGTTAGTCATAAAGAATAGTTACGATCGAGACAACGTTCTAAATTCCATCGAGTAAAAAATGTGATTCTAGAGCTTTGTATGTATGTGTTAATTGCATTGTGTTAATGAGCACTTGAGTATACAAATTCAACCAGTTTAAACATAAAAATCGACTCAATATTAACAGGTATGGACATAGCTGTTAGCCCTAAATTCTACGTAATTCATATCACGGTTCTTCTTTTTTATAGCTTAACGGATGAAGCTTCCTTTTATGATCTCTATTTAAGCTTACTACGAATTCTATCGTAATCGGAAATTTGTAACTATCACAGAATCTATGGTAGTGGACAATTTCATACAAATTACCATTACGAACGAAATTGGTGATATTTTCTTCCGGTCTGATTACGTTGCATACTTCTCATATCATAAGCGTGATTTGTACTATACTGAACCCAATCAAATTCAAAATCCTGAGAGTAATGAAAAGTAGGAAATTCTATGAAAAACTTAACATTACTTAGGGGAATAACGTTAAGAAGTTTGTTTAACCTCTCTTAACAGACCATCTTTGAGTGTGTTGATCGGTTTTTAGACTTTGACCTGGTACGACAGTTTACGAATTAAAAACTGTGAACAACTTCCTGAGTTCATATTTTTTATTGAGTTTATTTGCTTTGGAAGGGACTTTTACTGACAAAAATATTTCGATTTCAGTAATTTGCAAATAGATTAGATTAAATATAAGAACATAGATAGCATATAGGAAAACTTCACAGAACTTTAATTGTATTATTATGGATTTTTCCATATATCTGCTTTTGTAAAAGTGGGCTTAGGGCCAAGATAACACCAGTTAGTTTTACTTACGATTTACGTAAGTCTTAAGGTGCGTGTCCATTTGACAGCAAAAACACTGAGAGTAGCTATCAGGCCACTCTTGAGAGTAAACTCTCAAGTGGACACAGCCTTGAGAGAAGCTAGCAGAGAGTTGACTTTTCACTCTCGACATACGAATTTTTTGAGAGTTACTCGCAAGTTGACACACTTTTTTTTATTACTATCGGAGATGAGCTCGCAGAATTCTAACATAGTTCGTATTTTGCGATTAGCTGTCCGAGAGTTGACATGTAAAAACATTGAACAGAAGGGGACAAACGAACTTATGAGAATGAAATCAAGAGAAATTTGCGAAACCAGGTAAAGAAAATAATTTTTGTCAATCATTGAATCTATTATGTACATTTAATTAATAATCATGAAAATATTAACAGATGTCACAAGAATTGAAAAAAAAAAAAAAAAAAAAAAAAAAAACGAAAAGTGGATCCGGAACTGATGAAGTATAGCACTAGGTGGCCATATTTTCGGGGTTTGCAGGTTTTGATTCCATTTTTAATGGCTGCTTCAACTAAGTCAAATCTGGTACGTATTTGATTTCTTAATTATTTTCTGTGATGTGCCTGTACTGCCAAAGAACTTCACCCTATGGGCTTATAAAGTAATTTTTGAATTCAGCCCTGAAATCCTTTTGAGAAGTATTATATTTGTACCTTCTTCCAATTTGAAGATCGGAAAATGAGTTTTCGAAATTGTTGTCTAAACGCCAGCTTCCATTTAGTACATCGTGAGTTTCTATTTGTTCGGGCAAAATTATAGTTTTGCAAAAATATATCAAGTGGACACGGTTATGAAAGTACTCTCAGAAAATCATCTCCCAAAACTTAACTAGTGAACTCGCGATAGTAAAATCTCGAAAAAATTACTCTCAAATGGACAGGCACCCGAGAGCAACTCTCGAGAGTTTACTAGCGAAAGAACTCTCAAATGGACACGCACCTTTAAGGTGCGTGTCCATTTGAGAGCAAAAACACTGAGAGTAGCTCTCAGGCCACTCTTGAGAGTAAACTCTCAAGTGGACACAGCCTTGAGAGAAGCTAGCGGAGAGTTGACTTTTCACTCTCGACATACGAATTTTTTGAGAGTTACTCGCAAGTGGACACACTTCTTTATTACTATCGGAGATGAGCTCGCAAAATTCCAACAAAGTTCGTATTTTGCGATTAGCTCTCCGAGAGTTAACATGTCAAAACATTGAACAGAAGTGGACGAACGAACTTATAGAAAAATATGAGGTTTTCGAAGTTTTGTGGAAAACTACAGAAAAGTCGGGACAGAAATAAAAAAAAATTAAATACATATATGTAAGCAACTTTTAGTAGTTTTCATGCACTGAAAATGAAATCTAGAGACAGCTTCATAATTTGCGAAACCAAGTAAAGATAATAATATTTGTCAATCATATTGAATCTATTATGTACATTTAATTAATAATCATGAAATAACGGATGTCACAAGAATTGAAAAAAAAAATAAAAAACGAAAAGTGGAGCCGGAACTGATGAAGTGTAGCACTAGGTGGCCATATTTTCAGGGTTTGCAGTTTTTGATTCCATTTTTAATGGCTGCTTCAAGTAAGTCCAATCTGGTATTTGATTTCTTAATTTCTTAATTATTTTCTGTGATGTGCCTGTACTGCCAAGGAACTTCATCTTATGGGCTCATAAAGTAATTTTTGAATTCATCCCTGAAATACTTTTGAGAAGTATTATAGTTGTGCCTTCTTCCATTTTGAAGATCGAAAAATTAGTTTTCGAAATTGTTGTCTAAACGCCAGCTTCCATTCATTACATCGTGAGTTTCTATTTCTTCGGGCAAAATTATAGTTTTGCAAAAATATATCAAGTGGACACGGTTATGAAAGTACTCTCAGAAAGTCATCTCCCAAAACTTAACTAGTGAACTCGCGATAGTAAAATCTCAAAAAAATGACATGTAAAAACATTGAACAGAAGGGGACAAACGAACTTATGAAAATGAAATCAAGAGAAAGCTTCATAATTTGCGAAACCAGGTAAAGAAAATAATTTTTGTCAATCATATTGAATCTATTATGTACATTTAATTAATAATCATGAAAATATTAACGGATGTCACAAGAATTCCATTTTTAATGGCTGCTTTAACTAAGTCAAATCTGGTACGTATTTGATTTCTTAATTATTTTCTGTGATGTGCCTGTACTGCCAAGGAACTTCACCTTATGGGCTCATAAAGTAATTTTTGAATTCATCCCTGAAATTCTTTTGAGAAGTATTATAGTTGTGCCTTCTTCCATTTTGAAGATCAGAAAATGAGTTTTCGAAATTGTTGTCTAAACGCCAGCTTCCATTCAGTACATCGTGAGTTTCTATTTTTCGGGCAAAATTATAGTTTTGCAAAAATATATCAAGTGGACACGGTTATGAAAGTACTCTCAGAAAATCATCTCCCAAAACTTAAGGTGCGTGTCCATTTGACAGCAAAAACACTGAGAGTAGCTATCAGGCCACTCTTGAGAGTAAACTCTCAAGTGGACACAGCCTTGAGAGAAGCTAGCAGAGAGTTGACTTTTCACTCTCGACATACGAATTTTTTGAGAGTTACTCGCAAGTTGACACACTTTTTTTTATTACTATCGGAGATGAGCTCGCAGAATTCTAACATAGTTCGTATTTTGCGATTAGCTGTCCGAGAGTTGACATGTAAAAACATTGAACAGAAGGGGACAAACGAACTTATGAGAATGAAATCAAGAGAAATTTGCGAAACCAGGTAAAGAAAATAATTTTTGTCAATCATTGAATCTATTATGTACATTTAATTAATAATCATGAAAATATTAACAGATGTCACAAGAATTGAAAAAAAAAAAAAAAAAAAAAAAAAAAACGAAAAGTGGATCCGGAACTGATGAAGTATAGCACTAGGTGGCCATATTTTCGGGGTTTGCAGGTTTTGATTCCATTTTTAATGGCTGCTTCAACTAAGTCAAATCTGGTACGTATTTGATTTCTTAATTATTTTCTGTGATGTGCCTGTACTGCCAAAGAACTTCACCCTATGGGCTTATAAAGTAATTTTTGAATTCAGCCCTGAAATCCTTTTGAGAAGTATTATATTTGTACCTTCTTCCAATTTGAAGATCGGAAAATGAGTTTTCGAAATTGTTGTCTAAACGCCAGCTTCCATTTAGTACATCGTGAGTTTCTATTTGTTCGGGCAAAATTATAGTTTTGCAAAAATATATCAAGTGGACACGGTTATGAAAGTACTCTCAGAAAATCATCTCCCAAAACTTAACTAGTGAACTCGCGATAGTAAAATCTCGAAAAAATTACTCTCAAATGGACAGGCACCCGAGAGCAACTCTCGAGAGTTTACTAGCGAAAGAACTCTCAAATGGACACGCACCTTTAACTAGTGAACTCGCGATAGTAAAATCTCAAAAAAATTACTCTCAAATGGACAGGCACCCGAGAGCAACTCTCGAGAGTTTACTAGCGAAAGAACTCTCAAATGGACACGCACGTAACTTACAAGAAGGTTTACTCTTTAGAAGAACTTAAAGTAAGAAATGCTTTCGTAAACTAAATGTAAGTCTGACTTACGTAAACACCTAGAAAACCGTTTATATTATTTTTCTAACAATTTTTAAAAACAAACTACAGCAGACTACCAGGATAGTCCCACCAAGTACTATCATTTCCTTAAACGTTAATAAGTTCCACTCTTTAGGAGCCATAACTAATAATAATAATGATATCCATATACAAAATAATCGAACGAATTGACGTTATATCCAGATTTGTTTACCAAGAAACACAATTTTTCTTCCCATAAGTTGAAAACTTATCCCTGCCAATTGTGTAAGCTGTGAGAATTTCGTAAGTGAGAAGAAACGTCTTTACACTTATAAGTTTTTCTCTCACCTTACAGCTTACGAAAGTTGGTAAAAAAAAGTCACTAACAGAGCCGTTTACAATAGTCTTTAGAAGTTGTGAAATCTTTGGCCTAAAAAAGAGCAGAACCATATTTCCTTTATCAGAAAGACTCACTTTGTCTTGGGTTGTTAAGTTAAAGGATAGGATCCGTTTTTAGCCGTTTTAAATGAGATATGAATATGCTTTCGTGAGCATATCTCAAATTAATTTTAAAAATTACCCATTTCAAAATATAAATATGAAATATAGAATAGGTCATTAGCTCTTAATTTCAGGCGTTCGATTGTCTTAAAAAAAAGGCCCTCAAGGAGCTGAAGAACATCTCTCTATACGTCCAAATACGAGTCCTTACATCAACATCGTTGTTTTTAATATTTTCCGGATGTTGAAATCTGCGCAGCTATGATTTGTTCTAAGGTATTTTCAACATAAATGGATGTAGAATTTATTTTTGCAATTAGCTCTTTCACACAAGAAATTGGGATACATTCAGGAATTGTAAGATTAGTTTATGTATATGTGGTCTAATAAAAGAGGGCTTATAAGCTTACAATTTTAGAGAGTGTACCTTTTATAATATTTTGTTTGATCTTGAATAACTTTTTAGTCCACGGAGAACATAATAAACTTTGATTTTGATCAAATGAACAAAAAATAATACTGTAATCGTGATAAAAAACGAAGTTTAGAAGACTATCCTAATTCTAGATTTTTTTTTGTTAAAAAACTTCCTAACAACTTTCCTCCTTAAGCTTTTCTAAATTAAATTTTGTCGTTTTAAAAATAGCAAGAGCCTATGTCTATCTCAAACGGCTACGTGCATTCAGATTTAAGGCCATGTGTCTTACTTTTTGCGACTAAAAAATTGTAGATTAAAAATCGCAAGTGCGTGCATGCCAATTTCTCTTTGCGACTTCGAGTTTTAAGTCGTAGTAATTTAAATCGCAAGTGTGGGCATATCCATTTGAGTACATGTGTTTCATTTAAGTTTACGACGATCGCATCGCAAGAAAAATGAAACAAATTGCGACTTTTAAATCGTCATGGTTTGTTGGTAGCAAGTGCGTTCATTCTCATTTAAATTCATGTGTTCTATTTTTGCGACTAAAAAATCGTGCGATTGAAATCGCAAGTGCGGTCCTAGCCTTAAACGTGAAAAAAAAAACAAAATGCACTTAAAAATTACTGAAAATATCGTTTTTGAATTGAATTGAAGATGTTAATAATACAAAAGAAACGAAAATACAAGTTTTACCTGGAGGTTTCAATAATTGGACCGAATAAGTGCAGGTCTTCAACATCAAAATCATTTTCGAAAACAACTGGTTTCGAAAATATCATCTCTGCCGAAACTTGCTGCGGTTTCGATAAACTAAAGTAGTTTTCTTTCAAATATTTTAAATTCATTCCATTGATGGGTCCCTTAAAAGAAAAAAAAAAAAACAAAAAACATTTTTGATGCAATCATCTAACCAAATCTTGTGTTGTATACTAACTTCGAAATCAATTGGCCCTTCAAAATATCCATCAGCTATCTCAACATGATGCTGTAGATCCACATTTTCATTAGCAAACCAAACAGATTCCATAGTTTTGCTGAGATTGTGAGAATTAAGCGTTACAAAATAAGGTGCTTTTTCAAAAACGGCATTCTGAACAGCTACGGTTTCTAAATCTCCATCCATAAAGTCATTCAAAAGTGCCAAATTTAAATTGTTAACAGTGGATAACTTTCGAATTTGTCCTTTTACATAGACATCTTTCTGACATATGATTGATTCGTTGAGGATCTGCGCCTCAGCAGAGTCTTTAGTGAGAATATCTTCAGGAATTCGAAGTCCATTGACGGTAGCAGCTCTTAAAGTTGTTTTCACTTGTATGGAGTTTTCTGAAAAGAAGCTTGATTTTAAATATGAACACAGAATTGTACCGTTAGACTTACCGAATACAGCGTGGCTTATGTGCTCATCTCGATTTATCAAATACGTCCCCGAAATAAAGTCTTTAAATTCATGATCGTTCAGTCTTCCACTCAATTTAACACCTTTTGCAGCTGCTACATTTGACAAGATTTGAGGTGCTGTGAAAACCTGTTCTCGATTCTGTTGCAACCAACAATTGCCAAATTCTTCTGCGGGAATCCCATTAAATTTACCAGTAAAAGTTAGATTTGATACTTTCATGTCATAAGGAAATTTCACTCCCCCTACATATTTGACATTGCCATTCAATTGGGCCAACAATTCTTCGATTTCTTGGATGGGTTTTTTATTTATAGATCCTGAAATTTTAAGATTTTCAACTCTAATGGTACCCGGATAGTTGTTTAGTATTTCTGGATTTGGTTCCGTGGCTTTTTGGTCGAGTTTCGTTTCAAATATTTTGTGCTTGGTTTGAATATTTTCAACGTTTGCAAACTGGGTATTAAAACTTTCAACATTCAATGAACCCTCAGAAACCTGATCCCCCGATGTGGTAAGGTATTCCGAGATGTCTTTACCCTGAAGTTTAATTGATGGTGACGCAATTCTGGAAAACAAAACGGTATGTTGGATATTTTTAAAAAATCTATTTTCTTTATTCAACAAAAAAAAAACCTCTGAACAGTAACTTTCTTGAATTTCAGGTTGCCTGTAATATTTTGTTGTCCATGCTTGGTGAGAATTCTTTTTTCAAAATTGTCAACCTCAATGTCGTTGAGAACCTTCACCTCGGCAAATCCGTCTGAGATTTGTATGTCTCCATTGAAAATCTTATGACCCTCAATAATTTGAACCTCCTCGAAACCCGTTGGAACTAATTGTTGAAGATCAAAGCCATTAATTAGTGAAACAAATGAGTTGTTTGCTTCAATGGGTTGTTGAAAGTTTAATTTGAGTCCGTTAAGAGAACCAGAAGTACGTAAGCCTTGGTCTAGGGCTTTCTTTATACCAAATTCGCCTGAACTTCCAATTATATTTCCAGCTGATAGAAGATTACTTATGGTTACATCGCCGGTGATTGTGTAATCGCCAGTCAGATTTAGAGACTCATGAATGAATTTAAATGGAGACATTAGATCGAGGTTGCCAAAGATTTTACCCTGGAAATGGGAAAGGTACATTTAATCATCTAAATTTTACAGATAATTATTTTATTTTCAAAAGGACCTAATAAATCGAAAAAGGCTGATGTGCAAATAAACTTTGCATGGGATCTCAGTACAACCCTTGTTAGGGTTTGTCAGGGTTGCTTTTGTATTTGATTCTAACTTACCGATATCGTAACCGGTTCCAGGAGTTTTACATTCTCGAAGGTCTTTTTTCCAGTCATGTGTTGGACTTCATCTGAGTTAAGGAGTAAAACATCTAATTTATTTTGTAGCACATGTATGTTATTCAAACGATCATGAATGATCAGGTTTTTGGCATAAATGGGTTGTGCAAATTGAACATCTTGATTGACAACATAGCTGCCACCATCGGTTCGTACTAACTTCGAAAGACTTTGTCCACTTACAGTTGCCGATATAACAAAAAGTGAATCCGTTTTTAAATTGCCAATGTTAACAGGTGCCTTCAAAAATTGCTGCCCTGTTTTCTTGAGAGTATTCAACTGCAAATCAGACCAACTGATATCGTTAAGATTTCCTGTGATCATTAAATGTTCCACATTCATTGAATCAAGAAATTCTGGAGTGGTGTCACTACGTGCTTCGGGTGGCCGCTTAAAGTTTCCACTGACAACAACCTTGGGAGCTGATACTTTATTGAGTTGAATATTCGACAAATCCATGCCATTTATCTTCTTGGCTTTGAATTTATCGCGGACTACCAAAGTCCCGACATTGAGTGTATCTTGTACGTATTCAATGCTATCCTTATTTGAAGTGTGCCGTTTTATCAATGATTTTCTGTTTGCTCGAGCTTCGAGAACTTCAAGTGACTGTTGGGCATATGATAAGGTCTTCCAATAACTAGCTGTGAAATTTCGTTCATTGTTGATAAACTGTTGAAGATTGTTTAGATGTTAATTACTTTTAAACTTTATTATTTTTACAGCTTACCGATCGTGTGAAGGCGATTTCTACATTAGCTGATGAGATTTCTTTTATTTCTGCTGTTCTTTGACTCTTTTTCAGCTTTTCAGCTGCTAAAATGTCGTGTTTAAGTTTTGCAACATCAATTTTACTCAGGCGCTCGGCAGCTTCTAAGGACCAATCAATAATTTGCTGACGAAGAGTATTGGCATGTTCCTCTTGGGTAAATATTGGCAGGAAAACGTTTGTTTCATTCTCGATCATTCGTTCATTAGCGATAACTATGTAAAATAGAATTAATTTTGATGTTAAAAGCGAAATGAAGTTTCAAACTACCCAAATAGCTTAAGTCGCCTTCTTGGAAAATGCGCATGTTGGAAACTCCCTTTCCAAGAGCGCCCTCCGTGAATTGGGTTTGGGATTCTTCGAATTTCCAATCATGCATGTTGTAGATTTTAATTTCTTGGTTGGAGCAGGCCACTAGAAGAATAAACTTCTCTATCTCTACGTTCTAAGAGATTGATAAAAAAACATTTAGAGCTAAAGTAAAAATGTTAAAAGAAATAAATTTTACCTCCACTGGGAGAAATTTCTCCACCGAATACAAAGGCAATGACTGATAAGGAATAAACGTTCCCTTCTCAAATTTGTAGATCACTGACTTAGCTTCAAGATCATCATGTTGATCATTTTCGTTTGCATGCGAATTACCAAAAATCAAAAAGTGTTGCTTTTTAATTTCTTCGAAAGGCACACTGAAATATTTAACATCCACAACGCCATATGTCTTGATCTTTTGGAAACTTACAAGTTTCTTTTTCTCCCGATCGTACTTATAGATCACCGAGTTGGTTTGTGTACGGCCATATTGATCGGCATAATTGGCCACAGCAACATAACTCTCAGAATCGATAGAAAATGGCTCCAATTGTTTTGCATTGCTACAAGGAATTTTGCCAAGTTTATTAAATCCATGACCAGACCATTTGAAATATGGACAGGATTGTGTTGAATTGACTGTGTTCACAAAAGTTTGCAAAAGGAAAAGATCATTTGGTGTAGCTCGAAGGTAAACTTCTCTAAGATGTTGTGATCCGAAATATTGTATTATTTTGATGTGATTAGGATCAACCTGAAAGATCGGCGATCCTTGATTTGCCCGTTCAACGGGATCAGTTATATTATAAGCAATGGCAATATAACCTTTCGGACCAAACGATTTACAATCCATACCGATGGCTAAGGGAGTCTCTAAATTGTAAAGTTCTTTATAATTTCCATTCTGACAAAAAAAAAATAAATACAATATTAAGTTAGTCATTGTTTAAATTGTTGTTTACGAAGATAAAATAAATTTAACTCACTTCTGCATTGAATATAACAAAATTAAGAACTCCACTTTCTTTAATATGCAAACAAGCAGCGTGTCTTATAGAGTCTACATTAAAGAAGCATATATCCAGAGGAAATATTATTGGAACTGATTCTATTTTTTCCAAGCCATTAAATGAATAGGATGCTGTAAATAATAAAATAAAATATTATACATTTGTATATCAACAAAATTAGAATACTTTTTCACACATTTTAATAAAAGTTTTTAGACAGTAAAATTATTTTTCTTAAGTTTGTTGTCACTGGCCTTAGTTGTTATGTACTCGTACATCAACATTTGTGAAGCGAAGAAAACCAGGAAACTTTTTTAACATGAAAAATAGGTTCTATAGACAGGGTTTTCCAATTCCATCTAAAGATCTTGAGATTTTGATCAAATTTAACAATTCGGTGAGCAAATAAAGACAAAATAAAATTCAAAATTCAAACTTGTTCTTAAAGTTAAATTTTTGTCAGGATTAATTTAAAAGATTTTATGTATGAAATATGGATGCGATTAAAAATAACTTTAAAAGCCTGAAATTCGTTCTTAAAGCTGCTCCTTAAAAACTCAAGTATCAACATACTATTTCATGTCTTGAATAAATACTGGTGTGAATTTGTTCAACACAAAATTTCAAAATGTTTTTCTTGCACATTTATTTTGTATGTAAAAAATTTCTTAACATCTAAAAAATGGTTTGTCAATTTTAATTTTGAAATATTGAAAAAAAAAAAAAAAATGAAATAAAATCTGTTCAGTCGTTAACGAGAAAGTAGAACTGACGTTTAATTGGTTTTTTGTATACAAATTTCAAACTTCAAATGTGTTAAAATTCCCCCTTTAGTTGTACTTTAAGGTTATGTCTTGAAATAAATATCGTGATCGAAGCAATTCACTTGAAAAATCTTTATTAAAAAAAGTAAATATAATTGGTACTAGAAGGAGTTAAAGGCAAAATCAATTCAAAGCTCAGAGTCTTAGTTCCTGTTTTTCAACATGAGATAATCCGATTAAATTCAAGTTAACCTCTCAGTAACTTGATTTCAACTTCAAATAAGAATAAGTTTATGGCACATTTCAGAACTTCAAAAAATCACGTATTTACTACAAATTTGTTGACCTCTAAAAAAATATCAACAGTACAAAATGAATATATCAGGTATAGGGGCATTACAGTTTTGTAAATACTTTAATACAAAGGCACTATTAAACTGTTTTCACCATCTGTCAATGTCAAAACGTAAGTCAAGTTGGATTTTGTTGTCATGATTTAGTTTACGAAGAAGGAACGTTTGGAAACTAGTACTAATAAAATTCTGAGTTCGTGGTCGGGTCTTGAGACGCGTACTCTGATTTTCTGTCGTAAAATAATCATCCCACCAAATAGAGTAAGTGCTCTAATAGCTAAATCCATTTTTAAATGTTCCTGTTAAACAATGCACCGATCGAAGAACCGAAATATTGAAGCCTTAAGTGCTATAGTTCAAAATGAGTAATTTACAGGAATCTCTGAGTTAGTTCACCGTCTGGTGAATTTCGTGTAAAGATCTTTATTGAAAAAAAAATTTTTTTTTTTAATTTCTCATTATTGCCATAAAGAATTTTAATGAGAAATTTCAAAAAAGTTTGAAAAACTAAAAAATATTTTTTGAATTTTTGAATACAAAAAATATTTTTTTTTTTGAAAATTCGATATCGATATAAATACGGGTGAATATTTTTTTTTGAAAATTTAATTTTTATTAGTACAATATTAAAGACTCGAAGTTGGTGTACCAAAATTTGTTCTTAAAACTGTTTTAAGAATTTTGCATATAAAAGTTTATTTTCTTAATAGACTGCTACAACGACTTATAATTTTTTTTTCATAAATTCATATTTGCTTAAGAAATCACATATGGTATTCTGTTTTAATCTCTCGCTTTTAAAAGATTAAACAAAAAAACGAATTTTATGCTTATGAACATTTTTCTCCAACAACATTCAATTTTAAAATTCTTAGACTACTACATTAGAGCAAGACCCAGTTTTGCATTTTATTTTTAAAATAATCTTGCACTAAAGGGTTTTTTGACTACCCTTAAAATAATTTAACCCAGTGAAAGCGTTGGAAAAAAAGGAATATACAAAAGGGAGGCCCTGTAAAGCATTCCACATTCGTGCAGTCCGACTTTGTTTTTAAATAAAATACTTTATAGATCCTCAAGAACTATGCTTCAAAACGTTAATGTTTTAATGTTCGGTATACAAAAATTGGCTCCATATTCACCGGAAGTGATTTTCTAAAAAAAAAAAAAACAAAAAAAAAAGAATCTTACAATCTTACAAAAGCCTGCTATAAAGCGTTTTTTTTTTCGCATGCAAACTCAAAATTTTGTTAAAAAAAAATGAAAAAAAAAGTTTAGACCAATTTTTTTTCAAAATTGTGAAATGAAGTGCTTAATTGGCTTTTTGTGGTCAACGCTACTATTAATTCTGAATCGAACACAAAAAACCGAATGGTTTTTTGCCTTCTAGTTTTTGAGAAAATCGAAAATTACTAAAACTACTTACTTTTTATGAAATTTTTTATTTTTGGTATTAACCTACGGTGATTTCATTTTGAGGATTAATGTTAATGTGGTTCATTTGTAAGTAAGGTACAGCAAATCTATTAGCGTTACCAAGAACATACACCACGAGGAGGTATAGAATTGCATGGCATTCCGCGTCTAAGTCAGTCAGTTTGTGAGTAAGTCAGGTGTTAATTAAAAATAGTCAAGTCAATTTTTCAATGTTCAATGTATTATAACCGTGTTTACAGGCATTTTGATCACAAAAGAGATAATTATAGCAAACACCTCCCGAATCTCTAGCCAATATTGAGGCCCATGGAAAAATGTGCCGATAGATAGGTTTATATTGTATTCTTACAATTTTGTTCACCTTTTTTTAGAGCTTTTTTCGGAGCACCGCCACATCCAACCGAACTTGAAATTTTTATATTTTTCTACCTTTATCGGTAAGTTGCAACACAGTAAGGGAAGTTGACGTTTTAGTTGGAATTAGACCAATTTCTTCTAAGAACGCGATGCTTTTGAAATATTTTTTTTTTAAGTATTGAAAAGTTATTTAATTTAGGATGAAGTAGTGGATGCTTAGTCGCCATTCTTTATTCAAAGCAAAACATACTTCACTCTTACAAAAGTTGAATAACGAGTGACCTTGGTAAACAATAACCTGTACCATACATTAGCATTAAAAATGTTAGACACAAACAATAAACATACATATTAATTAAGGAATTATATAAATTTGCTGCATTCGTACAGTAGTACCTAGATAATGTGAATTTTTCATAATGTATTAAATTTTCATGTCTGAACATTTTAAATGTGCAACTTTGGGCTACGTACATACATATATTTAGTTGACATTGGATTTAGGCCATAGGGTAAATTCAAAGTTTCTTTAAATCCAGATTCTGTAAATGCAAAAGAAACCTTGCATACACCCAACCTCGCACCTACCCCAAATCCTATAGTGTGCCAAAGCAGGGGGGTTGCAGGGGGGCAGCATACCTCACTGTTTAAACGCCGTAATGCGTAAGCAAGCAAAAAAACTAAATATCACATTAAAAAGTAGTTTTAGTTATTTTCAATTTTCCCAAAAACTAGACGACATAAAATCATCTAGTTTTTAGTTTTTAAATCAGAATAAATTAGAGTAACGAATTTTAGGAAAAAATAATAATATATAACTTTGCAGTTTTGAAAAATTAAACTTTAAACTTTTTTTTTAATGTTTTTTTTTTCCAAAATTTGAGTTTGAAACTCGTTTTTTTTCAAAAACTGTGCATAGATTTTACTTGATTTAAAAACTGTCTAATAGAACAGAGTATTGGCTTTAAAAAAAGGTATAATACTTAATTGTAAGTATTACCGTTATTTTTTAATATATTTGTTTCCATTTTAGTACCTTTTTTATAAAATTGATCCTCCCGCCCAAACGGGGGCCTCCTCCCATAGTAAAAAATGCTTGTATTGAACTGTTCTACAAAAAACCGTTATAATTTTTTTGAGCCTAAGCTATCGTACTCTTGCCCGATATATTGATTAGGTACATTTCTTTACTTACAAAAAAATTTATTATTCACTTTATTTTTTTGAACAAAAAATAGGGCTCCAATAATTTACATCGACAACAGTTCATCAAATCAAACCGTCCCAAATTAAAGCTTATAATAAAAGCAAATTATATAATTATTACCTTTACAAATTTAAAACAATTCAAAATTAATGGAATTAAACTCTGGCAACCCTATACGCCACTTTCTTTAACACGACTAATCAGCCATTATTTAATATTTATATTCTTTTATATTCTCATTTAAAGTGTACAAAATGGACCTAACATCAATTGACGCCTCCCAAAGTGTTCTCTTCAAAGCCTGCATTACTAAACAGCTGGAAGAAATAGATCTACTCTCCTCGATCTATTGCAATCCGGGTGAAATGAATATATACGATCCAGGTGTGATAAGTGATTTTAACGAATATCTGAAGGGATCATCGACCATTCTGCGGGCGACATTAGATTTTGCAATTGCAATATCAACAAGTCGCCGCGACAAAATTGAGATTCGTGTTGAACTACCTCATCTTTATCCTACCATGGAGAATGCCATTGTTACCATTCGCAGTTCATTGCTCTCCAAACTACAGGAATCATTTGTCAAGTCGGAAATAGAAAGCTACATTGACTCCATGGAGAAATCCGACACTTATATATTTCAAGTGATTTCTTGGATTCAAGAACAAATCGATGATTTCCTCACCAAGGACACAAGTGATCTTGAGCTGGAGAAGAAAGATAATCACATCGAGGCCCATGATTTTGAACGCTTGTGGATATATTCGCATCACATAAAAAGTCGATACAAACGTCAAGAGATTGTGAGACAAAGTCGTGATCTTGATTTGTCGGGGTTCTTGCGACCGGGCAAGCCAGGAATCATCTGTGTTGAGGGCATAAAGAAGAACACTCAAGAATTTTGGAGGATCATTAAATCCATGCAATGGCATAAGATCACTATTAGGAAAAGTGAGGTGCGTCAAAGAGCCGGCGAAAAAATGGAAAAGCTGAGGAGATTCGATGGTTTTCGCGAAGAGTTATTCAGTGATACGGGAGATGACGAGGGGACAAAAATCAGCATGGCACAGTTCATAACATTTCTAGACAAACACAATTCGGGGTACATGAAGAAGGAGCTGTTTGGTTTTGAATAGCTTATAAGGCCCGTAGTATTATCATCTTGTAAATATGTATGTAAATCAAAAAATTTTTAGAAAAAAAAAAAAACAATATTCTAACTCAATTGCATTTTACCGTTATGAGAAAATTCTAAGCGTAAGCAATTTTACCTTTATCAAAGAATTGAGAGATATCGCGTTTGTTTATCGGCGTCTTAAACGGTTCCACTTCTATGTTGTGATTCTCCTTAATGGAAAACTTAAGACACGTCAAATTACCAAAACAAATGACGAAGATAAGACAGAAGAATATTTTATACAACATTTTCTTAGACGAAACATAAGATCTTGTTTAGAGAAATGATTAACTATTACTGAAGGTTTGGGCTAATTATTATTTTTTTTTGCCAATGATAGGCATTTGACAAATACAGATTTAGGAAGAGTATTATAACGGAATTAAAGCGTCATTTTCATTTGAATGTAAAATTAAGTTTTGTTGTTGATATGTTGTTGGGAGATGAAAAACAGTATATACACTGTTATTCAAATGCATAGGTCCAAATTTTGTTGAAGGAATTGGAATTATAGTGTATATACCATAATATAATTATGCAGTTTTTTATTTGTATAAATTTTAATTAAAAAGGAAATCTTAATCAAATGTGCTATAACGATATTAAGATAACACAGAAAACGAAGAATCTATTGTTCAGAATATTTTGAAACTCGACGATTGTTTTAGCCCTGGTCCTGATGGCGTACCATCAAGTGTATTAAAGAAATGTGTATCTTATTTATCCTATCCCCTATATGTTCTATTTAATGAATCTTTAAATTCTTCAATATTTCCTTCTATGTGGAAAAGTGCTTTCATTATACCCATCCATAAAAAAGGGTCAAAAAACGATATAACTAACTATCGCCCTATTGCTAAATTGTCTGTAATTCCCAAATTATTTGAATCCATTATCTGTAACGTCTTATCTTTTAATTGTAAATCTATTATTTGTGATAGCCAACATGGTTTTGTCCAAAAGAAGTCAACTGTCACAAATCTGTTTGACTTTACCTCTTTTTGTATCGATTCCTTTGAAGATCGAAAACAGGTGGATTGTGTATTTACTGATTTTAGCAAAGCCTTTGATAAGCTTTGTCACAAAACTCTAATTAATAAACTAATTGGCTTAGGGTTCAATGAAAACTTTCCAGTCTGGATATCATCTTATTTAGAAAACAGGAAGTATAGTGTTACTTTTCGTAATGAGCGTTCTGATCAGTTTTTGGTCAACTCAGGTGTTCCACAAGGGAGTCATCTAGGCCCATTACTATTCGTTCTATATATCAATGACTTGACATCAATTATACAAAATTCATCTGTGCTTATCTATGCCGATGATATCAAAATTTTTAAAAGAATAGCCTCCATCAGCGACTGTGAACAACTTCAAGAAGACATTTATAGGTTCAGGGAATGGTGCAATACTAACCGTCTTTTGTTAAATATTGACAAGTGTAAAACAATGTGTTTTACGCGCAAAAAAAATGTATTAACTTACAACTATATGTTAGATTCTTTTACATTATGTAGAGTGTCCGTTTTTTCCGATCTAGGCATTATTCTAGATTCTAGTTTAACATTTATTGATCACATTAACTTTATTATTAAAAAAGCTAATAAAACTTTGGGATTTATAAAAAGATTCTCCCGTGACTTCGTGGATCCTTACGTTCTTAAGCTTCTCTACATATCTTTTGTCAGACCAGTACTCGAATATGGCTGTGTAGTCTGGGCGCCATACTATTCAGTTCATATAAACAGACTTGAGGGAATCCAAAGGAGATTCTTACGATTCTGTCTTCGTTTTCTTCCTTGGTCACAAAGATCGACACTGCTCCCCTATAACAATAGACTCATCTTAATAAATCTTCCTTTACTCTCAAAGCATAGACAATATCTACAACTATGTTATATTATAAAATTAGTCAACGGATCAATAATATCTCCATCAGCTCTGTGCCGCTTGAATTTTAGTTTTAGTCAAGCTAGCTTGAGAAATCAACGGTCTCTATATCCTAACTTTAGCAGAACAAACTATGGTATGAACAGTCCCTTAAATCAATTGATTTCAGTTTTCAATAAGTATAATTTTTTAATTTCTTCAGTTAATGACAATTTAAAATGTAGTAAATTTAAAGAAAACTTTTTTAATACATAATTGTAAGTAAATTCATATTTGTAATGTTATCTAGTTTTAAGTTTTGTAACGTTAGTACTTTAACGGATTAAATAAATAATAACAGATCCAGGAATAATGGATCTTTCTGTCTGCATTACAGTCTACAGGTTTAAACGACTTGGGACTCAATTTTAGGTTGATTCTAAAAGGCGAAATCCATTTTTTCCAATTTATAATCGGTCGTCCAATCCACATATAATTGAAATATTTTGCTGACGTGGTACGTGTGAATCTGGAGAAATCGCAACTGAAATATCCATTGAGTTTCAGTGAAATTATTTTTGAAATCTTCATTGAACAGTTCACAATGAAATACCTGCTCTCCATCTCATCTGAGAGAAGGCTGATAGCCAATTTTCCTTCAACCCATATAAAATATTATAGTATAGTTTGTATGTAGCTTCATTTTTTTAACCTGAGTTAAGAAAGTATTTTTCCAAACATTTAAGAAAAATCCTTCACAAAGAGAGCAGTTGAAAATTATTTCAAGTGCTGTACAGCTAAAACACCAGCACAATTTTTTAAAACAAGGGCAGCTAAACCATAAAACCCTGATCGATTATTTGCATATAACTTCATTAATTCATCTTCAACTTCATTAAAAAGTTAAATTGTAAGTCACCGATATTATTTAATTACTGAAATGTCATTATTTAGAGCATTACTTGAGTCAGAATCCTTATACACTGAACGAAAAAAAATACCAAAGAGATTACAAAATTTTCAAAGGATCAATTGATATTTCACCTGGGCCCGTATCGCGTAAGAGTAAAGTGATCACTAAATTAATTGAATGTCGTTTTGGCACTCGCTCTCTTTATTTTTTTATTTATATGATAGAGACAGCTATAGAAAAAAACAAAATGACAATGAAAAAATTGATGATCAACTATCACCTTAGTCGATGCCTGCATAATGAATCGAAATAGGAATTCTATTGGAGCGTTTTTTTATTCCAAAAACACTTATGTCGTTTTTATTTGGCAATCCGGAATCTCTCTCCAATCCGGAATCCCAATTGAACACTTTTGTTTGCTTCTGATGATTCTGAAGTTTTGTTTGATTGTACATATATACATATGTGAAACATCAAATGCGTACAATAATCAAAATCAAGAAAAATGTTTGTTGAAAGCAGGATTGGCCGAATTGTCACTTTTTAGAAATAACTACATTTGTTACGTCTGCTACGTAGTTTATGTAATTAATGTAGTTAAATGTAGTAAATTGTAGTTAATGTAACAAATTGTAGCATTGCTGTCAATTAACTGTCAGTTGTGCATTTTAAATTTGAATTTTTAAATTAAACGTTCAGTTATTGGTCGCGTTCACCTCGTAGTCCGATAGGGTATCTAAGATACTTTAGTATCCGATACGTTGGCGAACGACCAAAACAGGATAGGTAACATTTACTGTCAAAGTCAAAAAAGACGTGAATCGTCCAGGGTTGGCCGATTCAATTACATGCCTAATTTACTACAATTTGTTACGTCTGCTACATACGTAGTTAGTTCATAAAAAAAAATAGAATAATGGAAACCAAACAATTTTGCACATTTATGATCTTATGAAGGTTTGTACAAAAACTGAAAATGTTTCATTTACCATAAGGATGAGGAATTGTAGGAATTATACATGATAGATGGGAAGTTTATTTTTGGAGACAAAAAATTTTCTTTGGCATAATCAAAGGATTTGGATTATGAACACATGATTTAAAGATATTTTTTAATGCTGAATTTATTGTACAAGGTATGTTACGATTTAGTTGCAGCAAGAGACCATTTGCTAATCCGCAAAACAAACAATTAATATTATACATACATATGTATGTATACTGGATTACAAATCCTATGAATTTTTTTTTATTATAATAATTCATTAAATATTTAAGAATATAATATGGTATAGCCCTTATAAATATATACAACTGACAATGTCTATTAAGTTTTTAGTTAAAATTTTTGATAATTTAATGTTTAATCCTGCGGAAAGGTAAATTGAAAAGGGCAGATTTCTTAACCACAAATTATCTCACGCCAACGAGGTTTCTTTTTTTTGTGATTTTAATTAGCGTTGAGCTTTAAGCCGACAGAGTTAAGCTACGATTTCTTTTAGTGCTTGTTCGCATTTGGTGAGCAGAAGCTGTCGTTTCAAGGTACGTACATATAAATATTACCAAAAAAATTTTTTAAGAATAATAAAAACCAAGAACTGGTAATTATATTGAAACTGTTTTAGGCGAATCTATAAACAAATCTTAAAGGTTACTTAACTTTAAAATACCTCTAAGCAGCTCTTAAGTATGAAATCGGTATCTATAATCAATTTGCACATTTAAGTAACGTTACTTAAAGGCCTCTTAACTTAAACGCCATCAACCGCGTTTAAGGGTCACTTAAAGGCATTTTAAAATGTATTTTGACATATAGAAATTTTGAAGCTTCAAATTGTGAGTTTGTAGGTATTGTTTGTTGTGATATTATATTAGAACTATAAAGTGCAACGATTTAAGAAACATAAAATTTGTATTGATTAAAGTATGTGTACGTGCAAAGAAATTTCGTCCAAGCTTCCCTCTTAGCCTTTGAAGTGTTTGTATTTGTATCGACACTTTCTTCCTCATTGTTGGAAGAGAATAGGCGTTTTCCTAAATGCAGTGTTGCAGCGCATCGTGGATTTTGATGCCCTTGCAACGTTTTTCTTCACTCTAAAATTTACTTTTACAATTAATTAAAAAAAAACTCTAAAATTTAGAATTCGTATTTAATAACGTTATTTTATTGAAGCAAGTGAAAAAAAAAGCATCAAAATTCATGATGCGCTGCAACACTGCATTTAGGAAAACGCCCAATCTGTGCATAAAATAATTCTGTTTTGCAGTGTATTATTGCAAATTCTAAAATAAAAAAGTTTCCTTGTAGGAGGCATCCCAATTTTCAGATCTTTTTCTTTTATTTGTGGTGGCGGGTGTGGGTGTGTGTTCGATAGCCATTTTTACTTGCGATATAGGTACTATAGGGCAAGTTCTGCATTTGGAAAAAAAATCGAACTCGAGATTTTGATCAAAGTTGACATTACGATGATAGCGAAGACGAAAAAAGTGGGTCCGACAATTCCGTCTGTCTGTCTGTATGTCTGTATGTCTGTATGTCTGTATGTCTGTATGTCTGTATGTCTGTATGTCTGTATGTCTGTACCTCGAACTACAGCCTAAACTACCGGAGGTATTTTCTTCAAACTCGGTACTTAAGGGTCTTCGGTGATTCCCTAGAGGAGAAATTGAAATTTTTTTTTTAGCTCCAAAACTAACGGTACCCCCCATACACCCGTAATGCAAAATCTTATTTATCTCGAAAACGGCTCTAACGATTTTGATAAAAAAAATTAAGTGTGATATTATGGACATGGACTATATTTTGGTGAAAAAAAAATTTGGGGGAAATGTTATTAGGGGTACCTGTCATATAACGGTTTTTTTGATTTTCGAATTTCTCACGAACGGCCCTAACGATTTCAACCAAAATTTTTATGCAGGAGCTGCTTTGCATTTGAAAAAATATAAAATAAAATTTTTTTTCGAAAAATTAGTTTTTGGATTTTTAAAAAAATAATACAATTTTTTTTTTTGAAAATTCAATATCTTGAAAACCGATACAGGATTAAATTTTTAAATTACGTTTTAAAATGTATTTTATTAAATACTAAGAATTTGCATATCAATTTTTTTTATAAAAATTTTAAGGAAAATTTAGTACACAAAAAACATGTTTCAGTGTGTCTGTATGTCTGTACCTCTCACTACAGCCTAAACCACTGGACCTATTTCTTTCAATCTCGGTAGTTAAGAGTCTTCGGTGATTCCCTAGAGGAAAAATTGAAATTTTATTTTTAGCTCCAAAACTAAGGGTACCCCCCATACACCCGTAATGCAAAATCTTATTTATCTCGAAAACGGCTCTAACGATTTTGATAAAAAAAATTAGGTGTGATATAATGGACATGGACTATATTTTGGTGAAAAAAAAATTTGGGGGGAAATGTTATTAGGGGTACCTGTCATATAACGGTTTTTTTGATTTTCGAATTTCTCACCAACGACTCTAACGATTTTAACCAAAATTTTTATGCAGGAGCTGCTTCGCATTTTAAAAAATATAAACTAAAAATTTTTTCGAAAAAATAGTTTTTGGATTTTTAAAAAAATAATACAATTTTTTTTTTGAAAATTCAATATCTTGAAAACCGATACAGGATTAAATTTTTAAATTACGTTTTAAAATGTATTTTATTAAATACTAACAATTTGCATATCAATTTTTTTTATAAAAATTTTAAGGAAAATTTAGTACACAAAAAACATGTTTCAGTGTGTCTGTATGTCTGTACCTCTCACTACAGCCTAAACCACTGGACCTATTTCTTTCAATCTCGGTAGTTAAGAGTCTTCGGTGATTCCCTAGAGGAAAAATTGAAATTTTTTTTTTAGCTCCAAAACTAAGGGTACCCCCCATACACCCGTAATGCAAAATCTTATTTATCTCGAAAACGGCTCTAACGATTTTGATAAAAAAAATTAGGTGTGATATAATGGACATGGACTATATTTTGGTGAAAAAAAAATTTGGGGGGAAATGTTATTAGGGGTACCTGTCATATAACGGTTTTTTTGATTTTCGAATTTCTCACCAACGACTCTAACGATTTTAACCAAAATTTTTATGCAGGAGCTGCTTCGCATTTTAAAAAATATAAACTAAAAATTTTTTCGAAAAAATAGTTTTTGGATTTTTAAAAAAATAATACAATTTTTTTTTTGAAAATTCAATATCTTGAAAACCGATACAGGATTAAATTTTTAAATTACGTTTTAAAATGTATTTTATTAAATACTAACAATTTGCATATCAATTTTTTTTATAAAAATTTTAAGGAAAATTTAGTACACAAAAAACATGTTTCAGTGTGTCTGTATGTCTGTACCTCTCACTACAGCCTAAACCACTGGACCTATTTCTTTCAATCTCGGTAGTTAAGAGTCTTCGGTGATTCCCTAGAGGAAAAATTGAAATTTTATTTTTAGCTCCAAAACTAAGGGTACCCCCCATACACCCGTAATGCAAAATCTTATTTATCTCGAAAACGGCTCTAACGATTTTGATAAAAAAAATTAGGTGTGATATAATGGACATGGACTATATTTTGGTGAAAAAAAAATTTGGGGGGAAATGTTATTAGGGGTACCTGTCATATAACGGTTTTTTTGATTTTCGAATTTCTCACCAACGACTCTAACGATTTTAACCAAAATTTTTATGCAGGAGCTGCTTCGCATTTTAAAAAATATAAACTAAAAATTTTTTCGAAAAAATAGTTTTTGGATTTTTAAAAAAATAATACAATTTTTTTTTTGAAAATTCAATATCTTGAAAACCGATACAGGATTAAATTTTTAAATTACGTTTTAAAATGTATTTTATTAAATACTAAGAATTTGCATATCAATTTTTTTTATAAAAATTTTAAGGAAAATTTAGTACACAAAAAACATGTTTCAGTGTGTCTGTATGTCTGTACCTCTCACTACAGCCTAAACCACTGGACCTATTTCTTTCAATCTCGGTAGTTAAGAGTCTTCGGTGATTCCCTAGAGGAAAAATTGAAATTTTTTTTTTAGCTCCAAAACTAAGGGTACCCCCCATACACCCGTAATGCAAAATCTTATTTATCTCGAAAACGGCTCTAACGATTTTGATAAAAAAAATTAGGTGTGATATAATGGACATGGACTATATTTTGGTGAAAAAAAAATTTGGGGGGAAATGTTATTAGGGGTACCTGTCATATAACGGTTTTTTTGATTTTCGAATTTCTCACCAACGACTCTAACGATTTTAACCAAAATTTTTATGCAGGAGCTGCTTCGCATTTTAAAAAATATAAACTAAAAATTTTTTCGAAAAAATAGTTTTTGGATTTTTAAAAAAATAATACAATTTTTTTTTTGAAAATTCAATATCTTGAAAACCGATACAGGATTAAATTTTTAAATTACGTTTTAAAATGTATTTTATTAAATACTAACAATTTGCATATCAATTTTTTTTATAAAAATTTTAAGGAAAATTTAGTACACAAAAAACATGTTTCAGTGTGTCTGTATGTCTGTACCTCTCACTACAGCCTAAACCACTGGACCTATTTCTTTCAATCTCGGTAGTTAAGAGTCTTCGGTGATTCCCTAGAGGAAAAATTGAAATTTTTTTTTTAGCTCCAAAACTAAGGGTACCCCCCATACACCCGTAATGCAAAATCTTATTTATCTCGAAAACGGCTCTAACGATTTTGATAAAAAAAATTAGGTGTGATATTATGGACATGGACTATATTTTGGTGAAAAAAAAATTTGGGGGGAAATGTTATTAGGGGTACCTGTCATATAACGGTTTTTTTGATTTTCGAATTTCTCACCAACGGCTCTAACGATTTTAACCAAAATTTTTATGCAGGAGCTGCTTCGCATTTTAAAAAATATAAACTAAAAATTTTTTCGAAAAAATAGTTTTTGGATTTTTAAAAAAATAATACAATTTTTTTTTTGAAAATTCAATATCTTGAAAACCGATACAGGATTAAATTTTTAAATTACGTTTTAAAATGTATTTTATTAAATACTGTAGTGCGCATACACTACACTATATTGCATAAGAATTTTATTGCAGGTCATTGCCATAGATCTATACTCCACGTTCCTATAGCCAACCCATTTCTCATATGTACTCGCATTTCATTCACTCCAGAAAATTATCTAATAAAATGTTCAATGCCACTTGAGTCTCAGATTACTTTTACTATGGTCAAGTGTATCTATCTATTCGTGAAGGTTCAACGAATTTGGATGCATTTGTGCATTTTAAAGGGGCATGCATATTGGTTATGATTTTGATGACATAGCAAGTATGCTGCCTGATTCTGTCATTTGTTTCCCACCGAATTAGAATTAAATACAATGTATATGTTTTAGTAATACTATGTATAGGTTTAAGTTCTTAGTGTGTAAGAAAATTATTTTTGTATAAATAGCTTAAGTCTGATAAAATAAAATGGACTTTTCGATTTGGAAGTTAAAAGTAATACATCGGCTCCTCAGCCTTCTTTCTTCTTTAAATTTTCAGAGAAGTCAAAACAGATCGGCTCTTTAGCCATCATATATAATTGGCTTAAGGAAGCCCATATCCTCCATAGCTTTATAGGACAGCAGGGCTCATTACAATACTAACAATTTGCATATCAATTTTTTTTATAAAAATTTTAAGGAAAATTTAGTACACAAAAAACGTGTTTCAGTGTGTCTGTATGTCTGTACCTCTCACTACAGCCTAAACCCTTGGACCTATTTCTTTCAATCTCTGTGGTTAAGGGTCTTCGGTGATTCCCTAGAGGAGAAATTGAAATTTTTTTTTTAGCTCCAAAACTAAGGGTACCCCCCATACACCCGTAATGCAAAATTTTATTTATCTCGAAAACGGCTCTAACGATTTTGATAAAAAAAAATTAGGTGTGATATTATGGACATGGACTACATTTTGGTTAAAAAAAAAATTTTGGGGCAAAATGTTATTAGGGGTACCTGCCATAGACCCGTTTTTTTGCAGGAGTCCCCTTAAGTTTAAAATAATATTGTATATAAAAATATTCGAAAAAATATTTATTGGGTTAAAAAAAAAAAAAAAAAATTAAATCAATATCTTCAAAACCTATGAACGATTATTTTTTGAAATTATTTCTTAAAACCAATATTATTAAATACTTAAAATTCGCATCCCACATTTTTTTTTTGAAAAATTTTAGAGAAATTTCTTATATAAAAAATTTATTTAATAATAAAACGATTTTTTAAGATTTATTTGCATAAATTCATACTTTTCCGGAAACCAGACGGCAATTGTATGCATTTGAACATTATTATCTCATTAAATCCATGTTTTATATTTATAAAATGTATCTTAAATTCCAAAGTACTTTTAATAAGAGCAAGTTCGTGCGATCCAGTCGTGCATTTTATTTTTTTTTGATTTCACAAATAAAAAAATGTGTCTTCCAATTATTTACTGAAAGAAAGTGTCACAAAACAGCTGTGTTGTATAAAATGAAGCAGCATTTGTTTTTTTTCTGTACTAGATTTTCACATTCTTTTACGTTACGTGAAACAACGATTGTTTAGTTAAGTACCAACGAAAAATCGATTATAGATACGAATTGAAGTTTCGTCATTTAAAGCCAAATTAAATATTTAAGTATGCTTAACTAAATAACCTCTAAGATGCAGTTTAAGAAAATCTTATAGATACGGCTGTTTATTTTTAAGGAGCGCAGCACACTTGTCGAAGAGAGCTCCAGTACGATCATTTTCCATTTTAATTGGAGTAAGTCCACCTTCAGCCCAATAATTATGTAGCTTTTTGACCAGCCATTTTCACTTCGCTTATTTAAAATGAATAAGTCCAAATAACATACTCTCCAGAGCTAAACTCTTGAAATCTGACAAAAAAAAAACTCCCATACAACTCCCTTATATATCCCATTGTTATACCTTAGTATTAATATCTTGTTATGAAACTGAACTGGGTTTCATAACATTTTTATTTTAAGAAGTAGACACTTTTGCAGCTTAAAACTACTTAAATCTTATAGCTAAACTATTTTCTCTTCTTGCAATAAGATTATATAAGCTTATAGTCTTAAAAGAATCCTTTTCTGAAAACTCAGCTTTAAATAATATGTCCATATAATCCCATAACAAGTCATGTTTAAGAGTTAAGATTATTTCATATTTCTATGAAAACCCTAAAAGAATTTGAGTTTAATACCTCCTATATCAAGAAACAATCTGAAGTTCAAAGAATAAAAGCTTTGCAGTAAGATCCGAATGAGATCTTTAATACAACAAACTTTACTTTTCTCAATTAGTAAATTAGTATTAGACGTAACAAATGTTAAAAAGTTACAGTTCGGCCAACCCTGTACTCGACACAAAAGAAAATAGATCAGCTGAAATGTCAGCTGTTCTTCAAAATTCCCCTTGGATAGTTAAGTACAGTAGACTCTCGTTAACTTGAACATACGATATCTTGAACATTCCAATAACTTGAACAAATATTTTTTCCCTTTACGCATTCTATACCTTGAACGGACTATTTTTAAGACTCAATACCTTGAATTTTTTCCCTAAGTACTCTATAAGTTGAACAAGTAAAATTTATGCGAATTCTGTAACTTGAACAAAGTTTAATATTGAATTTCTTAAATTTTTCAATTTATGCAAGGTACCTAGGATGTTGGTACAGAATGCAAACGGTTTTTGTAAAGGGGAATCCCGAAAATTTCCTTAGTATTTCCGTATAAGGTTTTATTCTTCATAATCGGTGAATTTCTGAATTTAATTTGAACACGTGCGTATTTAGGAATCGAAAAACGTTTCAATAAAAATTATTTGTTAATAATATCATTATTTATGTTTTAAAATCATTACAAAGAATCATTATTAAATAAAAACAACAATTTTTTAACTTGATCCAGTAACTTGCATAATGCTAAAGCTTGAACACTCCTGGTTTCGTCAGTGTTCAAGTTAACGGGCGTCCACTGTATACCAAAAATTTTTGGATAGCTTTAGATTTCTGCTTGACATCAGCTGTTTCGTTAATCAGTTGTTTTTTCCTATGGGATTACAACAACACCAACAAATCCGGATACCTTTGGATACGTAGATACCCGAACGCGACCATTCCTACAATTCTTCATCCTTATGGTAAATTAAACTTTTTTTTTTACAAACCTTCATTAGATCATAAAAGTGCAAAATTGTTTTTTTTTCCTTTATTATATTGATTTTTTATGAATTAACTATATACATATGTAGCAGACGTAACAAATTGTAGTAAATTAGGCATGTAGTTTCTTCAATAAACTACGCGTAGTTAAATACTACCAGCCGTATCTATAAGATTTTCTTAAACTGCATCTTAGAGGTTATTTAGTTAAGCATACTTAAATATTTAATTTGCCTTTAAATGACGAAACTTCAATTCGTATCTAACGGGTGATTTTTTTGAGGTTAGGATTTTCATGCATTAGTATTTGACAGATCACGCGGGATTTCAGACATGGTGTCAAAGAGAAAGATGCTCAGTATGCTTTGACATTTCATCATGAATAGACTTACTAACGAGCAACGCTTGAAAATCATTGAATTTTATTACCAAAATCAGTGTTCGGTTCGAAATGTGTTGCGCGCTTTACGTCCGATTTATGGTCTACATAATCGACCAAGTGAGCAAACAATTAATGCGATTGTGACCAAGTTTCGCACTCAGTTTACTTTATTGGACATTAAACCAACCACACGAATGCGTACAGTGCGTACAGAAGAGAATATTGCGTCTGTTTCTGAGAGTGTTGCTGAAGACCGTGAAATGTCGATTCGTCGCCGTTCGCAGCAATTGGGTTTGTGTTATTCGACCACATGGAAGATTTTACGCAAAGATCTTGGTGTAAAACCGTATAAAATACAGCTCGTGCAAGAACTGAAGCCGAACGATCTGCCACAACGTCGAATTTTCAGTGAATGGGCCCTAGAAAAGTTGGCAGAAAATCCGCTTTTTTATCGACAAATTTTGTTCAGCGATGAGGCTCATTTCTGGTTGAATGGCTACGTAAATAAGCAAAATTGTCGCATTTGGAGTGAAGAGCAACCAGAAGCCGTTCAAGAAAAATGCACTGTTTGGTGTGGTTTGTACGCTGGTGGAATCATTGGACCGTATTTTTTCAAAGATGCTGTTGGACGCAACGTTACGGTGAATGGCGATCGCTATCGTTCAATGCTAACAAACTTTTTGTTGCCAAAAATGGAAGAACTGAACTTGGTTGACATGTGGTTTCAACAAGATGGCGCTACATGCCACACAGCTCGCGATTCTATGGCCATTTTGAGGGAAAACTTCGGAGAACAATTCATCTCAAGGAATGGACCGGTAAGTTGGCCACCAAGATCATGCGATTTGACGCCTTTAGACTATTTTTTGTGGGGCTACGTCAAGTCTTAAGTCTACACAAATAAGCCAGCAACTATTCCAGCTTTGGAAGACAACATTTCCGAAGAAATTCGGGCTATTCCGGCCGAAATGCTCGAAAAAGTTACCCAAAATTGGACTTTCCGAATGGACCACCTAAGACGCAGCCGCGGTCAACATTTAAATGAAATTATCTTCAAAAAGTAAATGTCATGGACCAATCTAACGTTTCAAATAAAGAATCGATGAGATTTTGCAAATTTTATGCGTTTTTTTTTTTTTTAAAGTTCTCAAGCTCTTAAAAAATCACCCGTTATAATCGATTTTTCGTTGGTACTTAACTAAACAATGGTTATGTCACGTAACGTAAAAGAATGTGAAAATCTAGTACAAAAAAAACAAATTCTGCTTCATTTTATACAACACAGCTGTTTTGTGCCACTTTCAATCAGTAAATATTTAGAACACATTTTTTTATTTGTGAAATAGAAAAAAAAATGGCCATGGAACACAAACCCACACCCGCCGCCACAAACAAAAGAAAAAGATCTGAAAACTGGAATGCTTCCGACAAGAAAACTTTTTTATTTTAGAATTTGCAATAATAGACAACACTACAAAACAAATTATTTTATGCACAGATTCTCCTCCAACAACGAGGAATAAAGTTAGTGTCGATACAAACACTTCAAAGGCTAAGCGGAAAGCGTTGACGAAATTTCTTTGCGCGTACACGTTCTTTAATCAATACAAATTTTCGGTTTCTTAATTATTTGCATTTTCTAATTCTAAAATATCACAACAAACAATACAAACTCACAATTTGAAACTTCGAAATTTCAAAGATGACAATTGATATGTCAAAATACATTTTAAAATGCCTCTAAGTGATCCTTAAACGCGGTTGATGGCGTTTAAGTTAAGATGCCTTTAAGTAACGTTACTTAAATGTGAAAATTGATTATAGATACCGATTTCATACTTAAGAGCTATTTAGAGGTATTTTAAAGTTAAGTAACCTTTAAGATTTGTTTATAGATTCGCCTGTACGTTTATATGCAGTATCGAAAGATCGAGTTGGATTAGGGTCGGATTTTCGACCCACATTTCTACTCGACACCGCTGAGCGATTGGGATCGAGTCGAACGAAGCTCATTTCAACTCAATACAGGTATATAAAGGTTCAACACCTCATATAAACGTAGTAAATCATGTAGAAAATGTAGTGTAGTTAATTCGGCCAACCCTGGTTCGCACAATTTGGATACCAAAAATCACAGCTGTTGAGGTTGACGTTTAAGTATATGAATGTGTGAGTGCTTCTGGTTTTGCTTCTGATTTCAAATCCAGAAGCAAATTTCTCTTCTTTTCAGAATCAGAACAGTCATTTTTTCCCAATTGAACACTTTCAGAAGAGTCCGGAAGGCTTCTGGATTGCCAAATAAAAACGACATTACTATTTTTTTTTTAAGTTTCTATTCCATAATTAAGACGTAGTGCTTATAAGGAAACGCGTTTAAAAATTGAAAATCAAACAAGCAGTTAGCCCATTCGTTCTGTTAATTAAATAATTATAAATTTCTATAAAATAACATTTTCAAAATTATTAATACGCAATTGCTTGTTCTCCTACATACATATATGACAATACATACAGAGATGATGCGTATGTGGGAATGGTTCGACCTGATACTTTGATTCCACCAGTGTCTCACGCAATTGGCGCCCCAAAAAGAAATTTCAATTTAGTTTCCGAATTGGCACATCACATCAAAACAAACCCTCAAAACAAACACATTAGTAATAAGTGGTATACAATTGATACGAGTATCACATTATACTTGGCTTAGTCAAAAAACATGTAGCCGTGCCTTTTGTATGATGGGTACCGATATTTTTAGATAAAAGAACAATTTTGTTCTACAACTTGTACGAGTAGATAGTATAAAACTGTAAAAATAGTGAAAAACTTCAACTTTCTAGATATAATTCAACCATATTTAAGAATTGAAAATACAAATAAATTAGAGAGCAGACAGCTCGTAGAGAACCTGAACTTAGCTACTTACAATTCTCAATAATTCATGTGTAAGTATTGTGGGTATGAATAAAAAGAAATAAAAAAACCTCAAATTTTCTGACGTGTCCAAACGTCTTAGAGGATTTGTCACTTTTTCACAAGAGGTTATACCCAGCGTTGCCACAAAGTGCCCGATCGGGCCATTTGGCCCGCTGTTTTACTTTTTGGCCCTTTGCCCGGGCCAGTTAGAAATGGCCCCCAAATCTAAATTTTAGAAGATTTAACATCACATCATATCGTGCTTAGTAATAATTAAAAAGCTTTTCAAAATTAAATATAAACCATCGCGATGCATCGCCTCTACAATGTGTTTCCACCATATACAAATAACAATTTTTAAAATGGAACTGAATTCATTCATCTATCTCGTTTAATGATTTGACTTTTTTCACGTCAATTTCGTCCAGCGTGTTGACTTTTCTCACGTAATTTACTTTCGTCATCTACCAAAGCGTTTATACTTATAACTTAAATAACAAGAAAATAAATCTTACAAATTATATCGTAAATTTCCTAATAATGAAGATCTTCTGATAAAATATTTGCGTTTGTAAAAAGAATTTGATTTTTTAAATAAATTTTAGTATAAGGACTACTTAATTCGAACTGAATCGAGTCTTAAACTTAACAATACATTTTTTTTTCATTTATCAATGATAAACAATTTTCAAATGTTAACCCCAATTTCAAACAATATTCTGCAAATACATCTGCTAACATTTCAACAATTTGCAACTTTTTTGTTCATGATAAACAACCAGGATCCGATGGTATTCCTCCGATCATTTTGAAAAACTGGGCAGCTGCTCTATCGGGACCATTAACTTTCTTGTTTAATAGTTTTCTTTAAGAGGGTTATTTTCTTGATGATTGGAAAATCTCGTACGTTATTCTATTCATAAATCAAGATCCATGCAAGATGTTACTAACTATCGCCCCGTTAGCAAATTATCAACGATACCAAAACTTTTGGAAAAAATTGTCTCTGATAAGCTTACTTTTATTCTTAAAGAAATTATTTCCCTATTTCAACAAACACCAACCTCGCAATATTTAGTAATCAGATTATTAGTAATTTTGAAGATGGTTTCCAAACAGATGTCATATATACCGAGTTTGCTAAGGCGTTCGATAGAGTAAGCCGCCATATACTAATAGAAAAATTGGAATCCATTGGTTTCCACTCAAATATTTTAAAGTGGTTTGAATCTTACCTAAATGGAAGAAAATAGGTTGTGCGTATTAATAACGTACTATCAGATGTAATTGAGATCACATCAGGAGTACCACAAGGAAGTCACTTCTATTCTTGCTGCTGATCAATGATATCACTGATTTCTTAAAAAATGTTTCTTGTTTGATGTTTGCGGATTACAATAAAATATTCAGTCGTGTTACGTCAATTAATGATTGTCATTTACTCCAATCTGATCTTCATCGCTTGCCTGAATGGTGTTTAGCTAATCAGCTGTTCTTGAACGCATCAAAGTGCCAATATTTGTCATGTTTTAAGAGCCTATCATCTATTCCTTTTCAATATTCTAAAGAAGGTACGGAACTTTCAATACTTAACGCCATGAAAGATCTCGGTATCATGTTTGATTCGAAACTCTGCTTTAAATCCCATATAGACTGTGATTGCTAAGGCTAACTTTATGTTAGGATTCATTAATCGGAACTCTAAAGAGTTTACTGATCCTTTTACTCTTTGATCTCTTTCTTTGCGTATGTAAGGTCATCGTTGGAATATTGCTGTGTGATTTGGGATCCATTTTTTTCAAGTTTATTTTAATATGATTGAAAACATAAAACATACAATATTCACACCCCAACTTATAAAACTCGGTGTCAACTTCTTGACCCTACAATCTCTTGTCGTTCGTCGTAAAAATTTTGCAATAATATTTTTGCGCGATATTATTACATCCCATATAAATTGCCTTTTTCTTTTGTTTCTTGTGAATGTGTATGCTTCGTCAATGTATCTGCGATCCCGTTTCCTTTTTAATGAACCTCATCATCGGGTAAACTATAATCTAAATGAACCTTTAACTCGATGCATTAGAGAATCATTTTTGTTTTTGCACTGTCGAACACTGTGCACATTTCAAAAAAATAAAATTAAACAAAAAATTTACTTTAAATTTCAAATAATTTAGATTTTTTAAGCTATACATAGGTTTTTTAGATTTCATTTTCTGTCGAATTTCGACACAAGGCGAAAGGCTAGTTTGTATAAATCTGCTTGATGAAATAAAAATAAATAAATAAATCGTATAGACATTTGTTTTTTTTTCGCCGCTTGTTGTTTATTCATTCGTTGTCCATTCATACATATATTGCATTAAAATATGGAAAAGTTATATAAATATTTAAATAATATTACTGGAGTGATTTATATTTTTTAAAGATATTTTAAGGTAATTCCCAAGATATCAAATCAGACGACAGAGTCAAGATTTGCTTCTCCTGCCTACTACATAGATTTCAGAAAGGCATTAAATAAATAATGCATTAATAATAAATAAATAAGAATAAATACAAATATTAATAAATTGTAGTTTAATGTTTTAAGGACGGATTTAAGTAAAATATTTGGCCCCAACTTTTGTCAAATGGCCCCCAACAAATTTCGAAATGGCCCTCTCTGCTTTTTCCTTCGCGGCAACGCTGGTTATACCAAGACAGAAATAAAAACATTTTTTGTTTTTGGCTGAACGAACCCAGACTTCCGGCAGGACAATCCAATGCACTAACCGTTATGCCAATCTTCATTTAAATCGGTCCTTATTCGGAATTCCCCCCCCCCCCCCACCAAAATGCACTTTTTTTTAATGAATCGAAAAAAAAAATTGTGCTGTTGATAAAAAACATCAAATTATGGAGGAAAAACACTTTTTTATGGTAAAAAAGTGAAGAAGAAGTGAAAAAAATGAATACAGGCAAAATAGGGTAAATTCAAAGTTTCTTTAAATCCAGATTCTGTAAATGCAAAAGAAACCTTGCATACACCCAACCTCGCACCTACCCCATATCCTATAGTGTGCCCATGCAGGGGGGTTGCATACATACATACATATCTCATATACATATCTCACTGTTTATACGGCGTAATGCGTAAGCAAGCAAAAAAAAAAAATATCCCATAAGAAAGTAGTTTTAGTTATAGTACTGTGGGTGTTCCGCTTATACTTTACTTTTTTACCATAGAAAAGTGTTTCTCCTCCATAATTTGATGTTTTTTATCAACAGCAAACACTTTTTTATCGATTCGTTGAAAAAAAAGTTCATTTTGGGGGGGGGGGGGGAAATTCCCAATAAGGGCCAACAGTACTGTGGGTGGTCCGCTTATACTTCACTTTTTTACCATAAAAAAATGTTTCTCCTCCATAATTTGATGTTTTTTATCAACAGCAAACACTTTTTTATCGATTCGTTAAAAAAAAGTTCATTTTGGTGGGGGGGGGGGGGGTTAAGGGGCAATTCCGAATAAGGTCCTTTAAATCAAATATACACATTACATACTTTACAAATTGAAGTTCTCGGGATTAAAACAAATAGTTTTTTTTTAGATTTTGCACTTCGACAAAAGCCACGACTCATATTTCATTTCAAACCGATTCACTGATCACACAGGTCTACCTCAGGGATATCATCTGTGACCTTTTTATTCTAGTTCTAGTTCTAGTGAAATTTTTATAAATTGATGACGATATCAAGATTTTCAAGACCATATTCTCCTGCAGCCTCAATTGACAGCTTTACACTGTTTGGTGTTGTTGAAACGGTATTTCTCCTAGCCCTGTTAAACTCCAAAAAATTACTTTGTGAAGAAAACGAATTGCAAATGGCTGTGATTATTCCATTTCGCACCACAAACTTCAGTCTTCAGTTTCAATAACTTCCGTGTTCTCTTGAGCTCTTATTTAGAATTCTCGGAACACATCACACACAAATAACTATTTAGGTATGTCTTTATGCCTTGTTTAAAAATTATACTTTTTCGTTTTACCCAAGTAAATACATTTACAAAACAAATGGTCTTAGCACTTTTTACTTGCGATATTTAGATACATATGTAGGTACTAAAAATGGTAATTCACGCACTCGCAAAAAAATCGAGCGCGAGATTTCGATCAGACTTGAAATTACGATGATAGTAAAGACGAAAAAGCGTGTCTTGCAATTGTGCTTGTCTGTTCCACTACAGCCAAAACAGCTCGGGTGATTTTCTTAAAACTTGTAAGACTGTGTTACAGAATGACATTATTAGGGTAGTCCCTTGAGTGTTATAAAAAAAATATATCCGACACCTTTTTTTTTTTTTCTCTTTTTATATCTGCCATATATTTTTTTATCGAAATTTTAGAAAATATTTTTCTTCTCAAAAACTGTTGCATAGATAAAAAAATGCATTCAGTAAAATCTAGCTGATGATTGAAAAAGTTATGCATTCGTAAAAAAAATCGAACTCGAGATTTTGATCAAAGTTGACATTATGATGATAGCGAAGACCAAAAAGTGGATTTCACAATTCTGTCTGTCTGTCGGTTCGACTACAACCTAAACGGCTTGGCCGATTTTCTTCAAACTTGGTAGATATGTGTTTAATTTTTCCCCCCCACGTGTTTTTTTTCTTTTTTTTTAAGACCAAAAATAACGGTACCTGCCATACAATTTTTTTTTCGAAATTTTATAAATATTTTTTTTTCTCAAGAACTGTCAAACAGATTTTTATAAGAAAAATTCAAAAAATTTCATTTAGTTAAAGCTATGGTTGAAATTGTTGAAAAAAATTTTCTAAAAAATGTTTATTTTTGGTATCCCCCTTGGAACCATTTTTTTTGTTTTGATTTTCTCAAAAACGGTACGACCCATTTTGATCGATTTTTCTTTGTAAAGGCTCTCCAGCAGTTTCAATATTATTGTGTATTCAAATTTTCAATTTTTTTTTTGGATTTTTAAAAAAAAATTCAAAATTTTGTTTTAAAAACTCAATATTTCGAAAACCCCATGCTCGATTTTTTTAAAACTTGATAAGTAAAAGTTTTCTTAATATAAGTTATAAGATGTAAGAAAAAAAAATATTTTACCTAAAAATAACGGTACCCTCCATACAAATGTTAAAAAATGGTTTTCGAAAATCGTATTTTCTTTTGATTAAATTTTACGATCTATAATCAAATAAAAAGAAATTTGAAATCTAGATATTCACCCTTATTCCGATAGTCGTTTTGCTAAAACGCCAGTAAAACGACAAGGCTCTAGAAACGAAAATTGGAATTTTATTGAAACGATTATCGTTATAATGGTTGGAAAAGTGAAGAACATAGAGAACGCTGCCCTCTTCGTATTATTTAACACCAAAATGTGGTCTCTGGAGCCTTCTCGTTTTAAAGGCGTTTTATTAAAACGACTATCGGAATAAGAGTGATTACCTACTGACTGTACCTACCATAGAACCATATTTTCAAATTTAGAATTTCTCATTATCGACAAAACGGATTTTAATGAATTTTTTTTATAGAGAAGCTTCTAAAAAATTTAAAAACATTGCATTTCAAAACTTAAAAAAAATAATTTTTGAATTTTGAAAAAAAGAATCTATTTTTTTTTTTTGGAAAATTCGATATCTCAGAAACGGCTCAATATTTTTTTTGTAAATTCAATTTTTATTCGAACAATAATAAAAACCTTAAATTGGCGTACCAATATTTTTTCTTAAAGAAGTTTTAAAATTTTTTTATATAAAAACTTATTTTTTAAAGAAACCAGTACAGACATAAAATTTTTGTTCATCCATAAGCTAATATTTGCCTGAATCAGGTGGCTTCCTGTTTTTAGCTCCAACTACTAAGGGAGTTGTTTTAGTCTATTAAAAAATTAATTTTATGCTTATGAACAGTTTTTCTCTAATAACATTCATTTTTGAAATTCTTAGTCGTTTACATAAGAGCAAGTTCGTGCGACCCAGTCGTGCATTTTATTTTTTCTTGCTAAGGTTCTGAAAAGTTTGAATAATGTAGAGCAGGAGTCGGCAACGAAGTGCCCGCGGGCACCAAGATGCCCGCGAGATAATCTTGAAATGCCCGCATTAAAACACATTTCATATGTATTACTCGTATCATTCCAAAAGACTAATTTTTTAATACTATATAATTTATGCAAAATGACATTTTAAATGATTTAATAACCGATGTGAAGATTTCAATAATTTAGAAAAAATTGTAATACGTATTCTTCATTAACTCTTTTACCCAACTGGATGACGATAATGCTATTAAAATTGCAAGCTATTTCGATATTTCAAATAAAGAGAACCTAGAATTGGAAGTTATAAATATTATAAATATATAAATTATAAATAAATTGTATAAATTATAAATGACAAATGAAATCGAATTAAGGTCATATCATCACGATGAAAAATTCTGAGGTTTGGTTAGCAAATGTAACTATATCCAATATTAAGAAATTGTGCTATAAAATTGAGCTCTCTTTTCGCATCCATATATTTTTACGAATGTGTGTTATCAAATATGAAGTTCATAAAATCGAAGTACCGAACGACCCTTATAGATGCTCATTTGGACCAATGCCTAAGAGCTGCCAATTCGAATTATGTGCCAAATTATAATGAATTAGCTGACAACAACTTGCAATGTCAAATTTTACATTGAATTCAAAAAATATATGAAATAAATTTTATATGAATTGATATTATTGCCGTATTAAAAAATTGAATTTTCATTGGGTGGTGCCCGCTGAACTTTGGGATTTCAAAATTGTGCCCGAATAATTGAAAAGGTTGCCGACGGCTGATGTAGAGCATTCAAATGAAAAAAAAAATTATTTGGATTTTTAAAAAAGTTTTCATTTTTTTTAAATAAAACTAATTTCCTTATAACATTATTTGAGAGTGGCACATTAGAGTGGTGGTCGTTAAGGATAGGGGTCAGTCGGCTTCAAATAAAGAAAAAGTTTCAAATTTGTTCAGTTTTTTTTTTAACTGTAATAGTCGGTTTAGTGGCTCATGTACATATATAAAGACAAGACAGAACAAAAACGATATAAGATGGGAGCTCTATTCCTCTTGGTCAACGCGAAAAAGTCAAATTACTAAAAAACTTTAATAAATGGAAATGAAATTAAAAAAAAAAATTCGTCAATATTTACAATAATGTTTTTCCAAAAAATTATTAATTATATTATATTTAATTATATTCGCCTTTTATAATTTAATGTTCTAAATAAATTATATTTTTCCTTTAAAGTTATAGTATTTCTGTCAAAACTAACTTATAAAATTATAGCAAGTGCTTTTGTCGATCTTAAAAAAAAAAAGTGCAATTTAGAATAATATGCAATATTTAACTTAACATATTCTCATATTCCATCAATTTTTAATTTATTTGCAAATTATTTTAAGCCCAATTGTAATAAGTTCCTGAGAGTAGCTGCTGGTCATGTGAGATGTGAATGCTGAGAGTTTGTTTAATATTGGACGATTTATCAGTAGTTTGGAAGTAAAAAAAAAACTTCTGAATTTGAACTGCGCCACCGATAAACAGCCTTGAAATAATGAAGTTCCTCCCTTAGTTATTAAAATATGTGCTTCTGCGCTTGAATGAATGAATGAATTGTATTGGGGTTTATTGCACTGCGACCTATAGATCTATTGTGCCCCCTCTTATAATGATGAGCTGGCTCATCCTACAGTTCTTCCTCCAAACCTATTGCCTTTAGGAATTTTAGTATTTGGGGCACTTTTAGAGAGGGTAGGTTGCTCTCTTCCACCTGGTACCGTCCCAGATGGGTTTTCCTTTGGTGCATGATTGGACAGCACTTTCCCAGTATGTGTACCGGAGTTTCCTCATGCATGTTGCAGAATCTGCAAGTGGCACTGCTAACCACACCAAGTAGATTAAGGTGTCTTCTAAGTTTACAGTGTCCTGTTAGAATACCTGTTATTATTCTTAGGTTATTCCTACTTAGGTTTTCGAAACGTTGCCGGTTGTAGTTCCCCAGCAGTAGTTTCGCCTGTCTCAGCCTTGGGAGTTCATTCCAGTTTTTGATTCTGTTTGCCTCCTCTTCTTGTTTAATTCTGGTTTTGATGACATTTTCACCTATTCCGCAATAGGGTTCAGGCCCTGTTAGGGGAGTTGAAGCTCCTAATTTTGCTAGGGAATCTGCCTTTTCGTTTCCAAGAACACCAACGTGACCAGGTACCCAATAAAGAGTGACCCTGTTCTGTTTGCCTAGTTCGTTTAGTCTTGCTTCTGCGCTTTCAGAATCCCTCCCTTTCTAAAGGAGAATATATTTCTGATTGGAAAAAATCTCGTATAGCTAATTCCAATTCACAAACAGATTCCAATCAAGAAATATCCAATTATCGCTCAATTTATAATTCTTACCCCCAGTTTCACAGTGAGAGTTTAAACTTAAGTTCTGCTGAACCTGAACTGGAGTTTAAATTTGAAGTTCAACTCGCCCGGTTTCACAGTCGTATTTGAACTTCATTTCATTAAACGTAGTTTACGTAAATTGTTTTCTCTTTCTATCTGAATCAAAGAAAAAACAATCAAGGAAAGTTTGCTTTGTTTCAGTTGTGACCTGTGACAGGAAACAAAAATTAAAAATGAAAATAAATTATATTTTTAAATGTTTGAATGGGTTGTCGAACTGATATTTAAACGGCAGAATAGTGTCGTTTAACTTAAACTACAGAATGAACTCTGTTCAAGGACTGTGAAACCAAATTTATTGTTGAACTGAAGTTTAAACCAAAAATGGGGTTTAAACTTCCACTGTGAAACTGGGGGTTAATGATTTTTAAAAAAAAATTGAAAAGCTTTATTGTGATATTGACTTACATTTACGCTTAAGAGAATTATCTCACTTGCCCAACAAACATGGCTACATTTCCGGTAGATAAACAGCTACCAATCTTACTATTTTCTTAAACAGCATTCTAAAAATCCTCCATGAAGGTTTTAAAGTAGACGTGATCCATACCGACTTCACGAAAGCTTTTGAGAGTCATCCACTTAATTTTATTAAAACTTTAATGTCTAGATTATTACGAGTATTCAAGTATGTATATTGAAATGTGTGGCATTTAGTTTGTGTATATTGTTAACTGTCTTTCTAGTCCCGCATATCAGGTGTCCCACAAGGTAGTCACCTCAGGTTGCTGCTTTTTTATTTTTTATCGACGACATGCCCGATATTTTTTCAAAAATTAATTCCCTTCACCTTAAGTATGAACAAAAAAAGTTTCCCAGGTTTGTTGCTCTGAAACTTGGTTGGAACATTGAAATGTCCATTTATACTATACATGTGGGATGATCATATTCGACCAACCAAATTCTTCTGATCTGATCAATAGCATTGTCAAATGGGTAATTGTTCTTTAAAATCTATACGTGAATTTGTTAAGAAGTGATTCGTTCTTCATTCCGACTGCTATCGAACTTCAAGTTAACAAATAGAAAAGCTTTAACTCGTTGTTGTTTGCCATTTCTTATAAGACAGGTAAATTTTTAAAATTTCATTGCACTTTGGTTATACGAAAAAGTAGGTGTGGTCAGGTCTTAGATTTTTATTAAAAATGTACAGTTTATTTTTTTTTTTCATATAAACCTTAAATAAATCCATGTTCAACATCATGTATATCATTAATATAGTTGAAAGTTTGCTTTGAATCTATCATAGTCTCCTTCGTTATTGCTCTAACTCCAATTTGACTTCTTGTTGTCTTCGTTACAATCATATTCATTTCCATATTGGTCTTTCGAAAACTAGCCCAGTTGCACAGTTTATGACAGAAGCCAGATGATTTCCGTCGTGTTTCGTTCTGTAAACAAGCAAACAATATTAGGATTTTTTTTTCAAATAAATTAAAATACTCGTATTTTAATAATAGTACCATGGTAGGTCTTTTTGTAATCCTTGTTCGAGAAAAACATTTCAACATTGGAGTCTGATCGTAAGCTCTTCGAAAATTATCATTTGTGTATCCATAAATGATGGGGTTTACTGCAGCATTAAGAAACATTAAATAATGAGCAATATACCATAGAGTGCGATAGTTATTGTTAGTTGATCCAGTATAAGTGCCTAGAAGATCAGCTCGAATGAAGACTAAAACTGTAAATGGAACTCGAAGAACAATAAAAACAACAACAACTATAAACATAGTCTTAGCAGCTGTCTTTTTGTAGGAAACATTTAAAGGATGATCTCTGCTGAGGACCTTCTTCTCGTATAGATCAAGCTTAAATGAGTGTAAAGAATAGCAATTAAAGTAGATTATATTTTGTCCTTAAAGACATGACAGACCTTGATAAATATCGCCGAATACGATATGACCATTACTGCCAATGGAAACCAAACTAAAGCTGATATAAGAAAGTACCAATATTTTGGCAAAATAATTTGATTTTCCTTACAATAGGTTTCCCTAAAATTCTTCCATAAACGGACCTAGTTTTGAAAATTAGTATTTATTGAATTCGAAATAACCAAACTTACCTTATAGTTTCTAAAGATCGCCAAAGGAGTTGCAATAGCGAATCCTATCACCCAAGTTAACACCATCACTACTTTAGCCCCCTTCATTGTGAGTCGTGCTTCCAAAGGCAGAACAATAGCTGTTAGTCTGTCGTAACTCACCCCCGATAGATTCAAAACAGCTGTTATTAGCAAAGACCCCTGGAGAAAACCTTCAGTTTTACATCCGAAAAATCCCATCATATAATTTTGATAGAAATCATTGTACATAAACATAATTGGGCAAATAATAAGAGCCGCTGTATCAGCAACAGCCATATTAGCAATCAGCATATTGGTGGGCGTTCGTAGGGCACGATTTTGAAAAATTAAATAAACTATAATGAGATTGCTAGCAATTCCGAACACAAGCACCGGAACAAATGTCGTTACTTTCAAAATGACTTCCCATTCTGGAATACGAAACCAAATACGGTCCTCCGGGAAGTCTATATTACTGTAGTCTAACTGAAATAGATTAATTTTAGCTTCTTAGTGGAAAGGCTCGTATGAAAAAGTTTATAATTTACCGAGTCTTCGTCTTTATTCATATTTTGAGTTATTTTTCTTGAGAAATATTTTTACCATTCTCGGGACGAAATAAAAGGCTTCACCATCCGTAATCGAAGGGAGACTGAATTAGAAGTTTCATTTTACGGGAATTCTTAACCGGTGCGGTGGGTGATTTTTGTAATTTATTTTCTGCAAAGCTGATAAGCTGTATGTTTCAAGTGGTTAAAAGGTTTGCAGTGACAGGTGTCTGGTTCGGAATGGGGATTCAATTTAAATAAAGATTCCTGACCAATTAGCATTATAAGTACATGCAAAGATAAAAATTGACGTTATAAAAGGAACAACAAAATTGTGATACGTATCCACATAAAACTAATACCTAAGCCTATTGTCCCACTGGATTTTTATAAATCTTTATATAGGTGAAGTGGCTTACATTTGGAGTTCTATCTAATTATAACAAAATTCATAATAATATAGGGTTTTCCAATAAGAGAAATCAATGGATGTTTATTTCATTGTAAAGCGGAAGGTATGTTATTTACAAAGGAAAACGATATTTTGCACATTTGTGCACATTTGCGGATGTATGTCCTCTATAACTTCAAGAATTCCATCTTTAAGGTTTGAATCGATTGTGGAGCATTGGCATATACCTTATGTATATGTATTTCGCATGACCCAAAAGAAAAAAGTCTAATAGAGTTAAATCACAAGATCTCTGTGGCAAATTGTGATCACCTTTTTGAGAATTAACACGGTCAGGAAACTTGTTTCGTTGCTTGTGTGGTTACGTAGCGCAGTCTTGCTGATAAAATAAACGTCGTCGTCCCTTTCAATATCTTCCGATTTCAGCCATAAAAAATTAATCATAGCGCGGTAGCGCAATCCATTCACCGTAACAGTTGCACCAGCCTCATTTTCAAATAAGTGAGGTCCAATCACACCGACATCGCCAGCCCAAAAACCGCACCAAACAGTGATACGCTGAGGATAGAGAGGATTTTCAACAATCATTCTTGGATTTCCCGAGCCCCAAGTGTAACAATTTTGCTTATGAAAGTATCCTTTAAGGCGAAAATGATTATTCGATGAAAATCCGGATAATTTTGATACATTTCAAGGACCCAATAAGTGACGATACGACGTTGCTGGTGATCGACCGGCTTGAGTTTTTGTGTTAACTGAACTTTAAAAGCCTTTAGGCCTGAGTCTTTATGCAAAATACGGTGTAATGTCCTTTGTGGAATGCCTAATTTCAAAGATCGACAAGGAACCGACAAATCTTTGTTTTCTTCAACACTACGGGTTACAGCAGCAATATTCTCACACGGTTTCAATTTTTCACATCACTAACTTGTCCCAACCAACAGCTTAAATTTTTCCATCAGTTTCACTATTGCCGGCGGAGAAGGCCTCCACGGACCAAACGTGCTCTAGTTTTGCGAACTGTGACTGCAAAATTTTCACCATTATTATTATTGACACAATGCAAAACAGTTTAAAGGTAAAACTTGTTTTTTATTCAAAAAAAAAATTAACTATTATATTGTATATTGTAACTATATATTTATAGTAAATGAATAACAATAACATAAATATATACTTGTTAAATCAAAAAATTGAGTGACCAAATGGGCTAAGCGTGTGATGTACTTTTGTCAAAGGCTGAGGTTTACCGGGGTTCTATCTAAAGTAGTACTAACTCCAGATTTTAACGTCAATATTCCTTTATTTATAAAAATATCGAAAAGCAAATCCTAACTTAATTTACATTTATTATCTTATAAATATTTTTAATAATTAAATGTCTTCTTTGTTGGTATCCTCGGCTTGTTCTTCTATGAGTATTCGTGCTCTGTAGATATCCTTTATGTATTCGTCTTGTTACTGTAAGCAGGTGGAGTATAGATGAGTAGGTACAGATGGTACTTCACTCTAGATGCTGGCAGTCTTCAGATGAAACCGTCAATCACAGACGAATCCGGCAAATCACAGACGAATATGGCAAATCACGGACGAATCCGGCAAATCACAGACGAATCCGGCAAATCACAGACGAATCTGGCAAATCACAGACGAATCTGGCAAATCACGGACGAATCTGGCAAATCACGGACGAATCCGGCAAATCACAGACGAATCTGGCAAATCACGGACGAATCCGGTAAATCACAGACGAATCTGGCAAATCACGGACGAATCTGGCAAATCACGGACGAACCCGGCAAATCACGGACGAATCCGGCAAATCACAGACGAATCTGGCAAATCACGGACGAATCCGGTAAATCACAGACGAATTCGGTAAATCAGACGAATCTGGCAAATCACGGACGAATCCGGCAAATCAGAGACGAATCTGGCAAATCACGGACGAATCCGGTAAATCACGGACGAATCCGGTAAATCACAGACGAATCTGGCAAATCACGGACGAATCTGGCAAATCACGGACGAATCCGGCAAATCACGGACGAATCCGGCAAATCACAGACGAATCCGGCAAATCACAGACGAATATGGCAAATCACGGACGAATCCGGCAAATCACGGACGAATCCGGCAAATCACAGACGAATCCGGCAAATCACAGACGAATCTGGCAAATCACAGACGAATCTTGCAAATCACGGACGAATCCGGCAAATCACGGACGAATCCGGCAAATCACAGACGAATCTGGCAAATCACGGACGAATCCGGCAAATCACGGACGAATCCGGCAAATCACAGACGAATCTGGCAAAGCACGGACGAATCCGGCAAATCACGGACGAATCCGGCAAATCACAGACGAATCTGGCAAATCACGGACGAATCCGGTAAATCACAGACGAATTCGGTAAATCAGACGAATCTGGCAAATCACGGACGAATCCGGCAAATCAGAGACGAATCTGGCAAATCACGGACGAATCCGGTAAATCACGGACGAATCCGGTAAATCACAGACGAATCTGGCAAATCACGGACGAATCCGGCAAATCACGGACGAATCTGGCAAATCACGGATCGTGATCACCATCGAGGTTCTTGATCGACGCCCAGTTGCGGCTTTGAGTGTAGTTCTTTCTTCTTCGTAGTTATTTTTACTGCTCTGATTTCACCACACCTAGTATTTGTTGTTGGTATTGCGTAGATAGTGTGGTGTAGTTGTGGTAGTGATCTATTTCTACTGATAAGCTCCTTTCTAATCAGTTGCTGGCCATGGCTTGCAGTAGACACATGCTATGGGAGCATGTTGTCGGTTCAGTAAGTAATTATTTTCTTTAATTTTTAACAGTCCGTAGCAAGCGGGGTGGCAGAATTGTAATGCTTCATTACAAGCGTTCCTAAGAATTTAATTTCTTCAACCAAAATTACTACAGAAAATGACCATTCAAGAGGGCCTGTCTAAGCATCCTCATAGTCGAGAAGTTTTCACAGAAACTGGACCATATCGCAGTCGTTTCAGTAGGATCACGACCAATCAGGTTATCAAAATGTGAAGATTTTTTTGGCAAGTAAACTTTGCTGAGCAGTTCATGCCTTGACATTTCATTCAAACAGGAGAGTTGTATTATTATTATAAATTAATCTACTACATAATATGTCTCAAATCTAATGTCGATTTCCTTTGAACACTAGGGATTTTAGGGATTTCGATCCCTTGTCAAACTTTGACTTTTACGACAGATTTTACGTTCCTTCACACCAAAAAAATCGATTTTTTTTTACAGAGATCAAATCCTTCGAATCCGTATTTGGAGAGGGATTTACATGTATACGAAATACGCACACTAAAAGACAAAATTTGACAAGGGATCGAAAGTCCTAAAATCCCTAGTTTGTAAAGGAAATCGACATAAGTTTGACTAAAGTATATACATATATGTATGTATATATTTTGAATCTAAACTTTTTTTATAATTCACACGCGCTCAAGGGTTTATTAAAGACCCTTGTAATGTTAAACACAGCGAGGGCGATTGGGAAAAGAAGGGTGGGGGAGTGAAAGAAGCGATAAAAAAAAGAAATAAATAAAACATCCCGACGGTGTTCAAGAGATGGGAATGAATCCACATGAGAGCTCTGTTTCCAGTTTTAACGCTCTATTCTGAATTGTAGCAGTAACTGGAGAGAAGGTTGTGCTGCACCTGCCCCAGGATGTAAGTTTTACTCGAGTTTGGTCTTATAAATTGTAGACAGATCAGAGGGGGTGACAAATTTCTTACATTAAGTTTCTTCAAACGATTGTTTCATTCTGTGGCAGACCAAGTTGTACCAAATTTGTCAATAATGCGAGTTTGCGTTCTTGAAACTTTCACATCTCTTGTATGATTTTGATGTTTTTGAAAATTTTGTTTTTTTAAGTAATCTTATTTTACGAGTACCTTGGTTGAAAAATGAGTTTTCTTTTCTCTATTCCTCTTCTTTTACCATCATATTTTCGTACAAGAGATTTATTGAGATCCCGATGAGATATTTCAGCTTATCGTTTGAAAATGTGATTCCTATCTATATTCATAATATTTCCCTCCCAAAGAAGATTAATTTTTTGTTTTGCAGAGAAGCCATGTTTCCCAAAGTTCTAATCGAAGTTGATTATTGTGATTTTTTTTTAAATGAGTCTCTTTTAACGTCCTTTGGTCTAACTGGAGTACTCTTTTACTTAAAGCACGTTGATCAAGAGACGCTAGGAGATTCAAAGGGGGGGATTTATTAAGCATACACTAAGAGTCTACAAATAACTTGCAAAGTGAGTTGATTGAATTGAATACTACTTTGGACACTGTAAATATTACTGCTGCATATTTGAGACATAAAACAAGAAGTACATTTACGTTTTCAACTTACAAAACGGAATTTGATGGAATTTTCTAGAAAATGCATCCTTATTTTGCTAAGCTCTATAAACTCAAAAAATAGAACATGCTCTCATTATTTTTGCAATATTTCACGGCCATTTATTTATATTTAATTTAGAAATATTTGCTATGTTCACAATGTTTATTGATTTTAAAAAGTCTGCTTAACGAATATTTGCTGTCTTTTGTTTGTTTCAATTTTATATTAAATATGTACATATGTAAATAATTCTAAAAATATTTCGAACGAAAATTTCCATTGTCTTGACAAAAAAAAATAACTTTCCCCAACCGATTACTATAAAAGCAGCGTTTCCAATATTAAGAATTCAGTTCAAATATTTTATAAGTTGAGGCACAAGCTGAATTTTAATAAATAATAATCCTTTAAACAAAAATGAAGTTCCTTGCAATTTTGGTAGCATTTTTCATGGCTGTTGCTTATTTTGATGTTTGTTCAGCAAGTAAGTTTTAAGTAAAAGTTTGATATACATAAGTCGACATTTTATTTTTTTTCCTTATTTCGTTTGTTGTCAGCATCCGAACCAGTTTGTATGTACACCACTAAAGATGGGAAGAACATTTTCCTGCATTTTTTCATAGGAATTAATAAGGGCCAGCAATATGTCGATCTGGCAAGTGGCGGATGCACGTTGGCTGAATGCCAAGAGGATTACACTATCCGTTTGTCTCAGTAAGTGATGAAGTGTATTTTTTAGACTTTCGTGAATTAATTTTATTGATTTTTCAGATGTTAAAATCGGAAGAGCATATTTATGCAGAAGATTTGAAAATTGAACTGTTCAAAAGAAACAGTAAATATTAATCAATAAAATTTTATCAGCAATCAAATCGAACTGAAATGTTTTGTATTTTTTTTTTGAGTTCTTTTTTGTCGCCAATATTTTAGCTTTAAATTATTTTGTTAGAGCGTGCAGGTTTTTTATATAGACGTGACACATACATAGGCATGATTAAATATCATAGCATAAACTTGATTGCTCAATTTTTTGACATACTATTTGCCCAATATTATTGTACGTCTATTGACCGCCTTATACATCTCTGATCTCCATCACACACTGCTTGTTGTCAGCTCACTTAAAAAATAAAATGCACGACTGGGGTCGCACGAACTTGCTCCTATGTAATAGACTAGGAATTTTAAAAACGAATGTTATTAGAGAAAACTGTCCATAAGGATAAAATTAATTTCTTAAATTTTTTTAGTAGTAAGAAACAAAAACAGAATGCTATGCAAATATGAATTTATGTAAGAACAAAAATTATAAGTCATTGTAATAGTTTCTTAAAAAAAAAGCTTTTATATACAAACTTTTTAAAAGATTTTTAAGAAAAAATTTTGGTACGCCAATTTAAATTTTTACTTGCGACTTATAGGTACTATGAGGCAAGTTATGCATCGAACTCGATATTTTGATCAAAGTTGACATTACGATGGTCGCGAAGACCAAAAAAGTGGGTCTCGCAATTCTGTCTGTCTGTCGATTCAACTACAGCCTATACGGCTCGGCCGATTTGCTTCAAACTTGTTAGACATCGTTTTTAATTCCCCCCCACACGTTTTTTCCTTTTTTTTAAGACCAAAAATAATGGTTTCTGCTATACGATTATTTTTCCAAATTTTATATTTTTTTTTTTCTAAAAAACTGTCCCATAGAATTTAAAAAAAAAATTGAAAAATGTCATTTAGTTAAAACTAGCTAATGGTTGAAAAAACATTTTCCAAAAAATTGTTATTTTTAGTAGGCCCCCTGGGTCCATTTTTTTTTGTTTTTGATTTTATCGAAAACGGTACAGCCGATTTAAGAACATTTTCTTATGATAAGCCTCCTCCAAAGTTTAAATATTATTACATATTCAAATTTTCAATTTTTTATGTTTTGGATTTAAAAAAAATCAAAAATTTTTTTTTTTAAACTTAATATTTCGAAAACCCCAAGTTCGATTTTTTTGATAAATAAAAGTTTCTTAACACAATCTACAAGATTTAAGAAAAACATTTGTTTTATCTAAAACTAACGGTACATTCCATACAAATTTTTAAAAATGGGTTTCGAAAATCGTATTTGTCTCGAAAACGGTTCCGAGAATTTTGCTAAAATTTTTTTCTTTTGATTAATTTTTACGATCTATAATTTAATAAAAAAATTGAAATCTAGATATTACCTATAAAGAAGCTCCTAAAAAGTTTAAAAAACATTGCATTTTAAAACTTAAAAAAAAAAATATTTTGTCAATTTTTAGAAAAAAAAGTCGTTTTTTTTTTTAAATTCGATATCTCAAGAACGGTTTGATATTTTTCTTGGAAATTTAACTCTTATTCGTACAATAATAAAAACTTAAAGTTGGCGTACCAATATTTTTTCTTAAAAATGTTGTACATAAAAGCGAATTTTTTTAAGGAGCCACTTCAACGACTTATAATTTTTGTTCTTGCATAAATTCATATTTGCATAGCATTCTGTTTTTATCTCTTACTACTAAAAGAATTTAAAAAATTCTTTGTGGCCTTATGAACAGTTTTCTTTAATAACATCCGTTTTTAAAATTCCTAGTCTATTACTATACATAGGAGCAAGTTCATGCGACTTAGTCGTGCATTTTATTATTATTGTTCGAATAAAAGTTAAAATCACAAAACAAAGTACTGGGCTGTTTCTGAGATATCGAATTTTCAAAAAAAAAAGAAAAAAAAAATTTTTTTTCAAAAGTTCAAAAAATATTTATTTTTAAGTTTTGAAATGCAATGTGTTTTAGGCCCTCATTATGAATAGCGAATCGAACATTCGATAAGTTGCGAATATTTAAGCGAATTTCGATTATCACAGTATTACTAATAGCGAACTTCAACGTTCGCTTAAAAATAAATGCTGCCAATAAATCATCACACTGAAATTGTAACTCAAATGTCAAATAAATATTTTATTGAAATAGATTTGATTTTCTTTCTTGGTTGTGATTGTGTAAGAATAAATAAAAATAAATAAATAAAATTGATATCTTTCTGAAGAATACATATATGTAAGTTTGAGAAGAAAAATATGGACAGTTATAAACCTTTGGAGATTACAGATCATTTGTAAGTTGTATGTATGCATATCAAGTGTTATTATATTCAAAAGTTTCATTTTTTTTTTTTCAAAAATTTGTTCTTCATTTAAGACTCAACAAGGATGCATTTATGTATGTATGTACTCGAAGAAATGAACGATTCAGTAAAATCAACATCTAACAGTGCGATCTCATGTACAACTTAGTTGAATATAGTTGGAGATGAACCATTACCTAATGAATCCCGCAATACAAGCCTTGAAGCAGAGCCATTATAAAATGAATTATTAGCTTCTTAATAATATATTTTAATTGTGTCTAGCTTCAAAAAATTGCAATCAAAATAAATTAACAATATAAGCAAAACAAAACAAGAATTTATTTAGGAATGAAAACAAAATACAAATTCACTTCGGTGCAGAAAAACAAAACTGTTGTGTGCAATTAAAAAGATATATCAAAGTATGATGCTCTAAAAAGGTAAAGGACAAGCAATTTTTTTAACATTCTTGCAGCTAACTCAAAATTTTGAATATTTGAGTTATGAAGTTCTTGTAGCAAATGAGCGATATTATGTACATACATATATACATATATAGCAATTGAGCCATTACCTAACGAATCTTGCAACTCAAACCTACATTTAGATTAGATTAGATTAGATTTATTACTTCATCAATAAAAATTTACAAAAACAATTTGATATTTAAAATTAAATCTTTTTGAAGCATGGCCAGAAGGGCCGTCAGCCAACTCAAACCTACATAAAACAGAACGATTAAAGAAAGAATGAAATAGCTTCTTTAGAAGTTTATTTTATTGTGTCTAGCTTCGATGATCGAACTGATTATTATGAATAGCGAATCGAACTAAAATCTTTGCAAATTCGATAAATTCTTATTATGAATAGCGATTCGCTTGAAATAAGTTCGCTCCAAATGTCAGAACTTTAGCGAATTTGCTTAGCGAGGAATTACAAATAGCGAATGTTCGCTAATCATGCCGCTTGAAGTGTGAAATCTAATCGAATCAAATTATTCAGTGATAACGCTAGCGAATGAAAAACTGTTATTGTTTATTTTGGAAGTAATGACTTAAAAATGCAAATGGCAGTTACAAATAAATTGTGTCATTTTAAGTTTTGTTTTGATTTCAAAATATATGTAATATTAAATTAACAAAAAAATTAATAATCAGTTCGATCATCGAAGCTAGACACAATAAAATTAAATTCTAAAGAAGCTATTTTATTCTTTAATTGCTCTGTTTTAGGCTTGTATTTCGAGATTCGTTAGGTAATGGCTCAACTGAGAGACAATGATTTCTTCTTCTATTCTCTCGCATCAACTAAGTTGTACCTGCGACCTATGTTGTGGAAAGTACAAGCAACATTTACAATTTTTGATGCTTTAACTAGTGCGTAATGTAGCTTCCTTTCATTTAATATTGAACTGAACCGGCCTCTAAGAACTCGTATAGTTTTTTTTATAATATTTCTTGCCTTTGAATACTAAGTATTGAAAAATGTTTTCCTAGACAATGAGTCTGCGATTCTAAATGGAATAAACAAACACGGCTGCAGAGGATAACCAGAATCTCCTTTACGAAATGATTTTTCTTCATAAGTGCCTTTATTAAAACGCTTTTAAAAAAATATACGAAGGAACACTGATCTCTCGCCATTTTACCACCATCTTTCTAAAACTTCTTTTATTCAAGCGATTCCACACAAAAAAATCATGAGTAGAACCAGAATATCAGGCTAAAGCATACCGAATGTTCAAGTTATGATCGCATGTCTAAAAGAAAGAAAAATTGTAACGTAAGATAAACAAAAACGACAAATCATACGATAATTGAATTCTAGCTATAAAAGCCCTGCCGATTTGAATACTGTTGTTGAAGATGGTTTGGAGCAATTATCCCACACATCCTATTATGCCAGGTATTTCAGGTTATTCTGCTTCTGACATTTCGGTCTTGATCCAAATCGGAAAAAATTTTGCTTCAAATAATGTAATATCCTCATCTAAAACGATTGAAACAGTTGTCTGGGAAATATCCAAATCGTTTACCACCATTTTCATGGAATCGAAGTGCACAAGCCAATTTTTTTTGAGTTAGGATCGCACTGTTGATTTGAATGAATCGTTTATTTCTTCGAGTATATATATTCATATGTATGTACATAAATGCATCCATGTTCAGTCGAAAATAAAGAACAAGGAACAAATCTTTGAAAAGAAAACACATGAAACCTTTGAATACAATCTAATTTTTATTTTTACACAATCACAACCAAGAAAATATGTATGTACATCAAATTTATCTCAAAAAATTATTTATTTGACATTTTGGTTCTGTCATTTCAATGTGGTGATTTATTTGCGTCATTTATTTTTAAGCAAACGTTGAAATTCGCTATTAATAATACTGTGATAATCGAAGTTCGCTTAATTATTCGCAACTTATCGAAGGTTCAATTCGCTATTCATAATGAGGACCTTAATTTTTGTTTGTTAATTTAATCTTAAATTTTGGGTCAAAACAAAAAACAATTATTTGTAACTACCATTTTCATATTTACATCATTACTTCCAAAATAAAAATTGATAAAAAGGTACTTCAATTTTTCATTCGCTTGCGTTATCACTAAATAATTTGATTCGACTAGATTTCACATTTCAAGCGGTATAATTAGCGAACATTCGCTATTTGTAATTCCTCGCTAAACAAATTCGCTAAGGTTTTGACATTTTTAGCGAACTTAAATAAAACGAATCGCTATTCATAATAAGAATTTATCGAATTCGCAAAGATTTTAGTTATATTCGCTATTCATAATGAGGGCCTTAGACTTTTTAGAAGCTTCTCTATAAATTAAGATGCGTTATGTGGATAATGAGAAATTCAAAATTCGAAAAAATGGTTCTATGGTAGGTAAAAGCTGTAGATAATATCTTAATTTCAAAATTTTTTTTATTAAATTAAAAATCATAAAAATTAATTGAAAGAAAAAAAATTTTATCAAAATTCTAGGCGCCGTTTTCGAGAAAAATAAATATTTTTTTAAATTTTTTTTCTCACATTTTGTAGATTATATTAAGAAACTTCTATTTTTCAAGTTTAAAAAAAAATTTGCATTGTGTTTTAGAAATATTCAGCTTTGAAAAAAAAATTGAAGTTTTTCTTAAAATCCAAAAAAAATTGTTTGAACATTTGAATACACAATTCTATTTAAGTTTTTGGGGAGCTTTACCAAAAAAGAAAATGATCAATATCGGTTGTACCGTTTTTGAGAAAATCAAAAACAAAAAAAATGGTTTGATGGGGGGTACCCTCAATAACCATTTTTCGGAAAAAAATTTTGCAACCATTTAAATCTGTCAAACAGTTTTTGAGAAAAAAAAAATATTTTTAAAATTTCGAAAAAAATTCGTATCGCAGGTACCGTTATTTTTGACTTAAAAAAAAAGAAAAAAACGTGGGGAGGGGGGGAAATAAAAATGTAATCTACCAAGTTTAAAGAAAATCGGCCGAGCCGTTTAGGCTGTAGTCGAACCGACAGACAGACAGAATTGCGAGACCCACTTTTTTAGTCTTCGCTATCATCGTAGTGTCAACTTTGATCAAAATCTCGAGTTCGATTTTTTTTACGAAATTAAATAAGGTCTCCATTTACTAATGCCGTTCTTGCTTTAAATTCCTGCACAAAGAACATTGGAAATTTATTTATTTTTTAGGTTATGTATGCGTATCAGTGTATGTATGTATGTCTGTACATACATATATGTGTCAAATATTAAAAAAGGGGCGCTTTACACAAATCTTGCACATTGCGCAAGTTTGACTAAGGCCGGCCCTGGGAACGATGTCATATTCAATTGCCTGCTCGGCTTCTTAAGGTGGCACGGATCCGAGTGGTTCAATTTTCAATACTCTTTCGCATTGTTCTAACTGAATTTGAACGATAGCCTATGTTATGTTCACCTTAAAGGAATCGCTCGCTTGTAGAAAAAGTCTAGCGAGGTCAAATTGCATAACATCCGCGTCACATCTGTGAGAGATAACCTTACCCTTAAATCGTCCATGCAGAAGGTCAATAGTGGCGTCTGCTGTGTAGCACGTAGAACAGTCGTATTTTTAGAACGTGACCACTTCACCAAACTGTAACTTTTTGAGGATGCATTGTCACCTGGTGAACCTCTTGTGGGTTGGTGTCGTCCCATATTCGGCAATTTAGCTTGTTAACAATGCCATTCATGAAAAAAATGCTCCTCGTCGCTAAAGATGATTTTTCAGACAAAATTGGGGTTCTCTTTCAAAGGGTCCGAAGCCTAGTCAGAGAACAAACGGTGTTGTCTATGATCATGAACTTTAAGCTTCTGAGTCAGTTGGATTTTGTGCGCGTGTAGGCTCAAGTCCCGAGCCAATATTTTCCAAGCTGAAGTCTGCGAAAGGCCGAGTTCTTGTACAAGGGGCGAGAAATCGACTGCCTTGGGTTTTGATAGTATAGTTTTATTATTAGTATTATCAGTATTATTTAGACGTGCTGTTCAATCGTGTAATTTGCCCTAGTGATTTGGCATCAGTAACTGAATAATAAAGAACAGATTTGACAGATGTCACAAAACAACATGGCCGCCTAAATCTACCCGAGACAATTGAGAAACCCTTTATAACTTGAATTCTATCAGTGCTTTTTTCACTGACAAAACGGTTTTTATGTTTTTATGTCGCCGTTAAGGCAGGTGAAAAAGAAAATGTACAGTAAAATTTAACATTTATTGGGTAATAAAGGGTGGTTAAATTTTAAGGGCCGATGGTGAATGTGAACCACACCTAAACCTCTCAATTTCAGATTAATTTCAAATTCAGACTAAATCAATTTGAACCATGGAAAGATACACAATCGAGCAACGCGTTAAAGTTATTCAGGTTTATTATGAAAATGGGCGTTCAAATCAAAATGCATATTGTGCACTTTGTGATTTTGTCGGTCAATTTAATTGTCCAAATGTGCATACAATCGGAAAAGTCGTGCAAAAATTTGAGCAAACCGGGTCTGTAGGAGATGTGAAAACACCAGTGCATGCTCGTACAGCTCGTACTGAAGAAAATATTGCTGCTGTTCGCGATAGTGTGGGTGAAGAGCCGTCCACCTCAACTCGTCGTCGTGCCCAACAATTGCACCTCTCACGAGCTCATCGTTGATGAACATTATGCATATATTAAAGGCTCTTGACCATTTCAAGCGTCGTCAATGGTCAGAATGATGGCAAGAAATGGCAACAGTGGATGATCAATTTTCGAAGAAAATCATCTTCATTTTCATTTCAGTGGATTCGTCAATGAGTAGAATTGCCGCATTGCCGATGTTTTGTTCCATACATAATTGAACCATACCAATATTATCATAATAAAAAGAAATGACAATCTTTTCCTAAATAATTTGTGTTTTATTCAAAATCAACATCGGCCCTTAAAATTTAACCACCATTTATATATCTTCCTGTCAAACACCGAAAATTGAATCAAATGAACAACCTTTTACAATCTTGTGCAGAGAAAAAAGATGGAGTGGTGCATTATTTTTGTTCTGTTTTCTTAACACAACTCGTGTGGTACGAAATTTTGAAAATTTTGTAATTTTTTGAAAATGGCGTTCAAAGTAATAACTTCGCAAATGACATTTCTTGGACTTAAAAACCATACAAATTACAATTAGTTAAATTTCGATCCACAAAACTGGTATTTCTTCTGTAACTTTTCTGAACTTATAAGTTAAGTTTTTATTTTTGAAAATAAAATTAAATAATTCACAAAATAATTAAAATAAAACAATTTTTGCTGCCAAATTAAATAAACTATTCCTTAATTTTGTTAAAAAAACATTCTACTAATAATTAATTTATAACAACTTAATTTCTAATCAATTGTCAGCTTGCGAAAAGATCCATTTATACCAAAAAATGAGTCCACTACAGAGGCTCTATCATCTCGAAGCTTTTCATTGCATCCATATTGGTCTTCTTCAATGAAAAATTCTCTGTGTTTTTTCAATTTAATCTCCCATTTGCCGATAATGTCTTGAATTGTTTCACATTTCCCGCCATACTCTACGGGAAAACTTTGCTTAGGGATGTGTTCGTAAAGACTATTTAAGTCATTGCCATGAAAATAAAACTAAAACAAAAATTTTAATAAAGTCAATCCGCATAGAAGTTTATGGAAAACTCTCTTACTCTATTTTTCAATTTTTCATTTATAACACCTTTAACCATATTGAAGCATTTTTGAACAGCTGGTAACATATTTATAAAATGAAATCCTTTCATTCTTGACGGCAATGCCTTATTAGCCAAGACCGTAATTTTCTTAGCAAATATTGGATCGAAATTAAATAAATGAAATGGTGTTACATTGGCCAAATCCACAACAATCACATAACCTGCAACGATTGCATTGTCATCGTCATACAGACATAGATCGGCCATCATAACGCCGACTTTGAAAACCTCAACGACTTTGAACTTGTGCAAGTCTAAGTTTCCGAAACGGAGCATTATCACCCGTGGCCCGTCTTCAGATATCGGTTGTGGCAAGTGAAGCATTGAGCTGTCGAAAACAAAGAATATCACATAGGTATTGCTTTCTGAATGAAAGAAAGAAAATCAAAGACTTACCCTAATTTTAAAATCTCATAGACCTTCGGATCATTGATATCACGGTCTTTGAAGAGCTCCGGCATTAACCCTCGATATGTGTAGAAACTTTCAATTTTTTGCTTGCATTTTTCCAAACTGAACTTGCTACCACGGAGGAATGCAATTAGAAATTGATCTTGAGTTCGTGACCTTAGATGACGCTGTCTGGTTAGCCAATGCTTAAGTGAGTCTAAATAAAACTGCACATCACTTGAGGTCTCGTTCAATTCCTCAGATGCTTTTTTAGCCAGTGCTGATGGTAATGATCGAATAGTGCGCATGGTTCTAAAAACAAGAAATAAAGAAAAATATTGATTAATAATAAATGCTTCAAGGTTTATACATACATATACTGTAAATGTTGTTTTTCAATTTTTCAATAAACTGCGTTTCGTAGCGAAGAAATCGTAAGATATATCGCATAATTAATTGAAACATCGCAAAGTGAAGTAAGTGATTTATTAAAAGTGACTTGTAACTGATCTAATTTTTAATCTGTTCAACGGTTTTTTTGATTAATCATGGCTTGATGGCTGTTAATCAAAATTGACATTAATTGTGGTAAAACTGACTGTCTATCATACTGTATTTTTTGGACGATCTAAATGTTTATATTGTTATTGGGACACCAGTGTTTCATCAGAAAACAATATTTCCAACCGTTCGCGCTGTTCGGAAAATTTTCCGGATTGTTCTGGCTAAAATTTTTCATTAAGAATTAACATTTTCGTTGAGAAACTGTAAGATTTGAATTTTGCATGGATAAAACTTTAGTTTATGTTTCAAAATAATTTACACGGTTGATATTTTAGTCGCAGAACAGGCCGAAACATTTCTAATCGATTTATGACGATTGTAAATAATTTTTTTGTTGAAATTAAGTCGTGTCGTTAATTTAAGTCCGTTATGCCGATAGTAAAAATATTAAAAATAAAAAAATAAATGGTTCCAGCGTAGGTAAACTGTTAAAAATGTCTTAATTGGAATTCTTTTAACCGCAAAATTAGAAATAAGAAAATTCAAGGAACATTTTTCGAGAAAAGTCAAATTTTCAAAAATGATTTTTTAACATTCTTCATATTTTAAATAAGACTGTTACTTATGAAATTTCAAAGAAAAATCAAACTTTCGGTTTTCAAACAAAATTAACCTAAACGCTTAGGCCGATTTTCTTGAAACTTGGTAGATATCATTTTTAAATTTTTCGCCCCGCAAGTTTGTTTCTTTTTTTATAAGACCAAAACTAACGATACCTGCCATACTAATTTTTTTTCGAAACCTTATAAAAAAAAATTTTGGGGGGAAATGTTGTTAACGGTACCTGTCATAGAACGGTTTTTTTGACTGTCGAATTTTTCATCAACGGCTCTAATCATTTTAACCAAAAATTTTCACCAGGAGACCCCCTAAGTTTAAAATAACATTGTATATAAAAATATTCGAAAAAAATATTTATTTTGATTTTTGAAAAAATAAATTCGAATTTTTTGAAAAATCAATATCTTGGAAACGTGTGACCGATTATTTTTTTTAAATTATTTGCTAAAATCTATATTACTAAACACTTAAAATTGCCATCCCAAATTTTGTTCTAGAAAAATTTGAAAGAAATTTGTTATATAAAAAATTACTTTAATAAAACGATTTTTAAACTTTCTTTGCGTACCTAAATTCATACTTTTCCGGAAATCAGACGGCAATTCCATGCATTGTATTTATAAAATGTATTTTAAATCCCAAAGTACTTTTAAATAAGAGCAAGTTCGTGTGATCCAGTCGTGCATTTTATTTTTTTATTTTTTTGCTCTTAAATTAACGGCACCCTCCGTTATGCACAATCTTATTTATCTCGAAAGCGGCTCTAACGATTTCGATATGAAAATTAAGCGTGCTCTTATAGGAATAAGTAATTGTTTATAAAATTATTTTCTAAAATGTATATTATTGAATATTTAAGATTGCAAATTATTTTGTTATTGTGCAAATGATTATTAAATATTTTTTTTAAGTTTTGATATACAATGCTTTTTTTTAAAGTCGTTTATAAGAAAAATAATTAAAATCCGATATGTCGATAAAGTCAAAGATTCACAAACAATTCTATGGTAGGTACCTACTGTGAGTAATGTCTTAAATTAAAAACAAAATTTAATTGAATTTAAATTCATAAAAATTAAGTGAAATAGAAAAATTTGTATCAACATTCTGGGTGTCGTTTTCAATAAAAAAAAAAGATTTTCCAAAAAACATTTTTCAACATTTCTATTTTTTTTATTAAAGAACTATTTTTTTCTTATATCTTCTAGATTTCAATTAATTGTCTAATTTCAAAAGAATTAAAAGTGCGGTTTTCAAAAAATTGATTATTCAAAAAAAAAAAAATATTTGAATTTAAGAAAAAAATAAAACTACGAATTTTTTAGGAGCATTAATATAAAATCGAAATTTTTTTTGGATTTTTTTCCAAACCAATAACTAGCTTTTTCTTTTTTTCTTTTTTTGTCTTAAAAAAATGTTTAGGGACATAATTCTATATAATATATGTGACAAAATTCAAAATATATTTCCAAAATTCTGTATTAAATAATTTTGTAAATTTTGAATTCTGTGTTTCTAAATTCTGAAAATCCATAATTCCGTATTTCAAAATTCTATTCATTTAAATTTTATATTACGAAATTCTGGATTCCAAAATACTGTAAATGATAAAAGGAAAATTGTTTTGGTAGTGTGCGAAAAAAACGTATTTTTTCATTATTAAGCTAAAGTTTTTGTAATTTTATAAATATGTTTTTGTCCCAGAGGCTTAAAAAAAATTCAAAAAATTTCATTTAGTTAAAGCTAAGTAATGGTTAAGAAAAAATTAAAAAAAAAAATTGTTTTTAATGGTACCCCCTCGGAACCATTTGTTTTATTTTTGATTTTCTTAAAAACAGTATAACCGATTTGGATAATTTCTTTTGTATGCTAAGGCTCCCCAAAAGTTTAAATATTGTTGTGAATTCAAATTTTCACTTTTTTGTTATTTAAAAAAAATCAAAATTTGTTTTTCAAAAGTCAATACTTTGAAAATTTAAAAGTTGATATTTTGTAAACTTGATGAATAAAAGTTTCTTAATATAAGATGTTGGAAAAAAATTATTTTATCTAAAAATTACGGTACCCTCCATACAAATGTTAAAAAATGGTTTTCGTAAATCGGAATTTTCTTGAAAATGGCGCAGATAATTTCAGTAATTTTTTTTTTCTTTGGACTAATTCTTACGATCTATAATTTAATAAACAACATTTTGAAATCACTGACTATACATACCATTTTTTCAAATTTTGAATAAAAATAAAAATCGCATTTCTAAACTTTAAAAGGAATATTTTTTGAGTAAAAAAAAAAAATCGGGAATATTATTTTTTGTCCGTACAGTAATAAAAATTTTAAGTTGGCGTACCAAAATTTTTTCTTATAAGAATGTTTTAAAATTTGTTTTAAAAAAAAAGCTTATTTTTTTTTAAGAAACCACTTATAAATTTTGTTCTTTTATAAACTAATATTTTTTTGAATCACATGGCAAGAGATACCTTCACTTAACGAAGTGTACAAACCTGGCTTAGAAGTGCTATCGGAACAAAAATAAAAGATGTAACTTCTTACCATTATTTTATTTTCACTTTTCTTTTTACCTGATATGTCAATTTTTTTTAACAATATGGAAAAGTCCAACATCAACGAAATAATTTTTTAACCGGCAATAAAAATAACAATAAAATGCACCCAAAATAAAAATTTAAATGAAATAATTCACATAAATTAGAGAATATATTGTCGAACTAAAAATTTAACGTAGGTTAAAACATTTATTGAATAGACTTAGAAAAATTTAAATAAAATAACGATAATCCCACGAAATTATTATTCTGTCTGAGAAAGCTAACTGATTCAAATGAATGTGCAACGTAGACTGTGCGCATGTGCGGTATCACATCTTACAGTAACTTCACCAAACGATTTAAATTCAAACTTGTGTGGAAGTTAACTGCTTAATACAATAATCTCTACCGAACATTAATGGCAGTGCTTCTTGACTGTTAAGCAAAGTCTTTTTTTTTAAGCAGAAATTTCCCTATCGGTATTCAATAAAAAAAAAAACATTTTCCGGTTATTTATTAAAAAAAAACGAAAGCTAGCTTAACAATGCAATAAGTATGAAATGTTTCTAATGAAACTCACTCGAATTAGATGTCGCTGCAGTTCGAAGTAGACCTGGGTCTAAGACGACAGCCTTTTCCAGCGAACTTGATCTCCAGTTTGCAAGTCAAGTTGGTTGGGGTCTCTAATCGCTTGCGTACGACAACTGAATTATGGTCTTCCAGAACTTTAGGACTACAGAACTTTAGCAGTAGGATGCGTTCTGGAAAATCAGATAACAAGTTTGATTTAGGAAGACGTTAGAACTTGCTTACACCCGCGGGTTTCAGCTTTTCTTCAAATTTTATGGGCTTTCGTACCATTTTCCCGGAACAACCGACAAGATTCTGAACCTCTCTTATAGGTTATGCCGTCCATAATAAACTTTTTGTTTTTAATAAGCTTGCGTCTTTCTGGTGTGCAGTTTTTAGTACGACCTACTTTAAAAGAACAAATTCAACGGTTTTAAAATTAAATCGGTGGAAATACAAAATAGAAGGATAGGATTTAATTTTTATTATATCAAATCAAAAAAAAAAAACAATTTTAGTAGACAGAAGCTGACAATCGCTGCAATTATTTTGGCATCCTAAAACACTGAAAGGCACCAGACAAAGTGACATCTAACAAGAGAAGAGTTAGTTAACCTCTAATTGCTATGAGAACCACTTAACAGTAGAAAAAAAAGTAGCAGTATTTTAAAGATATGAAAAATTTTAATTTTTAACAGGTTAAACTGCTATTATTCTGCTCGGGACTGTATTTATAGTTAATAAAATGTATCATCTGTAAGATCAGCATTTCTGAGAAGAACTCATTTGGATGCTCGGAATATGCCTTCACTTTTTTTTTATTACCAAAAATTTCTGAGCTGGCTTACTCCAAACAAAAAATCCTTCTGCCTGCCAACACTTTAACGATCTACCTCATCAATCAATTTTGTGTTCGATGGATTTTCTTTTAAACATGCAACGATGCAAGCTTGCACCTTTGTCTCTGTGTTGACTAAAAAATTGATAAGTTTTCATACTCCCATTGCGAAAAGTGCACCCTTGCGAAGATGAAACATAATTTTGCGCCATTTTCATAGGGATTTCGTTTTTGATTCATTCAAATAAGGTTTTTTTATTCAATATTACAAAATTATTTCTAAGCAACTTTAATCCAACAAATATGTACCTAACATGTAAGACCAGAAAACTATTACAAAAATATCTAACTTAAACATGCGATAGTGCAGTTGGAAGTCCAGAGAAAAGCTAGTTTGGTCCACACGAAATGTGTCAAAAATAAACGTTTTCAATTTGTCTTTGCATAACGACACAGCGCAGGTGGAAATATATTTGAATAATGATGCAGCACGTGTGGAAAACAGGTAGGTGTTGCATAAAAGGAACACAGTGTATAGAGTGTCGATTGCGCAAAGCAAATTAATTATGTTTTAGTCAAAAAGTCTAGATTAGAAAACAATGCTTACAACACAGTTCCATGAATAAGCGGATGTTGTGTGATAGATACACTAGGTGGTGGCTTTATATTAGAAAATAAGGATTTTACACTTTATTATATCCGTTGAAAGGTTCTGAAGATGCATTTAAGAAAACTGTCCTCTCAGACAGTTTCGTTAGAATATTTTTGAATTTCTTTAAAAAATCATTATATTGAATTTGCTCATATGAGAGCAACTTTCGATGGGCCGATAGTTTGGTCGAATTACGAGTATACTGAATTCTCTCCCACACTCTGCCATGGCGGACTTTGAAGTTTGAAGGGAATCGTACTACTCATTGAACCTTATTTCACTGGCCAAACGAAGTTTATCTAATGGTTGAAAGACGGAATTTTAAAATTTCTTCCAAATACAAACATGCTTCATTTACAAGCAAATAGCAGAGAAAATTTTAAATTTTTGAATATATTTTAAAAAATAAATAAAATGCACGCGACTCAGAAAAGACTTAAAATTTAAAAAAAAACATTATGTTATTAGATAAAAATGTGCATAACCATAAAATTAATTTTTTAAATTACTAAAATATTTCCTTTAGTAGTTGGAGCTAAAAATAGAGTGCCATGTGATTTCTCTAGCATGCAAAATAAAATGCACGAATGAGTCGCACGAACTTGCTCCTATGTAATAGACTAGGAATTTTAAAAACGAATGTTATTAGAGAAAACTGTTCATAAGGATAAAATTAATTTTTTAAATTCTCTTAGTAGTAAGAGACAAAAACAGAATGCTATATGCAAATATGAATTTATGCAAGAACAAAAATTATAAGTCGTTGTAGTGGGTTCTTAAAAGAAAAGCTTTTATATACAAAATTTTTAAAAGATTTTTAAGAAAAAAATTTGGTGTGCCAACTTTAAGTTCTTATTACTGTACGAATGAAAATTAAATTTCCAAAAAAATATTGAGCCGTTTTTGAGATATCGAATTTTCCGAAAAAAAAAATTATCTTTTTTTTTTTCAAAAGTTCAAAAAATATTTTTTTAAAATGCATTAGAAGCATCTCTGCAAAAAATTTCATTAAAATCCGTTATGTCGGTAATGTGTAATTCAAAATTTGAAAAAATGGTTCTATGGTAGGTACAAGCTGTAATATCTTAATTTCATTTTTTTTTATTAAATTAAAGATCGTTAAAATTAATTGAAAGAAAAAAATTTTTATCAAAATTCTAGGCATTTTCTAACATTTGTATGGTGGGTACCTTTATTTTTAGGTAAAATAAAACTTTTTTTCATACATCTTGTAGATTATGTTGAAAAACTTTTCTTTATGAAGTATAAACAAAATCTAGCATAAGGTTTTTAAAATATAGAGTTTAGAAAAAAAAAAATTGAAATTTTTTTTAAAAATCCAAAAAAAATTGTTTTTAAATTTGAATACCCAATTCTATTTAAGTTTTTGAGGAGCTTTAGCACAAAATCGGTCGTACCGTTTTCCAGGAAATCAAAAACAAAAAAAAAAAAATGGTTCGATGGGGGGTACCCTCAATAACCATTTTTTGGAATTTTTTTTTAACGAGGACCTACCTTTGACTAAACGAAATTTTTTTGTATCTTTTATTTTTAATCTTTGGAACAGATTTTGAGAAAAAAAAAATATTTACAAAATTTCGAAAAAAATTCGCATGGCAGGTACCGTTATTTTTATGCTTAAAAAAAAAAGAAAAAAAAACGTGTGGGGGGAAAAAATTAAAAGTGATATCTACCAAGTTTAAAGAAAATCGGCCGAGTCGTTTAGGCTGTAGTCGAACCGACAGACAGACAGACAGAATTTCGAGACCCACTTTTTCAGTCTTCGCTATCATCGTAATGTCAACTTTGATCAAAATCTCGAGTTAGATTTTTTTACGAATTTATAACTTGCCTTATAGTACCTATAAGTCGCAAGTAAAAATGTATTTATAAAAGCTTATTTCAAAAAAAAAATGCGTCAGCGATTTATAATTTTTTAAAAATTTTGGAACGCCAGTTTTAAATTTTTATTATTTTACGAATAAAAATTAAGTTTTAAAAAAAGATATCGACCCATTTTTGAGATATCGAATTTTCTAAAAATATTTTTTTTTCAAGTTATGAAATGCAATGTTTTTTAAACTTTTTAGAAGCTTCTCATTTTATTCAAATACGTTTTCAAAAACCATTTCTTAACATTTTTATTGTGGGTAACGAGATTTTTAGATAAAATAATTTTTTTCTCTTTCTTTCTTTCGATTGTTAAGTTTTAAGAAAATCTCGCATGGGGTGTTTTTTGAAAAACAAAAATTTGAAATTGTTTTTGAGAATCCAAAACAAAAATATGAAATTTTAATACACAATACTCTCTAAGCTTTTGTGAAGCTTTAGCATTTAAAATTATAAACATCGGTTTTGTCGTTATTGAGAAAATCAAAACCAAAAGAAATGGTACCATAAGTAATTTTAAAAAAATTTATGGGAAAACAAAATATTTTATAAGATATCGAAAAAAGTCGTTTGGTAGGTACCGTTAATTATAGTCTAAAAAAATGTGGAGAAGGGAGTATCCCTAAATTTTCTTTTAATTAGTTTTGCGAGACCTAAGTTCTTCGTCTTCCCCATCATCGTAATCTCGAATTCGATGTTTTTTACAAACCATAACTTGCCATATATTTATGTAGTATCTATGTATGTATAAGTCGCAATTAAAAATTTTATATTCTTGTAAATTTTTAAATGTCTAAAACAACTCCCTTTAGTTTGATCTATACACACAAGCAAATATTAGAAACAACTATTTTTAATTTAAAAAAAATGAGTTTATATAAAAAAAATGTTTAAGAAGATCAATTAGAAATTTAAAAAAAAATCTATTAATTTAGAAGCTTTTGTATAAAAAATGTATTTAAAACCCTCAAACCGAAAATGTGAATGTTAAAAATTAAAAAGAAATGTGTTCCATGTTAGGTATTTACTGTTAATAATTTATTGTATTTTTTTATCATTCGAACAGTTCAATTTGGGAAATTATCATGAATATTCGGCGCTCCGGAGCAACGTTTTCAAATTGTTCAAATATATTTTCAAAACTATGGTTCAATTCGAAAAACACTTCGGATGTTACAGGCGTTTTATGGCACTCATAATCGTTGACAGAGCGGTTAATTAAAAAACGATAGATCGTTTTCGCGTGAGTTACACAAATGCAAGTCATCAAACTTGATGACGGGACATTTGTGTTGCTTCGCAACCCATAAGGTAATGTAAAACCACTTTCCGGTGACGATGGGAAAATGTCTGTATTTGAAGGCCATCGGAAAGTGGATGCATTGACCTAATGAAAAACAAGCTGAAATAAATTATGAAAAATAAATCGACCGGCAGTCGCAATCGACCCGGGAAACATTAAAGAGTGTTTTTTTTGTTAGTACTACTGATAAACAAAAAGAATATAACTCGTGTGTGTATTTAACAAACACTAATTTTTGTTGAGATTAATATTTTCAAAAAGACATTTTTAGAATCCTTATGACTTCTCTATATATTTATTGCATTTTAATAATTTTTTTTTGGAAATTGTGACTGGGCTATTTCTCTTTGTTTTAAAGTATTCAACATAACTGATTCTACCCCATTTTATAAGAAGGTTAAATCTTATTAGGTAAATGATTTTATTAATATCTACAGCTAACGAAACAATTTTTGTATTACCAACATTGAATGATTAATGATTTCACTTTTCAGAGATATTTATAGGAGTAAATTAAAATAAGGTGAAGTAATATTTTCTACCAGGCCTTAAGGCTTTGAAAATTAAATTTGGCATTCGAATTTTGGAGTATATATGAGTATGAGTATGTATATGAATGTTTTATTTTCAGATAAGTTCAAAGATATGGAGGGTGATAAATGATGACAACTGTCAGTGCTGCCCACCAGTTTTGGGTGGAACGCTATCTTGTTGAAATAAATAAAATGCACGACTGGATCGCAGTTGCTCTTATTTACAAGTAAATGGTGTTTTTTTTAGAGGTGGCTAACTTTAATTTGAAATAATAAAACACAGAAAAATGTCATTAAAGTCCGTGAAAGGTATTTGAAAGAAAATGTTTTTTTTTTGGAGTATAGGTATAGCCTAGTTTCCTGATCCAATGTCCACACACTCTTCGCAGTAAATCAAGCTGTATATATTTTGGCAGGAATGCTCTGAATGTCGGCTTCGAAGAGACATTCTTTCTGGTTTACCGTCAAAAAATGTAATCTAATGGCGACAATACGCACAAACGCGCTCTTATTGCGAAAACGATCCAAAGTTTCTGGAGTTTATCGCTAACTTGCTTAAAATCCCGAAAAGCTAGTCAAATTATCAATATTTTACAATATCTAACAATATCTTAAAACTAACTTACTGGCCTTGCTGGCGCTTTAAGAGAAACTGTAATATCTTAACTCCAATGCCTTTCGATCTAAAATTTGGACTCTACCTACAATAAATAGTTCATATCATTTTTACTTGTGACTTTTATGCATTCGTTAAAAACATCGAACTCGAGATTTTGATCAAAATTGACATTACAATGATAGCAAAGGCGAAAAAAGTTGGTCTCGAAATTCTGTCTGTCTGTCTGTTCGACTACAGCCTAAACACCTCGGCCGAATTTCTATAAACTTCGTAGAAAGAATTTTTAAATTCCCCCCTCCCCCATGCACTTTTTTTTTTTCTTTTTTTTAGACCAAAAACAAACGGCACCTGCCATACGAACTTTTTCCGAAGTCTTATAAAAATGTTTTTTTTCTCAAAAAATGTTCGACAGATTTAAAAAAGAAATCAAAAAATTTTATTTACTTATAGCTATGTAGGTTATGGTTGAAAATTTTGTTCGAGGAATGTTTATTAATGGTACCTCCTAAAACCATTTTTTGTTTTTGGTTTTCTCTTTTTATAGAAGAAAAATAATGTTTGACTTATTTTTTCTTGAATGGGGTTTTGAAGGCAAAAACACTCTTTCGTTAATACGCTTCTTATTCGTTTTCTGGTTAGCAATTCTATACCAAATTCTTTCCAATAACTTCAATCACTCAAAAACATCAAACCAATTAAAATACTTCAAGTTTAAACAGCCGAAAAACTATGACTTATCTGAAGGTTTTTATAATACAAATTCTATATACTACTGAAATCTTGGTTGGATATAGTTCACATTGGATTTTTGTCAAAAAATCGATGTAAGATGAACTGGATTTAGCAAAAATTGCGTATTGACAAGGTCCTCACAGTCAACTGATGAGTCCATGTGAGATCACCCGGACAAACGCAAATTTTTGTGGACTAAAGGCCAAAAAAGCTATTTTGAAACTATGACTTATGTTTGTGAAAAGTTGCCATATTTTTAGGTTAACAACTTGATCGATTCCATTCTAATATATTAAGAAATCAAATATATTTCTAGATAGTCCAAGTGTTTTTCGGAAAGTTTTCTGAAAACATTGTTAAGGAAATTTGTACAACCAAATGTGTTTTTTTCAATAGTGTATAATAGCCTGCTGAACAAACAATAACAAAGTACTTATATTTCATTTTTATTTTGTAAGCAGACAGTAAGGAAATATTTATAAAAATATTCTGCTTGTTATTGTTTCAGAGTAAAAATTTACTGGGTTTTTCTGGTACTATTGTTTACCCTGAAAAGAAAGAATGCTCCCAACATGGTGTTTTCGAAAAGATGCTAGCGGAAGAATTCTTTGGATAGAATCAACGTAGCCGTCTTGTTCATCACCTTATGAGAGATGCCCTAAGGGTTAAATATTTCCAATACTAGTGGGTCAGTTGCAGCTCCGAAGTACAATATCCACTGGCTGCTAAAGCCCGTAACACAGACTCGTCGAAACAGTGAAGTTAACCTTGTCAATTTGCCATCATAAAGAGCTAATATGAAGCCAAGAACATAAACCCAATTATGGGCAATCCTAAACCTGTATCCAACAGCCACCTAATATATAGCATAAGTTTGTTAAGTTATTGAAAATATTAAGACCAACAATGTTGGAGGATATGATGGCCTACCAGCAGGGCTCATCAAGTACGGATGCTTCAAATTACTAACACTATACTATGGATTTGAATCCCATACATACATAAAAGGCGATGTTATTTTCTGTAAGAACCTTTTAGGAATATCCATACTAAACGTCGTATAATATTATAATGTTTGAATGTTGGAGTCAATATTTACTCTACGAATGATACTTTATTGAACATCCGAAGATGCTGCTATTTCGGTTTCACTTCATAAGCGAAAGACATTAGAATCCCAGTCTTGTTTTACAGCGTCGCAGGTCGAGTGTTGAACGATAGGGAGAAAGGACGAACTGATACATGGTCCTCTGTGTGAAAAGGACGATTGAGGAAGAGGAAGTCCTTGTGTTGTACGAAGAAAGTATAGAAAGTCAAAGCACTTCGAATATATTCAGCCATACAGAATATTGCAATCAGCATATTCGGAATTGTAGAGCATGGACAACTAGCGTATGCTTAGCTCATTAGATTCCGATCCGGGCAGTAACAACCGCGTGGAACTCAATGCTTCAAAAAAACAAAAAGGTGTCTTCTATCGGCCAATCGAAATATACCACTCATGCCATTATCAATGAATGGCACTTTCATCAAAGAAACTGATAAGCTTTCCATAGTCGGTACTCGTACGTGTGTTACCGACCATCATATATTCGACGTAGCCAAAAGCACAGCAAAATGCTTAGGTATTCTTAAAAGATACAAGAAATGCTGTTATTCCTTCTAATCTAGTTTTGATCTATAAGGCATACATTCACCCAAAACTTAAGTAAATATAACTCTCATATCTGGGCTGGTGTCCCCATTACTCATTTAAACCTGTTTAGATTAGAACCCTATTACTTACTTACTTACTTTTACCGATTTTAATAGATTTTCAACTTTTTTACTTTACTTATTAACACAAGAATACAAGCCAAAAGGGCTTTAATCAAACATAAGCTGAACAAAAATCGATAGAAAAATAGAAATGGAAAACATGGGCTACAGTTTATTGATGACCAACATTTATTATTTTTTTTTTTTAATTTTATTTGAAAAACGTCTTTACTCATCAGCAGCTGAAAAAAAAAAATAAATTAATATGTGAAAATCTTGAAGAAAGTGCTTTCCAACTTACGAAACAAATTGGGTAATGCGACTTTCTGGACATTCAGCCTTGTAGCAGGTTCCATCTAATGATTTTCCAACATAATGCTCACCAGCCTTTATATCATCGTGCCATTTGAGGATAATCAATACTCCTTGGGGCGTTTTGAAGACACAAACTGGACCAGATGCTTTTAATACACAAATTAAGGAAAACGAAAAAACATCAAAATTTCCGACGATATTAAACTTTTACATTAAACTTACTTATTGCTGAGCAAGTGTTAAGATAGGCAATAGCCATGAAGAATGCTATAAAAACTGCAAAGTACTTCATTTTTAATTAACTTTCTGAAAGTAAAATATTAGAACTGAATTTTTTAAAAACAAAAACTCGGCTTTTATACCAATCAGCTGGGAATTATTATTGACAAAAGCAATGAACGTTTGTATTGAAAGTCTGTTTTTTTTTACGTATTTTAGGTAAAAATATTTATACATTTATGCAAATAAGAGACTGGTATATATACAATTTTTTAACTTTGTAAGATCAGTAAACATTTGAAACAATATGGTATATATCTAAAAATTAAACATGGTGACATGACCAACTGTGAAAATAATGATTTAAGCATGCTTGATGGTGTTACCTAGAATTTAGGCTTAACATTGAAAAATATTCCACTATGATAGAACTTTGCGATTTTGGTTCGTATAAATTAGAAAAACTGTAGTTATTATTATTCATATACAATATAAACATAGGTAAATATGGAGGGCTCACAGCTGTACCGAACAAAGTCATTTTAAAAAAATCCAAAACCAACGCCAAAATTTCCACAAAATTGACCTCTATTTAGAGCTGTAATGAACTATGTATAGTTCATTACAGCTCTAAATAGAACTATGTAGCTCTAAATGAACTATGTAGTTCATTACAGCTCTAAATAGAGGTCAATTTTGCAGAAATCCTGGCGTTAGTTTTGGATATGGTAAGTTAAATATCCGTAAAAAATCGAATTCGAGATTTTGATCAGGGATTGCTGGGAAGATGAAAGAAGTTGTAACGGTAATTCCATCCATTTGTCTCTATTTTGCGTTTCCGCCGACCACTAAACTGAGATTTATTAAGATCCATCCTTAATCTTGTACAAATATAGAAGATTTATACTACGTTTTCACCAAGAGTAAATCCGGGATTTAAGTGGATTTACCATATATCTTCTTTAAATCTCGTAGATTTACCATACAAATATAAATCACCTCAAATGAAGATTTAAAATAAATCTCCTTGAAATTTTCTTGCAATTAGAAGATTTTCAAAACAAACAAACATTATTTTGTAGAAAGCACCTATGTAAACCCCACTTTCTTTCAGTGCATGATCGTACAGCTCGTACTGCAGAAAGTATTGCTGCTGTTAGCGATAGTGTGGCTGAAGAGCCGTCCACCCCAACTCGTCGTCGTGCCCAACAATTGCACCTCTCACGCTCGTCGTTGATGAACATTTTGCATAAAGACTTGCATTTACACGCTTACAAGGTGCAATTTGTTGAAGTTATGTTTAACATTCGTATATATTATCTCTAATATAAATGTACTCTAACTTTGATTAGATATTAATTGCTTAACTTCATTGAATATCTAATCAAAAGAAAAAATATTATTGTATATTATTCTAAAATAAATATCAAAAGGAGTTGACGTGTTTTTTCAGTTAAAGGAAAATTACATTTGGTCCAAAATAATCTCAAGAACTAAAGCCTCTTGACCATTTCAAGCGTCGTCAATGGTCAGAATGGTGGCAAGAACTGGCAACAGTGGATGATCAATTTTCGAAGAAAATCATCTTCAGTGATGAGGCACATTTTCACCTCAGTGCATTCGTCAATGAGCAGAATTGCCGCATTTCGGCGAATGATAATCCAAGAGTGATTGTCGAAAAACAAATGCACCCACAAAAAATGACTGTTTGGTGCAGTTTATGGGCTGGCGGCATCATCGGGCCGTATTTTTTCCAAAATGAGGCTGGTCTGGCAGTTACTATGAATGGTGTTCGCTATCGTGATATGATAACGAACTTTTTATGGCCCGAATTGGAAGATATGGATGTGGAAGATATGTGGTTTCAACAGGACGGTGCAACTTGCCACACAGCTAACGAAACAATGGCTCTTTTGCGCGACAAATTCAATGGCCGTTTTATCTCACGTGGTGGAGATGTCAATTGGCCGCCAAGATCATGTGATTTGACTCCTATGGACTTTTTTCTTTGGGGTTATTTGAAAGAAAAGGTGTACGTCGACAAGCCAGCAACAATTCAAGAGCTAAAGGATGAGATAATTCGGCGCATTAACGGCATAGAACCTCAATTTATTATGCCTCAGCATCATCGAAAATTTGGACCATTGTACATAATTGAACCATACCAATATTATCATAATAAAAAGAAATGAAAATAATTTCATAAATAATTTGTGTTTTATGCAAAATTAATATCGGCCCTTAAAATTTAACCACCCTTTACTTACCCTAACCCAGACTTTTCTTTTATATTGTTTTTTAACATTTCATAAGCACTGCCGGCGGCGTTTTTTTTTCTATAAATTTGAATTCTTCTATCCAATGCACCAATTATCCCTTTCTTGACATTTTTCAGAAGCACATGGTGTGATAACAATAGTTTTAAAGTTGAAAGTGTTTACTGAAAATAAACTTTTTTATTGCTCAGAAATTGTTTTTCCCGTTTTTTTTTTTTTTTTTTTTTTTATAATCTACCCGCGCTCAAGGGATTATGATTACCCTTTGAATGTTTCAACACAGCGCGGGCGTGAAGTTAATGAAGAGAAAGAAGGATAGGAAAGATGTGTGGCACGATGTTCTGAGACTGTTGGTTGTTGTCTCAGATATTTTTATCTCCAGGGATGGCGGATTTGCTAAAGCGGAGAAATGCCGTGTCTTATTTCTATGTCGCTTATAATTCACATTATTTTATTCGTGGTCATCCTTGTTGGGCATACTAGTTTAACTCAATTACATGTTGTTAGTGTTATACCTGAACAACATGTAATGAGTAAACCAGCAACCCATTGATGACAATTTTTAGAAGGTTTTTAATGGAATTAAAGCGACATAGACGACGGCAGGGATCGAACCTATCATCATGAGGTTGACAGGCGAGAACACATCCATCGCGCCACGGCCACCCCCAATACTATTACTATTTAATTGAAACTGTCCAAGTTGACAATTGAATGACAAATCAGAGTGAAAACGTCAAATAAATCTCATTTTCTCTGGTGAAAACACTTCAAGATTTATTTTAAATCACTACCCCTAAATCCCGGATTTACTCTTGGTGAAAATGTAGTATTAGCATGCGAAATTTAATCGTAAATTTAGTAGATTAGAAATAAACTTTCATAGGGCCAATAGCTTTAGTAATCGAACTAACCTACACCAATATCGAAATGAATGCATTCAGTACTAAATCGGCTTTGTTTGTCATTAGTTAAACTTTCTGTCTCACTCTCACTTCATAGAAAAAAATTGAACACCATTTTCAATTTGAAAGGTAGTGTGAAAATTAATCTACTTGTTAATCTTTTTGTCTGGTGGAAATACTTCATAGATTTATTTAATCTAAACTAAGATAAAATCCTTTGGTCGAAATTTTGCATTTGTTTGTCTATACTTCTACCAATAACATAAACTCCTGAAGCTATTTTCATCAAATTGGATTTGTTTGTTTGAAGGAAATTTAAAAATAAGTTGTTATTAACTGTATTTGTTAATTAATTTTTGACTTTCTCATTAACAGGTGCACCCATTCCGATTAAAATTTTTACTCAGGAATTCCTTCCAACTTCATGTAATATTGCAAATATAATGGCACAAAATTTTAATCGAATAAGTACGATGCTAAAGCTGTTTTAGTATGATACTAGGTTAAAACAACGAATTTGCAAATTTTAATTGAATATAGCATCATACTTTCTCTACCCTTTTATTAAAGTTAAAATCATCGAATACCTACTTTATTTGTTAAGTATCGTGCTAGCTTCATGTGACTCTTTGACATTTGCAAACATCAAAAAAGGGTCGTGTACTTACTTTTTAACACGAAATGTCATTTTTTAGGTGGTTTAAGAAGCAATTTATTAAGAAAATTCTTTTAGTACGATACTAGGTAGAAAATGTTTAAAATTAAGAATGAGTTAGTAAACTACTATAAAGTTGGCAAATTGTTAAGTATAGTATCATACTAACACCTTAATAATAGGCTGTTAAAAATTTTGCGCCAATGTAAGTTTTTAAGATTCTACGTACATTTTTATAAAGATGTATTTATAATTTAGATTTTATTTATATATAATTTATAATTATAATGTATATAATATATATATACATATACATATATATATATAATATATATATATATATATATATATATATAATATAATTTATAGATTAATTTCTTCTTCCAGACTGACGTTTCCGGCAACGCGACTAGACTGACGTTTGATGGTTATTGTTCTTTGTTACTCTTGTTCAAAAGAAGTTGTTTGTGCACTTTCCATCGATATCAGTAGGGTTTCCATATTCTAGTAAGCATCAGCGTACCCGATGTTGCAGTATTGTGATTTTTTTTTCAAAGGAAACTTTCTTTGTGGTACGGTAACACAAAAAATTTCAATATGGCAGGTTTTATTCTTTTATAAAAGAAGTAATAAATTTAAGCTCATATTGTTCAATATTAATCAAAAACACTGGACGCCGCGTCTAGTTTATCAACAGAATTGGCTGGATGCGTTCATTCTAAATCATAGCATGCAATGTACATATTATGTACTACAATGTAGATCTGTCACTGTCAGTTAATGATTTTTATGAAGGTTTTTTTTTTTCTAATTATAAACTCTATACGAGTATGCACTACTAATATAAATCAGCCTACTAGAAGACTGAGCACTTTTTAATTATTGGACTTGTTGAACTATTAATTTTAAAAAGCTGTTTTGGCCTTTAGTCGACTTATATTCGTTTCTAGTTTAATATTATTAACTAGAGACTTAGAGACTCTGGAAGCACTAATTATTTATAATTAGATGACTTGTGGATTGAGGCGTTCACATGTGGAAGTTTTAGCAAATATCTATAGGTATAGTGCCTTGCTACGCCCAAGGAAAAAAATACATGAATTTAAAAACATAAGCTAAAATTCGAAACATTTAATTTAGTAAAAGCTAGCTAACGGTTGAAAAAAAGTCCAAAAACTGGTTATCAATAGTGTTAGGCATTTATGAACTCACCAACTTAACTCTTCATCTAGGAAGACGAGAGAAATGAGATGTCAGCACGTGAGATTTGAGTTTTTTGGTAATAAAGTCATTCTTTGAGCTTCTCGCTTTTTCATTTTTTTAATCTTTAATTTGTGAAGCCATCATTTCATTGACAGCCCTAAAATCCGCGATTTCACAGCAATTATTGTTACTTTTATAATACATAGTTTCTTTTCAAATACGGTAAGATCGTAAAAAGTTTGAACAATTTCGTGCATTCTAATTTTCAAACAAATTTGCTTTGGAATTTAGTTTTTGAAAATTCAAAATTTCGAAAATCAAATGCTCGTTTTTTGAAACTTGATAATAAAAGCCGTGTTTTATTGGTTAGTGAATATACTACATCGCAAAATTTAACATGGAAAACAACAACAAACGATTAGTGAATAAAAATAAGCTAGTAATTGAAATGGATAATTTAGTGAAGATGGAGTTTCGGATGTTGAAATGTAGGAGGTGTTTAGGTGGTGTCCGAAAAAATATATGTGGCATACTTGAGGGTGTGTTCGTTGGTATTTATTTTGTTATACTTTTGCCTTTGATAATCCAAAGTGTGATCGCTCCGAAATTTATAGAACAAATATTTTTTCAAATGCAAAACTTTAATTCATACCATAATTCCGGCTTTACACTACTGCCACTAATTTTGTCATAAAATATTGAATATTGAAATATTGAATTCGATTGATAGGTATGTTTTATCATTTCACTGGCATTTGTTCAAAAATGTCGTATAACTGCGGCATTATGCTGAATTTATATAACAACTGAAAAAATTAAAGCTAAACTCTCAGAACACCTATTTTATTTATTTTTTATTTTATTTTTTTAGTATCGTTATAACTTCATATGACTCTTTAACATTAAAAAACGTCAAAATAGGTCTGTTTACTTAGTTCTTTGTACGAACTACTATTGTTTTAAGGTTGCTCAGAATCAATTTATTAAAAGAAATTGCCTTAGGCTAGGCTGTTTTGCAACTGTTTGGTTTAAGAAACTAAAAAGTATGTGTTTTGACACAAACCTGCACCTGCGCGGACATTCAACCAAATAGTTCATCTGTTTTCTGTAAGTATAAAAACAGTGTTGTGCAACTAAAAATTGAATGTGCGCTCCCAGCCTTAAGACGATATTAGTTAAAAAATGTTCAAAATTAGAAAACTACTTTAAAGTTAGGAAATATATAAGAAGTATAATACTACTACCTTAATAAGAGGCTGTTTAAAATTTTGCGCCAATGTCATTTTATTGAATACTATGTTTTTTTTCTCCAATACTCAGTATATACATATATGCGATATATTTTCGCACTTTTGTAAGTTTTAAATCAAATTTAACAGTGAGAAGAACTCTAAATCAACTCGATTTGCATTTTCATGAATATTTCAACTCAATCTGCATTTTCATGAATATTTCAACTCCAGCTTAAAAACGAGATACAGATCTTTCGAACACATCCGAGTCCGAGTAAGTTAATTCTTAATTCCACAAGTAGGAGGAACAAGGAAGAGTGAGTTAAAGAGTGAATAAAGCGTTTTTTTGGTACTTGTATTACTGCGCTAGATATAGATTACCAATAAAACGCGCCTAAAGTTTTTTTTTTATCTAAAGAATTTAAACTTTATCTAAAAGTAACAACACCCACCATTAAAAATCGTTTTTCAGTATCGTATTTTCTTCGAAAATGGCACAAAATTTTTATAGAAATTTTGTTCTTTTGTTTGATTTTACAAAATATAATTTGATAAATAAAATTTGAAATTAAGACATTACTGCCTAACTACTACATATAGAAACATTTTTTCGAATTTCGACTTTCTTAATTATTGACATAACGGATTTTAATGAAATTTTGTATACAGAAGATTCTAAAAAGTTTAAAAATCATTGCATATTAAAATTTAAAAATATATTTTTTGAGTTTTTCAACAAATAAAATCAAAAATATTTTTTTCAAAATTCGATGCCTCAAAAATGGGTTATTGATTTTGTTTGAAATTCAATTGTTATTTAAGCAATAATTTTTTCTTAAAAATTGTATATCAATAAAAACTCTTTTAAAAAATTTAAAATTTTTGTGCTTGCATAAAATATTATTGGCTTATGACAATCTATTTTTAGCTTAAAGTAACAAATAACATAGAGCAATTTCGTGCGACCAAGTCGGGCATTTAAATTTTTTTAAAAATAAATTCTGTTATTTTTCAAAGGATACGAGAATGACACGTTATTTTAGAAAATGAGGAGCGTTTTTTTGTTTGCTGGTATGCCTACAAAGCTTATAACGTCAGACAATTCTCTAAGCGGTCTTGAGGCGATGCCATAGTACCTACCGCCATAAATCTGAAAATACCCTGAAGATGCATGTCAATAAGTTCTAGCCATTTAGAATCATTTTTAACATCTAACGAATAGCCTTGGGTTTTTAGCAGATTTAACATTGAAACAGCAACAAAACTGATAGTGACTACAATTATTTAGATCAGCAATCAGAATAAACATAAATTTTTGATTTTAATTTGATTGTAGACAAATGTGAAATGTGACATATAAGGGAATAATTTTAATATCGAGTTTCCTTCAATTTATCATGATGACCAATTTTTAATCGATGAGGTTGTATTTACCACTAGTGGGTTTTGAGGGTAATTCTTTGGCTAAAAGATATATCAGTGAATATATTTGACTGTCGATCGGTCTTAAAGGTACTTTAAGCAAACCATATAGTTTAAGTTGTTGAGGACATGAATTAATGACGTTGGTATACTATGTAGAACTTTCTAACATTTCTTGATACCCTCATAGAAAGGTGATATGAATCTTCTTTTTATGTGTTCTGATCATTAAGACGGGATGGTTTTTTTTTCTTTAACACAAGATCTTTTGCATGACAGTCCAACACAAGTGGTACTGCATCATAGTTATGTTTCCGAAATATCAAACATGTGGTTTTTGAATTTTTTTTGGTTATTTGAGCACAAAATACTTTTCAAACTTTATAGAAGCAAAAAAGAAAATCTTAAACCAAAAATATTGTTGTATAGGTACCATTATAATTTCCTTTTTTTTTGGCATTTTTTCCAACCCTTATCTAGCTTTTACTAAATGAAATTTTTGGGATTATTTTTTTTTAAAATCTGTATAACAGTTTTCGAGAAAAAAAAACATTTTCTAAAATTTTGAAAATATTTTATAAAATTGTGTTAAAAAAATGTATCGAGGAAAAATTTTAAAATCTACTTCTACTATTATAATTTAGCTAAAAGAAAATATGCCGAGCCGTTTAGGCTTTAGTCGAACAGACAATCAGACTATCCTTCATCACAGTTATATGAAGTTTGATTAAAATCTCAATTTCGATTTGTTTTACGAATGTATAACTTGCCATGCCATGTATAAGTGAAAACATGTTTTCGATTTAAACATGAAAAAAAAAAACACTTTCTAAAAACTTTTTTTAATTAAAAGCCACATGCTTCCTTTTTTTGAAGGGACTTTGTAAGACTGCCTAAAAGATTTAAAACATTATTCTTTTATCAGAAAAAAAACGTACCTATGTATGTAGCTATTTTTTTTTTTCGAAAACAGCCCTTAGAATTAATCTGTTATTTTGCAAACGCTAGTTTTACAGGCTTATGTGGTCAAAAATTATGATTTTTTGTTTCTGGCCCAGATGGTTTTCCAGCACTTCCCTTGCTGACGTCTTTCATCTTTTAATTCCAAGTGTTATTTATCCTAAGCTGTGGAAATATTCTTCTTTTATAATCCCTGTGCCCAAAAAAGACTGGCGCAAAATTTAAGTTGAATTAGTACGGTGTTAAAGCTGTTTTAGTATGAAACTAGTTTAAAACAATGATTTTGCTAATTTTAATCGAATATAGCATCATACTTTCTTTACCCTTTTATTAAAGTTAAAATCATCGAATACCTATTTTATTTTCTTAGTATCGTGCTACTCGTATTTACAAACGCCACAAAAGGTCTGTTTACTTAGTTTTTTTGCACGAACTGTCATTGATGTGGGCGTGTTCAGAAGCAATTTATTTAGAAAATTGGGTTAGTACGATACTCGTTAGAAAATGTTTAAAATTAAGAATGAGTTAGTAATCTACTTTAAAGTTAGCAAATTGTTAAGTAGTATCATTCTAATACCTTAATAATAGACTGTTTGAAATGTTGCGCACTGTAAAATGCCATCTCTTAATTTTCAGACCTCTCTTGTATATCTAAAATGTTTGAAATAACAGGCGCAAAATTTTAGTTGTGTTAGTATGATGCAAAAACTGTTTTAGTGTGATAAGAACACGCCGACGTTTTTGAAAATTTTAATCAAATTCAGCACCAAATTTTCTCAAACATTTGATTAAAATTAAAATTTCGGAACACCTATTTTATCTTTTTAGTATCATGCTAACTTCATACGACTCCTGAATTCCAAATAATAAAAAAAAAGATCTTTTCACTTGTTTTTTTTTGCTGTCAAATTTTCAGGCGTGTTCAGAAACAATTTATTAAAAAATTAGCATTAGAAAATTAAATTAAAATTGAAAAATAGTTAGTAAACTGCTTAAGTTTAATAAATAGTTTACAAGTATCATAATAATACCTCAACAATAGGCTGTTTAAAATTCTGCATCATAATCTGTGAGTCATTCTAAATTATCATTCAATTTTCTCCCATAAGGAACACGGGTTCTTTAAAGGATGATCCACAACCACGATGTCTAAGTGCGAGGTTCCTTATAGCCAAATTTTTTCTTCATCATCGCAGCTATACAGAGTATACAGATATAATTTCAATTGATCCTTAAGAAGCTAAGCACGACTTAAAGGACTCTGATGATAGGCTTGGCACCAGTGAAATAGCTATAACTCCAGCCTTAATACTAGTTCATTCAAGTTGTTGCTGTAACACTCAAATCTTCTATAAATGATTTTTCCATATTATCAATATCGACTTCGATTCCATAACGTTGCTCAGGACTTGTAACCTTTAGAGGATATTTTTACCTTTTTGTAAGACTTACACACTTTATGCCTCTTTATTTCTTCGATCGCGCACTGGCTACTGTTTTTCCTTACAAACCAATGCTCCGAATATGTCATAGTAGCCCCTATAAGGTGTTCACTAACAAGTGACAAGTTGTATTCTAGATGCCATCATTGATTCCATCTAGCGTAGTGTCTTAGTTGCTTTCTCCTTTGCTTCCATACCAAAAAACTTCAAAAAGAAGTGAGACCATGTTTCTATTTGGCATTTCACGTGATTTGTTTCGCTCCCAACAGCAATGATCGGGAATACTGATGGGCGTAGTACCTTTGTTAAAGATCAGAGAAAATGGATTAGCTTTTATTGTCGCACGACTAGACGACGGACGCGACGTGAACCATTTCAAAAAGTCAGTTTTTGTATTAGCCCTCCTATCCTGGATTAAAATCGAGAAAGAATCGAACAACGACTTTGAGGTTGTCAAAGGTTTTATCAACTTCAGCTTAATTCGAGAGCTTTTTATTTATAATTCATGCGCTCAAGAGTTTATTTATTGTGAGACTCTTATACTGTTACACATAAACTATAGCACGAGCATTTGGCAAATAAAGGGGTGAAGAGAAAGGAGATGTCGATGAATATTGGTTTTGAATGTTTGCTGATGAAGTATAGAAACAATCTCTCGAGATTCGAGCTGCATATTGGATATGATATTGCCAGTGTCGCAAAACGTCTTGAGGCTCCGCAAAATAAGTCTTGCAGGATTTTGCTGCTTTTGTTAAGAAGGTAGATGCGGAGTTTTTGCCTCTCCCTCTTCCAAATTTTGTTTGTAGAGATATCTGCAATTTTGACTGTCTTCCATCTTTTCGTGAAGGGAAGCAATAATTGACGCAATTGTTGATAAGGATCATCGCATAACCTTAAGAATATTTAGTAAATTTTAGCCCAGAAGTTTTGTTTGATTTTTCACCATAGATTAATTGATATACTTCTTGGGGCTTTGTGAAAGTTTCAATCAGTTTGGAATCACTGGAAGGGCTATCTTCATTAATGGTATATACATTTTTTGCCTGCTTAAGCTGCTAGAGAATTAATTTATTTTCTTTATGAATTCACCATCATTGGGTGCACTCGGATCAACATTCTCCTTGAAATATTTTATGACTAATTTTTCTGCTTTATCGTCAAAAGTCATGATTGCCCTGGATCTGGTGCGGATTTTTTTCCAACATTTTTGTCTTTTGTTGCTCAGCACGATAGGATTCTTGAATGCATCAGTTCCAAATTTACAGCGATCCACTTTTTATTGCACTAGTAGTTGTTGATCTAAAGTTATAGAGCGTTCCTTTGACATATTGTGCATATTATAATCTGTTCTTCACTATTTCGGATCCTTTCGTTAGCCCAGGACATTGGTTATGGGGAGCCCTATTGGTATTATGGCTTCCTCAGTTTCATTGCTGGTAAGGTTTCCTCAATTTTTTTTTAAATTTTAGTTGTTTATCAAAAACGTGGAACAATAAATGTAATCGTTAAAGTTCTAGTGTGTTGAAGAAAATTTTTCTGGAGACCTAAGAGAGCTATCAGGTTATGATATAAGAACGAACAACAAGCATCAGATTTCAAAACTTAACAACACATCTTTGTTTTTATTACAGTTAAACTGAAACCACTTCTTAAGTTTCTACATATACATATTAACTTATTTAATATCTTATTGGTGTAAGTACAATTTGATTGTATTAAGTTTAAAAACAAAAAAACCCTTGTGACTTATTGGCTCTCTTCCAGATGTTAACTAATTTTTAGACTTCATGTTCAAAACCAGTTCCGAATTGTAGGTCATGCTCGAAATATTCCCGATATTGTTGCATTTTCTTTTCCCAGAATTTTATCACATCGTCAATAGTATCATTTTCACCTCCATATTCTGCTGGCAAGAACCTTTGTGGCACATGATCATACAGATCCTCCAATTTACTATGAACGTAAAACTACAAAATCACAATTATTAATGAAATGTATCCATCTCAATATAGGGAAAACTTTTTGGAGAACTTACCCGATTTTTCAACTTTGTTGGCAATAGCGTTCGAACCAAGTTGAAAACTCCATTGACAAACCAAGGTGCATTGACAATGTGTATACCTTTTATTCGATGTGGCAAGCCGCACCTAATGAAGTGCAACATCCTTTTGAGTACCATTAGGTTCATTGAGACAACATGACCGAATGTAATACCTGCCAAATCCTCAATGCATGTGAAGCCGGCCACAGCAGTGTTGTCGTCTTCCAAGAAATTTATTTCCAAAATCATGTACGAAAGCTTAACACCCTGATAGACTGTATGGTTTTTGAGATCGATTTTACGATATTGGGATAAATGAAGACGTGAATGGTCTCCTTCGAGTGACATCGATAGAGGCAGATGAAAACTATAAGGTCAACATAAAGAATAAAAATCCACTACTCAAGGTTGACAATAAATAAATAAAAATGTCTTACCCAGTCCTTACAAAATCCATCATATCTTCGTCAACTCTCCGATTGGCCAATATCTCCGGACAATGTAATCTCATGGTCAAGTAGTTTGGTAGTTTTTTGTGCACAGTTTCATGATTGTATTTACATGCTCTTAGAAAACTTAAAATAAATTGGTCCGATAGTTGGTATTTGCCAAGTTTGGGTTGTTCTGTTATCCATTGGCGAATTGAAGCAATTTCCTCGGCAATAGTGTCTGGATTTTCGTTGAGTTCTGTGATTGCGATTTTTTGTAAGGCCGGATTCAATGGACGGATTTTTACCATTTTGATAAATTTTGAAATTGTTGATAATCACTAAAATGTGGTAGAAGTAGTTCTATAAGATTCTTATGAAAAACTTTGTTAATGTCGAACACTACAAATTTATAGGGTTACTCGTATGTTAATTTTTGCGATACTAGGCATGATTTTACATTTTTGTGTCAAATATACGAGTAGTTTGTTAGGTTTTGAGACACATTTGAATGAACTTCGCACAAAAAGATAAAGTTCGTACGATACAGTAGTAAATTTTATTTTTATTTAAGGTGCACTTAAAAAAATATACGAGTGGGTCACACGCACCTGCTAAACATTTTAAATTCTTAATTTAACGTTGAATGATAATATAAAAGGGCATGTTACTTTTTAATGAAAAATGTTCAAAAGGATGAAATAAATTTTTTTAAATTGCTAAAATAACTCCCTCGATAGTTTGACCTAAAAAAGGAAAGGTTCAATAGTGATTTTTATTTTAATTTAAGAAGCTTCTTTATAAAAATTTAATTTAATACCGTTATGCCGATATGTTATGCCGATTCATATGACTCTTTGGCATTTACAAACGTCAAAAAAGGTCTGTTTACTTAGTTTTTTGCACGAACTGTCATTGGTTTAGATGTGTTTGGAAGCAATTTATTAAGAAAATTGCTTTAAATGAAAATGGTTAAAATTAAGAATGAGTTAGTAAACTACTTAAAGTTAGCGAATTGTTAAGTAGTATCATACTAATACCTTAAAACTACTAAAACCTTTAAAATTTTGCGATAATATGTTTTGTAGTTCTTTGTTTTAAATTGGCTTTTATTGAACGAAAACAATGCCTAAAAAAACCAAAATTGTGGGAGCTGTTTTCGTGAAAAACAGAATTTTATAGAACGGTTTTCTGAACATTTGTGCTGTGAGTACCGTTATTTTTTCATAAAAAAAATAAATGTTTCCTTATTTCATGACCTTATTGCTTTAAAAATTATATGTTCTAAAGGTCAGTGTTAGTTTTAAATAGAGCTGGGACGTTTCAGATGTGTTTACACTGTATTTGAATAAAATACTATTTATAATTCTTAGGATTTTCTGCGTAAAAATATGATAAGAAATTCCGAATTTCGTTTTCGAAAGAGTTGTGCGAGAAATACCGTTCTAAGCGAAAAAAATATTGAGTACATTTGACTCCTTGTGGGTACGATTTTATGTACAATTTTTTTCTTCAAGTTCTAAACTTATCGTATAAAGACAAAACAATTAAATTCTGAATTTTCTTCAAACTTTTGGATCTTTCAATGATCAAAAGGGTCGAATTTATCAATTGCATTATTATTATTTAACCCTCCCAGAAATCAAGTTACCACAATTGACGGGATTTAATTCAACCATTTAAAGAATCAGACAGTAGTTGACAGTTGTATAGTTAATTTGATATTCTTGCAGTGCAGGCCGACATCTACATGCAAAATTTACGAAAATGTTCACTGAGATTGAGATTGCCAATTCCTGTGACCAGCTTGGATTAGAAAGATTTGGCTCATGTTGAGCTAGGCTGCGATATTTTTGGTTATTCGAGAGATGTGTGAGTGAATGTATTGATTCGAGTTTGTCCACAACAGCTCTTGAGACTAACTTCTACGAATTTTGGTAGTAACCTTACAAACGTTGCTTATTATACTAATAAAATAAAATAGGACATAATGACACAATTTATCCTTTTTCCCAGTTATATGACATATTATATTCTAAATTAATAGGTTACAAGAGATACGAACGAATATAAATGCAAGCAAAGAATACATGAATTTTTAAAAGATTGCTTTCAATTGATGGATGTAGAAACAATGATCGGTGATTGCAGAATTTGAAGTTGAAGTTTAGATGTGAAGTCAATGAATGTAATCTTTTGATTGAAATCATTGAAGATTACATTTTTTTTTTTTTTTTTTTTTAAATCTTTATTGTAGCTGAATTTATATAAATGTATCTTTTCTATAACTAGATTGCACAATTTACAGAGAAATGGTATATTTTCTACCGTACTACTGAAAAACGTATGACATTTATACAATAATATTATCACAGATTCAAATTGTTTTAGAAGGAAAAGCTACATGAAAAAACCTTCATACAATAAACAAATATAGATATTTCCTGGATATTTCCAGAGAAGAGAGAAGTGGGACTGTGTGAGATCACAAAAAAAGATGTTGTTTACATACTCGATTAAATAAGCATTTAAATAGATAAATAAATATATGAACAACGAAATAAAAAAATTAGTAAATTAAATCTAATTAAATGTATATCACAGTAGGTAGTTTATATAAACAAATAAATATTTAAAAAAAAAAATAAATAAATATTATTAAACAAGAAGAAACAGAAAGATTAATAAATAAATAAATTTATGAAACAGCAAAAAATATAAATAAATAAATTAATCAATTAATCAATCAATCAATAAATAAATAAATAAATAAATAAATAAATAGGTAAATAAATAGATGATATATGAATAAATAAATAATAATAAATAAATAATAAATAGATAGATAAATAAATAAATAAATAAATAAATAAATAAATAAATATGTTAATAAATATAGAAATAAATAAATAAATACAAATGTAACTAAATTAACAAACAAATAAATATATTTTTTTTTGTATCACAGCATAAGAAAATGATTTTTTTTTTTTTAATAAATAAATAAATAGATTGCATTACTATTTTTTCCCTTAACTATTAAACTGATTTTTGATATTTATGCATACAACCTTCCTAAAAACTTAATTTTATATTAATATTTAATAATAAAAAAATTAATTGCGATTGTAATGTAATGCAAATTCAATAAAACTCGAGATTTCGATTAGATTGGAATAGTAAAAATAGAGTCTCCCAATTCTATTTATCTGGCTGTCGTCTGTTCGACTATAACCTAAGATATTCGGCCGATTTTATCTAAGGAAATAATTTTTTTTAATTTCATCTCGGCAAGTTTGTTTGATGTTTTTTTGTAAAGACCGAAAACAACAGTGCCTGTCATACTATTTTTCGAAATTTGAGAAAACGTATTTTTTCTCGAAAACTGTTCCACAGATTAAAAAAAAAAAAACAATCAAAAAAATAAATTTAGTAGGTAATATTTCTCGATTCAAAATAGCTTTTTTGGCCTTTAGTCCACAAAAATTGGCGTTTCTTCCCAGCGATCTCAAATGGACGCATCAGTTGGCTGCGAGGACCTTGTCAATAGGCAATTTTTGTTAAGTTCAGTTCATCTTACGTCGATTTTTTTAACAAACATTCAATGTGAACTATACTCAACCAAGATTAAAATTTTAATCATTAACGTTGGAAGATTTTGCCCGTGGCCTGGCAATGGGTGATTTTTTTGCTATTTTCTTTTTGGCAACACTGGTTTTGACAGCTCAAGCACGTTTCGTGGTTAGTGTCACTGTCAAACATCTTCAGTTTGGTCTATAATTTAACCATGAATAGTTTTACAAATGAACAACGTTTGCAAATTATTGAATTTTATTGTCAAAATGCGTGCTCTGTTAAGAAAGTTCATCGCGCGATTCTTCTATTTTATGGTGAGTTTAATCGACCTACTGAGGCGGGCTATTGTGACTAAATTTACATTGTTTGACATTAAACTACCAACACGCTTACGTAGAGTACGAACTGAGTAAAATATTGCAGCTGTATATCGGCCAGTGTTAGTGATGACCGTGAATTATCGATTCGGCTCCGTTCGCAGCAATTGAGCCTCTGTTACTCACTACGTGGAAAATTTTGCGGAAGGATTTAGGTGTGAAGCCTTTCAAAATACAGCTGGTGCAAGAATTGAAGCCGAACGACCTACCACAACGCCGAAATTTTGGTGAATTGGCTCTTGAAAAGTTGGCCGAAGATCCAATTTTTATTCGAAAAATTGTGTTCAGCGACGAAGCTCATTTCTGGTTGAATGGATACGTGAACAAGCAAAACTGTCGTATTTGGAGTAAAGAGCACCCAGAAGCATTGTAAGAGCTACCAATGCATCCAGAAAAATTCACTGTTTGGTGCGGATTATGGGCTGGCGGAATCATTGGGTCGTATTTCTTCAAAGATGATGCGAATTGCAATGTTACTGTGAATGATGAGCGCTACCGTGCGATGATTACAAACTTTTTTTTTGCGCAAAATGGAAGAGCTTGACTTGCATGGCATGAGGTTTCAACAAGACGATGCCACATGCCACACAGCACGCGTAACAATGGACTAATTGAGAGGCGAGTTCGGTGAACAGTTTATTTCACTTTGGGGCGGCCGGTCAATTGGCCGCCTAGATCGTGCGATTTAACGCCTCTAGACTATTCTTTGTGGGGCTATGTTAAGGCTCATGACTATAGAGAAAAGCATACTTCGATTGACTCACTAAAAGCCAATATTGAAGCATTTATTCGTGAGATACCGGCCGAAATGTATGGGTGAACCATTTGAGGCGCAGGCGCGGCCACCATTTGCATGAAATAATCTTCAACCATTAAATTATATCGACAGTACTATCGATTCAAATAAAGATTTCATGCATTTTTCTCAATTTTATGTGTTTTTTGTTTTAATTTCATTCGACGAATAAAAACATAACAGAAGCTTTTGCTTCATATTTTCAACGTAATTACAGTCATACGAATCACTTACCTTACAGAAGTTTAGAAAACAATTCGAATATACACTTAACGGATATATCTGTTCCAATTATGACAACAGATATTGTGACCTATGTATTAAATACTCTCGATACTACCAAAAATGCCGGACCTGATGGTATTCCGAACTTAATTTACAAAAATTGTCAAGCATCTATTGTTACACCTTTATGTATTCTGTTCAATAAGTCTTTGCATGATACTATATTTCCAACATGTCTTAAACATTCATTTGTAACTCCAATTCTTAAAGATGGCAATCCTTCTGATGTTAAGAACTACCGTCCAGTGTCAATTTTAAACGCTTTGTCCCTAATTTTCGAAAAATGCATGTACAACTCTATCATATCTAACATCCTTCCACATCTAAGCGCTAGTCAACATGGTTTTATTCGAGGCCGATCGACGGTGTCAAACCTTGTTTCTTTTACGCATTATGTGGCAGAAGCAATAGATAAAGGTACACAGGTTGATGTGGTGTACACGGATTTTTCAAAAGCCTTTGACAGGATAAATCATGCAACATTGGTCTTAAAATTACGGAAATTCGGATTTAACGAAAGGCTTATAATGTGGTTTAAAACTTATTTGGCAGATAGACAGCATAATGTTGTTCTTAATAAAGTATCTTCTAGACCTTTCTACCCTTCTTCAGGTGTTCCACAAGGGTCAATTTTAGGGCCGTTACTTTTTAATATTTATATTAACGACATCACCCAAAACATGTTTTCTTTGTCATTAGCTTACGCAGACGATTTGAAAATTTTTAAAGTGATTAATAATGTGAGGGACTGTGTTTTGCTTCAAAAAGACCTTAATACATTATTCGAATGGTGTGTTGATAATTATTTGGATCTAAATATAAACAAATGTTCAATAATGTCTTACTCCAGAAAACTCAACACCATCGACTTTGAATATAGGATAAACACCAACCAGCTAAAAAGGGTAACGGAGCATAAAGACCTTGGAATAATATTTGATTCCAAATTATTATTCAAATCACATTATGATTACATTATTAAAAAATCGTCAAAAGTCATGGGTTTCATTTTCAGAGTCGGCAAGTTTTTTAAAAAACCAGAATCTTTTCTTCAATTATTCAATATGTTGTGTAGGAGTATACTAGAATACGGAGCTGTTGTATGGTCTCCTATTTACAAAATTCACAATGATACAATAGAAAGAGTTCAGCGTAAATTTACCAGATACCTTCAGTATAAATTATATTCAGATCATAGTGTTTACGAAGATAGATTGCAACTTTTCAAAGTGCTTTCACTATCTCAACGCAGGTTAATACTAGCCGAAACTTACTTGAGGCAAATAATAATAGGCAGTGTACGTTCTTCATTTCTATTGGCTGAAGTATACATCAGATGGCCATCTCGACCCAACCGTCACGCATTGCAAACCTTTCAACCACCTCGTGCACGTACTAACATATTCATGAAGTCACCTATCATCCGGATGCAAACTAATCATAATCGTTACTTTCTGTCGTTTGATATTCTCAATTTTGAAATAAATGAAAATCAAGTTAAATCACAGTTATTGAGACTTGTACCGTCTTATTCTTCCTCATCGCCATCTTCTTAATCTTTAGTTTGCCTTTGCCTTTCTTTTTTATTTAAGTATTTCGGTTCACTCTTTTTCTTTTTATCGACTTTGTACATAAATTAATTAATCTTAAATTTTCAATGAATTTTTCATTTTTTTTTTTTCCATATTTTTTTTTAATTTACGAATGTATTTTCTCATTTAAAACAGATAGGATCATATAATATAATCTTCAATTTGTATATTTAATTGTAGCTTGTAATTGGTTTTCTTTAAACTGTTAGCTATATATATATATATTAAAATAAAAATAAAAAATAAAATAAAAATAAAATCACTCGATATATGAAGGTATAATACAAACTTTAATATTTTTCTTTTATTTTTTTTGTTATACTACTAAAGCTCTAAAAAGTTTGAATAATAATATGCATTCAAATTTGTCAACATTTTACTTGCGACTTATAGGTACTATAAGGCAAGTTATGTATTCGTAAAAAAAATCGAACTCGAGATTTTGATCAAAGTTGACATTACGATGATAGCGAAGACGAAAAAAGTGGGTCTGGCAATTCTGTCTGTCTGTCTGTCTGTCTGTCTGTTCGATTACAGCTAAACGGCTCGGCCGATTTTCTTCAAACTTGGTAGATATGGGTTTTGATTTTTTACCCCCGGATGTTTTTTGATTTGATTTTGTATGACCAAAAATAACGGTACCTGCCATACGATTTTTTTCCAAAATTTTATAAATATTTTTTTTTCTCAAAAACTGTCCCTGCGATTTTCTTAAAAAAAATTCAAAAAATTTAATTTAGTTAAACCTAGGTAATCGAAAAAAATTTTCAAAAAAATGAGTAGTTTTGGTACCCCCCTTGGGACCATTTTTTTTGTTTTTGATTTTATCAAAAACGGTACCACCGATTTTGATCATTTTTTTTATGCTAAAGCTTCCCAGCAGTTTAAATATTATTGTGTATTAAAATTTTCAAAAACAAATTTTTTGGATTTTTAAAAAAACTTTCAAAATTTTTTTTTGAAAACTCAATATTTCGAAAACCCCATGCTCGATTTTTTTAAAAATTGATATATAAAAGTCTAGAAAAATAATCTACAATATATGAGAAAAATAAATTGATTTTACCTAAAAATAACGGTACCTTCCATACAAATGTTAAAAAATGGTTTTCGAAAATCGTATTTTTCTCGAAAACGGTTCCGAGAATTTTGCTTAAATTTTTTTTCTTTCTATTATTTTTTAATATCTGTAATTCAATAAAAACAAATTTGAAAACAAGATATTACTGACTGTACCTACCATAGAACGATTTTTTTAAATTTTGAATTTCTCATTATTAGCACAACGGATTTTAATGAAATTTCGTAGAGAAAAGCTTCTAAAAAGTTTAAAAAACTTTGCATTTCAAAACTTTAAGAAAAATATTTTTTTTGAATTTTGAAAAAAAAATCAATTTTTTGTTTTTTGAAAATTCAATGTCTCGAAAACGGCTCAGTATCTTTTTTGTAAATTTAATTTTTATTCATACAATAATAAAAACTTCAAATTGGCGTACCAATATTTTTTCTTAAAATTGTTTTAAAATTTTCTTATATAAAACCTTATTTTTTAAGAAACCACTACAAGGACTTTTAATTTTTAATCTTGCATAAATCTATATTTGCTTGAATCACATGGCATCCTATTCTTACCTTTAACTACTAAAGAAGTTTTTTTAGTCATTTAAAAAATGTATTTTATGCTTATGAACAGTTTCTCTAATAACATTCAGTTTTGAAATTCTTAGTCTTTTACATAGGAGCAAGTTCGTGCGACCCAGTCGTGCATTTTATTTTTTTTGATTTTCAAGAAAAAATTTCAAATTTAATTTCTGAAAACTCAGAAGCTCGAAAACCGCATGCTCGATTCTTTAAAAGTTAACATTTAGCATTTTATTATTAGTTTATTATTATTATTTTTCTCGAAAACGGAACATAGAATTGTGCTTATTATAATTTTATCAGAGCAATTAATTCGAGATGTGCGCGTAGTATGGATGATGATCGAAATGTGTTAATTCTTCTTTAACAATTAAACTTATGTCCATCCACTTTATGGAAAGTTTTGCCTAAAGATCTTGTGTGAAAATTCTTCTCGAAATAGTTATTTTTTCCCAGCGTAAAATAAAATGTATGACTTGATCGCATTAACAATTAATTAATGTTGTATGTACGTACGAGTTTGTTAATTGTTCAATGTGAATAAAACATCAATAGTATTAAAAAAATAGATTTTCCTTTTGATTTTTTGATTTTACAAATACATAGTTTAATATTTTTTAATGCAGTTGCTTTTATTTAAAGTACTTTGAGGTATACCGGATTACAAAACTATAAAAACATTCGCCAAGTAATGACCAAAAAGTTTCTGAAAAAAACTTCAAAATGTTCCGTTGAGCAGTTTTTTACTATTAAAAAACTGTAACGGAGTAGACTCTCCAATAAAATTCCAATATTTATTATTATTATTTATTTTAATGTATAACGCATTTACCTAAAAAGTACCCACAATTTGTACCGCTCCATAAGCTTTTTAGCGATAATAGGGGGTGAGATTCACTTTTTTGCAAACATCTCTAGATTTGTTAATTTCCTTTTACAGGTAATATTAAAATAAGAATTGTAGCTTATGTTAATTGAATAACATACCGGAACTTTAGTTTTTTTTTAAGGAGCTGAAAGGGTCAAAATTAACCTTTTTTTTTAATTTCTCGATAACTATGAGTTTTGTTATAAATAAAATGCACGACAGGATCGCACGAACTTACTCATATCTTTAAGATACTTATTTTTTTTTAAATGGATGATGCTATAAGTGCATGATGTTCAGAAGCACAAAATTAGTTGGTAAAAAGAATGCCATAAGCAAATATGAATGTATGCAAAAATAACAATTTCAAATCGGAAGAATACGTTTTTATAATATATGTACATATGTATATTTTTGTTTCTTAAATAATAAATGATGGTATTCAATTTTTAAGTTTTTATTACTGTATAATAAATGAATTTTCAATTTAAATAAAATAATTAATTGATTGAAAGAAAATGGTTAAATGGTTCTATGGGATGTACCGTCATGTATTAAACATTTTTTTGAGCATATTTTTTAGATTTTATTAAATAAAATTTTTCGATTTTTTTTAAATCTCTGGAAAAGTAATATTTTCTAAAATTTTGGAAAAAAAAATTATATATGGCAAGTACCGTCTTAAAAAAATACAAAAAAAAACTATAGCGGGGATTTTAAAAACGGTATTCACCAAGCTTAAAGAAAATCGGCCGAATCGGTTTGGCTGTAGTCGAAGAGACAGACACATAGACTTAAGAATTGGCTGACCCGCACTTTTTTTTAGTTTTCCCTATCATCGTAATGTCAAGTTTGATCAAAATATGTTGTTCAGTTTTTTTATGATTGCATAGCTTGCCATATTCAACATGGCATGGTACATAGTACCTATACATTGTATGAACAAATTTAGCCAACGAAACGAAAATTGCAATTTTTTTACGTTTGCAAATCATTTTCACGATAGTTTCAAAGACCGCCCTCCCATACACCTTCCTGACTTTATCGAAGATGTTGAAACTCGCTTTCAGGAGATATCAGCAACCACCGAAACCGTGACCCTGTTCAACGAGGAAAACCCATCATCGGAGCCGACGCTGACAGATGTTTTCACTTCCCCTGAAGAAGTAGCTGACATTATTTTCACTGGAAACTCCAAAAAATCAGCAGGAAGCGACAAGATTTCTAATTACGTACTCAAAAAGTTACCAAATCTTGCTGTTCTCCTGTTGACTATAATCTTCAATAACTGCCTGAACAACAGCTATTTCCCTGCAGCCTGGAAAACCGCAAAAGTGGTCCCTGTCCCGAAGTGGTCCCTGTCCCAATTTCTTTGCTCAGCAGCATGAGTAAGATACTGGAGGCGTTGATATTGAACAAACTCAACTTTTTCTGCAGAGAAAGAGATGTCATACCGGAGTTTCAGTATAGCTTTCGAAATAAACACTCTACCCTACATCCATTACTGGGACTCCATACTGATGTTACAATTGGACTCAACAAAAAGGAAATAACTGTAGCGTGTTTGCTGGACATCGAAAAAGCTTTCGACAGTGTTTGGATAAAAGGATTGCTATTCAAACTCTCGGAACTTGGACTTCCTAATTACTTAGTAAGAATAATCAAAAATTTCCTAACCCATAGACTTTTTTATGTACAGGTAAAGAAACATGTGTCATCAACCAAAGGAATTAACGCTGGAGTTCCTCAAGGATCAAAACTTGGACCGCTGCTGTTCAACATTTACACTGCTGATCAACCAGCCAACATACCAGGTACAAAGACGAAGCTTTATGCAGACGACTCAATCACATACGCCACCGCTTTTTCACCAGAAATTGCTGCCAGGAGAGTGCAAGAGCACATTAAAAACCTATGGGAATACTATGTCAAATGGGGACTGAGGATAAACAGCGAAAAGACTGAACTCATCTGCTTCAGAACACTAGTGACTGTCATTCGAAGACGAGCGTTTGCAACACGCTGTGATGCAATCAAAATAAAGCTTCCAGACAACTCTGAAGTGACTGTCAAATCATCAACGAAGTACTTGGGAATCAACTTTTCCAATAAATTCAAATTCAAAAGGCATGCAGACTTGATGTTAAAGAGAGCCAACTATTCTCTGCACTTGGTCCATCCGCTTCTCAGGAGGTGAAATGGACTAAGTAAGAAAACCAAGCTGCTTGTGTACAAACAACTTATTCGACCCGTTCTGACCTACGCCTTTCCCATCTGGTTTACTATTTCACCTACAGCAATGAAAAAGATGAAGCTTTTTGAAAGAAAGATGCTCCGCATTTGCACTGGACTGTACCGTAACCCACTGACGAAGAAATATATACCAACAAGGAATCTGTATAAAGAAGCAAAGTTAATACCACTGGACGAGTATTTACTGCAGCTCTCCGGAAAAATCATCAGGAACCTGGAAGATCATCCCAACACAGAAGTGCAACAACTTCTACAGTATGAACTAGAGCCTCGTGACAAGTATCTATACACCCGAGCCATCACTGACGATCAATTCGAAGACATCATCCATAACGACAACGCACCCTTTTACGAGAAGAACAACAATCAATACTATAGGGGATAAAACGCCCACTCATCAAAAATTATTATTTAGTTAATATTAAAATATCATGAATTAGATTAAGAAAACATTAATATGATATTGTAAGCAAATAGCATTATGTAAAGCCAAATGAAGAACGTTGGGCCCCTATTGTTGTGCCAACATGATTTAATTTAGTAATAAGTTAGTTTTAAGTCAAATTGTATATAAAATAAATTTAAAAATAAAATTCTTAATCTAATCTGCAATTTTTTTACATCTTTTCGACTAAGTTTACTATACCCTAATGTTTTTCTCAAAATTTATTGATTCTGCGAAAAGAATATTACAATATTTTTTGTGTAGAATTACATAAAGTTATAAGTTTCCCTTCAAACTTGTTATGAAATTCAAAGTTTTTGAGAAATGTTCAAAAAAATTAATTTACTCCCTTTTAGCCCCACCCTTCACCAATTTCCCTTAACCCTGGTTCAAATTTTTGGTACTTTTTAGGAAATTTGTAAGAAGTGCAAATAAAGCTCTTCGCTCTTTTTTTTTTGGGTTCAGACCCATTTGCAGATTAAATTAAAATATAAAACTCGATTAAACTTTATTTATCTATTTATGATGTACACACATTCCGGATATTGAAGTGTTTGTCTTAATCTGCGTAGTACCTATATAATTTCTTTTTAGTTTCACACAGCCTGCGATTAGCTATTACTATCTAAGGATATCGCAAATAATCTTATAATATAATAAAAATATAAATACAAAAATTACCAAATGAAATTGATAATCATTATCAGTTCTATTTGCGTTAATTTCATTTTAAATCTTAAAGCTCAAGGGTACTTTATTGTTCCTTGAATTAGTGGGTGTTACGCTGCCAAAATGATTGACCACTTATCAAAACAGAATACAGAATAATATTTAATCTGATACTAAATCATGTACTGTGTTTTTGTGATGATTATTAACCCTACATCACTTTAATCGCTTGCCAATTCAATATTACTTCCGGCTTTAATTAATGCGTGCTTTACTTGTGGAATTATCACAAAAATTACCGAAAATTCTCTGCCTTTTCTACTTCCAGAACGAAAACTGAAATACTCGTAACACTTTAAATATAGGTTGTTCTGACAACTTTAAGAAAAGTTGCACTTTAATCGTCAATGCGCTGATATTGTTTTTATAATTATAGATAATTACAAAAATGGAATCACAATAAAGATAACTCGAACAACTCAAACGTTATCACTCAAAGCAAACTCGAAATGAATACATTGTAAATAAAAAGTCAACAAATTAAAAACTCGATGAAAATAAAAAAAGAAAAACAACAACAAATCAATCAAAACAAAAAAGATAGAAATTCACTAAGCCTTTATAATTTCACTCCGGAACTTTGAATACCTTTTTTGTGACGTTAACAAAAAGCTTGTGACGTTCTATTACCAAGTTAAAGATCGCTCATTAGAATATCTTTCTATTTATGTACATATGTACATAAGATACTTGACAAAAGTTATGTTTATATTAAAAATATGAAGAAACTGGTTAAGGGACACAAACAAAATAAACCCCTTTTTTTTAAACTAGGTTAAGAGAAATGACCACGCGGTGGCGATCAGTCAGCTGTTAACGATGTCCGATTCTAGACTGACGAGCTGGTGTATTATTGTTTGAGAAAGATGCTTTTAAGCGCATTCTTTAGTGACGAACAATATACATATGTACATACCTTCATGAGTATGAGAGCAGATATAAAAACTGGTTTGTTAGTTCTTATTGGATTATAAGCTTTGAATGAGATTAGAGCCGGGAGCAAGCTTATGCTGATGATGCATATTTTTTGGAAAATGATAGCTTCAAAAGTTGTTTTGAACTTTTGAAGCTACCAAGAATCAAAGTCTACCTTTGGGATGAAATCTTAATTGGAAATACAAAACTGAATTGTCAATAATAAATTAACTGACCTTATGACTATATTTGCATTGGCGATTTGATATAATTTTTCTATAGTGTTTATACCCTAGACATACCAGCTCCTATTTTTGGTAAACCAAACATTCGTAGGAAAAATCGAATTCGGGATTTTAAGCAAATTTAATATTCATCATAATCATCGGCTCGACAACCGGGTTCCGGTCCTGGCCTCTTTCAACAAGTCTTTCCACCTATTCCGGTAGCCGCCGCCATCCAGTTGCGCACCCTAAGGCTTCGGGCGTCCTGGTCTACGCCATCTCTCCTGCGCAAGCATGGTCTACCACGCTGTCGTTTACCAAAGAATGTACCACAACGAACTTTCCGAGCAGGTTCCTCTTCGCTCATGCGAGCTACGTGCCCTGCCCAGTGCCGGATTAAGCCAGCGCGGGGCCTGTAGCAAATTCTATCAAGGGGCCCTTAGACTGTTTTAGGTTAGGCACTTATCAAGTTTATGGTATTAAATAAAACAAAGCTGTTACAAACAAACTTTTCTTGATTTAATTTGGGAAAATTTATAAATAATGCTGGTGATATCGACTTCTCGGAGTAAATCATGTTCAATATTCATTAAAGTGAGGAGATTAAGACGTTGTTGGCTCATCGTGTTCCTCAATTCATTTTTAACACGTTTTAATGTTGAGGAAGATCGTTCACAACTGCAGTTGGTGATCATGAGAGACAAATAAATGCGCAAAGCAATTTCAACATTCGGGAAACAAGATTGTAAAGAATTATTTATCAACAGCTTGTAAACCTGCATTTCCAGAGCCTCATGATTCCTGCTGTCAATAATACCAGCCACATCAGAATTGAGCATTGAAGCGAATTGCACTAATTCGTTGCCCAGACTGTCCTCCAAATCATCTGCGTAAGCACTTACTATGGTTGCAGATTTTTAATTTCTTCTGGTGGAAGAGATTTTATATGAAGGTTTTTATAATACAAATTCTATATACTACTTAAATAAGTCTGCCAAGTAGAAGACTTAGCACTATTAATGGACTTGTTGAATTATTGATTCCAAATAGCTTTTATGGCTTTTAGTCCACAAAAATTGTCGTTTCGTCCGTGTGATCGCACATGGACTCATCAGTTGGCTGTGTGGACCTGGTCAGAAAAGGTTGGGGCGCGGGGCCCCCAAATGCGCGGGGCCCGTAGCATTTGCTACTATTGCTTCGTGGCTAATCCGGCACTGGCCCTGCCCACCGGAGTCTACCGAGCTTAATTTTTGTCACGATATCTGCTTCAAGGTAGATTGCGTAGATCCCTCCTCACATATGGGGTCAACAATTCTCCTTAAGACTTTTCTCTCGAACGCAGCTAAGAGGTCGGAGTGCCTTTTGCTCAGCACCCAAGTCTCGGATCCATATGTGAGTACTGACAGGACCATGGTCCTGTACAGCAGCAGTTTTGAAGTTATGGTGAGATATCTGGATTTGAAGAGCTTTGACAGACTATAGTAGGCTCTGTTGGATTTGAGAAGCCGCCCGCGTATTTCTTCTTCTATATTGTTATCGGCTGCTACTATTGACCCAAGGTATTTAAAGGATTGCATCACTTCAAATTCGTGCTCCGCTACCTTAATTGTTTGACCAACTGTTCTTCTCGCATTCGACGCCACCATGTAATTTGTTTTACCTTCACTAATGAGCAGCCCCAGATTTTGTGCCGCCTGCTCGATCTGGATGAAGGAATCGTGTACAGCTTGTTCGGTTCTTCCGATGATGTCAATGTCGTCTGCGTAAGCCAGTAACTGGCTGGACCTGTTGACGATGGTCCCTCTTGTTGCCGTGCCAGAGTCACGGATTGCTTTCTCCAACGCCAGGTTGAAGAGGAGGCAGGCCAAACCGTCCCGTCCCCTTGTCGGAGTCCATTAAAGATGATGATTGGTCTGGATAGCAATCCGGCTATTTTTATTTGGCTAGTTACGTTGGTCATGGTCAACCTACATAGTCGTGTCAATTTATTTGGGATGCCGAATTCTCTCATGGCTTTGTAAAGTTCTACCCTGGCTATGCTATCATAGGCGGCCTTAAAGTCTATAAACAGATGGTATGTTGGGATGTTAAATTCTAGACATTTTTCCATCGCCTGCCTAAGGGTAAAGATCTGGGGGGTCATTCCGTAACTCGATTATCGTCAGACGATATCGTTTGAACGAAAGCGTTGCCTTTTATCGATTCACGTAAGTCGATAATCGTCAAAACGCTATCGTCAAAACGATAGCATTTGGACGATAGCTAAAAAGGTATCGTCTTGATTTAATTTTGAATTTTGTAGGTGACTGTAGTTGAGTGATTGAGTTTCCACTGTAAATTGACATTTTGTATTGTTTTCTATTGAATTGACAGATTGACTACAGTTTGAGAGTTCCTGAAATGCATACAAATCTCTAAAATGTGATCGATTGACGGGACGATAGTAATCGAGTTACGTGAAGCAAATCATGGACGATATCGTCGACGACTATCGTTTTGACGATTATCGTTTACAAAAATTACGGAATGACCCCCCTGATCAGTTGTTGATTTGCCTGGAATGAAACCACACTGATATTGTCCGATGACGGTTTTAGCGTATGAGGTTATCCGGTCTTGTAGGATAGAGGAGAGTATCTTATAGGCGGTACTCAACAACGTGATACCTCTATAATTGCTGCACGTTGTGACATCTCCCTTCTTATGTGTGGGGCATATTAAACCTTTTCGCCAGTCTTCTGGCATTTCTTCCTGCTCCCATACCTGTACTATAATACCATGAATTGATTGACGTAAGGCTGGCCCGCCGTGATGGAATAATTCGGCTGATATGCCATCGGCTCCCGGGGCTTTGTTCTGTTTAAGCCGGCCTATAGCCTTCTCAACCTCTTCTATGCTTCGTGGCGACAACATAGGGTATTCTTCTTGAATTAGTGGAGCCTCCGCTTCTGCAGTGAGCTGACCATTATTTAGCAATTCATTAAAGTACATTTCCCATCGCTCCAGTATGCTTTCAGGATCGGTGATCAGATTTCCCTCTCCGTCCTTGCAGTATGTGCAGCGTGGTGTGTACTGCGTCATGTTTCGGACGGATTGGTAGAACTTCCGCGCCTGGTGCGGACCTCGCTCTCGGCTGTTTTCTATTTCACAGATTAGGTTCTTCTCCCAGACTGATTTTTTTTGTCCGTGAAGCCGTTTTTCTGTTCTTTTGAGCTCTTTATATTCCTCTTCGCGTGCCCGCGTTCTATGAGATTGTTGCATTGCTCGGTACGCAACATTCTTACGTTCAGTCGCTAGCTTGCATTCGTCATCAAACCAGTCGTTCCGATTTTTACGACTGCTGCCTAAGATGGAGTTGGCAGTACTAATGACAGTATTCTTAAGGCGTGTCCACTTCTCATATACGCCCAGCATACTGGCTCCAGGACTTACTCTCCCTAAATCAAGTGATTCTAGGGCAAGTCCTAACCCATTACCAAAGGTGTTACTGGTGTTTTTATTGCGCAGGGCAGCCGTGTTGATTCGAACCTGATCGGCGGATGCAATACGTCTTCGCAAGGCAATCCGCCCTAGGAAAACCATACCAACAAGATAGTGATCCGAGTCGATATTGGCACCTCGGTACGTTCGTACCGTCATCAAGTTCGAGTAGTGGCGACAGTCTATCAACACGTGCTCTATTTGGTTACGAGTGACTCCATCGACTTGACTTCGATGCTGCCAATTCTAAGACTCGAAGTCCATTGTCATTAGTGTTCTCATGCAAACTATGGGTGCCTGCGTAATGCCTGAATACCGGCTCCCGACGTATTTTTGCGTTCAAATCCCCAAGGATGATTTTAACATCATACCTTGGACAGGCATTTAACATTACGATGAAATATTATACATATATACAGCAATGTTTAGTTTTGGCATCCCTGACAAAATTGTTCGTTTGTGCGGGATGACGATGGCGAATGCACGCTGCTTACATCACCGATGTATTTGATGTCAAAAAAGGTTTTAGGCAAGGTGATACTCTGTCGTGCGACTTCTTCAAGACTTCTTGAAAAGATAGTGCAAAACTAACGTGTTAACACTAGAGGCACAATCTTTCAAAAGTCCGTCCAATTATTCGGATACGCCAACGACATTGTCATAATTGGAAGAAGAAAGCGTTATGTCATTGGCATTGGCACGTTTGATAGCATGCGAAGAAGATGGGCTTAGAGGTCAATGAGGGCAAGACCATCAAGTATAAGTTGTTATCAAGAAAGCCCAACATAACACCGACCTCTTGGGCATATAATTTTTAGCTATAATTTTGAGGTAGTTAAAGACTTGGTCTTCCTAGACGTCGCTATTACTTCAGACAATAAGACGAGCGCTGAAATCAAACATAGAATAACTCTTTCCAATCGCTGCTTTTTTGAACTAACAAAGCAATTGAGCAGCAAAGTCCTTTCTCGAGCAACTAAATAAATATTTTAAGATTAGCCACGTTATGTGAAATTTAATTTATTTAATTTAGAACTCACCATGTTCGTCCAACAACCGCGAAAAACTTAAAAGTTATAAAGTGTACCTCTATAAAACTCTTATAATCTCGATCCTTGTCTAGTTGACATGCTACACTGGAGACAGTGAGTTAGGGACCGAGCTAGCTAAAGAATCTTGTTAGTTAAGACCCTGGTCCACTCTGGAATGTAGCGCCATCTTAAGTAAGTAAGTAAGATGTTAAATAAAGCGCGTCCCGAAATTCTGTCGGTCTGTTCGACTACAGCCTAAACGGCTCGTCCGAATTTCTTTAAGCTTGATAGAATTTTTTAATTATTTTTTATTTTTTAATTACATGTTATTATTCAACAGTTTTTTTTTTCTCAAAAAATGTTCCACAGAATTGAAATAGAATCAAAAAACTTCTTCTAGTAAAAACAAGCTTTCCGGAAAAATGGTTCTTTCCTATACAACATAAATGGTGATAAACAAGCATTAAATTCGGCATCAACGTGTCATCTTGAACGTTTTGGTCATCTACAATGATGAAATCTTCTTCAGTATCATTGCTCATTATACAAATATTGTGCAAGATACATGACGCTTTGATATATTTTACAATTGATGTTGGTTTCAAAGAGTTTATTTTAAAAAGCCTGCGAAACCTGCCTTTGAGTAAACCGAATGCACGTTCTATGGTTACTCTGCATTTGGAATGAACCGTGTTAAAAATCTTCTCTTAGGTCCTTAAATGGCCATTGTCTTTGAAAGGACATATAAGCCATTTTTTCAAGGGATAAGCCGAATCTCCAAGCAAATGCTGGTTTTCGTTGATAAGAAAATCACCTTTGAAAAATATCATGTTAGTATCTATATATAATAATTTTCGAATTAAATATGGCTAACCTGATTCAATTTTATTAATAAGTCCAGGTCTTCTAAGGAGCAGTGCATCGTGAATTGAACCCGCCTCGCCAGTATAACAATACATAAATTCCATTTTATGATTACACACCCCTTGCAGAAGGACCGAATGATAACCTTTTCGGTTTACATAAGAATTGTGAGCAAAAACATACATATGTATATATATTTTTTTATATTTTTTTCGTTCCATGAATATAACAAATAAATGGCATTTAAAAGGCTTGGTGTTACCTGGAAAGCCTGGTTTTTTTAAATTAGTACCCTGATGTTCTGGAAGCCTCTTCTGCGTTGGTCCATTTAATAAACTTTTATGTCTATTCAATTTTATTATGCTCTCACAGTTGCTTGTAACGATTCGGAAGATATTTGCAATAGATATACAAAATCTGTCGGCAATTGATCTTGAATAATACGGTGAGTTGAAAGCAAGCATACCGAAATTTAGAAAAATAGTATGTAGTTACCTCATGCATTCCGGATTTCCTAGATACCACAGAGTAATCATCAGCTTTTTTCAATGTTGGTTGACTCTCTGCCAGGACCATCAGGTAGATGTTCCTCAATAGCATGAAGATCACGGCATAGCATATCAAAAATGTCTGGGTTCACACGAAAATGTTGCTTAAAAGTTCTGTCGCTAAATCGGGGTACAATTTCCTCGGCATAATTTTCGTTTTTTTTTATTCTTCGCGAGTTATGCTCAAAGTTTTTTTCATCATCAAAATCAAAAAACAAATTGAACGCTTCCCTTAAAATAATTGCTTTTTCCATTTTCATTAATCAGAAACTTGTTTTTAGTTTTCAAGAATATGAAAACGCGAATTTCACAACCAAAGCTGAGAATTTTGACAATTTGTTTAAAAAATGATACAATGACAATTCAGTGCTCAGATGAGTTTTTTAATTCTCTATTCAGAATTGAAAACTGTAACGCGTTAAGAGCCTTGTTTGCGGATATATCTCCATCCGCATCCGATGACTTTTTTAGATTTGGGTCAATTTTCAGTAAAATCACTTTGGGTGGCCATATTTCGATAACCAGACCTCGCAGAACCTTATGGTTTTCACCCGTGAATAGCTCTTACAAAATTGACAAGAAATTTTGAAAACCGCAACCTTTTACAAGGCCTGGTTTCGGAAATATCGCCACCCAAGCACATTGTTAGGTAGTTAAAGCTCAAAAATCTGTGGAATCAGTGAAATCACTTTGGATGGCCATATTTCGATAACCAGACCACGCAGCACGATTTTGCTAATATGTGTGTGTAGGTATTGAATAGACCTTTCGTTTGATGTATATCTCGATGGGATTGGTGAACTTCGAAAAAATAATGATTTTTGTAGACAAGTGGTTAGTCCATGATTTTTCCCAAAATTCATAAAAAATAAATTTTTGAGTTTGGCACATCCATGGAAAGGTCTGTTAATTATAATCGGTAGTGTTAGTTATAATAATAGCCGCGTTTTATTATCGCCAATGATCCATATAGATTTACTCTTGAAAATAAAACATTACGGATCATATGTTTAATTCAATTTTGACATCTTACCGCCCTAGTAGAAAATTTAATTGAACCAGCATGACCTTTATAACATATCTATGTGCAGCAAGTCAAAACTGGCCTATTTCTACTTATGATAGTGTTGAAGAAAATATATGGCATGTGACGTTCACTTTAGAAGTCATGTCATGGCACTGGTTTTTCATTATGTGTACAATCCAATTTCACTGACAAAAATTTTCCAAAACAATCTCAGGTTTTATTTAAATATATTTTCTAAATCTTCTTAAACACAAGGTTCTGGCTCAATACCATACTTCAAATCATATTGAAAGTAATCTCTGTACTTTAGCAGTTTGGTCTCCCAAAGCTTGATTATATCATCCATCGAACCATTTTCTCCTTCATATTCCTTAGGTAGATATTTTTGAGGCACATGAGTGTAGAGATCGTCAAGGGTCTTATGAATAAAGAACTGTAAATAAAATATAAACTATTATTTGGTATTTTGATTTTTATTCAAAAACTTACCCGTTTCTTCATTTTCAAAGGTAATATATCTCGAAATAGTCCCATTATTCCATTGACAAACCATGGAGCGTTTATTATGTGAATTCCCTTAACACGATACGGCATACCTGATCTCAAGAATCCCATTATTTTCTTAAGAACTCCAATATTCATTGCTATCATGTGACTAAAAGACAAATTGGAGAAATCTTCGATGAACGTAAAACCTGCAACAGAACTGTGATCGTCCTCCAGAAATCTTATTTCCAGCATCATAAAGAGCAGTTTTATGCCCTCATAGAGGTTATACTGTTTAAGGTTCAAATTTCCATAGTTTGAAATTTGAATGAGAGACGAGTTTGTGTCCAGTGGGAGTGGCAGTGGAAGATGTACACTTGTAGCAAAAAATAAAATCAATCAAACTAATTTTGAAGTTCTACAAAATGTCTTACCTGGTTTTTAAGATTTCAATCATTTCTTCATTAACCATCCTATTGGCAAATATATCGGGACAAACTTTTCGCATGGTAATGAAGCTGGGTAGTTTTTTCTTGATGAGACGATTATTGAATTTACACGATCGAAGAAAACTTAAGATAAATTGATCAGAAATTTGGTATTTGGATGTTCCCGGGAGTCCAGTTACAAATTGGTGTATTGACTTGATCTCTTCATCAGTTTGTTCTGCATCTTCATTTAGTTCTGTGATTGCTATTTGTTGTAGATCGGGATCCAATGGACGTACTTTAGCGGCCATTTTGAACAGTTTCTGAAAGATTAATGTATTTTAGTTTTTATTCTGGGAAAATAACGATATTTTAGAAACTGTTAGAAAACATTCTTTTGATGCTAAACAATTAAACATGTCCATGGGTTCCTGTATTAATGAAGGATAAAAAAGAATTTGCACAATTATTTCCATTTTTACTTAACACACCCACAGAGAAATACTCAAACTAGCGAAATTCTTTCGGTTTTTTTTTTTTTTAAGAATGCAGAACTTGCCTTATATTTCCTACATTTATATCGCAATTAAAAATGAATTCGGGGCACAACAGTTCTAAGAGAAAGTGACGCAGCTGACACACTTAGAACAGAGTTGGTCCATTGTACCGTTGTACCGTTTGGAGCTCCTTATGAAGCGAGAGATACTGCCAATATCTATATTAATTAGATCACTAGGTTCTTCCAAGAAAAACTACCTCTATGGAATAGAGCAGTGCATGTACATAAGATGAGAAACTGATGCTACCTCTTCTTCGTCCTTACACCTTTTGCAAAAATCGGTTAAAAAACGCCAAGCCTCGTTGCGTGCTTGCCTCAAAGTGACATAAATGGCTAAATAGATCTATCTTAGGTTTGTCTCCATAGCATCTTGTTTTAGCATAAGTTTACATGTAGCAATGGCTATACATACCTACATAAGTCTTCTCAGGTATTATACCTTTTTTGGTGATTCCTTCAATTTACAATTTTCGGAAATAGCTATATGCCCAGGCACCCAATAGAAGTGAATATTAAACTGCTGCGCCATCATCTTAGTAGCTGAGCAGCAAGAACGCGCTGTCTTAGAGTTAATAAATATCAAATCCAGAGATTTAATAGCCGCTTGGCAGGACTCTTTTAAAAGGCATAAGTTTCGCCTGGAAGACGGTAAAATGATTAGAAAGACGAATTTATAGTCTATCTGGGTACATACCCCACCAACCCTATCATCAATTTTCGATCCTTCGGTTTTTAAATTTACATAATAATCTTCCAAGAAACTCATGTTCTCCCAGAAAGATCTTGAAGGAATAGTTACTTCGAAGTTTTTGCCGAGTTGTAGTATTCGAATGGTGTAATCAATGTGACTTGGAAGTGATTCGAACAAATTCAGATTTATGGAAAGGCCAATATTGTCATTGATCCATTTGTGAAAAGCTTTTTTTTGTGCTCATCGTTATCTTTTTGCTGAAAATATCGAGGGATGAAATAGAACATTTAGTGCGGTAGAGGGGGTCATTCACATTGCTCCACTTATGCATTAACAAGATGATTGTTGGACTTTTCGCAAATAACAACCTTTCCTAGAACGGCCCCTATGCTACTTCACCATAAGAAAGGACAGGTCTGATTACAAAAGCATATAGCCAGTGACTAATGGGGGTTCGAGGCCACATTTGTTTCCAAAAGCTGTTTCGTATGGGTAGATCCCCACTGTGTCCTTTTTTACTTTCTCTTTTATAATAGGTTTCCATCAGCTTAATTTTTTATCTAGAAAAAGACCCAAGTATTTTGCTTCGTCTGGGTAAGCTAGTGGAAGAAGGATATACATGAGGAATTTCATATTTCCTAGAGAATAGGAAAAGTTTTGTTTTGTGGGGGTTGACTCTCAGGCTACACCCCTCTGTCTAGTTTTTTAGGTTATTTAAAGCGTTTTGTAGCACTTCTTTTACTACGAGTATGTTAGAATACTTTACTGATACTTTGCAATAGCAACATTATCCGTATAATCAATTACTCTGTAGCTCTTCGCTTCCGGGCATGATAACAGTTCGTTTACTACCAAGTTCCAAAAAAGGGGAGAAAGAACACTATCTTGTGGCGTACCTCAACTGAAAGATATTCTAGCAGAAAATTCACCCAGTTTTAAATTGATTACACTAGTAATTAGCATTTGGTTAATCAGTTCACCAAGCGACCCATGAACCTTCTGTACTGTCATGCAGATGCGATTGAATTTGTGTCGATGTAGTTAAAACCGTCTTCTACGCTGAGAAATGCAACCATAGTGTATATTGCTAATGGTGGAGAAAATATTTGATAGCTCGTACCGTTAAGCAGTATCTACGATCTTACTTTTCAATAAGCATTGTAAGTAGTAGACAAAAGTCTAATATCGATGCTTGTACGTACATAAATGGATATCAATCTTTCAAGTGCTTTTAGACGACGACAGACTTATAGTTTTGAGAGGTTTTACCCAGAAAAATTTACGGTCACAACTTTCAACTATACCTGTACGAAATATCTCGAACAGATTTTTTTTTCAAAACGGGTTGTATTGTGTGAAATGTGGAAATAGATTCTTCCACATTTATATCTCCGATTTAAATTTGGTGGTGAAATAGCTCGGAGTGAACCAGGACCTAGTGACTTACAACTCTCAACCGTTCCTTTGTGCGTGTTACCAGGAACGGAGGGGACCTACACTTTTCTGCCGATTCCGAACGGCTAATGAGCAGCAGTTTCCATGACAAGATATACTCTTGTCTTGGAGAATTTGTCAATTCCTCGCGAGAGGAACTTTACACAACTCTGGCGCATAAATCAGGCTAGTTTTGATTAGATCTTTTTAAAGCGGGCTGTAGCTCAGTAATAGATGTTATATTTTGTACAACGTTTCGAACGTGTTTACGTTTTTCATTAGGTGGAACTTATGTAACTATTTTGATATAGCAGGTATCACTTAACCACATTATAATTTTGATAATATTATAAAAATTATTTTAAACAAAAAATTTGAAGAGCATATCAAAAATTAAGAGAGAGAATCGTCACTATCCTCATCGCACACAGAGATCAACTTCTTATTATTTATTGACATAGACCTGTGCTTTCAGAAAACTCTACAAGAAGAAGTCTGACGGGCTAAAATCGTACAATCTCAGTGGCCAATTCACATCGAATCCGCGTGAGATAACTACGGAAGTCGTTCTTGGAAATTTTTCTGTTCTGTTCTGTTAGAACTACTTGTCATCGACGTGTATCATTCAATTGGTGCCAGAAGAAATTTGTTATCATCGACGACCGATAGTGGTCACCGTTGACGGTGATGGCGTAGCCAACGGCATTCTCACAGAACTATCCACCACCTTCTCCTACCGACAAATTACTCTATCGTCCGTTCTTTAAGAAGTCATGGAATCGCTAATAAATCATAAGCTCCAGAAATATCTTGAAGATCGGAAGCTTCTGAATAACCGTAATATGGCTTTCACAGCATACGTTCCACTGGTGATCTGATGGTATATCTCACCGAAGAGTGGAAAACATCTTTACATTGTTTTGGAGAAGGTAAGATCGAAAATTCGTGCATTCGGGTCCAATGAAACCCTTATTTGTTTGGATTAGAAATTACATTCTACTTCGTTCAATGCATAATGTATTGGACGGTTTCAAGTATGATCTTCACAAAATAAATACTGGTGTTCCACAGGGCTCCGTTTTGTCTCCGACTGTCTTCCTCATTTTTATAAATGATCTCTTGTCTGAAACTTCTAATCTACTTCATTGTTTTGCCTAGGGCTCTATCCTCAGCTTCTCATACTCGTTCTCAAATTCACGTCCATATCCTTCGGAAGTGGAATTGCAACGGTATCGTATGATAAGCTCATTAAACTCCGATCTTTACAGCATTGTTAAACGGTTACAAAAAATCGTGTCGATTTTAATGCTTCGAAAACTCAATACTGTCAGTGTCTATTGTCGTTGAAGCAATATGTACCCCTTATGCCTTTGTTCTTCAATGGCACTTGCATCGAAGAAACCGAAAAGTTCTCATTCACCCCTGTTCGTAAATATAAAAATGTATGTAAGGTAAGTATTTTTAATAGTTGTATATCTTTCAAAAACTATTTTTTTGTCTTTTATGAAGAGGAAGACACATGTGTAATAGAAAACCTGTCTGAATGTTGGTACCACTGCAAGGCAATTTCGTACGAAATTAAGAACGTCGTTTTCAAATCGTACGAAAATCAATTTCGGCAACGAATTCAATTCGGAACGAAATCAGAACAGGGGTGAGTATTCAGTAATCGGTATGTCTGTGAAGGTAGATTACCACAAACTTCTCTGCACTTATTGGGTAGAAATCAGAACAGAGCGTTAAAACTGAAAGGAAACAGAGCTTCCATGGAATCGTTCACATCTTTTGAACACCGATCGCTCGTGCTGTGTTTAACATTATAAGGGTCTCTCAATAAATCCTTGAGCGCGTTTGAATTATGAAAAAAAAAAAATGGACCAGTAATATCACTAGCGCAAAATCCGCAAAATCTAGACGAAGCAGTAGTTTTCTCAGGATGCATTGATATTTGGTGGATCTCGTGTGGATTGTAATCGTCCCAAATTCAACTATTTCGCTTGTTTGGCGAACTAATTTATCCAGAAATGGGTCTCGTCGCTGAATATGATTTTTCGACCGAAGCGCCCGAAATGTTGCTCGAACAAAAGACCCACTTTCAATAAACAATTTGATCTTATGCACATATTCCGTGGTGCGATGGATGTGTGCTCGCCTGTGAACCTCATGATCACAGGTTCGATCCCTGCCGTCGTCTATGTCGTTTTAATTCCATTAAAAAACCTTCTAAAAATTGTCATCAATGGGTTGCTGGTTTACTCATTACATGTTGTTTAGGCATAACACTAACAACATGTAATTGAGTTAAACTAGTATACCCAACAAGGATGAACACGAATAAAATAATGTGAATCATAAGCGACATTGAAATAAGACACGGCATTCTCCGCTTTAGTTCAGCCGCCATCCCTGGAGATAAAATAGCTGAGACAACAACCTTCAGTCTCAAAACATCGTGCCACACATCTTTCCTATCCCCCTTTCTCTTCCTTAACTTTACGGCCGCGCTGTGTTCAAACATTTAAAGGGTAATCATAATCCCTTGGGCACGTGTAAATTATAAAAAAAAAAATGACAGCCAAGTTGACAGACGTAGCTTCAACAATATGAAAATTTCTATTGCAAAACCCCTTACAAAGGTAATAAACCAGATAGTGAGTGTCTTTGAGTCCCTATAGAAATTTCAATCAATAAAGTTTAAATAAAGGAATAAAAAATGGTTCACTCTTTGTACAGTTAACCTTAATTAGGTTGGTTAAGTTCATTAAGTTATTCCTAAAATTATTAAAAATCAATTTGCCAACTAACTACATACAGTATGTGCATACAGATATTTATGTATTATTATGAATTATGACGTAGGTACTATCACTATTTGAACTGTTATCAACAATATACGTAAATTAAATCGAAAAAAAAAGTTCTTTAAATAAACCAATTAATAAAACAATCACGTCTGCAGCGTTAGCTTGTTTAAATTAACAGCTTTAATATGATACTCGTATATAGCTCTATAATCGAACTTTTTTATTTACTATCAATATTATACAATTCGTCATGTTGTCTTGAGTGCCAGAGTTAGCTTTAATATTCAAGATATTTTTGGATTGTTTTGCAAGAACATTATTCATATTTTAAAGTTCTTCCCCGGCTTTTTTCAATTTGACACTACATACTCGTAAGTTATTAGTCGTGTAGGTTCAACTGAGAACACTCAAATTTTCAACTCAAGTTAGATTTGTCTATTTAAAGAAGTTATTGACTTTTCTTTCTAAAATATGTATATATTACTAACCTTTATTTGGCACTTGGAACACGTGATTTTTGAAAATGGTTTAAAAATTAACAAACCGAATTGAGACTCTAAAGACACAATGTTTTTGTTTATCACTCGTTCACGAACTAAACAATAATGTTTAAGTGAAGACAATATAATTTCTGACCACCTGATAATAGGAACTTTATAAGAATGAAGTGGTACCGATTGCAAGTCAAAACATACGTAAATGCGGAAACAGAGATAACTGTGATAACGATGGTAAATGAAGAACTTGAGCTTTTTACTGCATACTTAAGGGATACAAAAACAAAGAGTATTCGAAATTTGTGCATAATTTCAGAGTTTTCTTTTCATGATCTACAGATCTTCACATTTGAATATAAGAATTTTAATTGAGTTTGGGTTTAAACAGGAAAAAAAATGTACGAATCGGTTTGCAGGTATTTTCTCTCATGTTCAAAAACTGACAATTTTTTAAATTATATCTATACAAGTCCAGGCAAATTAGACTTTAACTCGAACAAAATTCCATTAATGTTGAAATTTGGTGGACAGCTTTATTTGCATGTCTCAATTTTCGGACTTTTTTTTCAAGCAACTAAAAGAAATTTTTTTTTTTTTTTTTTTTTTTTTTATAATTTACTCACGCTCAAGGGAATATGAATACCCTTCAAATGTTTCAACACAGCGTGGGCGTGAAGTTACGGAAGAGAAAGAAGGATAGGAAAGATGCGTGTGGCACGATGTTCTGAGACTGAAGGTGGTTGTCTCAGATATTTTTATCTCCAGGGATGGCGGCTGAACTAAAGCGGAGAATTGCCGTGTATTATTTCTATGCCCCTTATAATTCGCATTATTTTATTCGTTTTTCATCCTTGTTGGGCATACTAGTTTAACTCAATCACATGTTGTTAGTGTTATGCCTAGACAACATGTAATTAGTAAACCAGCATCCCATTGATGACAATTTATAGAAGGTTTTTTAATGGAATTAAAGACGACATAGACGACGGCAGGAATCGAACCTGTTATATTGAGGTTGACAGGCGAGCACACAACCATCGCGCCACGGCCACCCCTAATTTTAATCTGTGGAAAAGTTTTTGATAAAACAAATATCCTATAAAGTTTCGAATGGCAGGTGCGCTCAAATGGTAGACACATGCACTCGAGAGGATACAAGAGTCCACAGGTTTTTCTAAAAATCCAACTCTGTCTATCAACTCCTTCTCTCACCTCCTTACGATTAACATCGGGTGCCTATAGTACATGAACTGGAGATCGATGATCCTAACCCCAGTGGAAGGTTATTGGGGGTAACAAACGAGAGATTGGGGTAAGGTATTCCCACTTGGGAATTTAATCATTCATCCAGGCGGCAGCGGAGGAATTCTCCAGATGGAATTAACTTTGACGTCTACAGTTTCATTCAAGTTTATCCGGTTCCCCGTTCTTGAAGTCATACTAAGGACCTAGGCCTCCAGGTTGGGGGGTTGTGCTTCTGGGGTGACTTCCCGGTCATATAAAATAATTTCCGAGTTTCGAAGCAAAAACAAGCCTTGAATACGAATGGATTCACTGATGACGAAATATGAAAAAGTAATAAGGACAACGAACTTCGGATCAATGCGTGAAATGTTAGGTCCCTTAATAGACCACGTGCAGCAGAAAAATAAGCAGAAGCCCTAAACTGCTGCAAAGCAGACATTAGCGCCATCCAAGAAATGCAATGGAATGGACCGGGGAGACCGGAAAAGAGAAAATTAAAGGTCCGCGATATCTACTAGCTACTGCTATCAAGAACAAAAGCAGCGTCTTTTTTGGTGCGGATTTTTTGTTAAAACTAGGCTCAGGCAAAAAGTCTTGAGTTTCAACTGTGCGAATGAGCGTCTCAGGACGATCCGTATTAAGCCCAAATTCTCCAACATAATCCTCATTTGCATGCGTGCTCCAACATAGGAAAAAGATGCATGACACGCAAAGACATATGCTACGAGCTTCTGGACAAAACATATGAGTAGTTCCGTAGTTATGACAATAAAATTGTCCTAGGAGATTTTAACATCAATCTAGGAAGAGAAGACATCTTTGGTGGCACGGTTGGAACCAAGCGAAAAAAAAAAGAAGTGCTGCAGGGAAGTTCGATGTTGGACGACTACAATCGCCATATCTTTCTCCGATCGAGTCTCTAACAACCTCTTATGAAGTCCTATGCAACCAGCATTAAGTATTGAGAATCAGTGGGAACATTGTCAAGTAACCAGACGACCTTCCCATAACGAAACGCGTGGTTTAACGATGAGTGCTGGCAAGCACTTGCAGTTTAACGAAAGGCATATAAAGTGGCGCTGTACAGAAGGACAAGAGCTGCTAGCGATCTCTACGAGAAGAATTGGAGAGAAGAACACCGTCTTCTCATAAAGAAAAAGAAGCGCGCCATAGCAGGAATAAGGTTCGGAAGTTTTACCAAAATGTAAGAGAACATCAGATGGATACAATCTCTGAGCCGAAGTCTGCAAGGACAATCAAGTGAACATCTTAGTAGAACCGGAGTCTATGCTGAGAATATGGAAAGACCATTCGTCAAAACTTTATAACGGCAATGAAGAAGAGAATTTCGACTTACGCGACGCAAACCAACAATACCAGTTAAATAGATATATCGAATCTTAAGTCCAACTCTAATAAACCCACTGGATCTGACGACCTCACTTCCAAAATGTTGAAAACGGCAGGTGATGACTTGATTTGGAGTATGCAACAGCTCATATGCAAAATATGCCCGGAAGAAGGCATGCCCGATGAAAAAGATTTGTCTTTCAGGTCCTCCAGTAACGAGACCCTCTGAACTGCCTCAACTACAGAAGCATAAGTCTCCTGAACATTGCAAAGAAGATCCTGTCTGCCGTATTATGTGAACGTCTGAAGCATTTCGTCAACAACCTGACAGGTCTATATCAGTGTTGCTTTAGAACAGGAAAGTCCATCACCATCGGCCAAATATTCACATAACGTCAGATCTTGGAAAAAAACCTAAGAACTTCAAATCAAAACCTACCACTTTTTCATAGTGTCTATAGAGACGAACTATATAGAACAATACCAAGTTTTGGAATCCCTGATAAACTTGACGACGGAGAACGCACGCTGCTTCAACAAGGTAGGAAAAGATCTCAGCGAAGCATTTGATTTTAAAAAAAGTTTCAAGTAAGGCGAGTCAATTTTTGACTTGGTCTTTTCCAAACTGTACTTACAACCCCGCAGGAATGATAACAAAAATTGATCATCAGTTCTTGCAGTGAGATAAGGTTGCTTTTCAATCCAAACACGAATCCGACTAATGTCTTCTGGGATGCGATTTTCCACTTCATTCAATTCATCTCGGGCCTTGATTTCAACCTCGTTCTTGAAAGAATAGTGCAAGATTCATGTGTCAAAAATAGAGGCACATTGACATAACTGGAAGAACAAATCGTGATGTCAGTGGAGTTAGCTAGAGAAGCTTGTTGGTTGACACTCTGGTTCACCACCTTAATTATAAATAAGTAAAGGTGTTGCCTTAGACATTAATTAAAATGAGTTGCATGCTGCTAAGCATTTTTCTAAAAGTATTCACGTTTTTATATACATAGATCATTTTTAAAATTTAAAGTTTGTTAAAAAAACAAGTCAACAAAAATATGACGGATTTTTATTATTTTATTAATTTTATTTATATATCACCCACATTCGTAGGATTGAATAATTATAAATGTACAATATATCTATTAATCCACCTCAAGTTTTCGAAAGGATCCTTCCAATCCGAAAATAGATTCTGAAGTTTGTTTTTCTCCAATTCTTAATTTTTCATTTACACCATATTTCAAGTCTTCATCGAAATAATCCTTATACCGAATTAACAAATTTTCCCAATGCTTTATTTCGTTTTCCAAACTTTCATTCGTACCTCCATAGTCCTTGGGAAGATACTTTTTAGGGACATGCTCATAAAAACTCTCCAAAGACGAATGAATGACAAACTAAAAAAAAAAAATCATGTTACATCTATATTTGTTCGTAGTTATCTTAGTCTCGTGGATCTACTTCGACATAGACAATGAAATAGCTTCTAGACAAACTTACCCTTTTTGCAATTTTTTTCGGAAGAATATTATGAACAGCTTTGACTATGAATAAAGCTTCTTTGGGAATATTTATGAAATGAATTCCTTTGATACGAATTGGAACTGCTTTTTCAGCAAAAATCGCCATTTTGTTTACCAAAACAAAATCGAATTTAAGAAGAGCAGACAATGACACGGAGGCCATGTTAACGACATTTACTAAGCCCCCAATGAAAATATTATCATCTTCGAAGAATTGGATCTCTTGAATTCGGAGTTGTATCTTGAATAAGTCTTCAATACTAAATTCATCGAAATTTACTCGTGCATAGTGAGTTAGGAGTATGCGAGGCCCGTCCAATCCCAAAGGTTCTCGCAATGGAAGAAATGGTCTAAAATTAAAAAAAAAAATATGTACATATATATATATATAAACTTTTGATGAATTATTACTAAATAAATTTTTTTTTTCTTACCCAAGCTGAGCCACTCTCATGCATTTTTCGTCTATTTGTTTATTGAGAAACAATTCAGGCGAAAGGCTCTTGATAGTGTAATATGAGTCAATTTTTGACTTGGTCTTTTCCAAACTGTACTTACAACCCCGCAGGAATGATAACAAAAATTGATCATCAGTTCTTGCCGTGAGATGTGGTTGCTTTTCAATCCAATTACGAATCCGACTAATGTCCTCTGGGATCCGATTTTCCACTTCATTCAATTCATCTCGGGCCTTGATCATAAGTTCAGGACTTATTTTTCTAATATTAATCATTTGAGGTGCTTTGAGAGTTAAGAAAAATAGTAGAAACCGATTTCATTGAAGGTCGCCTACCAACTAAATAAACCAATTAAAACTTTAAATGACATCGTGTGGCGGGGAAATGTCAATATATTTTTCTTTAAGTTAAATTTAAGTCAAAAGTGATAAAACGAAATTGCTTATCATATACCTACATTCTATTAAGTTTTTCCTAAATACTAAGTAAGTAATAAAAGATTTTATTTTTGTAAACATATTTTGTACTTTTGTATCCTAAGTAAAAATAACGAGAACTGTACCTATATTTGTATCAAACTGTACTGCTGTCCTAAAAAGTAAGAATACAAAATCCAGGATTGGTTTCGGATGATTAAATAAATGTTATTTATACGAACTTAGGCAAACGCACAAAACCCCTTTGGCGATGTGACAATTTCAAGATTTGAGCGATTTTTTTAGGCGTTTTGACACCAGACTTAGGTGTTCTTATAAATAAATTTATAAAATTCTAAGCCACAAGAAAATAAAAGAAGTATATATACGTTAGCAGAGCACAGTGGCTCATAATGACTTTTTTGGTTGCAAAAATCAATACTCTTAGACCAGGTCCCTATTCCACAGAACAACTTATCAACTTTTACTTTGCACTTATCAAATTTTTCGACAATTTGCAAGACTTTACGTTCCTCAGAACTATAAAATTTGATAAGTGATAAGTTCAAATTGAAAAGTGTAATTTGCAAAGACTTTGCAAATAATTATGCTGTTTCGTTCCACAAAAACTGTAAATTCTATTTTTGCAAAGCAAATTTTGATAAGTTTATCAAAATTTTGCAAAGAAAACGATCGCTTTGCAAATTCATATTGTTGAAGCTTTTAAAATGTTAAGACGTGAGTTTTTGTTCGACGATAGAGAAGACGCGGTTATAATAAGAAATTAGGGAGACAGATTTAAGTTTTCGGGACTACAAAACCTTAATCTTAAATCAAATTCAAGTTGATTTTCTTTTAAATAAAATTGGAGTTGTCGACGTTAAATTGACAAATATTTGTATTTTGAGGTTGACTTATTTTGTAATAATGATAAAATAAAATTATCAGATAGATAAAACTATTTTGTAAGAAAAAGAAAAAATTCTTTGAATTTTTTTTTTGATCATGACAAATCTTTTGTGTATGATATAGTTCACATTTGTTTTTTTTTTCAAAAATCGATGTAAGATAAACTGAATTTAACAAAAATTGCGTATCGTCAATAAGCCCTCACAGATGATTCGATGTGAGATCGCAGGGACGAAACGCCAATTTTTGTGGACTTAAAGGTCAAAAAAAGCTATTTTGAAACAAGAAACATTTTTAAATTGAAAGTAACCATTTTTATTAGGTTGAAAAAAAAAATTGTAGGTATGGATTCAACAAAATAAATTTTTTAAATTGACAAAATATTTTGTTGATTTAACAAAATAATTTTGTTAATCTGATAATGAAAAAAAAAAAATTTGTGAAATTAACAACAAAAATTTGTTGATACAACAAAAGAATTGTTAATATGACAAATTAATTTTGTAAACTCTACGAAAAAATAGTCATATTAACTAAATATTTTTGTTATTTCAACAAATCAATCTGTTAGCTTGAAAAATTAATTTTGTAGGTACAGCAAAATATTGTTTGTTACCTCAACAAATTTTTGTAATTTTTATGAATTTGTTAAAACGTTTTGTTGATCGTATATTGACAGAAGTTTTATCAGCTCGACCTACATTTTTATCATATATAGGTACTTAGATTTTATTTTCAGTGTAGACCTTAACTTTAGACAACCAATTTTTTTTACCGATTATTAAGATCTATTTTGGATTTTGGAAGAATAACACTAATTTATGATGTCATGTCGATTGTCGATTTTTATTAAAATCGCAAAAAAAATAATAAAAACAATTTTAGCGCCTCTACTGTTGAATTGACCCTAAGGCATTTTTTGGTACTAATTAAGAGTGGAATTCAAGCAATTGGTGGGTTGTAATTTTTTTTTTTAAATTATGAAATTTTTTTAACAACTTTTCAATTTAAATTGATAAGAATAAAATTGATTTTACAATAAACTTGACATTTAGTATATGCTTATTTTTTTACTCAAAAATGTAGAATAATATTTCCCCTTTAGTTATTTACCTTAACAATAAAGATCCGTTAGATATTATTGAAGTTACAAGTATAAGCTTTCTTACATAGCCAAATCGACGATTTTCTAAGATTTATTATCAAATTAATTTTTTTTTGTAAAAAAAAAACAATTTAAACGCCTCTACCGCTGCTTCTGCTGGATTTACCCCTATAAAACTACTGACTTTTTTGTAGATGAGAATTGGTGCAATAATTTTGTAGAACACTATTTTTCGAAATATCGAAAATTTTCATCAACTTTTATATTTTTAATAATGAAAATTGAATTGAAAACCGATTTACCCTTTTCGCTTAAAAGAGTACACCCCTCCCCAATTATTTTTATACACAAATAAAGCCTGTCATTTGGTGAAACCTTAAAGACCTCAACCTTGAAAATCGGACGATCAGGAGAAAAATGTTATAATTATTTTATAATCAACCAACATCAGTAGAATTTTGCAATTTTCCAAATTTTGTTCAAATTACGACTAATGCACTCTATGCAAACTCTTTGAAAAAAATAGCTTAGTGAAAAGTGAGATTTGCAAAGAATATTGTGGAACAGAGAAACTTATCACTTTGCAAAAAAATGTAATTTGATAAGTGCAAAGTGAAAAGTTGATAAGTTTTTTGTGGAATAGGGCCCGGCAGAGATATCAGGAAATTTTTTTAGCTTGAATGCAATTTATAAGGCTTATTCTTCTGGGAATGAACATGATATGTTCCCCTAAAAATTGAGAAAGGTTCATAGGTACAGTAATAAAAGGATACTTAAAGGCAGGTGTCCCAAACCAGCCAACTCAAAATACATATAAATGAATTTGAATATTTGAATTTGTATGCTCTCTTCGCTAAAATGCGACATTTGAAATTAAAATTTACTCTTTTTCTCTATCGGCTTTCGATGACAAGACGAAGGCGAAAACGCAATGGCAGAATCACACAAAAAAAAAAAAAAACACAAAATGCCAGCGAAGCTAGAGAAAAAGTAAATTGATCTCACATATACAGTGTTCCACAAAAGTCATGTCACAGCATACATTTTAAGGCATAAGCCTTGATATATTCCACAATATGACAAAATTTTAAATTTTTTCATTTTATATCAATTCATATTTATTTCCTCGTAATTTCAATACCAAGAAAAGAACCAATTATTTCATCAAAAAAAAATTAAAAAAATATTTTAGCGTAAACACATGAATTTTATTCCACAAAAGTCATCGTACACCTATCAAAAAGTGAAAAGAACATTTCAAAATATAGCACTTGTGATAAAAATGTACCTTCTTAATATTTGGTTGGATAGCCTTTCAATTTAATAACGGCTTTAAGTCTGTTTTGGATTGAATTAACTAATTTTTCTGTGCAAGTTTGTATAATATTCTCCCATTCTTTGACTAAAACTTCTTTTAATTGAGATTTCGCCGCCTGAGTACTTAAATGCCCCATATCCAAAAAAAATGTTCCCCAGAAAACGAATTTTAAGGTTTAAAAAATAATTTCTTAACTTTCTTCTTGAGAAATATAATGTTTGAATTTTTATATACATTTTTTGAAAATATCTCTGTTGGAATTTGAAGACAAGAAGTCAAAAACTGTAATGGTTATTTTTTTAAAAATAAAAGTATGAAAAAAGTCAGAAATGAATATAGGACCCTCTTCCATACGAATGCGAAATCGATGAAAGCCAAATTGAAAATTTCCTATGGGGACTTTTGTGCACTGAAAGGAGGTAAGCAAGAAGAACCAAAAAATTCACAAACACTGGCATTATTTATTTTTTATAATTTTATTTTTATTGATAAAAACATAAAACAAAAAATATTATAAATTTAGTGGGTATATCTTACTAAATCTCATATTGGTTTGTTTCTAAGTCAACAAAATAAGTAAGAACATGCTTAAGTATTTTAATACTAAAGTGTGAAAAATACTTAAAACTAACTTTGATCCTTAAAATTTTCTAGAAAAAGACGTCTTTTTTAATTCGGAATAGTTTATAAAAATTCATCAACATTTCATTGTATTAAGTATTATTTATTTTCAAAAGTTTTCTTAAATTAATTTTTTTTTTTAGCTTTTTTGATTTTATCCACTTTAGTACTAAAAACAAAAAAAATGCCTAAATTAAATCGTTAAAAATATCTACAAGACTGCATTTAATGCACCCATCTCTATTTACCCCATGGTTAATTGTTTTTCAACTTTAATGATGTCTTTTTTCTTTACCATCATCAAAGCGAAAACTTACTTTTGCGTTATTGAAATAACCTCCGATAGAAACCTGGACCACATGTTGTTCTTGCATGTTAAAAGATATAGAGCATATAGAGATTTAGAGGATATAGAGCACATATGCACTGAAAATGTAACTTAGTTGCGATAATTATGAGAGCTTAAATGCTCTATATCCCATTTTCTGTGGATATGGGACACTTATGCATTAAATGAATGTTTTAAGAACTCTTCTACAAAGATTGCCCCACTTAGTACAAATTTTGAATATGCGGCAAATAAGCATTAAAAGGACCCATAAATTAGTGGTCTATAGAGCAAACTGGCCTTATGTAACTTCGTTAATAATGAAGATAGAGCAACGGGGATAGCGCCAAACGATAGAGAATATTCGAATTAGTATAACTGCATCTTTAACTCAGTTTCCCGAAAAAGTGGTCTGTGGGGCATTTAAGTACTCAGGCGGCGATTTGTCCCGAATAACATTGGCTCTAATTTTTTTCAAGAACATCCCACAAATGCTCGATTGGGTTCAAGTCCGGGCTTTGTGGAGGGGTTGATAATTGGTGAGGAGTATTGTAAATTAGCCACATACGTACTTTTTGGGCTGTATGCTTGGGGTCGTTGTCCTGCTGGAAATAATAATGTATTCATGTCTATTACAGAATTCGCAGAATTTTACTCCCGGTGAGTTGACTTGATTCGCATCCGCTGTAAAACTCAATTATGAAATTCATCGGATGAACTACATTGTCGATTTCTAAATTTACCTTATCATTTATGAACTTTCGTATCGACACGGTCAGCAACAAACATTTATTCAACTGGCCTAGGCTGTGATAATAGTATCGTTTTCGATCAACGAAATCAAGCATCGTTGAGAGTGGTTAGTACGAAGATGGTGGACGTTTCAAAACCAACCGTGTGCTCTGTTTTTTTTTTTTAGATTTCTTAGATATCTGGTTGCGTTGCTATTTGTGCGTTTTCTATTAAAATTTGTTAAACAAACACTTTAGCATTCAGTATGATAAGCTTTTGACTTAAATGTTTGTACTCTCCATTGTTTATTTTCGTTTAATCAAAAAATCACTTCAGATTCGTCTCGAAATTGGTGCGAATGTAAAATGATAGAAATTGTATGGAGTGCGAATGGATTGCGAAATCTGTAATACCATATAAGTTGAACAAAATGTCAGTGGTGCAGGGATTGTTACCGACATTCGTTCAACTTTCATTCGTCGGATTCAGTAATAGCAAAAGTTTGGAAATGAATTGAAATTGTCACTTTAGCTCATTCGCCGAATTCTGTAATAGGGGTGATAATATTTTTCTCGCACTTTCTTCTAATTATCTTTAAGAGATAAACCTGTTGATCTATTGTATTTTCTATTAAGACAAGATTTCCCACTCCATATGCAGCCATACAGCTTCATACCATCACTTCTCCACCACCGTGTTTTACTGTATTAGTTGTTTTTTTTCGGATTTAAGGCATCCCTTCCTTTTCGCCAAACCTTAACACGAACATCTGAGCCAAACAAGTTATACTTAGACTTAGACTAGTCTGAAAAAATTACTTTGCGCCAGAAGTCAGGAGTCTCATTTGCATACTTTTTTGCGAAAGCAACCTCTTTTTCCTATTCACCTCACTGATTGATGGCTTCATTTTAGGTACACAAGACTTAAAACCAGCCTCTTCGGACAGTTTCAGGATGAACTTTTTTTTTACATGATATTTTTCAAGCTCACCACTTAATTAATCACAAAACTTAAAAAATCTAACTCAAACAATTTATTTACATAAACTGTATGTCTTACTATCATTAGAATGTAAAACAAAAAAATTACCATTGCGCGGTTGTTTAAAAATTCATAAGATTTACCAGGTGTACCATGACTTTTGTCGAAGAAAATTCCTGTATTTACCTTAAGTTTTTTTTTCAATTTAAATATGGGGCTAGCCCTGAGTTGTCAATAGATTTGAATCTTGTTGCGGCTTGGGTTCTGAGCCTCCGTACTCTCGGTGGATTGCCCAGATGATTTTGGTGTGTACCAGTTTTTTTAAAAACTTGGTTATCAGTTTTGGTGACGTAGTTAGTATACCCGGTTTAGTAGTATCTTCAGTCCCAGGTCCAGGATTGAAGTTTGGTTGCTGTTCGGCAGACTAATGCCCGCAGAACTGAAGTTGCGGATTTTTTTTGAGCAGGTTCGCTTCCTGCTGGAAATGAGCCGTATCGGCGTCATCGATTTCTGTGTTGTATAAAACAATGTTGCTTAATGCATGGCGTTGGTGGGTTGCATTAAGCTTCTCCTTTCCGGGTCCTCCTCCACAATTTAGAATTCTACCACTACCACTCGTCCACTCCTACTTTAAGTTAATGATCCGATTTTTTCCGCTTAATCACTGCCCACCCGGCGTTGGAAATTATTTAAGGGTGTTAAGGAAGTTCGCTCTTGATGTAAGCGAATATTATTTCGTCACTAGACGTATTAAAAACGGAAAAATTTTAATTTAAACCGTACCACGTTTTTATTTTTGGTTAAGATAATTTAATTTTTTGGAGAGTGCAGACGGACGACACGTCTGCACTCTCGGATAACTCCCCGTATACCTACATATATCAGCTTTGTAAAAAAGTTATTTTTACTTCGTTACTTTTATAACTCTCCACTTTGAAAAATTCCTTTATTTTTCAAAGTTTTGTATTTTTTTTTGGAAATAAATAACAGAATACAAAAAATAAAAACCGCGGTGTTCGCTTCAAACATATTTTATCTAGAAAAAAAAGAATAAAAAGTTATATTTAATGAATTTCCCCTTGGACATCGTTTTAAATTTTATGATTTTTTCATTTGTCTGGCGGTTATATTCAAAAATGTTTTTTAATTTTTTCTTAAGCTATACAAGCAAAATATTAGTTATCGATAACCGTTTGTTTTATTGAAATATTCGGAAAATTTTTGAAAGCTACAAAACTCTAACCTATTTTTTTCAAGGGACACATATCCTTAAAAATGGCTCATTCGTAGTGGAATAATTTTATAACCGTGATCACTGGACTTGAAACCCTCAATGAAAAAGTGTATGCAAAATTAGTGAATTCCAGCAACGAATAAAAGGCATTCTTGAGGAAATCATGTCGATTTCCTTTACACAAGAGGAATCAATTTCTGTGTGAGGATTTCGATCTCTCGACAGATTTAACGTTCCTTCACACCAAAAAAAAAATCGATTTTTTTTACAGAGATCAAGATCTTCGAGTCCGTATTGGAAGAGGGACATACATATGTACATGTACCTGTACGAAATACGCACAAAAAAAAAATTTGATTCCGGATCGAAATCTTTAGTGTTTAAAGGAAATCGACATTAATTAATCGGGAAGCATAATTAATTTTAAAACGTTAGTTAGTTAGTTAGTTAAGACCATAGCGACCATATTGCCGAAAAACGCCTATTAAAATTTATAGATATCATTTATTAAGTCTGTCTTCCCAAATCAAAGTAGTAGAGTATTATAGCGTTTCACAAATTATAATGAAATTTATTTTAGGAAAATGGGTCTTCTATTCGAGTAGACCGATTTGGTGAACAATTCACGAGTACTCCATAGGGGAAGAAAACGCAAGATCTGCCGCAAATATTGCCTGTGCAGGGGAATTAGAGGCAGTCATTTCCACACCGCGCATAAGAACAGGTTCTTTCATAGACCACAAGTATAAACCAGTGTATATAAATTTCATATGCAAAGCTTAAGTCTAATCCCATTCACACTTCAACCTCAGTATAGCTCAGATTTAACAACCATACCATCATATTCGGCAAAAAGGCACATTTTTGAATGAATGAGTTCGTTAACAATCAAAACTGTCGAATTTGGGACGATCACTATCCACACGAGATCCACCAACTTTCTATGCATTGGTCCGTACTTCCTTGTGAGCGACGCACGTTAGCACGGCCATCTCCGGCAACGA